>CM062928.1:42851956-44076956 GCA_031878705.1 Tapirus indicus | reverse complement strand
TCTCTAGTGGACCCTCCACTCTTATTGAAGATGAATTCGTGCTGATGAGTTTTCTGCTTCCTAAGCCAAAGATAATCATTACCTGATTACCAAGTACCACACAACATTGAGTTGGCAACAGTGACTTTCCAATGATTCTGCTGTATTTTATTAAGACAGAAGAGTTTCACAGGATTCTAATTTGTAAATGCAGCTTTCCCCCTCTATCCTTACCCTTCCACAACAATGTTTAACGTTTAGAGTCTGAGGTGGCTGGGGATGGGTGGTGAGCGGTCCTCTCATATATATCTTCCTGGCTGTGTGTGTGTTTTTATCATGGGTGTTGCTAGGCTGGAACTGTTTCCCTCTAATGGTCCTGACCTCCTCAGGAGCCCCCTAGACTGGGACCCCCCTGCTGCCACTCAGTTCCATGGGAACAAGATCTTGACTACTTTGCTAGTTCCTCTCATGGAAAGTGAAGCACATGCTTGCTGAAATCGTCTATAACATGTCCAGTTCGTGCACCAAGATTCCTTTTTAACTGGCATGTTTACGTTCCTGGGACCCTCTACCCAGACTGTGGGAACTTTGGCCAGTGGACTGGAGATGAGGGAGTGTTTTTTCCTCCCAGGTGGGGAGCTCAGGTGTTCCTATAGCATCCTGTTCTTGCCCCTGTTACATCATGACAGCATTGCAATTTAGCTGTTCCCCTGTAAGTTGCCCCCCACCTGCCTGAAATTCCTGGAGACTGTGAGCCACAGTTCAGGGCTTGGCTTGGTGAGGTTCTGTAGCACTCATCCTTGTTTTCCCTGCTTCGTTCCAAATGCCATTCGAGATGGTACTGTTCATACCAATCTGGGGAACCTCTTGGTTTTAATAGGCTTTTAGAAATTGGCTGAGGGACTTATATACTGTACACATATGTGTTGGAAAAAATGTGATTTCTCAACAATGAACTTGGTCCTAAGGTTTTTGGAACACAACTACCTTCGGTCCAGTTTCACACCTCAGTGCCTTTGCCCCTGTGGTGACTTCCAGGAGTAACTCTCTCCTGTGGTGCCCCTGTCTACCAAATTGCTCTTTTCACTCTCAAAACCAGCCAAGTGAGCACCACCTCTGAGAAGTCTTCCTTCACCTCTCTTCCATCCAGAGCTCTCTCCTGTGTTAGACTTGAGCTTCTTGAGGCCAAGGCCCATGTCTATTCATTTTGCATTTCTACTCAGAATATGGTGCCAGGTATGTTGTAGGGGCTCCGTAACTGGAGTTGTATTGGATTCCTTTATAATAATAGCACTGGGGGAAAGAGGTCATCTGGCGCATAGAATAGGAACCCAAGTGGAGAACGGGAATGGGGCAAGGATTATTCTATGACTACTAGGAGGCCAAGGATGAGGGAAGAGATGAGATTGGGGCAGGTATGCCATCAGGGGATGATACCATACCAGTTTGGGTGGTGGCAGACATTCTAGGAGTTGTGGACAGAAATGATAGCAGAGGTGTGAGCAGAGGTAGGGGCTGTGGTAGTCATAGATGGAGCCCTGGGAATGGGTTTATATGGGACAACAAGATGAGAGATGCAGTTTAGGGAGAAGGTGGAGGACCCAGAAGATGATGGCCGTGTTGGGAGGAGGAGAGCAGTAGCTGCAACTGTGGCAGGGGGGAAAGGATGGGAGGAGGGACCTTCAGCAGCAAGGGATTATAGCAGGTGTATGGGAAGGGAGTTGCTGTGACCATGGCAACTTTGGACAGCCTTGAGGCATTTGTATGATCAGTCCGTGATTGGTGATGAAATTGTCTCTTAGGTAGTCATGGGGAGCTGGAGACTGGTGAAAGAACCAAATGACTTTGACAGGTTTGGCTTAGCTTGTCAGGAAATGAGATCATATGTGACCATAATGCTGAACCAACAGGATTCAAAGGGTCCACCAGAAATTTATTCTCTATTCCTCTCCTCTCCTTTCATTGCCTGTTCAATCCATTCTGTGGGACTGGGTTTTCTGTCCCTGGATGAAATCTAAGACAGACTCACTTGCTTCTTGGCTTCTCTCAGATTAAAGAAAAAGTCTTTAAATAACTTTTATCCATAAACACAGTCTCAGTTTAGTAAGTATCGTGTCTGATCTAGTCTAGTGTAATACGTATTTTGTTCACTCAAAGGTAAACCTTGTCCCTCTCTTGCAGCTTCTGTTTGCTGCAAACGTGAAGCCTGAAGTGGGGAAGAGAGTTCTTACAGGCTTCTCCTCCTTGTTTTCCCCCTAATACATCTGCTCCGCCTCCTCTACTCACCAGCAACTCTGGCTGATTCAGAGTAGACTGGGCAGGTAGTGATGGTGAAGTGCAGGAAGGTCTTACAGACTGACATCAGTTTGCCATTGCTTTCTTCTGGCTGTGGCAGATGTAAACCTGACTCATCCTTTTGTGGGCACTTTTATAGGTTCTTCAGAGAGTCCCCCCCCTCCTTCGTTTCAGTGGCTCTCTCACGTATGTTTTCCCTGACGTGGGGGAATATACCCTTTCCTCTTTGATCCCAGTGGTACGCTATTGTGGTTTCCTCACTGGTCCAGGCAGCCTTAATTCAGATTCAGATCATGTTGACTTGGCAGTACTTATGGATGTCAAGATGGAAACACCCTGTTGTCTTTGGAAAATGCTCTTCTAGTGGCTAAGAGAGAGGCGGAGGTTGGAACTACAGATGGGATAAATGCTGTGCTGATGGTGGTTGAAGTCATGAGAGTGGACACGGTTGCCCAGGGAGAGACAAGGAACCCCATAGACATGCTCGAGTTTAAGAAGCAGGGGAAGGGGCCAGCCCAGTGGTGTAGTGGTTAAGTTCGCAGGCTGTGCTTTGGCGGCCCAGGATTCGCTTGTTCGGATCCTGGGCGCAGACCTACATACTGCTTATCAAGCCATGCTGTGGTAGGTGTCCCACATATAACGTAGAGAAAGATGGGTCCAGATGTTAGCCCAGGGCCAATCTTCCTCAGCAAAAAGAGGAGGATTGGCAACGGATGTTAGCTCAGGGCTAATCTTCCTCACACACACACAAAAAGGAAGCAGGGGAAGGAAAAGGAGCTGGCAAAGAAGGTGGAAGCCTCTTCTCGAGTATTGGTTCTATAAAGGGGAGACTCTATAGGAGTCAGTGCAGAATTACGTCTGTTATTGTGTATATTTTTTACCCAGAATGTGGAACTTATAATACATCTATTTTTATTTTGTTGTGAGAAGACCTTAAACTGTTTTCCTCTTGTTTGGAAAATTGATGTTAATTTTATTAGAATTTCTAATTCTTTGAAGACAAATTTTAACTCTTTTTTTCTAGTTGTGTATGAACACAGATCAAGATTAGAGAAATCCTTGCAAAAGGAAAGACTTGAACATAAGAAAGCAAAGGAAGGTAAGTAAGTAATATAATTTGGGTTCCGTGTTTTTACCCTTCATTGAAGCATCATGTGTTTGCTTTACTATGTTTTTGCTAAGAAATTTTTCAGAACAATTCAAAGTCAGTTTTATAGGTGGACAGAGAAAGAGATGTCAGGCAACATGCTCTGCACTGTGCAATAAGATAATACCTGCTCAGGTTTGGATCTAGAATCCTTCATTCGGTTTGTGCCACTTTGAGATAGTTCATGTATTAGTTATACATATTATTTCAGAAATAACAAACAACTTTTCATCTGAGTATTACACACACATTATACATGAAACTTCTGTCCACAGGTATCCAGAAAGTAGCAGCATACATTGTTCAGATTATGACAAATTTTACATGTATACATGCGTGTGTGCACACACACACATTTATAACATAATGAGTTGATCACATTGTATGGTGTCTTTTAAGTTATGCACTTCTTTTTATCTTGTGAAGTCTTTTTTTGGCACAGCTGGTTGGTTCAGTTTGAAAAATTAACATTTAGCACAGGCATTAGGCAATGCTATTGATTTTTATTGGATTTTTTCTATAAAGCATAGTAGGCTTTATACAGCCGTGACTTGCAATTATCTGTGTTCTTATTTATTCATCATGTTTTCTGATAAATCTTCAGATTTAAGTTAGGTATTCTGTCTGATTACCCTGGTGTGGGGTAGAAGGAAGGAGAACAGGGGAGGGCAGTATGGTTAGGATGTTGTACTGACCCTTGGATTAAGCCTGTGTGGAGAGTAGAAGTTTACCATCATTAAAGTGCTTTGGTAGGATTTGAATTTCCTTATCTTGAAATGCAGAGTGATTTTATAGGGCCATCTAGCGGATAATAAAGCTTTAAGAGCATTACAGATGGTTTCCACGACTTGATTCCTCCTTCCGCGTCCTGCATGATTTTCGTGTGCCATCTAGTGGATAGCAATAAATCGTCTCTGTCTTGAGGTGTGCTTTGTGCTTTGCTCTCCTGAAATTTCAAGGAGAGTGGACCACAGAATACACATTCTAAATGCACTTTTAATCAATTGGTTACAATATGGATTTTGTTGATGCAAGATTTACAGCTTTAAGATAATAAGGAAAATGATGTATTCGTTTGTTTCAACTCTTTCTAAAGCATTAAGAAGCAAAAAAAATATGTAAATCACCAAGTAGATTCTTTTAAACCTAAAACATTTTTTTATGTCTGAGTGAAGTTTGCCTTTATTCTTTTAGATGTTTAAAAATTCCACAGTGAATTAACTTACCCTCTATTTTCTTCATTTTGTATTTTCTAGATTTCCTTGTTTATAAGTTAGAAGCACAAGAAACACTAAATAAGGGAAGGGTAAGTTTTTTTCCTAACTTTTTTCATGAAACTTAAAGGATAGGGAAATATAGTCGCAAAATCTTTTACTCTATTGAACATTAGGATTGTAGGGCTAAAATACTTTTTTTTTTTACTACCAAAGAATTCCAAGAAGACCTTAAAAATTGCTCTTTTAAAGACTGCCTTTGCTTATCACATTATTGATGATAGTGATACATGGGGAATGGCCTTAGTGTTCAACAATAAAGAGATTATTTTTATCTACTTATTTGTTCATTTGTTTGTAGTCTGTCTTTTCTGTGGAATGTAATATTTTTTTGGTTTGCCTTTCCACAATGTTACCATGTAATGTCTAACACAGTGCCTGGCCTAGAGTCCACATTCAAATTTATGGAATGAGTGAATAAATAGATGCTATTGGCATTTAAAAAATTTTTTAACATCCAAATTAACCGGAGGAAAACAAGTCTTTCTCTTACTCTGAGAAAAATAGTATACGCATTAGTTGAATAAAACATGGGCATTTTGGGGTATTAAAACTGAGAAGAGTCAGTTCCTTGGGTAGCTGGGACGCTCTCAGTGAGCTTTCAACTCCGACTTGCTTTTAAAAGCCCTAATCAAAACTGTGCATTCTGGTGTGCATTTTATAATGTAATTTTCTTAGAAATTAAAATAGTAAAGCAATAAAATAAAGTGATAAAGCAAAAATGCAATTCATTTTAGAAGCTGTAAAAATATGGATAAAAGAAATGATTGAGAGTGTCTTTCTGCTGGCGATGGGGTAGAGCGAGGGCTGTGGCCCATAAGATGGAACAATGCAGCCTGGAGAGAGAACGTCCAGGCGTCTTTTGTATACTGACTGGTTATGGCTCCCCAGGACTGTGGAAGTGTGTGAGGTCCGCATCTGAAGATGCTCCACTGGGGCACAGAGATGGACTACTGGAGTGTGGAGGTCGGCCATAGGCTTAGGCTCAAGTTTCAGTCCTGGCTCTGCCACTAAAGGAGATGTTTGCCCTTGGCCTGTTCCTTATCCTTTCTCAGTTTCTCACTCTGTGAAATGGAGTCTCATTGAAGTAGAGTAGTGTACATAGAATTTCTTACCCACTGAAGCTCAGGGAAGGAAGATGCCTTTTCTCTCGCTCCCTTGAGTCATGCTAAGCTTGTGAGGCCTGCTCCTAGTTGGTTGCCCTCTTCCCCTTGGAGCACCTGGCACAGGCGATGAGCCATGTGTGGTGACTGTGTCTCAGAACAAGCTCCTCCGTGCGTCTGGGCCTTAGTTCTTCTCAATATGAGAGTGGAAGTCAGTCATCTCCAAGGGCCCTGTCGAGCTCTGTTTTATGATTCCATGTCCTGCTTTTTCATTACTAAAATCCAGCAAACTTATGGGAATGTTAAAACCTCATTTCTGCTAATATATAAAGAGATAGCCTCAGAGACACCCGGTTCAAGTGTAGGATTCATTTTAGTTACACAAGTGAAATAAATGAAATTCTTCTCTTGAGAGCTTTAAGCTGTATTTAGCAAAAGAGCCAGATCTTTTATCTTGTGTTAACTATTTTCTTTTCAATTTACAGCAAGATTCCAATAGTAGATACAGTGCATTGAACGTGCAGCATCAGATGTTGAAAGTAAGTAATTTAAAATTGTTCTTCATGAATGAGTGGAAGGAGTAACTAACTTAAGTGATTAAGGAAAAGTGTACAGAAGGTTGATTTGTATTGTAATATGGTATATTAAAGTCATATTTGTCCAAAAATGATGTATAATTGTAATGCCCCATCATATTTATCTCCCAATTACAAAGACTATATTTAGCTTATTACACGTTTTCTTATAAATTAGGCTCTCTGGTCACCTGATTTTTAATGTTGTTCTTCTCTTTATCCTTTAAGGTTTTCTGTTTGTTTGTTTAATTTCTCACAGTGGTTTTCCTTAGATATTTTCTTTTATCTTAGACGCACAGGAGGCAGTAGAACTATTAAAAGGCTTCCATTGTGTTACTAATATTTAATGTGTCCTTTTTCTGACCACAGGAACACAATTTATATTTAAAGATTCTCCTTCCTTGGTTCTTGGGTAAAACTTATTATTGTGTGTCAGGGAGACTGAAAAAGAATAAAATAAAAAAAGAGAGGGAGAGACTCATTATTTCTGTCAAGCTGGAGATGAGTGACTGCCATTATACACTCAGCACAGCAGGAAACCAGGCCGTAGTCTGCACCCTCCAGCCCCCAGCCATGTGTTTGGTATTGTCTTTCCTCTTGTATCAGTAGGGCATGTGCTTTTTATTGAAACTGGAACCTTTCCTATTGTCAAGAAAGCCATATATGAATTAAAGCAGACTATCCTTTCACATTAAGCATTTGGAGACTGGAGAATTTATCTAGATTGCGATTACAGCTTGGTATTATCATCAGGAGTTAGATAAATAAGAATCGTTCTATGAGCAATAAATTTATTGCTTTCCCATAAGGGAAAATAGTCTTTTTCTTTCTTCTTCTTTAAACTGGGTTACAAGGAAGGCTGCAAAGCAAAGAAAGGAAATCAAAAACGTTACTGGGCAAACATCAGATTGAAAGAGGAAGTCTGGAATATCCACGGAGGGATAATTTTTCCATTAGCCTTACTTTGTTTCCACAGTAATTTGAGTCCCTGGGAATTTCCCCAAATCCCTCTCTTTTCCATCTCTCATGCGAACTTCTAACTTCTTGTTGTTCACATTAACGTTAAAAATTAAGCAGAAAATTCTTTTTGGCTGTGATCCCAAACTCTTCATTTGGTTTGTGAGGGAAAAGGAAGGGGACTGCACGAACTAAAAGCGACCTGAGGAAAACGAAGCCCTCTTCTCTTGTTCTTGCTTTCTTGCAAGAGAAAGGCTATGCTGTCAAGAAATAGACTCTGATATAATTTAGAGAATGTCCATCTCTGCTCAAATTTTCATCTTTGCAGAGTCAACACGAGGAGCTAAAGAAACAGCACAGCGACTTGGAAGAGGAACATCGCAGACAAGGAGAAGACTTCAGCCGGACCTTTAATGACCATAAGCAGAAATACCTGCAGCTGCAGCAAGAGAAAGAACAAGAACTTTCTAAGCTAAAAGGTATTTGGAAATCTAATTAGCCAGTTTATATGGAAATAAGTACTCATATTAACGTTTCAACAGAACAGTAGACTTTTGTTTGTTTTTTGTGTGGTGATTGATATACATTTATCATGTGGTCCTTTACCATCCACTTACTTCTTTGTAACATTTCGTATTTATCCTGATCTCTTTGGGTTTGTTTAGGGAAGCAGAATAGAATACTTAGTGTTTCTCAACAGGGCACATTGGCTGTGATGGGCAAGCCAGATCTCTTTTTATGTGTGTTGTGAAACATTTGGCATCTCTAACCCTTACCCACAAAATGCTATCAACGCTCCCCAGTCATTGCAGTGATGAAATATTGCCCCGTGCATTTCCAGATCTCCAAAGGGGCACAAAGACTCCCTGTTGATTGCTAATAGTACCTCTTTGGAAAGCTCAGGCTTTAGAGTCAGGCTGCCCTGGTGAATCTTGGCCTCTTCAGTTACTGGTTATATGACCATGGGCATGTTGTGTAATCACCACAGGCTTCGTTGTCCTCATCTGTGAAACTGGGGTAGGCATAAAAAGTATCAACCTCGTACGGTTGGTGTGAGTATTAAATAATTTACGTAAAGCACCTAGAACAATTACTGGTACATGGTAAACCTTCAGTATACATTAACTGCCATCAACATCAACATCAAGTATTTTCATAGTAATAGGGAACAAAATGTGTCACTTCCCTGAGTACGTGTGAGTTCTGCAAAAGGGAAATAGCATATTCTACAATCACCTGTTCAGGTGCTAAATAAGTTTGAAGTGTGAGAATTGATTTAAAAAGGCTCATGGTACTTGCGAAAACAATGGTGAAATCTGAGTAAGGTCTGCCATCTAGTTAATTGTACTGTGCCACACAATTTCCTGGTTTTATGTAAGGTGTCATCATAGAGGGAAGCTGGGTGATGGGTATTTTGGACCTCTCTGTACTTTTTTTTTTTTTTTGCAATGTTTTGTCTGTGAGTATTTCAAAATAATAGGTTATGACAAAAAGGTGCATGGGAGTTAAGTAGCCATTGAGACAGTTTACAGAGGGTTGAAGTGGCTTTGATTGAGTTGGGCCAGGGGTCAGCAGATGATACCCAAGAGATGTGGACACGTGGCACCTTGGCTTGTTGGTGATGTGGCAGGTGGTGAGGGGTCATTGAAGATAAAACAGAGAGGAAGAAAGGCTGAACACGGAAAGTCCTCACAAGGCAGTGAAAGGAGGAGAGAACAGAGGCCTCCAGCGTCAGCCCTTGTCGGGCCTGCGGAAGCTCCACTTAGGCTGGCGAGGGAAGAGACATTGGGCTTATTGGATTCGCTGTTTAGCATTTGCTAAGCTGAGTAAATGCATTCAATTATACTGATAATAAGTAGGTTCATTAAGGAATGAGAAGTGAAACTTGCCAGATACCTGACCTCTGCTTGGCATACTTTACATAATTTAGTTCATTTAATTTTAGCAATAAGCCTGAAGGGCATGTTTCCTTACATCTACTCTGTATTTACTCCTTTCTTTAAAATAAAGTCCATGTATTAGAGAAATTAGAACCATGGAAAATAGGGGGACACAGGTATGTGAGTTCTGCGTAGTGAGATAATTCAAACCTCATAACCTGGTCTGAACTTCTGGCACCCAGGACAAAAGGGGAAATACAGTAAGTTATAGAGCTCTTGTCATCAGAAAGAGAGAATGTACCAAAACCGTGGTGGGCGGTGAGGGGGAGACAGAGAGAGAAAGAGAACAGTATTTCTGGTACCAATTAATTTTTGGAAAGAATTTCCCAGACCTTAAACAACAGAGTGTGACAATGCCTTTGATGACACTTTTATCAGCAATTTTCACATCAGCACTTTTGTTGACTATGGTCTTTGATAAAAGCTTAAGATAGTAAGTGAAATCATATTGTGATCGATGCAGATCAGTAGAGGCAAACTATAAGGTGTGTAGTGTAAGTAGTCTTTGGTAGTTTCATGTGATACAAGGAGAGAGTTTAGAATTTAGACTATGTAAAGCTATGAGCTGATAACATAGAAGCTTAGATAATTATTCCTTTCATTATTGTTATAATAATAGCTGTAACACGTGTGTACCATGTGCCAGTCCTGGGTGAAACTCTTCATGCAATCTTATTTCATTCTCATAACAACCTGTAAGGTAGGCATTATATTTAGCCTGATGTAACAAATGAAGAAATTGAAGCCTACTCAAGTTAAATAACTTGCTTAAGGTAACACAGCAAAGGCATGGAGCCACTGCCGATAAGTTTATAATCCGAAATCCCTTTAAAAGCTAGCAAAGTTTGGGTATTTCAAGTGTGTGTGTGTGTGTGTGTATACTGAAGCGCCGTCCAGCCAGTGGCACACTTATGGTCCCTTGGATTGCCAGTGGCATCCTGTTTTGACCTTTGAGAAAATCCATTATTACATGCAGGTGGGCAACCCAATCACTGGCCACATTTCCCGTCTTGTTCTTGATTTCTCCCCTAAACTCAATCACCAGTCCTGTGCCCAGGGGTCAGGCAGGGACTGAAAAGGAGACAAAGTGACAGAAAATACAATGAGATGGTGACTGGCACTTTCCTTCCGTGCTGAGTGCCATGATAGAGAGTTCGGGTTTTGTCTGCAGACGGTGACTGCCATTTAGGGACGGTTTGCCCAGCACAGGCTAGGAATACACCTGCCATCCCAGCATCCCTTTTCACTCACAGAAGTATCTCCCATTGAAAAATGAATTATATTGTCACCCTGCCACCATTCAACTTCTGCTGAGTGTTGTCACGTGAGAATTGGCCTTGTGTTACCAGATCTTATTAGACCCAGATTCTTGATTTTTAAATGGGGACAGCCATTCAAATGTGGACGACACTGTATAGGCCAACACTGCAGGGGCAAAAAATATATATATATATGTTTGTAAGTCGGATTCAGCCCAGAGGCTGTCAGTTCATAACATCTAATGTCCAGATACAGGGAATGTGAGAAAATGGGTCCAGAATCTTAAGTCACTGAGCCTGTTCCCTGGACAGTAGGGCATGAGATTGGGGAAATTCTAGGACTTTGCGCTGACTGCTACAGTCTCACATTGTAGCCCTGGAAAGAACTGGCCTGTAGCTATTGGAGGGAGGATTTGGATCAGTCAAGCACTCAATGGTAGGAGAAAGAAAATATATTCAGAATTTTTCAACAGGTAAGTGGGGTTTTTCTCTCTCTCTCTCGTTGTATTTCTTGAGTTGCCTTTTTAATTGAAATACCTTCTGGCGTCTGTGGAAATTATTCATGCTATGAGAAACAGAGTTTGTACTTTTTGATAACTTTAATTTGTGAAGAGATTCAAATCTTAGGCCACCCTGCCCATTACATTTTATTCTAAGGGCTTGCTTATTACTAGATATATTTCATTTTTAACTCCTGAGTAATTAAAAATCCTTAACTTCTTCTACATTGTATAGCTTGTTTAAAAAGTATTTAAACTACCGAACCAGATTGTATTGGGATGTCACACTGAATCCAGACCATATCCCAAAACGATATAGGTTATGTTGATTTGGAATATTACACAGTCAAAGTTCAAAACAAAAAAACAAGTTGTGGGAAAATTTGGATGTGAAAATAGTGGGCTCAAAAGGCTGAAAATCTCAAATCTTTTTGTGTAATTTTTCTTGTTCTCAAATAGAAACCGTGTACAATTTGAGAGAAGAGAATAGACAGCTAAGGAAAGCACACCAGGACATGCACACACAGCTCCAAGACGTCAAGGTAAAGGAAAACCGAACATCTGACCGTTGCTCTTTGCCTGCTGTACTTCGTAGAATGACTGTGAAAGTCACTCCCCAACTGACCTGCTTTACAAATCCACGTTGTTATTTTGGGCTTTTCATAAACTGAAATCTGCCCAATACTTTTACCACTTCTGCATCGTAAGCCAAAAGATGATCTGAAAAATCCAAACATTTTCATTAGTACAGAAATGAACCTTTTGCTAGATGGCTGCATTTTAATAAGCTTTTTATTTACAAAGGTTTATTAATAATGAAAGACTTCTTTTTGTTTTGGTTTCATTGTACGTGATTATGACGTTTGGGTAGCGCATGTTAGATTTTGGAATACTTCATTAATCATAGTCTTTTCTCTACAAAGATTTTTAAACTTAGCAAATGCTGCAACAGCAAAAACAGACAGACAGACAAGCAGGCAACGTTTGGGTGGTCACACCACTGTCAACCAAAGTGGAGTTTGTCTTAGAATGTTAAAACTCAACGTGTAAAATTCTTTTTCATATAGCAACAGCATAAGAATTTACTCTCCGAGCATGAACAGCTTGTAGTGACCTTGGAAGACCACAAGAGCGCACTAGCTGCCGCGCAGGTTAGCGGGGTGGCAGCCTCTCTGGGTTCTTTCTCGAGCCTGCTTAACATTTCCGAATTTCTCTGTGCATGTGGCCTCTTACCAGCCAGTCTTCAGGGCTTCCTTGGGACAGATGTGTGCTGACCCTGAGGATCGTGCATGCTTCAAAATTCAGTCAAGAGAGTATTACACAACCTGTGATTGGTTTTGGCACTGGTAGTGTGGTGCATATGACTATTTCTACCCTCCATCAGCCCCCACATGCAGTAGCCTGATACTTGTTTAAATCACAGAGATTATCCCCTATATGTGGTCTTTTGCCACTCTCTCACCTGTGTTGACTCTTGCTATATGATCTATAGGATTTTATGTTGCCAGCTACCTAATTATTGTCACTGTCTCTTCCACCCCTCCCGCCCTTGCTCCGAGCGTCTCAGTCTTCACACTCCTTTTGGGAGTAGACTTATGTGCTGTTGGTCAGATTACAGAAAACAAGATCTCACGTCAATCGAGAAGGAGAAACAAGAGTCGTCAGCTCCATTTGTTCAAAGCCTAGAGCAGCCCCTGGCACAAGGCAGGCCCTCAGTAGATATTTACTGAATGGACAAGCGAACAAGTACAAGTGTTGGAGCGCTTGTTTCAGCAATAGCACACTGAGTGTTGTACAGCTTTCTGATGGAAGCAGAGAAATTGGAATGGCGAGCTTAGTCACTATATCTTTAGTCACTAGGTCTCCACTTTTCTTCTCTTGGAAGAATTCAGAGGAAAGGGCAAAGGAAAACCAACTATCTATACTTATCAGGAGGCCGTGTATTATTTTTTGTTGTTATAAAATTATTAAAATGCTGGGCCCTGACCTGTTTCAGAGTCCGCGGCATCTGTGTCCGTGGAATGCCTTTTCAGGGTTGTCATTGATTGGGTGTCTCCCTACGAAACAGTAGCTGTGTGGTAATTTTTTACATGTGTATAAATTAAATTGACTTTAGAGGAGATTATTTCATTCAAAACCTTCTTTACAAAATTTTTGCCAAGCATTATTATTTTATATGAGACTGTTTTTCATGCTGAAAAATGTGACAAACCAATCTGAATACTCGTGTGCTATAATGGCCATAAGTATTAAACTAAGCAACAAGTTGAAAATCCAAAGAAATATGAGTAAAATAGTTCATTTAATGACCAAAACCAAATTCTGTAGTAAACACACTAGGAGTGTTACTGACAGAGTTTTGTATAGAAAAAATATATTTTTATTTAACTTATGTATAGTTTTCTATTTCTTTAAATATCTTTTTGGCTCTTTTGGGAGGGGGCTCCAAGTTTTTCCTGCCTTTTTTTTTTTCCGTAGTTATGCCAGAACTATCATAGCACTTAATTAGAGCTCCACCTCTAATCCCTGTATTAAAACTTTCCCCAAGTCGCCTTAGAAAATAAACGCTGTCTCAGGCACCTACATTTCTCATGTAAATCATCTTAAAAGATTCTGTCTTGACAACCTGATTTTTAAATGTAATGTAATTGAGGGGGGAGAAAGCAAGAACAGAATAGAATTTGAGAGTTTACAATTTGTTAGGGATTATCATAATAACTATTTATATACAGAATTTTATTTAATATTCACAACCTACTGAGTTATATAATATTGTACACCTTTTATAACTAAATAAAGTGAGGTCAAAAGGGATAAAGTAGTTGGCCCAAGAACCAGGCTTGAAGCTTAGGTCATCCTGACATCAGTGTCCTGCTTCACTCTTATGCCGGTGTTTTTGGAGACTTCCTGCATCAGTTACCTGGGCCTTGCCCCAGCCCTGTTGAATCAGAATTTCAAGGTGGGGTCCTGGGAGCCTGAGTTTTTAACATGTTCCTTCCATGATTTTTTTTTTTTTTTGGTGAGGAAGATTGGCCCTGAGCTAACATCTGTTGCCAATCTTCCTCTTTTTGCTTAAGGAAAATCATCCCTGAGCTAACACCCATGCCAATCTTCCTCTATTTTGTATGTGGGACGCTGCCACAGCATGGCTTGATGAGCGGTGTGTAGGTCCACGCCCAGGATCTGAACCTGTGAACCGCAGGCAGCCAAAATGGAACACATGAACTCAACCATTACACCACCAGGCCAGCCCCCTTCTGTGATTTTTAATGCGCACTAGTATTTAAAAACCATCACATTACTGCCTTCTAAGATTATATATAGGAGGAGAAGAAAGAAGAAAGGCTAGAAATAAGGGTTGTGTATTCCTCCATTTTTATCTTATTAGAAGTATCACTCTGTGGATATCATTTTTCTTTGACCTCCACAGTTGGTTTGCAAATATTTTGATAGATTTTTGGGCTAAGGGCCGCTGTTAGCCGTATGTCACACCTTTGTCCACATTATAAAGAAGCGCCGCCCTGAGACGGATTTGGCAAGCAGACTTCTTCACATGAGTGTGAATTAGAAAAAGGCAGAAAGGCGCCTTTTCCTGGGTGGAGTGCGTGGATGTGGCAGTGCAAGCACCGGCTGGGTTCCAGCCTCCACCAGCCACTCTGCTCTGTGCACTGAGGGGGGCAGCCCTGTGTGGGAGGCTTGTTCAGAAAAGGTTTCTGTGTCCTTTCTATGTGTTTACGTAAATGTGCATTTACACACAGCATTTCTGTCTTAGGAGAGCAGTGTTGGTGCATATAACGAGCTAAGTATAAAGTGTCTATTGATTATCTTAGTTAAAGTATTTGATTTTTTTTTCTGCCTTTTTGGCTCCTTGTGTTAAAAGTATTACACACACACACACACAGATCCACATGCCCCACGATATATACATACAGATACACTGATATGAGTATATTCTAGTACTGTACCTACATTAGCGCCTTTATCACTTTAGAAGAAAAGGACATTCAGAATCAAGGAATAAAAATCCAGCCTCATTTCACGCCTATGCTATTGCTTTCCAGAACCACAGGAAGTGTTCTGGAGAGTGAGGGACCCTGTTTGAGCACAAATTGCCTGGGGGAAGAGGAGGCCCGAGTGATTTTATATATATATATTCAGTTACTCATTTTAAACCTATGATTCCTTTCTGCTGAAAAGTGTTACTCAGACCATATTGGTACAAGATATCTGCACTTGTGGTTTATATAACTGTGGAATTTTTAATAGATATTTTTAATGCCATAAAACTGATTGCATAGCTGTCTTTTAATAAGGGTATTTATACTAGAAAATTATTTATAAAAATTCGGACTTTGTTTAATGTAGCATGGGAAACTAACATCTGTCTTAGATATTTTTTCTCTATTCCCTTTAACTCTAATTCTAATTTGCATGTGCTTAAAATTGGTTAAGCATGTCCAAGTAAGTATAGCTAATGCATGGAAACAATCTGTATTTTTCTTAACTTGTATTTAGGTGTAAATTTTTGTCTAGTTTTCATGGAACCATCCGTGAATTACATCTTTTTCCCTCCCCAAATTGTGCAATTTGCATTCAATTGTGCAATTTATGTGCAGACTCAAGTTGCGGAATATAAACAACTGAAAGATACTCTGAACAGGATTCCAAGCTTTCGAAGACCAGAACAAGCAGAGCAGCAGAATTTTACCCAGGTGGCACATTCTCCACAAGGTGACAACACAGCAAGGGAGAAGTCAGCTGGAGAGCCACGGGAGGTAAGAGGCGTGAACTAGTAATCGGTGGTCGGGTCACTTTCCCTGTTAAGCTGTCATCAGGTGAACTGCTCAAAATATCGCCAACTCTTCCTGCAGAATAGTGGTTCGCAAATTTTAGTGTGTATCAGAGTCTCCAGAAGGGCTGTTAAAACATAGATAGCTGGGCCCCAGCCCACAGTTTCCGATTCAGTTAATTTGGGCTGAGGCCTGAGGATTAGCATTTCTGATTTGGCTGGTCTGGGGAGGTGCACTTTGAGAACTACTGCTGTACTGTTTTCTGGGGGAGACTCTACTGGCTTTGTCTTTATTCATGTACGTTTATTTGTTTGAAAGGAACTGTCGTGTCTGAGCTTTTTAAGGTTTTTTTTGCAGGGGGTAGTGTGAGAAGGTTAAATGATCATGAGGATATTATGTGACAATCAGTCCACTCAAGTATTAAAGTTGATAATATAGTTGAAGTTAATGCAGTGCTAGACCTGCCCCCGCCCCCGAACATGTCAAAATTTGTATTAAAAGACCTTTATAAAACTGCCATGGGTATAGGTGCTAGTCTCTCAATCAATTCTTCATATTCCTTCATAAAATTCTTCATAGAAACGAAGCCTTGCTGAAGAATGTTTCGCAAGTGGAACATCAAAAGTAGTGTCACCCTTATCCTGAATTCTTACAAAGTTGTTTTTGCAGTTGCGTGTGTATAAAATGGCAAGTATGGTTATCTAAACCCTGACAAAATTGTTTTTAACATTGAATATTTGAGAAGATTTGCCCCAAGTTACCATCTTACGGGAGTAATCAAGTTGAGAGGAGTAGAGTTCATATGACTCTTCAGTCCGTGCAAAAGATTCCCACACAGACAGGTTCTGTGTGCTCCTGGATGCTTGTTCTTCATCTGGGTCTTACGCTACTACTAACTTGAGAAAACACGACCAGATCCCTGGCCTGGGAATTCATTCTATTCTCTAGCCTAGTGACTACCAGTTTACTGGATTAATCTTTTAAGGACTCAGACCTTTAGTTTTTCCATCTGTGAGGTGGAGATAGTAGTTATCTGCTCTCACCTTTCTTACAGGGATGTTGTGGAGATAAATGACAGTGTTGTTTGAAAGCACTTAGGGCTCTTCAGAGAAATATTTCATATAAAGCCAGGGCAGTGTCATGTCAAACTTGCCAGGTACGTGAGGCCGTTAGTAAAATGTCCATCTCCAAAAGTTGTCCTCAGATGTCTGAGAATGGGCTTTTTTCCTCTGTGTATTTATACAATCCAATTTCTCAGTTATATTTCTTCTAATTTAAGAAGAAGGCTTCACATTTATTTCAACAATGGGAGAGCAGTCTGACCAGAGAAGTTATTTTTCTGATAAAGAAGGTTGGGAGGCAGGGAGTGACGAATTTTCCCGTTGATACTATATCATCTCTTTTTGCCCCTCTTTTCTAAGTCTTGAAGACTGTATAGAAATCTCTGAAACTTGTAGGGAAAATTGATTTAAATCAACCAATCTGAGAAGAGGAGTTCTCTGTAAAAAGACATCTTTTTTTCTGTTCAGGGTTTGTATTAATAATACAAAATATTTACGAAAGACTTCCTCTGGTTTATGAAGAAATACTACTTTAATATGTTAAAAAATGTTTTCTTGTATTTGGTGTAATGGGCACTGTTTTTAGCTAATGTGAATGTTCATTAGTAATGGCATTTGGCATTCTTTTCTTTTCATTAGCTAATGAAAAATAAACCCAACTCATCCTCAATTTGATCTTAATCTTTTCAAATAATTATTGAAAACAAAATTTGTATTGAGGGAAATTATGTAAGCATTCATCACTTGTAGTTTGAGGGTTTTTTGTTTTTATTCTATGGAAAAACAGGAGTTAGCTTGCTTTTAAGGGAAGGGACTACTGAGATGTGGTTACGCAGAAGCTTTCCTTTTAGGTTATTTACTGTATTCTTTCCGAGATGAAATTTTGCTTGTGTTATCTCTATTTTATAGGTGAGATTACACAGTGAGAAGAGTTAAGTGGCTCCATTGCAGCCACATTTTCCAGTCAGGAGTCTATTTCTAGAATCCAGGATTTTGCTTATGTTGTAACTGCATCGACATGGTAGTAAAGAAATTAGATCACTCCTTCTAAAATGGAAGAGTGTCATTTCCAGTGATGTGCTTGGCCTAGGTGTTTCGAAACAGTGATGTGTGGCGGGAGCGTGAAGCAGTTCCTGGAAGAGCAGAAGAAACAAAACCTTATTCTCCCACCCAGAAGGAGGTGGAATTTCAGGCTCCAGCAGCGCTGAACCAGCAAGATATGGAGCCCAGAGAGCCTGAGGAGCATCAGGGGGAAGAGGAGCACAGAAAGGCCCTTGAGGAGGAGGCGATGGAGCAGGTCGGGCAGGCTGAACATCTCGAGGAGGAACATGATCCGTCCCCAGAGGAGCAGGATCGGGAGTGGAAGGAACAGCGTGAACAAAAGGAAGAAACTAACCTTCTGGAAGGGCACGCTCATGCTGAGGTATGAGGCCATCCACTTCTGGTCAGCTGCGGTTATGTTTTGCCAGCTGGAATAGGGAGCATAGCTTTGTTTTTAAATATTAAAATGCCTCCCCATATATGAAAATCTCTATAATAAAATTTGAGTGATATTACTAAATGTTACATGCACATATTGAAGTTCTCTAATGTAATGTTAATAGCTTAGCTACTTACGTCCCTCAGAAAGATGACTGGGGAGAAGAGAAAGAGCTGTTGGTGTCCGTCTGTCTTCCCTTTGTCACTAGTGCACAGGAAGGGAGACACGTGCTCACATCCCTATAACAGTAGGAGGATTGGTGAGCACCTGATTCGGCACCTTCCCAGTTTGTGCTCAGGTCCCGGGGGCATCTTGAGGTTGAGAAGTATCTCATTTTCTGTGATCCAAGTCCTCTTCTCTCTGTTCATTTACTGTCAAATTGTGTGGTTGGCTTTTGTATATTCACTTTCAAGGTGGTTAGTAAGTTATCAAAAAGCTGATCTTATTACTTCTGGTTACTCCACTAGGGGAGTATGTTTAACCAGTCCCTGCTCAGGCTCCCCCTTCTGAGCACTGCCCTCTCACATAAGTAAGATTCATAAAAAATATACTTTATTATTATAAATGAGACTTTAGAAGATCTTACAGCAACAACACTGCATGCAGCTCAGTACCTTTCTCCACTTCCTGTAAGCTGATACCCCACAATGGGTTACCTGGCCTTTCCACAGATGCTGTCACCTTTTATTTCTAACTCTGAAGCTTTGTTTGGCCTCGAACTTTCCAAGACTTCAGGCTGCTGAAGGCCACTGTGCTTACATTCTTATGTTGTTGCAGACTTAGCACCAAGAAGCCTCCCCATCTTATGTCCTTCATAGTTTGCCTCAGAAGTCTTTCCCCTTCAGGTTTAAGTCCCCTCAACTCTGCACCATCTCTCTTTTGGTGAGAATCCTGTGTTCTTGTATTAGTTGGGGGGTGAGGAGAGAGTGGTGGATCGTTTAATGGGAAGCAGAGTTTAAGAATTTCTGTTTCGGGGCCGCCCGGTGGCACAGCGTTTTAGTTCGCGCTTGGCAACCGGGGTTCACGGATTCGGATCCCGGGCGCCTGCCGACGCACTGCTTGTCAACCACGCCGTGGCGGTGTCCCATATAAAGTAGAGGAAGATGGGCACGATGTTAGTCCAGGGCCAGTCTTCCTCCGCAAAAAGAGGAGGATTAGCAACAGATGTTAGCCCAGGGCCAGTCTTCCTCAGCAAAGAGAGGAGGATTAGCAATGGATGTTAGCTCAGGGCTGGTCTTCCTCACAAAAAAAAAAAAAAAAGAAAGAAAAAAGAATTTCTGTTTCTCCTTTAATCAGAAGGTACTATCTTCTCACTCATTCTTTGTTTCTTTGAGGAAAATTGGGTTTCTGCCTTTCCACCGTAATCTGAAATTTCACCTCTTTTTGGCTATGCTTAGCCTGAGATTGGTATATTCACTGCTAGAGTTAATTAGCATCCCTAGGTCATTAACTCTTGGTGGGAAAGCCTTAGCCTCAGCTCACAAAGTGCCTCAATTAGTATGAGGTTACCAGGTGCCCGCTCATAGCAGAGCCTTTTGAACATACACTTTATTAAGGTTTGAAACTCGTTTCTTCTGTTGTGTCCTCTTCCATTTGAAAGGGAGCACACTGAAAATCTGCCTTAATGCCAGCAAATTGGGAAGATCAGCTGCCAAAAGAAGCCCAGCACGATTCAGAGAGTTGGGAAATAGGAGTTCCAGTGCCGGGTGACTTTGGACCTAATGTGTAATCACAGTTCACCGGGTGGATCGGTATTAATAAACCAGTTCCGGCTCCTGAGTTTGTCATGAGAGACAAATGAAGGGAGAAGCCGGGGGCCCTGACCGCTCTTGCTCAGCACCAACTCATTTTTCCCCAGGTGTATCCTTCAGCCAAGCTGGTTACCAGGTCCCGGTCGGCGTACGAGGAGCAGCTGGAACAGCAGAGACTGGCCGCAAGGCGGGCCGAGGAGGCCCAGCGGCTGAGGCAGCACCAGGAGGCTCTGCACCAGCAGAGGCTGCAGGGACACTTGTTGCGGCAGCAGCAGCAGCAGCAGCAGCTTCTTGCCGGAGAGGTGGCCCGTCAGAGGCCCGTGGGCCCTGAGGAGGGGCAGCCGCAGCGCCCGGAGCAGCTACGGTAGCCTTCTGATGGGTGTAGACAGCCCCTCCTCTGGTTTTCATAAGCAGATTGAAAATAGCTTTGTGTATTTGTTATCGGTGAGCTCGAGGGGCTCACATTGCTCGTGTAGCTGAGGCAGAGCAACTACCTGAGAAATTCCAAGTACTTCATTTTACAAATAATCAACATTTTTTTCTGCTTAAAAATGATAGTTTGGGCCAGCACTGGTGGCCTAGTGGTTAAGTTCCGTGTATTCCGCTTCAGTACCCCAGGTTCAGTTCCCCAGCACGGCCCGACACCACTCCTCTGTCAATGGCCATGCTGTGGCGGTGGCTCATACAAAAGAGGAAGATTGGCAGTGGATGTTAGCTCAGGGCGAATCTTCCGCATCAAAAAAAAAATGATAGTTTAAGTCTCAAAATAGCCTAGCAGGTTTTCTGCTAACTTTATCATTTGAAATGTATTTTATCTTTTTTAAGGTATCTTTTGAAGGTATATCTGGAATCTTTATTAAACCTAATCACAAAAGTGTTTAAAAAATTTTTATGGCTTTTTAAAAAATGTTGAAAATTTTGTTTATTACTTTCTTCATGACTTATGTCAAACTGTGCTACATAATTTGTGTCACTGAGTTGATAATGTTTGTGTCCCTCACAGGCAGCCAGCTCGTTATGATGCTGTGGATAATGATATTGTTCAGGGAGCAGAGGACCAGGGCATCCAAGAAGAGGAAGGAGGTGGTGAGACTTCTTAGATGATGAATGTTTTCATAAAATTGCTTGGTAATTTATAATACCAGCTCAGAGTTATATGCACATCTGAGTACATACAAAGATTTGTGTCCTGTGTTTCTGATGTTGTTGTTGTGTTTTCCTGAATCCTCCCAAACGGTGCACCTTGGTAGCCAAAAGCGCCCAAGATAATCTGTTTCCTCTCTAACATTTTTAGAGTAGAGAGGAAACAGTAATTTAAGCTTTTCGTATGCCAAATAGTTATTTCTGACACATTACCATAGGACTATTATGTTTTAGAAAACTTCTACATTTTCTCCTTACCTTGGAGACTTTGGATCATTGCCTTAAAAGCTTTTCATATTAAGTCAATAGTAGCTTCCATTTAAGTGCGCATCTAGTATGTAATTTATCCGATATTGCTGACTGTGATAATAGAACTGGAAAGTACCGTCTCTCTGGCAACACTCACACTTAGATATGTATCCTTTGCTAAGAGTCTAAAGGAAGATGATTACCCAAAGCCTGTTCTGATATTTTATAGCCCTTACAGTCAGAAATTGTTTTCCTTATGTCCCCCTATGCAGCACTTTAAGCTTTTCTGTTCCATTATCAGTAAAAGACTAGAGAACAGTTCGTTCCCTTCTTTATTTAATGAATCCCTTGGTGCACTTGAAACCTGATGGTAAGTTTCGCGGCGTCTTTATTTTCTGTAGGCTAAATACTCTCCATATACTTAACCTTTCCTCTTATATCTTATTTAAAAAGTTATTTGTTCTTCTCTTTGTGTGCCCTTATCTGAATTCTCTTTATGGAAATATTTTTTTGAAAAGCAGCAAGTGAGCATCTGTGTGAATATAAATGTGCGACGTGTCTGTGGGTGGCAGTCATCGCTGCCATCTTGGAGAACACAGGGTGGCTGGATTTGTTTTGAACTCCACAAATGGGATTGTTCTTCCTTTCATTTCCTGAAAGATTATCCATCTCTTCTTTTGTTACCTTGCTATTTCCTCTGATATTACCAAAAATTACTTGATAATTAGCAATGTCCAGTCGACTGGGTTTTCTTTTATTGAGAAAGTTTTGATTGTTGTTTTTTTCATAACAGCAGAGAAAATTGCAGCTTCTGCTATAAATATTTATTTTAGAGGGTTGGAGTGGTGTCGCTCACCTACACTTTCTCTTTGGATGCATAGTCTGGGAAAAGGACATAACTTTATTCAGGAAAGCTGAGACTATGCCTTATGTTGAGTTAACCTCACTGGAGGAGAGAGAGGGTGAGATGGTCTTAGGAAAGCCCACTGGTGGCTTTTCTTTGAGTGAAAGGGAAGAATCCTGTCTGGTTCATCTGGGCTGATGTTAGTTCCTTTGATTTGTAGCCTATGAGAGAGACAACCAGCACCACGATGAGGCAGAAGACCCAGACAATGGACGTGAGCCTCAAGAACAAGGGCCCCACGAAGCTGACCCAGAATCAGAGGCAGATGTAAGTGTCCTATCTTTTCTGGCCATGACAATTGGAAACTCACAGGGCATAAAGGAAACTTGAAGGTTTGCCTGACACCACGCCTCTGACTCCAGATATGTCTGTTATTTCATCAGTGCAGAAGGAAGGCGGCTTGCATAATTATATGATACGATCAGTGTTTTTGACTGTTAACCAAAGAGGGGGCATGTGTGATGAGAATGGGTTAAAGGTTGCTCTGGGAAAACAAAGGAGTTTCCCTCTGACAACTTTTAGATGAATAAAATTAAAACTGAGAAAAGCAAAATTGAGAGGCATTGAAATATGTAGTAATTCTGAAAGCTGAAAAAAATACCAAGTGTGGGAGTCAGAGAGAGAACCAGAGAAAGGAAATTAACCATTACGGAGCATGTTGAGCAGTCTGCTAGGGTGTTATGTGTGTCATGTGACTCTGTGATCTCCCAACAGTCAGTGACCATTTTAATAAATACAGGGATAAGGATGTATGGTTTGAGAAATGAAAAAAATGGCTCAGGTACCATGATGCTATAGAAAAATTAGAATAAAAATAGGTTGAGACCTAATAACCCGGAATGTTCTTTGTGTTTACCAAAAAAAGAGCAAGACTCCCTGTTCAGCTGGGTGGTCTGGGGCCTTGGCTTTGCCTACAAGCGAGGCAAGCAAATGTTGAGTGAGTGTGTTCTTGTGCTTACGTGTAGATGATTTTTTCAACTTACTTTAGCTCTCCTGTCATCTTTTGCTAGTAAATCGACCACCAAGTTTATGAGATTCAGTCTGTGCTATCATATGTGTCCTGTTTGCATTGATCCAGTGGATTGAAGGGAGGATCCACATCCTTCATTGATAACCAGTGAGAAAGTCTTCCTGATAGCTCCTTAAAGCCGCCTTGATGGGAACGGCCTTTCCGCTTAACTTGCACTGAGATGTGGCAGAACACATTTGCCTGCCAGCCCCCGAATTAGCATTTCTAACAGTAGGCTTCAGGGAACCCTAACCCTGAAATATTTTCAGGAAAGAGCAGGAGCTATAGAGAGCAGGAGAGTATGAGAGAGCCAGAGAATGTGAAGGGCAAGAGAGTGTCCATGAGAGAGCAAGAAAGTAAGTGTGCAAACGCCTGCAAGTGTGCCTGAAAGAGATGGAGGGAGACAGGGAAAGGATGAGTGTTCCAGTCATGGGCCTTTGGGAAATGCTGTGTGCTTTCATTCCGTGACTGTGTAACTCTCTGTTCTCCTGTCGTCAGTTTACTTGTTCTGGAGAACACACCGGTGGCCTTTCTACCAGCCTTCTTTTAATTAGAAATTGTTAGCTGGCCTGTCCCTCACTTTGCCTCATCTCCCTCTTTTATTTATTCATCTTTTAATTAGAAAAGTTTTTGTCCAGCTTTACTGAGGTATAATTGATCATCTGACTGTTTTGTTTGAATGTAACAGTCGTGCCCATTAAACCTTACTTATTATTTCTTGATTAGGGTTGGAGCTGGTGTGTACATGTTTATGAACTTTTACAAAACCTTTTGGTACTCTCTTTCTGAAGAGAGTGTGTTAGACTTTTCCTATGTTTCCACACAAATTATTGATAATGCACGAAAAAAATCCATATGACACAAGATGGTGGAGTGATTGGAGTTTAGTGTCTGGCCCTTGAATGAAGTATATGGATCCGCTGAGGCTGCGGGGAGCTCTGGAACATGTTGAAGGCTCTGAAGTGAACTGAAGCAGGATCTTGTCCAGCGCATACTGACAGAGACTAAATTTACTCTGAGGCTTCACCATCTCTGGGAAGAAGCACGTGCTGCTTCAGTTGAGTGTCCTGTTGTTGACCCTGGAGTGATCGGAAAGCTCACGCAAGCATCACCATTTCTGCCCAGCTCAGTCTCTAAATTCTGAATCTTTATGAGGACATGTGTTATTTTGAAAGGTGCTTTGAAAGCTTAAGTGGAAAATCGAGATAATTCTGAAGTTGATACTGTATGAAGGGCATTTGTTGAACACAGTAACTGAGAACCACTTGGGAGGTGGGGTTAGTTGGGGGAGATGTTTTTCAGAACGTATTGCCGAAGATTGGGTTAGCTCAGTTATTTTCCTCTTGTCTCTTGCCAGTACAACATCTCTAAGTTTCATGGTAGTGTTTGTTATAAAGAAATGTGATGCATACTAGAAATTGATGATTTACTTTTGAATTAGCCATCTTCTTGTCTCCTTCACAGGCCCTCTTCCTGGGTCCTTTCTGGTGTGGGCCTTCTCTCTCTTCAGCTGCTTTTCACCCACTTACCTATAAAAAATTGCTTGCAAAAGAAAGTTTGTCTGTATAAAAATCATTATACCACTGAAAAAAGTTACTATTTGCCTATCTAAATTCCCCCCCACCCCGCCTTTTTTTTTTGCTGAGGAAGATTAGCCCTGAGCTAACATCTGGTGCAATCTTCCTCTCTTTTATGTGGGACGCCTGTCACAGCATGGCTTGGTAAGTGGTGCGTAGGTCCACACCCAGGATCCAAACCTGCGAACCCTGGACCACTGAAGCAGAGCGTGCAAACTTAACCACTAAGCCACTGGGCTGGCCCCTAAATCTCCTGTTTTAATTATTTCTCCTACTTGGTCTTTTGGCTTTTATTAACTACTTTTCTTGTTGTCTATTTAGTCATGCTCACTACTTGTGATAGCATTTTGAGGACTATTTTGGAATCACTTGCAGAAAACAAGTGCTATTTGTACTTCATTCTGATTCATCAACCTCTGACCAAGAAAGCAGGAGTTCCATCTTTTGACAGTGGGATGTGTACTTGTGAGTCTTGGTGAGGAGAGATCTGAATAAGCTGGTGAAGGACATGTTCATTTTCTGCCAACGTGCGGCCTTTCAAATGAAATTAAACTTGATCCGGGATTTTGAAGTGCCAGTTGATTTTTATTAAAATTTTACAGAGGGCAGCTGTAGAGGATATAAACCCAGCAGATGACCCTAATAATCAAGGCGAAGATGAATTTGAGGAGGCCGAGCAAGTGAGAGAAGAAAATTTGCCAGATGAAAATGAAGAGCAAAAGCAAAGTAATCAAAAGCAGGAGAATGCGGAAATGGAGGAGCATTTGGTGGTAAGCAGATGCCATGACGGAGGGTGGTTTTAACCTGGGCTTTTTCTTAAGTGCCTGGTATATGCAAAACGTTAGTCATAACCTACACTGACAGAAGATTTGCCTCTTGGGTTGGTTTTTAGGCCATTGTATGAAAGGATATGCCTGCACTCAGAGAGAGAAGGTAGTGGACATCCTGAGCTTTGTGTTGAGAATGATGATTCATCGTTTCCTAGCCAGTGATGCATTGAAATTGCACTTTTCATGGTGGCGTACTTGTTCTTTGTCCCAGAGTTCTGTAAAACACATCTCCAGTGAGCAGTCGCCTGAGCCTCCCCTTTTGTTTCAACAGATGGCAGGAAATCCAGACCAGCAGGAGGACAATGTCGATGAGCAGTACCAGGAGGAGGGAGAAGAGGAGGTAGGAAGGTGAACGCAGGAGGCTGAGCAGTCTGCTTGGTCATCACCCTCACCTTAAACAAACCTCAGCAGCATCGGCTCTGACAGGCCTTCTGTAGAAATGTTCAGAAATACTTAGGCAGGATAAAAAAGGGTGGTTTCAAGAGGAAATGGGCCATGGCAGTGGAGACATTTGGTTAGAAGATAACAGAAACGGGGTGATAGAATCCTCTCGGGTTCTCATTAGAAATTTTGAATTAAGAAGACATTTGGCCTTCCAGGAATGTGGTTGATGTGATCTTTGTAAGAATATTTTCTCCTGTCTCTTCTCTCATAAAAGAGAGAAGAACAAAGCCCGGCACACTGAGGGTGTCTGGACTAACCCCTGTAACTTTCTCTGTAGACATCACTACAGTGCCTGCCTCATAGGGATACTCCAGAGTGTCTGTCGGAATACACTTAACACCCTACGGACGTTTTTAAAAAATTCATGGTCTCTACTTTTACCCTCTTCCCTCCTAAGATTTTAGGATCTAAATTAAATTTCACAATAAAAGGAAAAATATGTAAGGAGGTCAGTTGAATAATGCATTTGGGTGGAATTTCTTAACATTTTATTTTAGTTTGCTTTTTATTATGAACTTCTGGCATATTACTGTTAATTAGGTTTATAGAGCATCTGTCATGGTGCCACATTTGTGTAACTGATGGATGAATGCTCTTGGTTGTAGCTTTTAGTCACAGCACTCTGCTGTATGGACCAGTGAAGCTCAGTGCTTGGGAATATGATGGGATGAGGCCAAGCCCCTGTGTTGAGTCCCTCTCTGGACCAGTAAATGGTCCACTAAACTAAAGCCCTGGTTCAGAGACATTTCTCAGCTAAGCGTCTTGCGTATGTGTGACTTTGACCCTAAGGGGACTCACAGGAGAGAGTGGACAAACGGCAGCCTGAACAAACACACCCGCCACTGGAGACCCTGCTTCTCTGCTCGCGTGCAGTTCCCTTGACTCGTCTGCTGTCTCGTTTTTATTTCCTTTGTCAGCTTTTCAGAGCTAATGCTAAACTTTGTGCTTATACCAGGAAAACAGAAAAGGATGTCACTCTTTACAGCCATTGGCAACATACGTCTCTAGTCACGTGCACTCTGACTGGCTGGGTCCTTTTATCCTCTCTCTTTTCTCATCCTGCTGTTCATCCTAGTCAAGACCTTGAGCCGTCTTATCAGAAGAGAGCATTAGGGAACCTAGCAGCCTTGAATATTAAGACATTTGGCAAGGAAAAGATATTCATCTGGATTTCTCTTTTCGCAGGATGTCTAGACTAGTATTACTTTGTTTCATTATGTCAGATGCCAGAAGTCTTTGAGGGATTAAAAGAGAAGAGATTCACTTTGGCTTCTTTTTAAAAATTCAGAAGGATAAACATAAAATTTTAATCAGTATTTACTGATTATTTTTACCTCTGTATTATATCAGTTAAGGTAGAGAGAAAATCCTGTGATCCAAGAGGGATTGAGGATGGTAAGAAAAGAGAGGCAAGAGGGAAGGAGAGTGGTGACAAGGCAGAGGTGAGCACCTAACTTTCCACAGCCACTCCCTCAGACCCCTGCTCCTCCTCCCTCAGACCCCTGCTCCTCCTCCCTCAGACCACTGCTCCGCCTCCCTCAGACCCCTGCTCCTCCTCCCTCAGACCACTGCTCCTCCTCCCTCAGACCCCTGCTCCTCCTCCCTCAGACCACTGCTCGGCCTCCCTCAGACCCCTGCTCCTCCTCCCTCAGACCACTGCTCCTCCTCCCTCAGACCCCTGCTCCTCCTCCCTCAGACCACTGCTCCGCCTCCCTCAGACCCCTGCTCCTCCTCCCTCAGACCCCTGCTCCTCCTCCCTCAGGCCACTGCTCCTCCTCCCTCAGACCCCTGCTCCTCCTCCCTCAGACCACTGCTCCTCCTCCCTCAGACCCCTGCTCCGCCTCCCTCAGACCACTGCTCCTCCTGCCTCAGACCCCTGCTCCTCTTTCCTCAGACCTCTGCTCCTCCTGCCTCAGACCCCTCCTCTTCCTCCCTCAGGACCCTGTTCTTCCTCGCTCACCACCCTGTTCTTCCTCCCTGACGACCCTGTTCTTCCTCCCTCAGGACCCTGTTCTTCCTCCCTGACGACCCTGTTCTTCCTCCCTCAGGACCCTGTTCTTCCTCCCTCAGACCCCTGCTCCTCCTCCCTCAGACTCCTGCTCCTCCTCCCTCAGACTGCTTCTCCTCCTCCCTCAGGACCCTGCTCCTCCTCCCTCAGACTCCTGCTCCTCTTCCCTCAGACTGCTTCTCCTCCTCCCTCAGGACCCTGCTCCTCCTCCCTCAGACTCCTGCTCCTCCTCCCTCGGGACCCTGCTCCTCCTCCCTCAGACTCCTGCTCCTCCTCACTCAGACCCCTGCTCCTCCTCCCTCAGGACCCTGTTCTTCCTCCCTCAGACCCCTGCTCCTCCTCCCTCAGACCCCTGCTCCTCCTCCCTCAGACCACTGCTCCTCCTCCCCCAGACCCCTGCTCCGCCTCCCTCAGACCCCTGCTCCTCCTCCCTCAGGCCACTGCTCCTCCTCCCTCAGACCCCTGCTCCTCCTCCCTCAGACCACTGCTCCTCCTCCCCCAGACCCCTGCTCCTCCTCCCTCAGGCCACTGCTCCTCCTCCCTCAGGCCACTGCTCCTCCTCCCTCAGACCCCTGCTCCTCCTCCCTCAGACCACTGCTCCTCCTCCCTCAGGCCACTGCTCCTCCTCCCTCAGACCACTGCTCCTCCTCCCTCAGACCCCTGCTCTTCCTCCCTCAGGACCCTGTTCTTCCTCCCTCAGGACCCTGTTCTTCCTCCCTCAGACCACTGCTCCTCCTCCCTCAGACCCCTGCTCCTCCTCCCTCAGACTGCTTCTCCTCCTCCCTCAGGACCCTGCTCCTCTTCCCTCAGGACCCTGTTCTTCCTCCCTCACGACCCTGTTCTTCCTCCCTCAGGACCCTGTTCTTCCTCCCTCAGACCCCTGTTCTTCCTCCCTCAGGACCCTGTTCTTCCTCCCTCAGACCCCTGCTCCTCCTCCCTCAGACCCCTGCTCTTCCTCCCTCAGGACCCTGTTCTTCCTCCCTCACGACCCTGTTCTTCCTCCCTCAGGACCCTGTTCTTACTCCCTCAGGACCCTGTTCTTACTCCCTCAAGACCCTGTTCTTCCTCCCTCAGGACCCTGTTCCTCCTCCTTCAGGACCCTGTTCCTCCTCCCTCAGGACCCTGTTCTTCCTCCCTCAGACCTCTGCTCCTCCCCCCTCAGTCCCCTGCTCCTCCTCCCTCAGGTTCCTATTCTTTTCTCCTTAGACCCCTGCTCCTCCTTCCTCAGGCCCCTGCTCTTCCTTCCTCAGGCCCCTGCTCCTCCTCCCTCAGGCTCTTGCTCCTCCTCCCTCAGGCCTCTGTTCTTTACCCCTCAGACCACTGCACTGGAGCTTCCCACCTCTCCATTGTTCCCAGTTCTTCCCTTGAGGAGGGAGGAGAAGAGTGGTTCCAAAATACCATTCAAGGACTAGTGATAGTCAGAGACAAAGTTCTCAGCCAACTGCAGCAAAGTGAGAAAAATGAGAGGAATGCAGAATGTGAAGACACGTATTGTGTGTAAGTGGCATGTGTGTGAGACAACATTTGTGGGGGCACTCTGAAAACCATAGAAGGCTATGTAGTGGGCGTCGTTCTTCCCTCCATTAGCCTCAGAGTCTTCCGCTGCCTCAACTGACCACCGGGAAGTAAGTCCCATTGCTGCCCTCGGTTCCCCTCCTGCCAGGCCACAGTCAGATTGACTTCTGTCAGCATTTGCTGCTTGGGAGGAATTGCACCTTGCCAGGGCTCTCCCTGTTCAGAGGTCCAGCCCATCAGACTTGTGACTTGAACTCGGAGAGTATAGGACCCAAAACAAGTGTGGTTTTAAGAAATTTGCTATCCCTGCCTTCTTTTATCCTAGAGCAGCAGTGTTACTCTTCTAAGACATACAAGTGGCAGTTGTTAACAAGTACTTGTTGTTCATTGTGGGGGATTGTTAGAGTGAAACACATTTATGTGGTGATCCCATCCTCATGTTGCCTGCTGTACAGATTCTGTATCTGCTTATGAGCAAACAAGACAAATTACGACTTTGCCAAAAAGTGTTATGTGTGCTTTAAAATTATTTGAATGTTCAAAAAATATATAGATTCAATGACTGCTTGAAAAATCTGAGTGCTCAGTTTCCCCAGGATGCCTGAAAACAGATTGATCTGAACCCTCTGGAGAGAGCCAGCACAGGGTTCTTGGGCCGCCTTTAGTGGTCCTGCCGGCCTGTGATTCACACATCACGAAGCTGTCCAGACAGCAAAAACTCTCCTATTAAACATTACTCAGCAAGCGGTGGTGTCCCTCACTAGAGCTGACATTGCCGAAGGACTTTCCTTTGTCACATCCCATCCGCCTCTCCGGATCCTGGCGTTCTTGACTACTTAAGGTTCAGCCTTCTCGTTCCTGGCTCTTCCCATAACATCTTTGATGTGTAAAAGAAAGACGTTAATACAGGGACAGGGTGGCTGGCCAAAGCCCATTTCAGACTCAGTAGATCTGTTTTATTTTGGCTGTTTATTAAACTTTGCCATATCACATAGGGACCATTTCTAAAATGCCTAAAACATTAGATTTCAGTGAATAAAAATGAGTAATGAAGAGCAGTGTTAGGAAATCTTTGACACATGTTTTCATCGGCTTTGGCAGGATACTGAAGAGGGTCGAATGTGGAAGACATAATTGGTGTGTTTACATTATGAGAGAGTAACTAACATTTAGCTTCTGGTGATTAGTCTAAGCATATTTTAAAATTAGAAACTCCATATCATTTTCTTCCTTTTCGGTAATGCCTTAAATTACTTTTGCCCCAAACATGAAGAATATGTTACTAGAATAATAAGGTGTATCTATAAGTCTGAAAAATTACGAAATTTTCTTTTGTGGGTTCCCTAAATTAAAGAGTAATTTAAATCAGTACTTTCCACTTCAGATCATATTGACAACTGGTTAGCAACTTGAATTTTCTACAACAGATCCCGAGAGAAGAAAGAACTCATAAAAGGGTGTTTATCTCTCTAGCCAGAGACATCCTTAACCCAGTACCCATTGTCACTTGAGCAAGTGGCTCTCAGTCTTTGCTGCGGCTGAGAGCCACCTGGGAGAGTGTGTGAAACATACAAACTCCTGGATCAGACCTTATCCTTGGAGAGTTTTATTTTATCTGTGGTGGGGCCTGGGTGTCAGAGTTCTTCACAAGCTGATGCTGATGTTTCGGGAACACACTGTTTAGAGAAGCAGTTCTAGGACTGGTGGCTGTGGGTGGACTTTGGGAAATCTGAACTTCCTGAGACTTCTGGGCACAATGATGTGTATCTATGCCCATTTGCTAAAGACTTTCTTACCAAAGTCTTAAAAGGGTCCATGGTTCTCCCTAACACACACACACACACACGGTTAAAAATCACTAATTTTTATCCATCCCTTTTATTTTACAGATAAATTTGAGTTTCAGAGAGGTTAGCTAAATTTTTTTTTTTTTTTTTGTGAGGAAGACCAGCCCTGAGCTAACATCCATTGCTAATCCTCCTCTTCTTGCTGAGGAAGACTGGCCCTGGACTAACATTGTGCCCCTCTTCCTCCACTTTCTATGGGACACCGCCACGGCATGGCTGACGAGCAGTGCGTCCGCGGGCGCCCGGGATCCGAACCCGCGAACCCCGGGCTGCCAAGCGCGAACTAAACCGCTGCGCCACCGGGCAGCCCCGAGGTTAGCTAAATTTTTGAAGGCCACACAGCTTGTTATTGTTAGAACCATGGTTAGAGCCCACCCAAGTCTGATTTTAAAGGCTACCATAATTAAGTATACCAAGCATGGTAACTAAATAGTTGATAAAGGCCAAGTTCTTCTTTACAGAAGTTAAGTGAATGCAGAAGGAATGATGGAATTAGAAAGTTATCATTTTGTAACCCCTGCTTAAAACAGTTGATTTCAGAGCAGTCATCAATGGATGATATCACTAGCTGAATGGGAGTCAGGGAATTTTACCATGGAGGGATCAGGCTGTCAGCAACTGAGCTTACTGACCAATCTTAGCCCCACTAAAAGTGGGACAAACAAACATTATCTGTCTCCTGACTGATGAAAATATGAAATCTACATCACCTCTGAAAATCCCTTGCTTTGCAAATTGAATCTGAATTCATTCAAGCCTTTAAACCACCTTCATTTTGTAAGAAATGTGGGGGCTAAAGGAATGAGTTAAGTGATATCTTAAAGAAGCAAATAAATCCATAATGTGGGTCATTCTGCAAGACACGAAGTCACTAGCAATATAGGAAAAAAGAAGGGAGTGAAACCGATGTGTATGTGGCCTTTGTTTGGATCACGATTAGAACAAACCAACTGTAAAGGGACATTTTAAAAATAATCAGGAAAATGTAAATATGGACTAGACATTAGATGATACCATGGAATTATCTATCAGGTGTGATAATGGCATTCTGGTTATGTAAGAAAAGTCCATGGATTTTAGAGATGTGTACTGAGATGGGTAGGGGTGAAATTACATGATGTCTAGAATTTTTAAGAATAATTCATCAAAAAATAAAGAAAAGCAATAGGTGATACAAGTGTGGCAACACTGAGATAACATTTGAACCTTGGTGATGGCTATAAGGAGTTCATTGAATTATTTTCTTTATTTGTGTGTGCTTGAAACTTTTCATCATAAAAACAAATGACCTTATTGTTTATACAGCCAGGAGAGTTGTGGAGCTGAGGTTTTACCCCAGGTCTGTCTGACTCCATAGTCTGTGTTAGGGGTTGGCAAACGGCAGGCCTTGGCCTCTTCTGTAAGTGAAGTCTTACTGGAACACAGCCGCGCGCGCTTCTTTGCACAGTGTCTGAGGCTGCTTCTGCCCTGCGAGGGTGGAGTTGCTACAGAGACCTGATGGCCGAGAAAGCCTGAATCTTGACTCTGTGGCCCTTTACAGAAAAGGTTTGCTGACCCTGATTTACTTATTCTTTCCACCATCCTGCTGTTTCAAGGCAGTTTCCTCCCAACCCAACTAAACCATGTTTGGTGTTCACAAATATATTTTCATTATTAAGGCTATAGCAGACACATCTTCGTTCACTGAAATCGACAGGGACGCTTTAGCAATTTAACGATGTTTCAATTAGTGAGACCTTAATAGAGTCTGAAATAAGTGCTTCATTGTTTTCATCCCAATGTTCTGGGAACGTTGTTATGAGGTTTTGTGACTCAAGGCAGAAGAGATGTCCTGGACCATAGTCTGCAGGCAAGACAAGGCTGTCTTCTCTTTAGCTCGCCCCACCAGGACGTGTGAATACAAAAGATGCCCTGTCCTCTGTCCCCAGAAGGTATTTATTTGGTGGTAATACCGTTTAGGGACTGTGAGTCCAGCCAACATTTTACTGGTTAGAAGAGGTTCATGAAGGCTGGGCTCTGTCTACGGGCATCTTTGAAGGGTTATCTGTGTAGACTCCTAACAGGCCGGCTTCCCTCTAAAGCTTGTCTGGGAGGCTGTGGTTCGTTCCTGTCGCACCTGGGCTGGACACCTTGAGGCAGCCCTTAGTTACAGCACCTGCATGCTTTCCTTTCCTTGCCCATTTCTGGGATTTTTAAACACCCCCTCGCCCCCAAAAATATCAGGTAATATTGTGTATTATTCAAGAGTATTTAGCAAAAATATTTGGATGCTTTCTTCGATTTGCATTTTGAAAAAACTAATTGGGATCAATGGCACGTAATAGTAATAGTGTACATAAAAGAAAACTACTTAGAACAGAAATGTGTTAGAACACTAAAGAGATGTAGAAATTTGAGGCAGTTTAGTAACTATTTCATGAAGAAATTGAAATGATTGTGTTCTACATTCTAGACATTTTAGCCAGAGGAGTTAATTCTTAATTATAGAAATGTATATACACATTTTTTTCTCAGTTTTCTACTACATTTTATGGAGGTTGTGGTGTCTGTTTTCTGTGCCTTTACAGAGCAGATATTTTTTGCATTGATTCATTGATTCATTCATTGAACCATATTTAGTAAGCCATTGCAGCGTGCCAGGCACGCATCTAGGTATGAATGACAGTTGAAAAGACAGATGGTTCCTGTCTTCCTAGAACTTACATTCTGTCGGAGCCTTCAGACTCCTATAGTCCTCCCATTTGGAAAGGGGGATTTTTATTTTTTTACCTGAATTTCTTAAGGTGTTATATACTTGGGGTGTTAACCCTTATTCAAATAAATAGGAAACTCAAACACAAAAGTCCTAGATTCTGAATCATTCACACTGATTTTTAGTAGTAGGTGTATTAGACATTTCTTCGTAGCTAATAGACAAGTCAGATCTTTGACTTTTTTCAAATTCATTTTTAGTTTCACTTTGTTTCTGATACTTTGAATGAACTTTTTGGAAATCAAAAAATATTGCAAGTGTTTAAATGATAAAAGTGTCAGCTCATGTCTCTGCTTTGTTTTAGGTTCAGGAAGATTTGACTGAAGAGAAAAAAAGGGAATTGGAGCATAACGCTGAAGAGACCTATGGTGAAAATGAGGAAAATGTATGTGTAGGATGTATATTTCTACTGCATGTGTGTGCGCATGTGTAGTGGATATGTCTGTATGGTTGGATAGATATCCAGGGTACGTCTAAGGCACCATGGAGTTTAACAGCCCAAGCTAGAGTTTGGAAAATTTCTGACAATATGAAGATTAGGAAAGACTGCAGCACTGTTGCCATATTGGAACATATTTCTTCACTTGTTTCCTTTCTCCAAAAATGAATAACTTCGCAGCCTTTACTTTTTAGAGGGAATTATTTGTGTCACCAACTCTATGCCCTATCTCTCCCTTCCTTTTCTTTTGACTTTAAGGCTGATGAGAAAAACAACGATGGAGAAGAGCAAGGAGTTCGAGATGACAACCGCCCCAAAGGCCGAGAGGAGCACTATGAGGAGGAGGAAGAGGAGGAAGAAGACGGGGCTGCTGTTGCTGAGAAATCCCAGCGAAGAGCTGAAATGTAGCCGTGTCCGCTTTCACAGACAGTGCTCAGCCAACGGGTTCTTTTCAAGCTGCTCAAAAATAAATCTGCCTACTGAACTCTAGGATATTTAATTGCAAAAATTAAGAATTTAGACTTTTTTAAACTTTTGTATTAGAAAAGCTCATACATTTATATGAATATATTTTGATAACCTAGGTTAGAGCTTCTTTTATATTCAGACTAAACACGAGCAAGAAGTAAAACAATAAAGCAAACCTTAGGCTCTGAATCTCACTTTTTGTAGATTATGTGATGTTGGAAAGGACATCGGTTTTGTATATGTTTCAACTTACTTTTCTGTCTTCTAGTTTCCAGGTGTTCTATTGTTTGCCTGTGATAAAAATACAAGATTTCCAAATAGGGAATACTGCAAAATGCTGTGCGAACTTTCAGGAGAATGGCCAATTTACTAACTGCTGCTTTTCCTAGGTGCTTGTGTAGAGTTCTGACAGGATTGTCACCAGTCTGTCTCTCTGGAATAAGATCCATGTTCAGAGCGACATGCAGTTGGAAAGGCATTTCAGTTATAAAGAAATTGTTTTTCAGACTTTTCAGATCAGTTAGAAAAATGTTTAACTTTACTTAAAATCACAGCTCTTCTTCTTGAAAGGAATTAAATTTAAAAATGAGATAATACTAAAACTCATGTGACAGTATTCTGGACTTAGATATTTCACTATTCAAACAAGGTAGGACACATCAGTGTATTAACCTTTTTGAAGGACTGACTCCTTGTTTAACAACTAATTTAGTATGTATGGGTGGTATTTTCTACATGAGCACCTATTTTTTTTCTGAAGTCACCTAGTGATACCCTTGTTTCAGTATATAGTTCTCTACAGTAATACATATTTCCCCAGTAAGCTCTGTGCCTCAGATCACGGATATGTGATCACTTTGATGACAAGTCTGAATATGAAGGCATACCAAATTGTACAATTGAATAGGATTATTTTTTGAAAACTATATGGTGAAATACATGTTGGTATGATAGACCCTCATGAATTTTCTATATCCTGGGATTGGTCTACATTATGCCCACATATAGGCATTTTAGTGATTATGAATTATAGCAATCCCTTAAAATAAAAAAAAAATTAAAAATCAAAAATTTCTCTTGAGATAGAAATGTATTTCAGTCTCAAGCATAATGATGTTTAAATATATAGAATTAGGTTATATAATTCATATGTGTGTGGTTTTTATAATAATACTCTCAAATTAATAAAAACAAATTTTAATTTCTACCATTGTATGGATGTAATTTTATTTTTTAATAACCATACTCGTGTATGGTTTTGATTATCCCAGTTGAGTGATTGTGTATGTATGCATAGGAATGTTTCATTCAAATGTATTTTGGATTTTCAATAATCATAAATCAAATCTTACAATTATGTATAAAAACCTTTTATGTAATGTAAAATGTATAATATTGTACATAATATTCAGAATACAATTATTTTGGTAAATTAGTTTGTATTTTTAATGTTCCAATTGCAGTATTTAATTATTTGAAACATATTGAACCCTGGTAATAGTCAATAAAGCTATAAAAAGCAAGTGGTAAATCTTTCAAAGTATGTGATTCTTATTTCTGATCTTACAACATTCTTCAGTTCTTTTTCATAAAAGGAGAATTTTTAAGAGATACCAGTATATATTAATGAATTATAAAATGCCTTTCTCTACTGTCCCTATTTTCCTTATCTCTTTCTCTACTTGGGTTAGTATGTGATTTTTTTTTTCCCCCTTTCCTAAAGAGCTAAGAACTTTTATTTTATTTGAGTTAGTTCTGGGGGAAGAAAAAACAAATAAGTACAGAAATGTAAGAGTGTCATGTGGCACACACACAAAATAAAAAAACTGTTAAATCTTCCCTAGGAAAGAAACCCAGTCACAACCCATTCTACTCTCTGTATGGCACGAAGTTATAGGGCCATGTTAGCTAATGTTTGGAGGAGGACTAATCAGCCAGAGCTGATCTACATTAATGGGATGAGCAGAAGTAAAATCTCACTTGTATTTATCCTGCCAATTAATCCATGACCTTTGGTGCAACCAGTAAGTCAAAGGATTTGGTACAAAGTGATATAATCAGAAGGAAAAACAAAGCACATTTATTAGGGACAAGCACAGTGGAGCTTTTTGTGCTACATTAGTACAAAAGTAATGACTGGATATTTGTAAGAGTGATTGAAAAAGATCTAGGAGTAAGAGTATAATCTGAGCCATGTGTAAGTCACAGTGACTCACTTTTATAAAAGAAAATTATTGATATTTACTGAATGCCTTCATAGTACAAGGAGTGTGTGACTAGGACCCACTTTATTCCCACCGTGCTCCTTTAAGGTTGATGGAATTCCTCTCACAACTGACGAGCTTTGTCCTGGAGCATTTGACATTGTTTAACTGCTTTGAGTTGTTTTCAGTTCTTTTGTTACACTGTGATACATCCATACTGTGGCATGTTGCACAGCCGTTAAAAAAATAATGAGGTCAATTTGTCATCTTTTGGCTTCCGTTGTACTATCTGTTCCTAGTTTTCTTATCATCATCCTGGCTACTCTTTCTCAATCTTTTGCTGATTTCTCTTCTTAGGCCTGTCCCTTAGATATTAGTGTGCTTCAGCTTTTTTCAGTTGTGTGGAGAAAAGACCCCGCAGAAGTAGAAAACAAACCTAACCCAGAAAGACAAGCACAAGGTGGAGGCAGAGATGAAGAGAGTTGTGGCATTTTTTCAGTCCCTGTATCTTGCTGTCCCTGATGCCAGCCAAGTCTACCCATAGGTTAATTAATGAGCCAATAAATTCTACTTTTTCATTTGGGCTAGTTGGAAATGGATTTCTTGTCACTTGCCACCAAAGATTCCTGAGTAATACTTGACTAACATTCAGTTCCCTTAAATCATCATGCTTTTTGGAATCATGGTAAATTTGCTCCCTACTCTCCCCAGAAATGCTGTTCAATCCCTGTTCACCCTCCTCTCCTTGCCTGGCTTATTGCTTTAGGTCTCACCTTAGATAGCAATTCCTCTGGAAACAGTCTATCTCCCACTCACTGCCACCCTGCCCCCAGTCTAGGTTGCATACCTTTTCTATGTCACCCTATAGCATCCTGTATTTCATATCACAGTGCTTACCACAGTGTATGGAAACAGTCTATGAACTTGTCTATACTGTCCTTGACATATGTGTTCTCTGAGGGTAGAGACCTTATTTCTCTTGTTTATTTTTGTATCCCAAGAACTGATACCTTCAAAAAAATATTTACTAAATGAGATCTTATAGTCCTCATCTGTAAAATGAGGATACTGATTATTTCAAGATCATTCAACGACCAAGTGGCAGAGCTAGGATTTCTTCCCAGGTGAATCTGATTCCGATATTAATTCCAAATACAGCCAGGACTGTATGGATCATTATCCGGGGTCACATTCTGAGTTTCATACATTAAGAAGGTGTGTTTTAAATTTTGCAAAAATAAACCTTAATGGGAGTCAAAAAAATAAAAATGAGTGAAGTCTCAGCCGTAGGGTCTTGAGGAGGAACCAAGAAATTGGAATTATTTGGCCTGAGAAAGATGGGGTCAAAGGAAGATGTAACATTGAATGTCTGTCTTCTTTGAGGCATCAATTGTACCATAAGGAATAAAGAATTTCCTGAGAAACAGGTGAATGGAGTTGTGAAATCTAGAGAGATTTTCAAATCAGAATATATTAAATAATCAATCATGATTTTCAGGATCCCTGGCTAAGCCAAGGAATAGATGCAGTCGCCTCTTGGAATTTTCTTGGGTCTTGTGACTAACTGTTTTGGGAGGGCCAGTTGGTATGGTGGAGTAGGCTAATGTGTTCATCCACTGGTTGTCCCTTGTCTGCACACCTCTTCCTCTTCTCCTTCTCTTCATTTGTAGAAAGGGCTAACCCTGTAACCACAGAGGTGGCCCCAAACCCATCATTCTATTCTATCTTCTGGACTTTGTATGCTGAGCCTAGATAAGATAAATGCTCTCTGGCTGCTCTGGGGATGGCAGGAAATGTACATCTGGAGCTGCCAGGAGTCATACTCTTCATGACATGGAGAAAACCCAGTTGTAACAGGAAGGAATGAAGCCACCACAGAAGGAAGGACAGGATTGGGGTGTGGTGGATGGGGGAAGAAAAGTGGGAAAGGGAGACAGAGTCATAAAGAAAGAGAATGGTGTTCAAATTTCCAGGTTCTAATGTCCTTTGATTTTATTTGCCAATAAATCTCTTTTCTTCTTCTTAAACAAGTTTGAGGTTCTTTTTTTATCACAACCTAAAGAATACTGACCTACTTCAGCATTACATTTTTCCTTATGGGGCAGAACAACATTAGGGTGAGAAGAAATCTTCACATTAACTTTTAGTCATATCGCCCTCCATGTGGCAAGTTTTAATAAATAATGACATGGTTTTCTGCCAATCTCTTGATCATCACATTTTCTCTTGGATCTGTCTTTAAGGTCCAGAGAATGTGTAAAAAAAGCCTACAGATTATTGTAATGAAGTTAAGAATACTCATATATCCCCATTCTTTAGTCTACACCAAAAATTGGCAAACTTTTTCTAAAAAGGGACAGATAGTAAATCTTTTAGTTTTTACGGCCATCAAGCCTCTTTTTTGAAATGACTCACCTCTGCTGTTGTACTTTGAAAGTAGCCAGAGATGATACATAAAGGAGTGAGCATGGCTGTGTTCCAATAAAACTTTATTTCCATAAACAGAAAACATGCCAGATTCGGCCTGCAGACTATAGATACTTTTTCTATATAATCCAAATGCTTGCTGTAAAAATAATTATTTCAACAGAAAATAGAGCATTTTGAGATCGTTAGGTGTCAAGCCTTTCTAGTTCTTGCCTATAATCCCTTCTATTTTAAGTTGGCAAGCACTCAACATTATCATAGCTGCTGCATTTGTACACTATTTTAAGTAATTGTAAATGAAATACTTTTGTCCTTTACCACCTTGGCTGACCTTGTTCTCACTGTTCCCTGTATGTTACTAATGGAGCTTGAAATTAAATGTCATTTCTGCTTATCTGTTAACACATACACAGCATCACCCATAAAGTACATGTCTTTTAAAGAACTGATTCACTGGAAATCACGGGTTTGAACAAGATGAGATTATTTCTTTTGGTCTGGTGTGTTCTTTTTCCTTTTAGGCCTTAAGGTATGGGAACTTATTACCATGGCTGCCCATTAATACATTAGTGATAGTCAAATTTGTGATCTCAACTCCAAGAGTTTTTGGGTTCTGCGGGTGTCTGATTCTTGTTAAGTTTATGCATTCTAATGGAATTAGACTTTTTTTTTTTTTTCCAAAAAGGCAATTCAACCACTTTTTGTCTTCCCTTAGCCCTGGCTAATTATCTTCTGTGGTGGTTTTAAGATTTGTCCACAAAATCTTTGATAGTCTTTCCTTCAGGAGGTGGAGTCCAGTTCCTCTTCCTTTGAGCATGGCCTGGATTTAGTTACTGGCTTCTAACAAATAAAGCTAAAGGCAAGTGATGGTGTGTGACTCAGAGATTAGGTCATAAAAGATAATGCAGCTTCCTCCATGCTCTTTCTTGGAAGCCTGCTACAAAGTCATGAGGATATTCAAACAGCCTTACGTTGAGACCTACATCTATGTGGCAAGAAATAGAAGCCTCTGGCAAACAGTCAGTGAGGAACTGAGGCCTCCTGCCAACCAGCCACATGAGTGAGTTTGGAGCACATCCTCCAGGCCCACTGAAGCCTTCAGCCTACAATTTGATTGTAACCTCATTAGAAACCCTGAGCCAGAACCACCCAGATAAGTCGTTCTCCGATTCCTGGCCCACACAAACTTGAGATAATAAATGTTTATTCTTTTAGGTTTTGGAGTAGTTGGTTATGCAGCAGTAGATAACTGATACATCTTCTAAGGAGTGTTTATGACTCAAAGTGGACAGGCCAGTGGTGAAGATGATGTGCAGCTGCATGGTGTAACTGGGCATCTAGCCAGTTGCTCTGCTGGAAACCAGGCCTAGATGTGTTGGCGAGGGAAGATGGAGTTCAACTTAATGAACTGAATAAATGTAAGCCAATTTGTTCGCTCAAAATTATTGGATTATTTTTGGCAGATAGTAGTAGCCTCTAATACAGTGGTTCTCAACCTTGGCTACACACCTGGGGTATTTCTAAAACAGTGATGCCTGGGTCTCCCTCCCAGAGTCTCTGAATTAATTGCACTGTGGTATAGTCTCGGCATCAGGATTTAAAATTTTTCCCAGGTGTTTCTAATGTGCCCCTAAGATTGAGAACTACTGCTTTATAAGTTAGAAGTTGGAAAGAGTAATGTTCCTTCCCCAACACCTCTCTGCCAGATGGTAAATTACAATGAAAGCAAGTCTCAGACCAAATTTGCAAAGCAAATATTTACAGGCAAGCAGAAACAGACATTAAACTTTTCTGAAGTCTCAATGAAGTCATAGATCCCTGTCCTTTTAGGCATGCTAGACAGGCACAAGGCATGAAGGATTTTCTCATAACAGATCTTACTATATTCCGGGAACAAAATTCAGCTAAACTTCCGGTCAGATCCTGTTCCTGCCAGTCTTCCTTTAAGAGGCCCCTGCCCTTCCACAGTGAGTGCTGGGCTCACCAGGTGCTCAGACCTCTTTGTGGAGGGTGGAAGGTGCCTATTCAAGGCTTCTTCCAGCTCGCTCACATAATTTGAGCACCATTCATTTCTGGAATGAAAGAAAATCTTTAATATCCATGATGCTACCAACAAAACAGTGCTGATTTGAGCTGAAGAGAGTAGAAGATCTTGTGACTCTCGAACGTGGGCCTTGATGAAATCATCAGTTTTTCAGCCTCAGATGCACATTACAGCCACTGCAGAAACTTTTAAAAAAGACCCCAGCCCCAATCCCAGTCTAATTAAATCAGAAACTCTGAGGACAGAGCCTGGGCACTGGTATTTTTTGAGAGCCTCTCAACGAACCATGATTGCCAGGGGTTGGGATGGCAGGGAGGTGTGACCCTAAAGGGGTAGTACTCACAAGGGAGTTTTTTGGATAGTGAAACTCTTCTATGTTCTGATTGTGAGTGTTATACAGATCTACACATGTATTAACACTCATAGAACTGTACAACAAAAGAAAAGAAAAGGTTAATCTTATTGTATGATACTTTAAAAACTAAAATGTCACAACTTTTAAATTCTTTTCAAAAGCCTCAGGTGATTCTAGTGTACAGCAGGGTTGGGGGTCACCGGAGTAGGTTCTTTCAAGGGCTGATCCACCACCTCTGGGACGTTCACTCAGTTAGGGCACTGCCAGTGTTAACTTCCTATGTTAACAAACCTCCTCTAATCACACATACGCACACATCCATGTATATAAGCACACCACATTGTCAGTGCTGAAGTCTCTTCAAGGAAATTATAAATACTGTAATAGTGAGATAGAGCTATCTTTCAGATTCACACTGGTGAATTTCAGAATATCACAGTCGGGAATTGCATGCGTCAATAGTTCCATTAATCTCTGCTCTTGGAGAAAAAACTCACAATGCAATTGTTTTGCCTCATAGCAATGTTTCTCAAACCCATAAACTGTGGTTCTCATAGAATAACAAAGAATCCCAAAAGGAGCATAGTTTGGCAGTTTAATTAGTTTCATTTCTGTCTTGGATCACAGGAAGAAAGTGTGCATGAATATGTGTATATGTTACATAAATGAAATAAGAGTTTCAAGAAACAACTCATGCCTTTCCTATTCTATTCTATTCCATCGCAGTGTTGGTCATGACTCAGTATCTTGACATCGTAATGCACAATGGTGATAAAAATCACAGTGCAAACACTCTGGGAGAATCCCACCAGGTGTCTATGCTTCTTCCCGCCGTGAGGCAAGGAGACGGACAGGAATTGGACCCCTGGCTGCACCATTCTCTAGCTTTCTGAAGTTAGACAAGTTTTCTGATCTTTACGTGCCTCCATTTACTCAGTCGTAATAGGGGAATAATCACAGTGGCCTTCAGGTTGTGGTTGGGATCACTGAATCCCCGCCTGACGTGCCCAGCTCCTGTTTCTTTTCCCTTCCTCTACATTTAAGACTCACTAAGGAAGAGACTGGACATAGAAGCCTGAACTATTTCTTAGCTTGGAAGCCAGAAGACTAAACCTGAATTTATTGTCTTTTTCCTTTGATTGATGTTGTGTGGTAGCTAGGTCTTGTCAGAACTTTCAATATATGAAATATTCAAAGGTCTTAAAAACAGTATAAATTCTTTAATCTCCAATGATTTGGGACACTCTGGCTGAAAGCAGAAGAATAAATTAAGCAGTCATTTTGGCCAAAGAGGATTGAGAAGTAATCCGAGCTGACCTGCCCCATATACATCCTGACTTTAAAATGACCAGGAAGGTTTCACTTTTATGGATTTGCCTTGTGGAAAACAAATAGAATACGAGGGAAAATGAGATGATTCTCTTAGCTAAGCAAAAAGTTGTGCAAACAGTCTCAGTGGATGGGCATGGCCACACAACACATAAACAGCCCTGGTTGAATTCCTCGCCATTAACTCACCTCCAAGGCATCCCAGGGTATCTGGGGACCTAGGAAACTAAGCAGTGTTTATTCAGATATTCACTAGGACACTTCCTAAAACTGTAGAGACTGGGAAAATATGTTTTATGTACAGAAATATAATCGTGTGACTACCAAGAAGTAAATCACAAAGCAAAGGAGCTACTTCATTTAGCCTCTCATTTCTGTGATTTGGGGCAGGGGCAGGGGAGGGGTCTTGTCTCATGGAGGCCAGTCCTGCTCTTTACTCACAACATGGACAGCAGTTCTAATTCACGAACATGTGCCATTTAGCCTAGTGTCTATTCAAGCCAAGACCGGAAACTCTTCCTAGACATGGAGGAAAACATAGCAACCCTGATGCAAAGTTTGTGGTTAAGTTAGGGTAGTTCAATTGACTTATGTCTCCAAGCTGGCTTTTAGATTACAAAAGCTATCGAAAAGGCTGCTAATCCTGAGAGTAAAGTAGATGTTAGTTTGCAACTCCAGGAGCTCCCAGGTGAAATCTGGAACTGGCCCCCATACACAGAGGGCAAGGAGAGACTGGAGAAAGAGGCAGACCATTCCAGAATGGTAGGTGGCAGGATTAATACGCAAGGGAACTTACACACAAGGCTTGTCTTGGGTGGCCACAAGACAAGAAGATCTCTGCACCAGACACCAGACACTTAGAAGTTTATATAGAGTCCTTAACTGGGTTCAGTCGTGTATACCATCCAGATGGTCTCAACACCTTACTCTCTCAAGGCTGTGTCCTTGAAGCAGCTCCTAGTGTGGGAACAGTGGGCAGAATGTACATTCCAAGGACAGTGGAGAGGGTATGAGGAGCCTCTGATTGCTTGGGTCCAGCTCACAGGTCAACCAGTGGTCACATCCTCTTGATGACCTCCACCAACAGCAGGAGATATATGTTATTTAAAGTGTGACAAAATTACTAAGGAGGCTAAAGAGCACAATTGAAGTTTAATAAGAATGAAACTGGGTTGGGAAGAAAATCAGCTATAACATACATTTAGAAAGGGAAGAAACACCAATGTTGAATCTGAAAATGATGGTTTTAATCGTCTTGGGGACATGCAGGAGAGGAATTCAAAATGAAATCTTGGCTTCTTACTTTGAAAATGCATTTGAATTTAATGTGCATACACTGTACTACCAGTTAGTTACACCACAGGACAGCCCAGGTCAGGAGCATCTGTGTCTGAATGCCCTGGGAACCTTTTCCTGGCCTCTCTGAGCATTTCTGGTGCAACATCTCAAAGGGTTGTTGTAACTTCAATGAACCATAGAGGTATTCCCCAGTTGTTCTTTGTCCTTCTCGTTGCTGTTGTTTTATTCTTTTTTTGCTAGCCAGCTTTCTAATATTTGAAATATCCTTAACTGAACACCAGGACTTGAAGACTTGAAGTCCTCAATCAGGAATGAACAATTTGGCTTAGGATTCTGTCTGGATGACCTCCACCTCCACAGAATCTCAGGCAACTACCATGCGTATCACTGAATCCTGGTGATTTAGGGCTAGGATGCTGCTGGGTAAAGAGCCAGAGGATGCTGGCTGCCTGAAGGCTGGGGAATGAGGAAGGCGGGCTGCAGATCGATTTGCCTAAAGCCCGCCCACCTTGTTTGCCTTAAGCTGTGAGTAAAGTAAAAAAAAAAAAAAAAAAATTTGCATTCAAAGATTATGACCTTTGCAAACCCTAGGAGTAATTACTTTCATCCCAATAGATTGCTGACCATGATTTCTTAAATGGATTGGCAACTTCGTTCTGCACCCCAACTTTGTAGTGGGATTTAATAGCCCTGGGGAGCCTCTTCTCTCCTTCTTTGTAGCATCTTGGCTTCCACTGCCTCTAGAGCTGTGGGAAAACACATGAGCATGGTTAAGGCTAATGGAATGGAGATCATGACTCCAGTGCTTTTCTTCTTCTCTTCTCTCCTTCAGCTCCACAACTATAAATAGTCCTGGTTTTTGAGCGCAGACAGCTGAGTTCATAAATACCTGTGCCCGTGCACCCGGCGCAGCAGGGGCATATGTGGGCTTTAATCCTTTTGGCATTTCCCTGTGGTCTGTTCTCAGCTCTTGAATTGATGTGTGCCCCTGGTTTATAGGCAAGCTTGGCTGTGGCCCCCCCTCCTCTCCACCCACCACCCGTTCTTATACCAGCAGCCTGGTAAAGTCAAGAGTCTGTGAACCGAGATTCACTGTGAAGGACCAGCTGGCCACTGGCCAAGATCCCATGGTTTCCTGACTTTTTTTTTTTAATTTGATATTATAAGAGTAACAAAAAGGAGAAAGTTTACACTAAGCCAGGAACTGGCTTCTGGAAGGAATCTTAATGTTATACTTTTTTTTTTTAAGATAGCTTCGGATAGCAAGTATTCTATGGCTGGATATCAGTACTAATTTTTATATAATGCCTATGTTCTAAGGAGTCTTCTCGTTTAAAACAGAACTCTCAATAGCCATTTAAGATGGCCATAGACATTAGGAAACATTCCATGAAAACTTCATAGTATGGCATTAATTTTGTGTGTTTCTGAGAGCCTGATATAAGCATATGATTGGTTTTAATGAAGAGGTAACTCAGCAGCCTCATCCACGTATAAAACTGATGAATTAAGGACTCCAACATTTACTTGTATATATTCCCTAGACCACAATTTGAGGGGAAATCATTCCATTATTATATTGCCTCTCTAATACTTTTTCTTCTGCTTAGAAACTATAATCATGCCTTTACCTTACATACGAAACATTAATGAACTGTTATTTATATTTTGATGGCTAGAATAAAGAACTCTTCAGCACCTTCATCTCACACTCTTCTCTCATATCTTTCTCTATGTTATTTCCCCAGGGATACAGTTCCAGTATATCTTTAAACTTTTAGATGATGCCAACAGCAAGTTAGCTTTTCTGGTGATTCAAATGCACCTAAGTCCCAAATGTAAAATTTGAAAAAAATTCCATCTGTAAATATTATTTTTGTACCAATTGGTAATCACGTATTTCTCCCTGTTCCTTGGAAATGCACTTAGCCTCTTTAGTATTTCTTAGAAATCCAAGAAATTGCTAAAATAAGAAAAAATTTAGTAGTTCTAGGTTCCAGTTAATGTTGTCATTATTGTAAAGAATAATTGAGTTATATTTTCAGAATTTAATGCAGTTGCCAAGTGGTATCAGAAGCAAAATCTAAATACTAATAATTTTTCTTTGTCTTTCTTATTTCAAACTGAAAATATTCCTGGGGTAAAAAGGAAGGGACTTGTGTAAACAAATAAAACAAATAGTTAAGGTGTTTTTGTGTAATTACAAATGGCTTCATATAGTCAGAACTGATTTCAGCAGTTTTTTCTTTTGTCAACTTAGTATAATTGACAAATTCATTATTCAATAATTTAACATTTAATTAATGAATGGATTAAACGTAGCTTTTGAAATTATTTCCAAAGCTATTGTATTATTTTTATGAGCAACCAAGAAGGAAAGGCCATCATTTTGAAAAGACAATGGGAGCAGGTCTGACTTGTCTTTCACTAAAGGTTCTATCAAATTAATTGTACAATAAAGGAAGCCTGAAGCATTATCTGTCAGGAAGAAATGAAATGATCTATTGTTAATGTTAATGGAGAAAATATAGTACTAGTTTCACATCACTGCAGAGCAATAAATAATTAATTGGCAGAGATTAAGCTTATTCGAAAGCTTAAATAAGATATGTAAATACTGCTTTGAAAACTGATAATTTTAGATAAATTAAGACCATATATGTTTACAATAGAAATTTAAAAAGTGATAGTTATAAAATAGCTTTTCTTGCTAATGTCTAAACAATTGTGGCATCAGCAAATTTCCATCTAATAATGAACAAATATTAAAATTTGACCTTAATGTCTACATTAGTTTAGTTTCCTAGGGTTGCCATAACAAAATATTTTAAGGTAGCTTAAAATAATAGAAATTTATTTACTCTCACAGTTCTGGAAGCTAAAAGTCTGAAATCAAGGTGTCTGCAAGGTTGGTTCCTTCTGGAGGTTCTGAAGGAGAATCTGTTCCATGCCTCTCTCCTGGCTCCTGGTGGCTGCCAGCAATCCTTGGCATTCCTTAGCTTGTTGGTGCATCACCCGAACATCTACCTCTGTCTCCACATGGTGTTTTCCCTGTATGTCTCTGTGTCACTGTGTCGACACACTGCCTTCTGATATGGAGACCAGTCATTGGACTTAAGGCCCAATCTAATCTAGTGTGACTTCGTCTTAACTAATTACATCTGAAAAGGCGCTATTTCCAAATAAAGTCATATTCTGAGGGTCTGGGTGGACATGAATTTTGGAGGGGACACTATTCAACCCACTACAGTTTCTTAACCGTTACAAAGAAAAAATTAACAGTTTAAAAAAGTGGCTCAGAATGTATTTTTGGTAGTCATGTACTTGAACTGTCAGTTAAACAATTTTATTTGGGAAGAATGTTGTTTAATTTTTATTGAATTTTATCAGACTGAAGAATTAGGAAGTAACTTAATAATACTATTTTAAGGAAATGTCGGCATAGTCTTCACACACTTTATCAGAAAGAATCAACAAATGTTTATTGAACTTTTACTATGCCCAAAGCATATCTTTGTGGAATATTGGTCTTTCACTTATCTGAAACATAATTGTTATTGATTAGAATATTGATCATATCCATTCTTGATTGCTTGTAGTACATAAGGAAGGGTATGAGATATTGGAAAAAGGAAGACAAAAGGATATAGTACTTTTCCTCAAAAGATTTCAAATAAAGATATACTATATTATAAAGAGGGAGGGACAGTCTGGTAAGCAAGGGCATGACAGGCTGCTACTTACTAGCCAGGTGAGTAAACTCTGCATCTCAGTTTCCTCGTCTGTAAATGGGGGGAGTAATATTTGTATCTATCTCAGGGGATTGTTAGGAGAATGAAATGTTAGAACCTTGCTTGGACACAGGAAGCTTTGCATAAGCGTTAGCTATTGTTACAAGGAAAACTAGTGCCTACAAATATTTAAGAATAATGTGGGACAATATTGGAAAGTTTTTTGGGGGCCCAAATATTCTCCCGAAAATGGTTTTCAGAGAACACTGGGTAACTTAGTAGTTGTAAACAAATTATTTGAGATGGTGATTGATTTTCTTACTGTCAAAAACTGTCTGTCTATTTCAATGTAATGAGTGGTTTTTGTTTGGATAGTGTAATGATTTACTCTGGAGTTGAGTTCGCTGTTAAAAGTAAATCAGATGGAAAACAAAATATTTGAAAAATTTGCATTGTAGTGGTGTGCTTTTGTGATTATGTGAGTTTGTTTCCCTCTGCAAGGTCCTCTGACGATGGTCATAAAAGTCTAGACTTCCCCTCTTTTACCCCATAAAAAAAAGACACTGGCTGGAGCAAAATAGGACAGTCACCTTGATCATCCTCTGGTCATGGGTTCTTGTCTCCAAAGAGGAACCCTCTGCTGCTGTTGACTTCTCAGACTACCTACACTTCCTAGGATATCTACTCCCACAGACAAAAACATACCACCCTAGAGCAGTGGTATTACCCTGATTTTGATGTTTTCTTCCCCCAACCCAGCCAAAGCTAGTAGGGGAATTGAAATGGAGGCTGGGTGACCACAAAGCTTGTATGAGTGCAACTCCACCACTGGCTACTGGGCAGTGCATTTGTTTTTGTTTTTTTTTTTTAGCATTGACCGGGAGATAATAGGTGGTAAGTAATGGGAGGAAGTGAATTTAGATGGTTAAGGTAGGGACATGCAAAACCTGCTACTATCAATTGCAGCCGTAATCCACCCAGTGTATTTGTTAAGGTGCAGCTGAGCTGAGAAACCCGCGATAGACCTGGTTCCACCACTCACTGGAGGATGGTAGACCAGATGTTCCATAGCTACAATTTAACAATGTCCTCAACCTGAAAAAGATAGGCTGCACACTGCATACTTCTGTGTACATGTGTCTTCATTTTCTTCTACCACACCTATTTCCTGCTAGTGATTTTTATGTTGCTGTGAAGAAAAGGACAAGAATAAATTGTCTAGGATTTTTCCAGGCAAACATGTATGTATGGTCACCCAACTTACTTTATGTCATATGAGAACCTTTAGGATGATTATAAACATTTGCACAGGAAGGAAATGGTAAATAGCTTTCCAAAAAATACATTTGGATTATGTTGAGAGTCTAGGTGGAACACTGTTTGTGAAATGTTTTGTGAAACAAAATATGTTTGTAAAATGGTTTTAAATGTGTACTTAGAGACAATGAATTCTGCATCCCCAACCTCATTTCAAATTTAAAAAGAAACTACATAAAAGCCAAAGGAGGGAATTATCACCTCTATATAAATTTAAATGCCTATGGATGATGTTAAATTCTTTAATGAGGACCTTAATTGTGTAATATAAATCCTTGACCTTAAAGGTTTCTAAGGATGGCTGATATCCTACTAACTTTTTAATAATGTTATAATATCCTAAGAGGAAATTAGATCTATCCCTGAAGATCATTAGAACAGTCTGCCTATTTTGCCTGCATTTTCATCATGGTGACTTTCGATTCTAAGAGTCTTTTACGGTTGTTTCAGGAAAATGGTTTATTGTAAGTGCCATTCATTTATGGGCATAGATAACATAAGTGCAGATTTCTCTGTTGCTGGAACTATCCCACTTATAATTCTAGCAAATGTTTCCCACTTTATAAAATGATAATGAGAATTTAATGGTTCTCTTCACCCTCGAGGACAAATGGTTTCTAGCACTTTAGAGATATAGGGACTTTGCTTTCTCTGAAAAGACAAAAAACAAAATTGACCCCAGTTCTCAAGCCTTCATCCTCCAATGGTTAATTAGATATTATTCTCAGTATGTTTCAATCTGTTTTCAAGGGTCCCCAAAATAACTGATTAAAAACTAACAAGGAGATGGAATGAGCACAGAATCATGACTTAAAGCATGAAGAACGTAGGACATTGTAGTTCAAAAGAAAATTAATAGGCTTTCAAACAATGGAATAGTATGAATAGACTTGTGTTGTTTGCTATATCTAGAGCACCAGCTTGAACCAAGGTGGGCAAAGGAAGGCCATGAGGGTGGTGCGGGGCAGGAGCATGGGGAAAGGTACAGGTTGGGCAGAGTGAAAGGTACAGGGAAGGCTCAGCTTGCCTTAGAATAACAGCTGAAACATTGCAGACACTCAACACACAAGTCAACATTCAGTGAGCATCTGTCAAATGACTTACTGTCATCACATCTTCCCTCAGTGTTTTGCTAAAGCTAACACATTGATCAGGAAATGCTGTTCAAATATAGAGATCAAATGATAACTTAGAAGAGTTTTTCTGAGATCATAAAACAGAGAAGAAACTGTGCACAGCCTTCCTTTTCACTTGAGTAAATTACTGAGATGCAGATTCTTTCCAGTTTTAGAGATGATACTATTTTTTCTACCTTCCTCACCTGACTGTTTGAGGATCAAATGAGATAGTTGATAAGGATCTGTTATACAAACATATTGGATTATTACTTTTTGAGGGAATATCAGTGATTTCCTTTAGAAGGCTTTTTGTCATCCCCCAAGTGATCAAATCTCTAGATATGGAGGAGATGCAATGCACAGATGCATGGCTGCTGCATGTGTATGTTATCAATGGAGTAGCATTGATCAGTGATTCTGAACTTCTCAGGGTGCATTAGACTCACCTGGACAACTTTTACAACACGTCTGTGTCTACCTCTTGCTCCAAGAAATTCTGATCTAATTAGTCTGGATAGGGCCCAGACACTGGTATGTTTAAAGCTCCCTAGATAATTCTATATGCAGGTAGAGTGGAGAACTACTATTATAGACTGAAGTTGGGAGTGGGGAGAGAGAGAAGGGGGGGGGAGATAGATCCTACAATTTTTTCCTATATCATTTCAGCAAATATTTACTGAATACCTATTATGTGCCAGACACTGTTCTAGGCATTGGGAGCATATTGAGGATTAACTACCTTCCTCTTGAGTCTACATTCTAGTTGGGAAAGGAATACAAGAAATAAATGCATAATTCATTGATTTTAAGACACATAGATTTTCCATAATTCAATATCTCTAAAATCATTAGGCAGTTTACAGCAGATGTGATAAGAAAGCATTGCAACATATAGTTATTAGATAATTTTTTTTCTTAGTGGTAAATAGAGTAATGATACATCTTATAGTCTTTGAGATCTTAAATTCAATGGAATATAATAATATAATTTCAGTCGAGTCAAGGAAAACGACCTCTCCACAATCAATAAAATGTCTAGTCACATAATCCAAAAGTTAAAAATCTCAATTAACAAAGAAATCATTAATGAATTACTCACCTAGATAAACACTATGATCTTTTCATCAAAGATTTGCTTCCCTGGATCAACACTGTAGATCCTACATATTTTACTGAACAAATATTGCAAAATTTTCCAATGTACATTTTCAGTTTGGGGACACATTTCTCCATGGGTTTCTCATGTTACTCCACATCTTGAAAAGTGAGGCAGTGACTGTTCTTCATTTCAACTATCTTTTCAAGGATATTTGTGTAGCAAACAGCCTTGGAAGATAGAGATAGAGCTCTTCTCCAGAGTAAAGGGCAGGCATGCTTATCGTTTAGTATAATAATGTCTCCCTGTGAAAAAAAGGACAGGCATCTTATTGCCCATTATAAAAGATTCAGGTTCCCTAAGCTCAGATTTCTTCTCCTATAACACATCCTGCAGCATGTTCAAGTATCCTCTGACCCCTTTGCATTGCCCTTTGGGAATTGGGGATTAGGGAACCAGCACAACAGATGCTGATATTCTGGCTACTACTGCTATTGCTGTGAGTAACAAACTGTCCTGTGTCTCTGACCCAGAAGTCTTGTGTCTTCAATAGGCGTACATAAAATTGTGGTTGGCTAACTTGTTAGCTTACAAGTAAGGTAAAATCTCAGAACTTTCATAGTTCTTGTCAATCAATACCCTTTTCAAATAACCTTTTTGAATTTTGCTAATTGAGGAATATAGAGAGTTATGGTGATGATTAATAGAATACAGTATCTTAAGGGGCAAAATAGGTGGCAGCCAATATAGATATTTCTAAATGTAAACAGTCAAAAGAAATCAAAGATAGTCAGGAGACTGAGGGCAGCTTCCCTAATAAAAAGTCATGATCCCTTGCCTAGTTTCCAAAAATGAGCCAGTTTTCAAACCCGGAATCCACTTAATGAAACAGAGGTTGAGTTCCCAGGAGAAAAGACAATGAAAGACACATGGTAATGATTCCCCAGTCCTTACACAAAAGGACCTACAAAGTAGCAACATAATTCTGTTTGAGTGGGGGGAGTTGGGGGTCAGATAATAAATGGAATCTTGGCCCAGGTCCTACTCATAGTGGTCCTTCTCCCATTCCTAAATGAATAATTGCAATACACATACTCAGCAGTTGGAAGATCCTTCACACTGATTCCTTGGTCTGTGGAACAAGAGTTATTATGAGGGAGAAGGCTAAATGGAAGCCTCTAAAACTGCTCCCTCATCCCTACCAAAATAGAAAATCACAAAAATTTTAAGTCCTATGGGGAATGGCAGAGATTATTGCTGCCTATAGGATGCAGAATTGGTAGTCCCCATGATATTCGATGTAAACCAGACAAATCCTGAAGTATGAGAGTAAATTGTGCCAGATGTGGTATCTTTGCCAGAGTAGAATAACTGGCCTATGGTATACAGTACATAGCCACTGACCGGGTGAATTCACCCTTTTCCAACCCTATGAGGAGGAGGATCAGAAATAGTTTGCATTCACTTGGGATGGACAAGAGTAAACATTTATGGTCTTGCTCCAGAGCTATGTTGACTTTCCTCTTCTGTGCTAATACGGTCAGAAGGACCTGGACTATTGAAATGATCAGCAGAACATTGCATTGGTCCATTATATCAATTATGTGTTAACTAGACCAGGTAAGTAAGAATTGGCAAGTGCAATAAAGGCCAGAAAAGAAGGAAATAAACTCTGTGAAAGTTCAGGGTCTTGTCCTCATCGGTACAGGTTATAGGACTCCAGTGTCTGGGCATGTTGGGATATCTTCTCAGAAACAAAGGACAAATTGCTGCATGTTGTACCTCCCACCATTTAGAAGGAATCACAGCTCCTGGTAGACCACTTCATGTTCTACAGGCAGTATATTCCAGGATTGGAAAACGATTCTAACTCATTTACCAAGTGACGCAAAAGGCTGTGAGCCTTGAGTGAAGTGTGGCATAGGAAAGATTTCTGCAGCAGGCCCAGGCTGAGCTATGTGACCCACAGCCTCTTTGGAATTAGAGGGATTGTCCGTGGGAAAAGAGAACTGAGTTTCTGGGAATCTTCTCTAAGGAAACATTTTTTTTTTTTTTTTTTTAAGAATGAGTAGGAGGAGGAAGAGAGGAATATGTCAGTGGCATAGCTTTCAGCATCACAGCAACACACAGCCACCACAGTATGACAACCAACAGATGCCTGATCACCTGACAGGGAAATGAATCTAGGCTGAGGTTCATTTGCAGTGGAGAGAGTGCTAAATCTTAACCACTAGACCACCTGGGCTGGCTAGACATACTTTATAGACACCTGCAAATTTACTTGAATGTTGTATTGAATCTGGAGAGCCCAGTACTAACACCTCTGGAGTAGAGCTTTGAATGTCATCATCTGTTCCAGCTAGAAAGATAGCTGATCCTCACCATAGAACAGTGTTAACATCTTTGCTTGGGGGCAAAGTTTCCAAGAAAACTGCTGTGGGGTTACCTAAAGACAGAGAGAACTGGTTTTCCTGATTGCCATTGAATATTTGTTTGTTTGACAGAAATCAGCCCAAGCCTTGTTCTCGTTGCCCCAGATCCCCTGATGGCACGGTAGCTGGAGAGGAGTCCTAATTATGAGAGATCACCAATTTTCACCCAAAAGGAACCCAACAGTTGTGAGGACATATATTCGCTTAGTTCAGATCACATCAGACAATCCCCATTTTATAGATGAGGAACCTAAGGCTTAGACGAATAAGTAATTTGTCAAGGTGACAAAATCTAGTCAAGGCAGGGCTGGGGCAGGAATTTGAATATCATTCTAACATCCCTTTCTTTGCACCTAAAGCTGAAGAAAAGGTGAAAAAAAGAGATACCAAATTGTATTATCCTAACCCTGGGAGAAAACTAACACCAAAACAAAAATTATGCTTTAAAAAACCCAAAGGAAATTATACCAAAAATATTACTGTCAGTGGGATTATGCACAATTGTTTTTCTACTTTTCTGTGTTATATAAAGTTTTTGCAGCTGGTATTTTAGCATTTATAAAGAGAAAAAAAACCCTAAACATTATTTGACTTTTTTCAAAAACGTTTCTGGCTGAAGCACACTTTTATATCAATGTTCCTCAAAATAGAATATGTAGAAATAAAAATACATTCATAGGCCAAATAAAATTCTTCTTGTGTCACGGTCCTAAAATATATTTATGCTGTTGACAGAATTTTTGAAATACACAGAATCCCAATCAATGTATCATTTTTTCCTATTATTAGAGTATTTTTAAATTTTCTATAATTCATTTCTTAAAAACAAAATATTGATTTTATTGACTGAAATATAGTGTTACTCATTATTTCAAAGCCACATCAGAAGAAATGTTGAAAAGGAATAGAAATAAATCAACCTCTATGTTGTACTTTAAATTTCCTTTTGCATAGTGTATGTGAATATAACAATAAAATGCACTGCAAATCTTGCTAAGGATACCCTGGATGAAAAGGGAGGTTATATTTACGTTTCCTGTTAATAATGGGAAAGCTCTAGTCTGTTTCACTTATATGCTGTCTGGGTGGTTTTTTTTTTTTGTGGGGAAGACCAGCCCTGAGCTAACATCTGTTGCTAATCCTCCCCTTTTTTTTTGCTGAGGAAGACTGGCCCTGGGCTAACATCCGTGCCCATCTTCGTCCACTTTATATGGGACACCACCATGGCATGGCTGACAGGTAGTGCGTCAGCGGGCGCCCGGGATCCGAACCCGCGAACCCCGGACTGCCAAGCGCGGACTAAACCGCTGCGCCACTGGGCGGCCCCTGTCTGGGTTTTTTAAGCTGATGAATCGGAACATTATGAATATGTATATGACTGACACTACAGATGAATAACGCCGATATAGTGACAATAATTATCCAAAATTGTTTTCTGTAGAGTAGTTGCTCGCTGAGTTTTGTATTAAGTTACTTTTCAATGTGTGAAATATTTTTAAATGTAGGCTTTTAGTTATGCTAAGAAAAAATGTAATTCAATATGATAGTAGGATATTGTTTGTAAAGTAAGTGGGGGGGTGTGGAATAACAACCTCTGTTTCTCTGATTCTTCATCCTCCACTTATATATGTGCATAATTATTTATGTTCACATATGTGTGTTTGAACCACGTTTTTGTATTATTTTGATTTATTTCAGTAAGTGTACTGTCTAATGTTTAAGACATGTTCTGACCTTGGTAACAAAAAACAACAACAAAAGTGTTGTAACACCAATTGCTAAAACTGCATTTTGTCACCGAGGTAATGTCATTTGGACTATTTCTATCTCTTCAATATGAAAGTAAATTAATACATTGATTATGTTGTTAACCTAATATATTAACAGGTGTATGAAGACCTGTTTTTTTTGTGTGTGTGTGGTTGTGGTTATAAAATACAGAACAGCTCATTTGAGACAAACAGAGAAGTGAATAAAATTGCCTTTTATCTCTGCCAGGGAAGGAGATTGTAGCCTGAGTGGTAGTTCAACCGACCGATGAAGAGAGCAGCTCTGGACAAAACAGGCCCCTGAAATCTCCGCTGCAGCTTAGATTCCAAGGATTTTAAAGCTGCCTGTTCTAGAATGTCGGACTCTGAGCCATGGGAAAGGCAGTCTTTGGCCTGTTAGAGTCAAGAATATCTACTGGACTGCCCAGGATGCTAACTAGTTTCTCATCATTTCCCTGTAGTGTCCCCTTTGGAAGTTCTTCCATATAAAGCAACATTATCTTATAAACATTGTCATAGAGCACTTGGGGTCCATTAAATGCTGCTTAATACCTATCCAACCTAAAAATAAAAACCACAAAAATGAAATAAATTTTATACCATAAATGAAAGGCTAATTTTTGCTTAGGTAACTATAGAAGAAAGTCACTTTATCTTTTAGATGTAAATTTATTTGATTAATTTTTGAACTAACAATAACAACGGACTCGGTTTTCTGTTTTATTAAAGTTGGAACAACTTTCAAATTATAACTAATTTGTATCTTGGGATCTCTTTTATAAAAACTAACACAATTTTTAAAATGTGTTGTGTTTCTTTAGTTTGCTTTTCAGATAGCTTTTGTGTGTGTATTTCATTATTTGTTTTAAAAGATTAATCTCCAGTTCCCTAAACATTTCTTAGACTGTATCGTGTCATAATTAGTTTTTGCATATTTCTCTCTGAGTAGATTGTAAATTCCTTGAATGGAGAGATTATTTCTGAATTTTTTAACCTGATGGAGTCCTGTACATAGCTGGACTTCAACAAATACTTGCTAAATTGAGTTGAATTTACACATTTAAAAAGAAAGAAAGAAAGGAGAGAGAGAAAGAGGAAGGAGGAAGGAAGGGAGAGGGAGAGAGAAAAGTTGGAGATAGGCGGAGAAAAGCAACGCAGATATTAATAGGGGGAAATGCCCTGTTAGAAAAGGCCAAAGGAACTGGAATTATTTTGCTTGTTAAAGAAATAATGTCATTATAGGTTTCACATGTAAAAACTTAAGATGAAGGGCTGGCCCCATAGCCTAGTGGTTAAGTTCAGTGCACTTCGCTTCAGTGGCCCGGGTCTGGTTCCTGGGCATGGACCCATACCACTTGTCAGCAGCCATGCTGTGGTGGCAACCCTCATACAAAGCGGAGGAAGATTGGCACAGATGTTAGCTCAGGGCAAATCTTCCTCAGCAAAAAAACAAAAAAATTAAGATGGACTTTCATTGTAGCAGGCAAAATTAACCTGAGATGATGAAGAATTTCTAGACCAGAAAAAATGTTAGAATGATAGCACAAAATACATAAAATGGCAGTACTCTGTGCTTTTGACATCCATTAGCATTTAGGGAAAAAATTAAGCCAGATACAAGAGAGATTACTTCCAATATGGGGGAGAAGGGAGAACAGGGGAGGATTCATAGAGAGGAGGCAATTAAAATGGGATCTGAAGAATATTATTGATTTGAGCCCTCATAGTAGAAAAGGAAGGAGAAGGCATTGAAGGCAGAGGGGTCAGCACGAGCAAAGACACAGATGGGTGCAGAACCTCCCAGGGTTGTCAGATTTTTTAGAGACCATCTGGTTCTCCTCTCTCCTTTCAAAAGTGTGCCCATTAAAGCTCAGAGAGGTTAGACAAATTGGACAAAACAAATAGCTGGCCAGTGCCATAGCTAAGCCCAGTGACCCATGGTCTACCATGGGCCCAGGGATCTTTCTTTGGGGAGGGGCACAGTGTTGTTATGGGAAGAGCCCAGGTTGTAGAAGGCAGACAGGGCTGGATGCAAACTGTCTCCATTGCTCATTACTATGTGAACCAGGGAATTTCACCGGGCTGCTCTCAGCTCTTTAAAGATAACACCAAACTGTGGCCACCCGGTGGCGCAGCAGTTTAGTCCACGCTTGGCAGCCCGGGGTTCGCGGGTTCAGATCCCGGGCACCCGCCAATGCACTGCTTGTCAGCCATGCTGTGGCGGCGTCCCATATAAAGTGGAGGAAGATGGGCACGGATGTTAGCCCAGGGCCAGTCTTCCTCAGCAAAAAGGGGAGGATTAGCAACGGATGTTAGCTCAGGGCTGGTCTTCCTCACAAAAGAAAAAAAAAAAACTTATTTGCCTCATGGGTTTGTTTGGGTGGTGCAATACTACATCATAGTGGTTAAGAACATGATAAAGTTCTCAAACATTATGTGCCTTGATGCCTGCTATAGAATGAATCTTTGTACTGTAAACTGAATGTTAATGTCCCCCTGCCCCTTGTGAGGACACAGTGAAAAGACAATCATCTATGAACCAAGAAGCAAGCTCTCACCAGGCACCGAATCTGCCTGCACCTTGATCTTGGACTTCCCAGTCTCCAGAATTCAGAAATAAATGTTTGTTGTTTAAGCCCCTGGTCTACGGAGTTCTGTCATAGCAGGCGGAACTGACTAAGATGATACCCTCATATCTTATGGAAGGGTAACAGAACTTACTCATAGAATTGCTGTAAGGATTAAATTGATTAATTTCTCAGAAAATTGTTACTCCACGGAAGAATTTGGGACCATGCTTGACACATCGTTACTGCTCAAAAGCTATTAGTTGTTATACCCACCATCGTGATTAGGCAGGATCTAGCGTATGAATCCTTCCTTCATCATTTCTTATCTCTATGACCTTGGTGGGCTCCTCTGTCCCTCGGTTTCCTCATCTGTAAAATGATAACGAAAGTTCCTGCTTAACAGTTATAGTGATGATTAAACAAACAAATATAGCAGAGAGCTGAGAGCAGGCCTGGTCCACACTGAGCACTCTATAAAATTGCCAGCTGCTTTTAGTTGTCTGAGAATCACCAAAATATTGCTTTGTGGTTGTCATTTTATATTCAAGTGATAAAATTTTGTCGAATCTACAAAAACTGTAGAATGACAGGTTCAGAATGAATTGTAATGTAAATATTGAAATGAACTAAGGAAAAACACTTAACACACAAAGGTCTGAATAAAGAATGACATAAATCCTAGCTATTGACCATATGTAGAGAGATGGCATTTTTGAAAACATTAAACTGATATAGTTAAATTCTACTTGCCAGTAGTTGCTTATTATGAGGAACTAATAGTGGCTTCTCTTTGTCCTCAGACTCTTCTCTCATTAAAACTGAAGCAAGCTTTGCTTCAGGGGAAGGGAGAAATTCCAGAGAACAAAGAAGTAGTTGCTCAGCTTAGATGAATTTTTTAAATGTAATTTTATATATCTATATTTTTTAGAAAAAAAAATTTTTAATTAAATATATTTTTAAGATAAAAATGTATTTATAGGTTTTATGGTCACATGGTTCATAATTCAAGAAGTATAAAAGAACATCTAGTGAAAATTCTCCCTCTTTTGTAAACCTTATTTACCCATTTTCTTTCTGCACAGACAATCAATATTATTGGTTTTGGTGTAACCCTCCAGATATGTTTTGGAGATCTTACAAATCAGGACATAAAAAGCCACTTCATTATTTTTCGTACCTTCATAATGTTCCATTATGTGAATTTAGCATAATTTTTGTGTGTGTGTGTGAGGAAGACCAGCCCTGAGCTAACATCCGTTGCCAATCCTCCTCTTTTTGCTGAGGAAGACTGGCCCTGGGCTAACATCCGTGCCCATCTTCCTCTACTTTATATGGGACGCCGCCTCAGCATAGCTAACAAGCGGTGCGTCGGTGGGCGCCTGGGATCCGAACCTGCGAACCCCGGGCTGCCAAGCATGATCTAAACTGCTGCGCCACTGGGCCGGCCCCCGAATTTAGAATAATTTTTATCGAACCAGTTTCATATTGATGGGCATGTAGGTTGTTTACAATATTTCACTATTACAAACAATCCCATAATGAATAACCTCATACAAAGGCTATTTTGTGAGAGCATGATTATATCTGTAGTATAAATTCCTAAAGGTGGAATTGCTATTCAAGGCCATATGTATTTAAAATTTGTTAAATATTGCCAAATTATCCTTGATAGAGGTGGTACTAATTTACCCAGGAAACGTATGAGAGTTCTTCAGACTAGACTTCTTAAAGTCTGCATCAAACATCAGTTTTTTTGCTTCCCCAACTCAAGTTGAAATTCTGGAAAGGGGAGGGATGGGGACAATGGAATTATTATCTAATCGGAATATCCAGTCTGGTGCTCACTTGCCCAGACGTTCCTGCAGCGTGATGAATCTCCAGAGAGTTCCCAGCATGACTGGCCCTGCATTCGTGTGCACGGTGGCAGTAGCTTAGCAAGGGTGGGGTGGGGGGGGGGTGCTGTTTCCAGCTCTGCAGGTCTGAGAGCAGCTTTGAAGGGCCCCTCTCACATCTGTGAAGCATGGAAGAAGCACCTGAGAGTTTCTGGGGCCCACACATGTTTGGAAATGCTGAGAGGAGCAGTGGAGGAGAAGAGGATGGGGTTTGGACCAGCAAGCTACGTAGGGCTGAGCTCTTATCATCAGCAGTCTGCTGTTATCAGTAGCAAGTAACACCCAAAAGACCAGATGGGACCTGATGGATAGCCATGTAGATTGTCTTCTCCTGGGCCAAGCAAGGGGGACAGAGGACACAGGATGAGACACTCAGCCAGAGACCAAGTAGGACCAGACACGTGTCCTCTCCCTAATGAAAGAATAGTATATAAACTTAAAACCCACCTGGAAATGGGACAAGGACCCGTACTCTCCTGCTTCACCTCCTCCTCTCAGATAATTCTTTCCCAATTTGCCCAGTGCCTTTATCTGGGATCTCTTATTTCACTGTTTCCTTAGGTAATTCACTCCTAGATGTAGACCGCAAAATCTACTCCAACTAATTTAAACATAAAGAGACTCATAGAACATTCTTGGGAAACTCATGGGAACTCCAGGGTTCCTGGGAACGAGGCTGAGATGTAAAGCCAGTGGCAATGCAGCCAGCAGAAAGCCCAGCAGAAACCACAGTCACCATCCTCATCACTCAGATGCCAGGATGCTTGAGATGGGGTGCTAGAAACTCCACCGCAGCTATCCCAGAAGACCCAGGGCCTCTGCCACCATGCCTGCCTGTCTGAAGATGATTTCTTCCTGTGACTGGCAGCTGCTCTTGCTGCTCACTGGCACATCAAAAACGCACACAGACTTGTTGGAACCAGGCCACACGTGGAGACCTAGCCAGAAATGTGCCTGGAAACGACTTTGTTAGGGTTCCTGGTCTACAGTGCAAGACAAGCAAGATATGTGCCAGAATGGGTGTTGCTTAAACCAAACCAGAGCATCTGCCTCACTCCACATTTCAACTGTGATCTTTATGTTGAAGAGTTCCAGATATATACGTATCTAAGCCTCAGAGCTGCATTTTCAGCTTCCTGCTAGACAGAGAAAATGACTTGCTCAGTGTAGAAGCAACACCTCTTTTGAAATAACACTATTTTTTTAGTGATTCTTTCTCCTAAAGCTAGCCCTGTCCTCTTATATTTAGCATTTTTGGATGAGGTCTCTGGAGACGTGATCTCACCACCCCATTTCTGAGTTTTTATTTTGAGCAGGTCTCCCTGAGGTGCAATCTTCCTGCTGAATGCTGACGGCATGGTTACCATGCTTCAGCTGGAAATGAAGGAATGAACAATTGTTTTTTAAAGAAAAGACATTTTGATTCTGAACCAACACACTAAACCCAAGATGATTAACCATTTGGTGCCCTCCTCCCCCCCTAAATACAGACTTACGCATTTCTTGTGGTTTTTCTGTGTAGGTGGATTTACAGCCGGAGGGCCCTTGTTAACACACACAGCAGCGGTTCCCACTGGGTCTGATCACTTTTCTAGAATATCCTGTTCACAGTCCCCTTCTACCAGTCATTTCCTGGTTTACCATGTAACTTTGCTTCTTTTTCTGTTTTCTTTTCACTCCTTTCTTTTCATTGACATGTGTTCAAACATTTCTTCTATCCATTGTTTACTGTTCTACTGTCTTATCCAGTGAGATAAAAGCATCTGCCTACAAACTATACACAGTATTATTCACTGTATATCACTATATATTATATATATTTGGTATCTTACAAAGAGCAAAGGTTTATTTCTTATTCATGATGATATCCCATTTGGGTCAGTGGAGGCCTCTGCTCCACTTCAACACTCAGGGACCCAGGCTTTGGAATTTGTTGTGGCAGGGAGACAGCTGAAGGGCCATTCATTGGCTCTCCTCTGCTTCAGCCTAGAAATGACACAGGAGTTGCTCACAGCTCATTGACCAGATCCATTCACATGGCTCCACCTTAGCACAATAGGGCTGGGATATGTGGCGGAATGTTTGGGGAGCAGCACCATTTATGTCTCAGATCGTGTCAGAGGGGATGGAGGAAGTTAGCATTCCTAGTAATGCCTTCCAGCCCCACCCTCCTCCCTTTCACATACCTGCACAGGCATACAATCAGAGATCACAGTGTATCAGATCTAGACAGACCCTCAATTTACAGATGAGGAAACTGAGGCCAAGAGAGGGTTGTGATTGGCTCAGGTTCCATGGACAGCCCCCTGCTAGGCTGTCTCTGCCAGCTGCTTTCCAAAGCACTGTTCCTCTTGGTCTCTTCTGGCTTGTTCACTGGCTCCTTCTCCCTTGTAATTTTTATTTCATTATTCTCCCCACCTTGTTCTCCCTCACCATGTATTTTGACTGTGACCTTTATGTTGAAGAGTTCCAAATACACACATGTATCTGAGCCTCAGATCTGCATTTCCAACTTCCTGCTTCTGAGTTTCTTTTGGTGGTTCAATTATTCCAAATTAATTTTTATAACTACATTTTTATACATAGCAGGCAGGAAATGAACACACGCTGAAGTAAAAGGAATCTTGTAAGATTCATGTGTAAAGGAGACCTTTGCCCTGAGGGCTGGACCATGGATTTCCAGAGTCCATGTGCCAAAAAGCATGATTATGAGAACCAACAGAAAGAGTTTTAATTTAAATACATATGGAAGTGGCTTCAGATGCAAAAAATGGAGCAGCTCATGTTAGCTGATGCTGGGAGGGTCTGTCTCTTTTTCCATTTCAATAGACACTGCAGACTTTCAAACCACTGAACATGGCTGAATCAGAGGCTTAGGGGACACAACCTAAAGGCTAATGGTGGTTGTGAAATGTTGACTTTTCCCTCTTTGCATTTCATCTTATTTCGTTTAAAGAAAATATTGTGTATCTTTTCTTTGGTTTCCTGCCTGTAGCTTTTGAAAAGCTTATTCTAACAACTCCATTGGCATTTTGCCTGCTTGAGGTCTTCAAGTTAAATAATACTTTATAAAATGCAGACTCTCTGCACTTCAGTCTTTATTTAGTAAACTTTGTGAAGAATTATTTAAGGCTTTTGGGCATTAGGAATGGTGCATTAATTATTTTATTTTCAAGAAATAAGACATTTAAAAGAATGGAACATGAGTAATTTCCACTTCTCATTATTTTTTAAAGCTTCTCTAGAAAATGCCCTTTTCTCCTTAGGCATAGAAGCTTGTTGTTTAAAGCTACAAGGGTGAGTGATTTTATTTTCACTATGGGATTGCTCCTGCAAAAGCCGGATATTGATTCTTTTGTTAGATGTACAGTAGAGTCATTTTAAAAAACTTGTTTCTTCTTTTTCTTTAAAGATGAGCATTTTAAATGCATGTTCCTGCTCTTTCTGATAAATCATTGCCTAACTAAAGTTCTCTACATCATTTCATACTTTTTTGTGTGTGTGACAATAGAGATAGAAAAGGAATTTGGAGAAGTGAATACAAAAAAGATTTCTCTTGTGTAAAATCTTATGAATTTTTTCCCCTAGGGTTTTAGTGAAGACATTTTGCACAAAATGCTACTAGTGAGAATAGAGAAGCTGCAGAAGAGATTTTTAGTCACAGAGGCTTTTCGCTTAAGGAAACAACAGCATTCTGTGTCTATCCTGTATTTATTGAGGAATAATAGAAAACTGTATTTCTCTCTAACACAGGACAACAACTTTATATTGACTGTATGATAGAATGGTTGTGTATTTAATTATAAACTTGAACATTTATGAAAGATGATTTGGCATTCTCTATCAAAATTCAAAATACACATGCCTTTAGATTCAACAGTTCCACTTCTAGGCATTTATTTTGCAGGTACACTTGCACACATGTGAAATGACCAATGTACAGGTTGATCACTGAGCACCACCCCCTCCCAAGTTGGAAAACAATCTACATGCTCATATGTTGGGTTAAATAAAAATTATGATACACGCATAGAATGAATTATCTTGCTGACAAAAAAAGAAGAAAAAAGAACAGAAACACTGTATGCACTGCACAACTGTGAAATGATCTCCAGTGTATTTTTTTAAGGGAAAAATCAAGGGGCAGAAAAACATGTACGAAATGTTACTATTTGTGTCACAAAGGGAGGAATAAATAAATGTATGTACTTATTACATTTAATGTATTGCTGGTATGTGCCCAAAATATGTTTGGAAAGACATCCCAATAATCCTGAATAATATTAGTTGCAAGTGGGGAGCAAAATTAGGAGGCTAGGTGGAGGATTGAGGAGGGAGGAGATCTTTCACTGGTGGTGTTCTGGTAAATGTTTAACAGTGAGGTGGGGGTGTTGGAAGGACTTGATCTGTAGTATTTGCTAATTTCCATGGTGTAAATACTCCCACCATGTCCACTTTCAAGATACCAATGTGATGTCAATGAACACTGCCTTTCACTATTTACTATGTTGCAGCTTTTGAATTTTGAACTATCTGAGTTTATTACCTAACAAAAAAGAAATAAGTAAAAAAAAAAATCTCAGTGTTCATGCTGAACTATTTGTTATCTGGTGACCAGATATTTTAAACATTAAAACCAAGGCTTTGTAATAGTAAGAACAAGAATAATGGACCTAAAGAAAAATTATGTATCTTTTCACCAAACTTCAAATATTACTATTAGTGCTGCAAAAAAAAAAGGAAAGGTTGTGAGATTTCTGGTTTTAAAATATTTAACATCTTTACTAAATTACTTAAGTATTCATCAGTGTTTCTTTGAGATGTAAACAGTCCCTGCTCAAATGGAGAGAATTACTTTAGTAGGTCAGTCAATAAGGAGCCCTTTCATGTGAATTTCCTCTTCCATTTCTAGGCCTGAATATTGACACTTCCTCATACTAGATTACTGTTTCTTCTTTCCAACGTTATTAATTCTCAGCCCCACATAGAGGGAGAAACAGAGATTTAGAGGGCCTCTCCTGCACCCCACCCATAACCAGCTCCTCTCCAACCCCTACTTTGTAAGTGCTCTTCACTAGCTTCAGGGTACAAGTATCTCTCTTTTTTTTAATGAAATCATCTGAACCCCTGATGTAATAGATTTTCAACAGGTTTGTTATCCCTTTCTATTCCCCAAATGAATCAAGAACCCCGAGGGCTTACTCAATCCAAGGAAGCCAGCCTTGATCCCAAATGTCTCCGGGACAGACAACCATAGAAACTGGCCGACCCAGTGGGCTCCAGTTTGGGGACGCCATTGCTTCTGTTGTTGCCGCGCCGTGCTAAAATGAGTTAAAACTAGTTCTGCACAATATGATACATCCTTTTTCACTTTCGCAACAATGCTTATGTTAATCAGACCCATGCCTACCCCAGAGTTGTGCCATTTTGGGGCTTCCAATATTACACCTCTGTCATTTACATCTTATAGTGAAAACTGTTGTTGTCCCATGTACCCTTTACAAAGCTGGTGTACCCTTCCAACAGCTGTTGTGAGTTTTGGCTGCTAAGAGCTCACAACTGCAAACTTCCCTAAATACTGACCTTGGAGAAACGGGAGCATCTTGTCTGGAAGGTTACACTTGCACTTTTCAACCCTAGGGCAACCCATAGCCCATCACTGACTGAGAGTAGAATACAGAAGGCTGGCCCCCTTGCCTCAAGATGGACTGACTCCAGAGCTAGCAAAAGGCCTAGAACATAGTAGAGATTCAATAAATACATGTTGATGAATGAATAGATAAGGATATACTTGAATATACACTACAGTATATACCAAGTAAATATTTTATGAAGACGTGTCAATATTTTCTTCTTTGGTTTCTAAGTTGCAAAGCATGGTAAGGAAGATTTCTTATTGGAAGCTTAGTAAAATTTCCTCATGTTGTCTTCAACTACTTTTAAGATTTCTTTCTTTTCTTTTACAATCAATGCACACTTGAGTTTCTCACTGTTGTTGCTAACTCAGGTCATTGCATCGCCATAGCTTTATATTTAAGCTGTTGTGTCCTCCAATTTTGAAGCCAGCTTGAGCACAACTTAAACTGAGAGCACTTTTTCTTTCCTGGAGGTGGAATGGGGCAGTGGTGGGTGGGAGCTAATCTATGTTGCATTGCATCAAGAACTCCTATAGAAGAGGATAGAATTTAAGTAAAGATCAGTTTAAGCTTAACACTATCCCACATTTAAAAGGTGAGGGAGGCCAGAGTAGGAACTTTTTCAGGTAGAGGGAATACCATTATAAGGACCCTGAGTTGGGGAGGAGCAATGAGTATTTGAGAAGCCAAAAGAAGGCCAGAGCTGTTGAGTGGAGGCGATAAGAGGCTTGAGATGAAAGGCATGAGACAAGCAGTGGTCAAATCATGCAAGGCCAAAGCGTGAAAGGCTAAATTATAGTCAAAGGCTAAATTATAGGAGAGACATGGCAGCATTATTTATAATATCCAAGATATGGAAACAACTTAATTGTCTATTGATGATGAATGAATAAAGAAGATGTGGTATACAGTATATAAACAGTGGAATATTATTCAACTGTAAAAAGGAAGGAAATCTTGCCACTTGTGACTACATGAATGAAACTTGAGGGCATTATGCTAAGTGAAATAAGTCAGACAGAGAAAGACAAAGACTGCATGGTATCACTTATATGTGGAATCTAAAAAACTGAACTCATTGAAACAGAGGGCAGATTGGTGGTGGCAAGGGGGTGGGGGTGGGGAAAATGGATGAAGGTGGTTAAAGGGTACAAACTTCCAGTTATAAGATGAATAAGTCCTAGGGATGTAATGTACAGCATGATGACTATAGTTAACAATACTATGTTGTATATTTGAAAGTTGCTCAGAAAGTAGATTTTTAAAGTTCTAAGTATACACACACAAAATTGTAACTAAGTGAGGTAATAGATGGGTTAACTCACCTTATTGTGGTAATCATTTTGCAATATATACACATATCAAATCATTACACTGTACATCTTAACCTTACACAATGTTATACGTCAATTACAGTCGTAACTGCTTAACGACGGGGATATGTTCTGAGAAATGCGTCATTGGGCAATTTCGTCGTTGTGCAAACATCATAGAGTGTACTTGCACAAACCTAGATGGTGTAGCCCACTACACACCTAGGCTATATGGTATAGCCTCTTGCTTCTAGGCCACACACCTCTATAGCATGTTCCTGTACTGAATACTGTAGGCAATTGTAACACAATGGTATTTGTGTATCTAAACATATCCAAAAATAGAAAAAGTACAGTAAAAATACAGTATTAAAGATAAAAAAATGGTACATCTGTAGAGGGCACTTACCATGAATGGAGCCTGCAGGACTGGGGGTTGCTCGGGGTGAGTCAGGGAGTGAGTGGTGAGTGAACGTGAAGCCCTAGGACATCACTGTACACTACTGTAGACTTCATAAGCACTGTACACTTAAGCTACACCAAATTTATAAAAAAAATTTTTATTTCTTTTGTACTAAATTAAACTTTAAAGTTTACTGTAACTTTTTTTACTTCATAAACTTTCATTTTTTTAACTTTCTGACTCTTTTGTTATAGCACTTAGCTTAAAACACAAACACATTGTACTGCTATACGAAAGCATTTTCCTTCTTTATATCCTTATTCTGTAAGCTTTTTTATATTAAAATTTTTTATTCTTTTTACTTTTTAAAGTTTTTGTTAAAAATTAAGACACAAACACACACATTAGCCTAGGCCTAGGTAGGGTCAGGGTCTTCAATATCACTGTCTTCCGCCTCCAGGTCTTGTCCCACTGGAAGGTCTTCAGGGGCAATAACACGCATGGAGCTGTCGTCTCCTGTGATAACAATGCCTTCTTCTGGAATACTCCTGAAGGATCTGCCTGAGGCTCTTGAGGAGGTGTCACTCTTTTCAGAAATATGTCCATGGTGATTTGCTTGGTTTGTTTCTTTCTTTCATCAAAGATTTGCTTGTAAGCATATAATGCACCATGAACATTTCTCTCTATTAATGAAAACTTTTCAGTATTGGGGTCACGTTTTCAAACTTTTTAAGGAACTTGTTGAGGTCTGCAAAGGCTTCTGCTAAACCCTCCACTGTGAATTTTCTTGGGGGTTCTTCTTTTTCTCAGTTTCCTTTTCTCTTGCCTCTTCTTCAGCTATGAGTTCCTGTTCCAATTCCAACAACTTTTCATTAGTCAACTCCTCAGGAACCACCTCTAGGAGGTCCTCAGTGTCCTCCTCATCCACACCCAGGTTAAAGTTGTTTGCCATCTCAGCCACAGCCTGATTTTTGCAGCCTCCTCACCCTTGGCAAATCCTTTGAAGTCATGGATGAACCTCTTGAGTGTCTTCTTCCAGATGCCATTCATAGACTCCTTGGTGACATCACCCCAAGTCCAAGCCGGGTTCTTGATGCAGTCACAGATGGTGTAGTCCTTCCAGAATTGCATCAGTGTCTTCTCAGCATCTCCTTCAGTTGCAGCAATAGCCTGGGCAAATGTCATCCTCAGGTAGGCCTTAAAAGCTGCCATAACTCCTTGAGCCATTGGTTGGATTAAAGAGGTGGTGTTTGGAGGGAGAAACACCCTTTTGATATTGGGATGAAGGTCATCAACAAAATGAGGATGTCCAGGAGCATTATCAACAATAAGTAAAATCTTGAAAGAATGTTATTCTCCAAACAGTACTTCTCCATTCTGCTGGCATAGCAATTCAGGAGGGCATCTTGGAAGAGGAGCTAGGTCATCCATGACTTCTTATTGTTTCTATAGTACACTGGCAGTATGTGCTTATTGATTTACTTGAAGACCCTGGGGTTCTCACTGTGCCAGATCACAAAGGGTTTCGATTTGTATCCTGCAACATTTTCCCCAAGCAAGACTGTTATCCTGTCCTTAAAAGCCTTGAAACCTGGCATTAATCTGGCCTCCTTATGCATGAAAGTCCTTTCAGGAATCTGTTTCTGGAATAGGGAGGTTTCATCCATGTTGAATATTTTCTCTGGCAAGTAATTTTCCTCCACAATCAGCTTATCTAGAGTTTCTAAAAATTCTTCGGCTGCCTTCACATTAGCACTGGCAGACTCATCACTCACTTTCACATTATATGATGAATAACGATCCTTGAATCATTTAAGCCACCCAGAGCTAGGAGTCAATTCAACATTATAGTTGGGTCCAGCCTTTTCTTTCAACATTGCAAACAAACCTTTTGCTTGGGCCATGATTGTCATGGTGCTGAGAGGGATATGCTTCTGTGTCTGGTCTCCAATCCAGATTATTAAAAGTTTCTGCATGTCTGATATAAGCCCTTCTCAAATTTTTGTTAGTCTTGTTGCCTTCAATGAAACAGATCCTTTAACAGCTTCTGTCATTCTGTCTTCTTGTTCAAGATTGTAGCTATGGTGGAACGTAGCTATGCCTGACTGATGAGCAATGACCATCACCGATTTCTACCTTCATGGTCCTTAATCACTTTTATTATTGTTTCCAGGTCAGTCACTCAATGTGGCCTCTTACTGGCAATATTAGCAGTGGATTTGCTACACTTAGAGGCCATGATGAACAAAACAACATGAGATTAAATCAAGCACAAGAGAAAATGATGCAATCAAGAGATGAAGTAAAAAGGAGATGTATGAGGCTGCTGTCAGTGTTACTGCATGAAGGGCGTGATCTGCTTGATGCATGACAAAAGCCAATCGTCCAGAGGCAAGATGGTGGAAAAGAAAGCGTTTATTACAGCCTGCTAACATGGGGGAAGATGGTTGACTAATGTCTCAAAGAGCCATCTTACAGAGCAAAGACTACAGGCTGGTTATATACTGGGCTGGTCTCCAGGTGGGGGAGGCATCTGGTCTCAGGGTGGGGCATCCATCTAGTCTTAGTTCCTGGCAGTCTTTTGCTTTACTTGATATGCAACAGAGACTGGAGCAATGCCCTACACCCTGATCTTTCAGTCGTCATTGATGATGGCTATCAGCATCCTCAATTCTCTGCCCTGCCCGGGGGTCATCACATTCCTAAGGAACTCAAGATAATAAAATTATCAACTTATAGCAGCTGGGAGGGGCCCCCAAACCCACAGGGCATGTCTGGGCTAGTTAATCAGCAACAGGGTTTCTTTTCTACAATATGGCTTCCCTTATGTCAACCTTGTCTTGAGCCGGTATCATTGGCATAACACGGCATACTGTTCTACAGTAAACTTTTTTTTTCCTGAGGAAGATTTGCCCTGAGTTAACATCTGTTGCCAATCTTCCTCTTTTTTTTGTCTGAGGAAGATTGGCCCTGAGCTAACATCTGTGCCAATCTTCCTCCATTTTGTATGTGGGTTGCTGCCACAGCATGGCTGACAAGTGGTGTAGGTCTGTGCCTGGGATCTGGACCTGTGAACCTGGGCCACCAAAATGGAGCATGCTAAACTTAACCACTACACCATGGGGCTGGCCCAGACAGTAAACTATTTTTTTGGTGAGGAAGATTAGCTCTGAGCTGACATGTGTTGCCAATCCTCCTCTTTTTGCTGGGGAAGATTGGCCCTGTGCTAATATCTGTGTCCATCTTCCTCTATTTTATGTGGGACGCCTGCCACAGCATGGCTCAAAAAGTGATGCATAGGGTGCCACCCGGTGGCGCAGTGGTTTAGTTCGTGCTTGGCAGCCCGGGGTTTGTGAGTTCGGATCCCGGGCGCCCGTGGACACACTGCCTGTTAGCCATGCCGTGGCGGCGTCCCATATAAAGTGGAGGAAGATGGGCACGGATGTCAGCCCAGGGCCAGTCTTCCTCAGCAAAAAGGGGAGGATTGGCAACAGATGTTAGCTCAGGGCTGGTCTTCCCCACAAAAAAAAAAAGTGATGCATAGGTCCTTGCCCAGGATCCAAACCAGCAAACCCTGGGCTGCTAAGGTGGAGCATGCAAACTTAACCACTACACCACTGCGCTGGCCCCAGTAAAATTTTTTTATAAGTAGAAAGAGTATATCATAAAATAACAATAAAAAGTATAGTATAGTAAATACATAAACCAGTAACATAGTCATTTATCATTATCAAGTATTATGTATTGTACATGATTGTGTGTGCTGTACTTTTATATGACTAGCAGTGCAGTAGGTTTGTTTACACCATCATCACCACAAACAGGTGAGTGATGTGTTGTGCTATGATGTTACAATGGCTACACCATCACTAGGCAATAGGAATTTTTCAGCTCCCTTATAATCTTATAGGACCACTGTCGTACATGTGGTCCATCACTGACCAAAATGTCATTATGTGGTGCATGACTGTATGTCTCAATAAAGCTGGGGGGAAAAAAGTGACATGGGCCTATTTGAATCTGGCAAATGATCTAGCTGCTTTGTAAAGAATGAACTGGAGTAAGAAGAAATAAAAGCCGGAACGAGGGAAGTTGCAGTGGGAACAGAGGACGAGTGAAGAGATATACCGCTAAGACTTGAAATCCTTTGATTGTTGGGAATAAGAAAGAAGAGGAGTGAAAGGTAACCAAGATTTGAGTCTGAGTTGGTTGTAAAAGAAGGAGGAAGGAAGAGCAGTATGAGAGGAAAGTTAGTGAGTACATTTGGGGCACATGATGTTTGTAGGGCCTGTGGAATATCTAGGCAATTTGGAATGTGTGGCTGCAACTCAGAGAGAGGATGAAGGGGGAGATAGAAATTTGGCAGCCATCTACATAGATATTATCCTGTGGTAGCAATGAGGTGAGAGGAGTTCTCCCAGAGAGAATAAAATATAGAGAAAAGGCTTCAAACAGATTCATAGGGATCTTTAATATGCGATTATAAATTGGAGTTTCTGTGCCTTATTTCTAATATGAGTGATAAAATCTGAATAGTTATTTGCCAGCTTTCCAATTTAAGCAGAAAGGAGAAATGATTATTTTAGGGTGCTTGCAGCTTGCAACATGATTAGAAATTAAATAGTATATTTATGAGATGTGGGTGCTTTGTTTTGAGAAATGCAGAAAGCGAGTCAGACAGAATAAATATTGCTATAAGTAAGCATATACAATAGGCAACCCCAAAGCATCCTGATTTTGGAAATCAAGCCATCAACCATCTAATACTTTTGGTGAGAAGAAAGAAGGCTAAAGCCAGATGAGAACTGTGAAGAACAGATGGTTGTCCTCAGGTGACAAATGTTTAACAGGAGCCGTGGCAGCATTTCTCAGTAGGTTGAAAAGGTCTTAATGACCTAAAATTTATTTTAACTTCCCTGCTTGATGAAAGGGAACACCCACCCCCTCAGGCAGTTTGCTGTGATAGAGAAGGCTTTGAAGATAAAACACTGACCTGAGCTTCACTGACAAGGCAGAAGAGGGCTGCAGGGCAGAGGCTACGGAAATTTCTCTGTTCGTGGGCCCCTCAGGGTCTCAGTATTTTCTTTTCACAGCATCCTTAGGCCAAAAGAAATACCTGACAGTTCAGCATATTAAGTAATTAGATCCAAACAACTTCATAAGTATTCATGTCCTAGCAACTTAGTCGCCATTTGAAAAAATAATACACATAAATTGAAAGGAAAAATTTTTACCATTGTTGAATAACCACAATTACTTTCTAATGGGATGTATGCACTTGTTGGGCACTGCACAATTTCTCAAACCTTGGAATCAAATTGGATACCATGACCCTCACTTCCTGTTCCACATTAATTTTTGTGCAGTACTTGCTTTTTATCATAGCAACGGCACAAAACCCAGCTTCTAAAAGTTATGATGTCATCCAAAGGAATATTGTGTGGTCTGAAAATTACCTCAAGCTTGTAATTCATGGACCGTCTGACAGATGCTAAGTATCACTGTGTTTTCTTTAAAAATATGAAATATCAGGGGCCGGCCCGGTGGCGCAGCGGTTTAGTCCGCGCTTGGCAGCCCGGGGTTCGCTGGTTCGGATCCCGGGCGCCCGCCGACGCACTGCCTGTCAGCCATGCCGTGGCGGCGTCCCATATAAAGTGGAGGAAGATGGGCACGATGTTAGCCCAGGGCCAGTCTTCCTCAGCAAAAAGGGGAGGATTGGCAACAGATGTTAGCTCAGGGCTGGTCTTCCTCACCAAAATAAATAAATAAATAAATAAAAAATAAATAAAAATTTGAAATATCCACAGTCCCTCCATGAATTTTCTGTACTACCTTGAGATGACTCGACACTTAGTTGGGGAACTTGTGGCTTTAGGGAATTTAGGGATCATCAGAAATCAAAATGGGATCAGGGAACAGAACATTTAGGAGATTTTCTCTTTGGATAACCAACTGGTTTCCTCAATGTGAGAAACTAAGATTCACTGAGCTCATAAGAGGCCTTATAATCTGTTCCCAGTTATGCATCAACATTAGTTTGCATAACTCCCTTTCTAAAGAATATAATTAGCTTTCAAGATAAAGCAATAATCTCTTATTCTAAGATCCCATCAAATTCTTGAGTAAAATCAGATCAGACTATGTCAGTACTTTGGTGGGCAGAACCCAGCAATCGTGCAGGTCTGACAAGGTGTGATTTGTTTTCCTCTTGGAGTCTACTGAGCTGTTCCTCCGGCACTTTATTAAAGGACAGTGTCAGAGCTATTATCTGTTAGACGGGCCAGGAAATGACTCTGCATCCAATCACTGCCCAGCCTGGAGATATTTTATTAGATGAATGAAATATTAGGCTCCTACATCACCTTAATTGTGTTCCAAATTGGATCCCCAGATTAAATCCTTGTTTTCTGTCTCTTATTGCTTAACTTGCTTTTTTTTTTAATATGGCTATGACAACATATTCATTGTAAGTTATAATTTATCAACCATCTAGCGTAGTCATTAGGTAGAGCAACAAGATTACCTCTAGCTCCTAGGACAATTATGAAGAAAAGTCGTTTCCCTTCCCCTGTTGTCTCCAGAATCAACCCGATTCTAAAATGTGTCATCTGTGAAAGAAAGAAGAGGAAACAATTACTTATTTTTTTTCCTAGTGTGTACTTTGTACTATGTGCTTTAGCTACCTTAATGAATTTAGAACTCACAAAAATTCCTGAAATACATAGAATAGTCTCTTTTTCACTGGTGAGGAAAATTCTCCTCAGAATTAGTAAGTGGTAAAGAGTAAATTCAGACACCAACATCCCTGTTCTTTTTACTATATACTGTCTTTTTCTCCCTCTATGACACTTGGAGAATGAAAACAGATAATGCAAAGCCCATGTCTGATCGGCGTCCCTCCATTCTAACACCATAAGTCCAGGGTCAAGGCAAGTTATGGTGAGGGTTAGGACCACAGACTGGGAATGTCCCCACAGCCAACGTGCAGAAATCATTCATGTTGTGCTCCTTCAGACTCCTGAGTTGAGATCATGAGGGTACCAACACTTAGAACCTTCACCAAAGAATCCAAGGAAACATGGGCCCAAGGAAGATGAGCTTGGTATTGGGAGAGGCCTTAGAGATAAGTTAGTTCAGTTCCATGATATCATAGATGAGAAAATGAGGACCAGAGTAAAGCTACCACCTCAAATTAGCGAGGAGCTGGGTTTAGAACTCAGGTCACCTAACGCCAAAACTAAAGTTCTTTCTACAGTGTCACAAAGCCTTTTGTCTGTCGTGGGCCCTTGTAAAAAAAAAAAACAAAATAATATATGTTTATTATAGAAAAATTGGAAAATATAGGTGTGTATAAGGTAATAAAAATAGAATTTACCCAGAATCCTACCATTCAAGATAACCACTTCTGTTAAAACTTCTTTCTATGTGTATATATTCACAAATATTTTAAGAATGTAATTCTACTATGTATGGTGCATACTAATCATTTTTAACTTAATATTTTGTAAATAAATATATCAATATAATTTTTTATGTCATAGCATAATATGATGTACAAAATCATACTTTTTTGTGGGTGTTTATGTTCTTCCTAATTTGTAGCTATTATAATAATATTTCCATAAACTTCTCTTTGTGTGAAAGATATATATGTCTCTATATATATAGACATATATACACATAGACAGAGAAAGATATTTATTAGAAGAAATTGGTTCACAAGGTTATGGAGACTGAGGCATCTCAGGATCTGCAGGGTGAGTCAGCAAGCTGGAGCCCCAAGAGTCAATGATGTAGTTCTGGTCAGAAGGTCAACAGGCTCGAGACCCAGGAAGAGGCAATGTTTTAGTTTGAGTCTAAAGCAGAAAAAAACTGATATCCTAGTTGGAAGCAGTCAGACAGGAGGAATTTTCTCTTTCTCAGGGGAGAGTCAGCCTTTCTGTTCTATTCAGGCCTTCAAATGATTGAATGAGTTCCCCCCACTCCTTATTAGGGAGGGCAATCTGTTTTACTGAGTTTACCAATTTAAATGTTAATCTTGTCCAGAATCACCCTCACAGAAACACCCAGAATAACATTTAACCAAATATATGGGTACTCTGTGGCTCAATCAAGTTGATACATAACATTAATCATAATATGTGAGCAATTTTAAAATTTCTGATTCATATTTCCAAGTTGGCCTCTAAAAATTTTGCCCCAATTCAGAAGGCACACTCCAGCAGTGGAGTATGTCCACTGTCCCCCATCCTTGCCAACACTAGTCTTATCATTCTTTTGAAATCTTTGTCAATATACAGTTGATCCTCATTATTCATGAATTATGTATTTGCGAATTTGCTTATATATTACATTTTATTTGCAAATCCAAAGTCAATACTCATGACACTTTCCTGGTCATTGGTGCACACGTACAGAGTGGTGAAAAATTTGAGTCACATATTCCTAGTTGCGGTCAAATAAGGCGATGCTTTGCCTTTTTGTTTCAACTCTCATACTGTAAACACGTCTTTTTCATGGTCAATTTAGTGCTGCAATTTTTGAATTTTTGTGCTTTTGTTGGTGATTTTGCTGTTTGAAATGGCCCCCAAGCATTGTGCTGAAGTGCTGTCTACCGCTCCCATGTGTAAGAAAGCTGTGATGTGCCTTTCAGAGAAAATACGTGTGTTAGAAAGGCTTCATTCAGGCATGAGTTATTGTGCTGTTGGCCATGAGTTCAATGTTAATGACTCAACAGCATAGTATATCCAGAAAAAGGAAGAAGAAATTCACTGATCCATACACGAGGCTATTCTGGAAAGTGCTAAAGTAACATCCATAGTTCATAATGAAGCTATGAAAAAAATGGAAAGATAGCTAAATTTGTGAATTCATGAAACGACGACTAATTTTAAAAAGCTTAGTAGACAGCATTGTTGCGAGGCTGAAAGCCCAAGAAATTTATAGTTACGTTACCAGGGCCAGGATAATGTTAAACCCTTCTCAGCTAGTGTTTTATTGTAAAAAAATACTGTGGGGGCCGCCTGGTGGCACAGCGGTTTCGTCTGCGCTTGGCAGCCCGGGGTTGGCCGGTTCGGATCCCGGGCACCCGCCCACGTGCTGCCTGTCAGCCATGCGGTGGCGGCGTCCCATATAAAGTGGAGGAAGATGGGCATGGATGTTAGCCCAGGGCCAGTCTTCCTCAGCAAAAAGGGGAGGATTGGCAATAGATGTTAGCTCAGGGCTGGTCTTCCCCACCAAAAAAAAAAAAAAAAAGAAAGAAATACTGTGTATAATTAAACAAAGTTATATACTTATCAGTTGAGAAAAATGTTGTGATCAAAAGCTTGCAGGAACCTAATCCTATATTTCCCCCGGGAGCAGTGGTTCAGTATTCACTAATTCAGTGTTCACAGTGACTTTATAGAGTATAACTACTGTGAACAATGAGAATCAGCTGTGAACTGTGATTTCCTTTTGTTGTTTACATTTACAAAGCTTTCATTGTAATTGAAATTGGGCTTTTCATGTTTAACAACCATATATATTTCTTCTTTGTCAAGAGGCAATAGACTGTAGTAGGAAAGAAAGTATACATTGTCTGAAATGATATCCCAGCTCCACTCTTACTTGATATCAAAATATCTGGTTTCTAAAATGTTTTTCTTTCATACAAATGTGATTGCTTTTACTTTCTGAGCTTTTCTTTCACTTATAAAATGAGGTTATAAATTTTTCCAATTCTATGATTTTTGGTTTATAATCTGTAAAATGAAGGTGGTATATGCCAGATCAACTCTGAACTTATTTCCATAATGTATATTTTGGGAATCAATGACTATTATGATCTTTCTGGAGGCAGAGCATAAATGATGTGATGATAGCTACGGTCTATGATTCTGTCTTGAGGGGCTAATATATCAAGAATTTTGAGTGATAATATTCCTGGGCATTGTTAGATACCTGATTTTGGATTGTTGGGCTAGTCTAATTTCTTGGCATTAAGTTGATTCAGATTAGTAAACAAAACCTGGACTCTTATTTCATCAAATAACAATTTCAATTTTTATTCTGTATTATTGTAGTACTATTACCTATATTTTTCTTTATGTCTTCACTGTCTCCAGTTGTGCATAGATTACCCTGGAGACAAATCGATATATTTACTTCTTAATATAGTTGATTATCATATAATTGCTGCTAATAAGCGAACTAATTTATGATAATCTTAGCTAAAGAAAGATACAATCACCAAAATTTGTACTTAAGATGCTCAGTTTCCAACTAAAGTAAAAATAATCTTTAGTGCGTAGTATATAGAAGAGAGAAAGTTAACAGCAGACAGCAATTCTTGTGACCGAATTTGCAGCTATTCTCCAAGATCCGAATTTTTTGTCTGGTCTTTTACATCTGTCCACATAACCAAATGTTTCTTACTCCTCAGTTGCTTGTTCAAACTTGCTTTCTTATCAACAGGCCCAGAATCTACTCAGATTCTTTGTGTAGATCGTGCTCAGATATATCTAGCTGAAGGATACATAATAAACTCCCCAAATCGCCAGTCCAGAATTGTAACATTTTCTCAGCTTTTTTTCCTTCAGAATTATCAATGATACTAGTGTTTAAATGGTCAGATATTACTGAAGGAAAGCATATGTTCTAGGAAATGAATTAATTTATCTATGTGTAACAAACATTTGTCATTTGTGGCTGTCTGGTATCTTTTGAATACCTTCTCCGTATTTTGAGAATTTCCTGCGCTTTGAGTTTTTCTTCTCTAAAAGGGAATCCAGGAAACTCATTTTTCTAGACTTCTTTGCCTCTAGGCTGAGGGCGGGAATCTAGATTCTGTCATTCACACTCTGGAAGACTGATTCAAAAGCAAGCAACCTGAGTATGTAACATCAATTTTCTGGAGTGGGTGGTAGCTGGGATATGCAGTTCTTGGTGATAAATGTTTCTTGGTCAAATCCGTGTGTGTTCCTGGAAGCTCAGCCCTTACCTCATTTCACTAACCTCTCTGGTGAACCTATGAGTTCTCTTTAACAAATTCTTTCTCTACTTGGATTAAGCAGAGTGTATTTTTTTGTTTGCAAATTAATTAAAAATATTTAAAAGTTTTTATCAAAGTACCATAGACATAGTTTTTAAGAATAAAAGGGTTATCATTAACAAATATCAGCCATCTCTCCATCTTCATTTCCAATCCCATTACCCATGACCATTCACTTTCGACAACTTTGGTTTGGTATTTTCCCCTCCTCCATATACAAATAATATGTGTATATAACTTTTTCTTTATTTATCACATTTAAATCTTATCAATTGATTATGGAGTTCTCTCTTTTTACATTCACCTCTCTTTCCTTCCTCTATCTTCCCAGTATCTTTATAAAATATTTGCTTAAATCATTGGTCAATGTTTACTAGGCAGATATGTTTATTAATAAGCCAAGTAGTATTCTATTATTATATTTTACTTTTTTCAGCTTTTTGCTTTTCTTGGAGTTAATAATTGCCTTGCTCCCCCCTTGTTTTGTTCAATTTTCAGTATACCTTTTCAAATTCTCTGTCAGATCACTCAGAATACTCATTGCTACAATTTTTTCAAATGTTCAAATAAATCCGATAATTTGGAGACCTTACCCTGCTTCTGTTTCAGTCTGTACTGGTTGCTTTCTAGCCTGAGGCATGGCTATCCTGGTGGGACTCCACTTTGTGACTTGCTTGTGTTGGATCCTCTGTTTTCTAGGCACAAGTAGACCTCTTTCTAGCTTTACTGCCATGTTTTGCTAGAGCACATCGTACAGTATCTTCCTGAAAATGTTTGCCTGGGATTTTGAGTTCTTGCACTTTTGCAAATTCTCTATTCAATCCTCACACTAGATCATTTAAGTATAAAATTGAGTATTTTTTCTCACAGCATTTTTCTATAAGCAGCACGTCTCTTTTTAATAAGAAAGAATCATTTTTCTCAATTGTTTTTTAATTGTCATTTTCTGCAAATTAATTATTAACTCATGGTCATTGCTGAACAGAGTATAACTGGTGTCTGCATTTTTAGGTGGGTATTTTCATATCTGAATATATTTTGCCACCATTAACCGGAGCTAAATATTTTACCATGTCAAATTTGTAAAATATTTTATATATCATAAAAATAATGTGAACGATGTTAATTTACAGCACTTTGGCTATCTTCTTCAAGACCCCCCAAAATTTAGTGAACTATAAGAACAACGGGACTTATGACTGAAAGCTGTTGCCAATTGGGAGGATTAGCACTCTGTTTTGAATATTATCATTTCTAACAAAATCTACCAGATAAATGCTGAGATTCATAGGTGTTATGATGACTTTTTTATGCTTCTGTTTACTGCCAGAAATCCCATTAATCCAAAGACTTTTTGAAATGAAAAGTCCAGAAGCATAAACCTTAAGATTTAGATATTAAGATGAAAAAAATGATATAAAAAGTGTTAGGTAAAATATAACAGGTAGTTTCTATGGAAAGTAAGCTTGGATCCTTTAGAAAATTCTGGGTCAAGCTGGATAAGCATCTCTATGAAAAATAGTAATCCTTAAGTCTCTAAGATATTTTTTAGATACTACATCACTTCTGCATTCTGACATATCCTTATGCAATATTGTACCCACAGAAGGCACTCAATAAATAATAGCACGTGGAATAAATGAATGAATGAGAGATGTAGCAAATGTTTAAATAAGAAAGTTCAACAAGTTTTTTGCAGTGGAATGCATGTAATTATTACGTAAACTTTGCACTAATGGTAAATTAGGACTTTCACTATGCAAAGATTTCACTCTCTCCTTCTCCATTTTTTTCTCAATATCCTACTCAGGCACTGAATTATATGTCTTGTCACCATCACTGCCACTTGATTGTAAACTTTAGGATAATTAGATCCATGATTAATTCATCTTTGTATTTACCTCAGTAGCTACCATTTTATTTTGCATACAGAAGGTGTTCAATCAATGTCTAGAGAGTTAAGTCATTAGTGCATCTTTGGTTAACTGTCTACCAGGTTCAACAATGTGACAGAACCTTTCCAATAAAGGAATGAGGAATGGAAGTTGCATAGAAAAAGACATTAAGGTAAATTATGGGACAATAATGTACAGAGATCATGGATAAATATAAAGACATTTCTTTGAAGAAATTCATCTAAAAAATTCATGATAATTTATGCCTTTGAGATCTTTGGCAGACACTTTTAAATAACACAAGGATGATATTGATTTTAACCAACAAGGGACTTGATTAGCACCCTGCTTTTGTTAGCATTAAAATAATACCTTAATAATGGCCATTCAAAGAATTTTCTTTCACAAAAGCCTTTTTGAAGAACCGTATAGACCTTTTGAATGCTCTTCATGCAAATACTCAAGGTTAAGAAGTGTTAGAAAGTTGGAAAGGTAACTTTTTCTTCATGACTAGAGAAAAGATGAAAAAATGAATGAAGGAATCTTAGTAAACATAGATATGTTAACTTGAGGAGAAAGTTAAACACTAGAATGCTGAAGGATGACCTAGGTCTTAGATCCCTATGTTGGGGAACTTAATTCATCTGGGAAACCTACTTGAGATCTGCCAGCTCTTTCATCATCTCATTGTTTCCTCATCAAACAAGAGTATGACTTGTTATAATTTCTTGTAATAACACTGATATGAAGCATTATAAAATTTGCCTCTAGATATAATGCCAACTCAAATTTCCAACTTTTCTTGCTCGCCTCTTTCTGTTAATCTCCTTGGCGGCTTGATGGGGAGGGCTTTCTTATTTTGCATAAGCCTAAAATCGTGCCATGCCCCCTTGGCATTTAGAAGTATTCTTTGATGTTGATTAAAGTGAGACTTTTTTGTATTCTTTACATATTTTCTATTTGTTTACTTACAAGTTGCTATTTATAAATCAGAAGTTCAGTAGTTATGAAATTTTGTTAGTTTCTGAACTGTTTAGGAGACACTGAATGTTGCCTCTGAATCAATTAGTGCAGTTAGAAGACAGAGGCAATGGTGGAAGGTCCAGTCCCATTACAGTTATTGGTTCGTTTTCCCTTCACAAAGGGAATCTTTGTACCCTGAGATAAACTTCACCCTATTTCCCATTAGGTGGTAGGCAAATGTATGTGAATGGTTCAGAACAATTTATCCTCAAGTCTGAATAAGCAGCTCCAGTACCATGACTCTGAGTTAATAGGATAATTTTTGTAGAAGGGCAACACCTTACCAAAGCCATAATCACACTTAACGAACAAAAGGGTAAAGTTTAAAGCTGAGTGAAAAATTACCAACTCCTTCTTTAGTCTATTGACTGCTTACAAACTTTCCAAATCGAGAAACTAAAATACATTTTGTCTACTCTTAAGATTTTAATGTTTCTTTTCTTGCTGGACTTTTACTAAAAGGGTTAACTGAGAGACAAATAAGTTTATTGGTTAATAACTTACCATTAATCAGAAATCATTTATTGTAAAAAGTATTTCTCTTCATGCCACTCTGTGCAAATTATAAGGCAATACCAACATTGGAAAACTAGTTAAGCCTTTCTTTCTCATTTCTCTGCTCCAGTAAGCATGCTGTAAGGTTCCTATTTGGTAGTAAATTGTTGATAGACATTGAAATAACAATTTTTAAAAATTAAATACTAGAATAATTTAAATGAGTGAAAATAAGAGTATTGTAGTTCAAATGATATTTGTCATTTTCAAGTTTTAGACTGTAAAATTATTTTTCTAGGATGATCAGGAGAATAAAACTTTCTTTTTAATTATGCTTTCTTCTGATTTAAAAAATAAATGTTGGTTATAGAAAATTAGAAAAGCAGAAAATTATAAAAAATAAAACTAAATGGCCTACTTATGTCCTGTGATGAGATTATAACTTGGTATAACATTTTTTGGAGAGCAATTTGGCAATTTTTAAAAGCATATAATCTATAACCTAGCAATCACCTTCTAGGAATTTAAGAAATAACTGCCTCCGCAAGTGAAGAAATATCTGTAAAGACAGCCTTGAAACATTTCTCTTAATAACAAAGAACACAAACAAAAAAGTTCATTAATAAGAGGATAACAAAACAAGTTATGAGTTTACATTATTTAGAGATTACATTATTTGTTGAATTCATTCAACAAATGTTTATTGAGAACCTACTACATACTAGGACTGTCCTAAGCACTTGGATCTAGCAGTAAACAAAGAAATCTTGACCCAATGAAGCTTATGTTCTAAGGGAGGAAACAGAAATAAACACAATAAATTAGTAAATTATATGGCTTGTTAGGAGGTGACCATTTTTAGGCAACCAATGAAAAGAATGAGGTAGATATATGTGTACAGACCTGAAAATATGTCCACAGTGTATTTGTAATTAGAAAATAAAAATATGTTTTGTACATATATATCAGGACCCCTTTTTATTAAAAAAACAAATATATGTGTGTGGACATATGTGTAAATATTCACAAATATGTCTATGGGAACTTAGGAAAACATCTACAAAGACATGTCCCCAATTGTTAATGTAACGTAACTCCAGTGTGACACGTGGCAGGGGAGAGTACATATTAGTGTATATACACATTGCGGTAGATTTATAGGTGATTTCTGTTTCTTTTTATATTTTTTAGTATTTTTCAAATTAAATACAAATAATGAAATTACTTTTATCACTACTCCAGATAGAGTAGTTTTTAACCCTTTGATGGGCTTCTTTTCAATATTTAAATCTCTGATGAAGGCTGTAAATGTTTTATATGATTACATGATTATTTTATTTGAATGAAATAATCTCATGGTTCTTATAATTTTGGAAACTCAACATCACTGAGTATTCAAGAAGAGCTATGGACTCTCTCGAAAGAAGCTTACGCACACCAAAGAGGGGTTACAGGGATTAATTGATTATCTGAAGCATATCTGGTGTAGAAATGCTGCTAGAAACTAATTTTCTTTTTAAAAACAAACAAATCCCCAAACTTTTCTATTTATGTTATACTAAGGCCATTTAAAATAATGATATTTAACAATTAAAAACATGCAAGTCAAATTATATTTACTTTTTTATATTTGGAGATTATACTCTCAAGTATCTATCCAAGCCTAACAAGGTTACTAAATCTTGACTAAACATATTAAAATATATTCTGAATCTCTTAATGTGGAAAATCACCCCCGCCTTTGGTATACGGAGATGTGCCCTATATGATCATTCAGCTGTCAGGATTGAGTCTGGATGTGATTCATCGATCATTCTGTTCAACTAGCAATGTATTTTGAATGTGATGTGCATATAAATAATCAAGATACAAGTTATGGATAGATAAAATAACCTTGTAAGTCAGCATTCCTTTTGATGATAAGCTAAGGTGTTTTTGCAAAAATTATGAATAATCCTTCTTTCCAAAAATTAAGAGTATTTCAAGAACCATTAAAGTAAGAATGTTTTTAGGATTCAAAATATAAAAGGCAATATAAAATGACTCCAATGAATTAGAATGGATTTATGTCTAAGGTGAGGAGAGCTGAATAGACTTTAAATAAATTTTAAAATTAATGTTCTTAGCTAGAAATGTCAGTTATCAAAAGATGTTTATCATAGGCATATATTTAATGCCTCTTGATTAATGATTTTCTCTCAAAATTGTGTCTTAATCTCAAAAACAGCCATAGAGATTAATGACAGTTTCACTTTGCTGAGAAGGTATGTTCCAGTTTCCTTCCTCTAGTCGTTTTATTTTCTGTAGAAGATTATTTCAGATCCATGGATCTTGTGAGCTATGCCATTTTCTATTGCTCTGATCCTTCAATGGTGCATTTCTGTTAATTCCAGAGATTTTAAAACACTGGTACAGTTTAAAATTTGATAGGAAGTGAGGGTCAAGGAGTAGATGCAGCCCTTACTCAGTGATAAGAAGGATTAATCCACGGCAACCTTGGTAATATTATGAAACATAAATGGAAATTAGGGAGTGTTTGAGGTAAGGCTAGCCTAGCCTAATATATGGACTAGCAATTGCTTTGCTTCGTTGCTAAAGACGAATACCACCTGGGAATAAGTGCTGCTTTGCTTCACACATGTACAAGGACACGTTTGCAATCAGTCAATTTTAGAACATGGCTATCAGCCGTACTGAGTATTAGCCCATAGCTGGGATTAGGTGACACGAAACCATTCAGTCCATTTTACAAGTGTGACTTGATTCAGTTGGTTGGCTTATTTGTTTCATGAATACCACCTCGGCTCTGTTAGTTGGCAGAAGTATTTCAGTTTTACACTTAACGTATAAAATTTTAAATGCCCTATTCAGGGGACATTTATAAGAGTGTTCCCTGCTGTCTCCATCATTTTCTACCCAGTATCAAAACTTGACAGGTGGCCTTGTGATGAATATTTTAAAGGACCGAGAAAGTTATCTTTCATTAAGAAATGCCATCATTGGGATGAACCAGGTTTTGAATAAAAGCCAAAGATTTAATTATGGATGATATTAGGAATACTATTGATATCCTGGGTATGCCAAAATAGCTTCGTTGGCATATTAATGAATAAATTGTTTATTATGGTTTTACTGGAGGAGATTCTGATTTCTTTTTTTTTTTTTTTTTTTGTGGGGAAGACCAGCCCTGAGCTAACATCTGTTGCCAATCCTCCCCTTTCTGCTGAGGAAGACTGGCCCTGGGCTAACATCCGTGCCCATCTTCCTCCACTTTATACGGGACGCCGCCACGGCATGGCTGACAGGCAGTGCGTCGGCGGGCGCCCGGGATCCGAACCAGCGAACCCCGGGCTGCCAAGCGCGGACTAAACCGCTGCGCCACCGGGCGGCCCCTCTGATTTCTTTTTGAGATTTTGCTTTACCTGATCTCAGTAACAATAGTAATAGTAATGACACTGAGAGCTAACCTAAATTAAGCATGTACTATATGAAAGGCTGCTAAATGTTTTATATGGTTATTTTATTTGATAAGGATACACCATGTTATAAGGTAGATAGTGCGATTATTCTCATTTTATATGTGAGGAAATGGATACTCTGTGTATTAGTTTTCTGTTGCTTCTGAATGTATCACCATGAATTGAGCAACCTAACCCCCCTTTATTTGCTCACAGCTCTGTAGGGCAGAAGTCTAGGCTTGACATGACCTAGTTCTCTGTTCAGGATCTCACGATGCTAAAATCAAGGTGTCGGCCGGGCTGCTTTCTCATGGAGGGCCTCTGAGAAGAATTCACTTTCAAGCTCATTCAGGCTGTTGGCGGAATCCAGCTCCTTGAGACTATAGAACTGAGTTCCCAATTTCCTTGTTGGCTGTCAGTTGGGGCTCCCAGAGGCTGCCCACATTCCTTGCCATGTGGCGCCCTCTATCTTTAAAGCGGGCAATGGGAATGTCTCTTGTCAAGTGTCTTAACTCCTTTGTCTCTGCCCTCAAGACCCAGATTTAAAAGGCTCAAGTGTTTAGATCAGGTCTACTCTTTTTTTTTTTGGTGAGGAAGATTGTCCCTGAGCTAACATCTGTGCCAATCTTCCTCTATTTTATATATGGGATGCTGCCACAGCATGGCTTGATGAGCAGCATGTAGGTCCTTTCCCAGGATCTGAACCCGTGAACACTGGGCTGCTGAAACGGAGCCTGCAAACTTAACCACTAAGCCTCCGGGTTGGCCCCAGGTCATTCTTTCTTAAAATCAGCTATACCATATGACATAGTCCAATCATGGGAGTAATTATCCTGTCACATTCACAGTTCATGCCCACCCTCAAGGGGGAAGGCATTATACAAGGGTTGAGTCATTGCAGGTGACCTTAGAATTTTGCCTCCTACACCCTGATAGCATAAATAACTTTTCTAGGTAACACAGCTAAAAACTGATGGCACCAGGATTTGAACCCATGACTTTCTGACTCTCGTACTTTACCCATTTTGCCATACAGGCCCTATATATTGAATTTAAAACTGCAGATTAGTGGGGAATGTCTGGCCATTTTATGATTATCGAATGGTGCCCCTGGGAGTTCTGGAGTGGTCCTGACTAGACCTTATAATCTCTTGCCTCATTCTAACTCCATATTGGTTTTATAACTTTTTAACTTTATCACCATGATACATGCATTTAGTTTAAAAAGTCAGAGGGTGCCAGAAAGCTTATTTTTATTTTTTTATTTTGAAATCAATTTAACTCACAGAAAAGCTTCCAAATTTAGAAATCTCATATACCTATCACTCAAGTTCCCTAATTGTTAACATTTTACCACATTTACCTTACTGTTCTCTCTCTATACATGCATAGTATTTATTAACAGCTTTATTGAGATATAATTTACATACCATAAAGTTCACCTGTTACAAGTGTACAGTTCAACGATTTTTAGTGTATTCACAGAGTTGTGCCAACCATCAGTCTAATCTAAATTTAGAGCACTTCCATCATCCCCCTGCAAAACCTTGTCTCCATTATCAATCTTTCCCTAGCCAGCCCCTAATCTACTTTCTGTCTCTAGTGAGTTGTGGTTCCTGGCCATTTCATATAGATGGGATATGCTGCTGCTGACTAATTTATCATGGCATTAGTTAAGGGATGAAATCCTACTAAAAGTGGTCCAAGTTCTAGTTTAACAAAGAACATAATATTAAAAATTTTTATGAAGAATTCCTTCTAAATTCTTTGAAATATAATTCCTGGATGTCAAGGTTTCTAGAGCTGATATATTAAGAATTTATCTATTTCTCTGACTTCAATAAATTGTTAAATATCTTCAAAGTTTTAATAAATTTATATATCTTTTTTTAAAAAAAGCTCAGTTGGTTTTCCTCAGGCTTCAAAAGACTTTATTGTTCTTAGGAGTAATGAATTGATAACAATTTCATTTTTTATTGTCTTTAAATATATAATGTGTAACATTTCTTTATTTTAAACATTTAATCAAAACACAAGCTCAAAAAAAATGTGATCTTTAGTGGTGGATTTTTTTCATGTTTTTGAGGTTCATCCATGTTGTAGCAGCTCTCTGTACTTCATTCCTTTTTGTGGCCAAGTAATGTTCCATTACATAAATATACCACATTTTGTTTATTCATTTGTCAGTTGATGGACATTTGAGTTGTTTCTACTTTTTTGGCTATTATGAATAATGCTGCTATGAACATTTCTATATAGTCATGTATCACAACAACGGGGGTATGTTCTGAGAAATGCAACGTTAGGCAATTTCATGGTTGTTGGAACATCATAAAGTATACTTACACGAGTCTACTACACACCCAGGCTACATGGTACTAATCTTATGGGATCACCATCGTATCTGTAGTCCTTTGTTGACCGAAGTGTCATTAGGCAGTGCGTGACTGTACTAGTTTGTGTGAACAAAAGTTTTTATTTCTTTTGGGCAGATATCTAGAAATGAGATTTCTGTATCATATGGTAACTCTATGTTTAACATTTTGAGGAACTGACAATCTGTTTTCCAAAGCAGCTGTACTATTTTACACTTCCACCAAGCGATGTATGAGTTCCAATTTCTCTACATCTCATCAACACTTGTTATTGTTTTTCTTTTTAATTGTTGTTTGCCTAGAGTGCATGAAGTGGTATTTCATTGTGGTTTGATTTGCATATCCCCAATGACTAATGATATTGAGTGTCTTGTAATGTTCTTATTGACAAATTGTATATCTTCTTTGTAGAGCTGTCTATTCAAATTCTCTGCCCATTTATAAATTGTGTTGTCTTTTGAGTTGTAAGTTCTTTATATATTCAAGAGTTCTTTATGTATCAAAAGTTTCCTTTGAAGAACAACATTTTAAAATTTTGATAAAGTCCAATTTATCTATTTTTTTTCTTGATGGCTTGTGCTTTAGGTGTCATATCTAGAAGATGTTACCTAATTCAAAGTCATAAAGATTTATGCCTTCAAAGAGTTATAGTTCAGCTCTTCCATTTAGGTCTTTGATCTATTTTTAGTTAATTTTTGTTTATTATATGAGGTAGAAGTCCAACTTCATTCTTTTGCATGTGGATATTTAGTTGTTCTGGCACTGTATGTTGAAAAGATTGTTCTTTCTCCATTAAACTGCTTTGCACCCTTGTTGAAAATCAATTGTCCAGAAATGTTAGGGTTTATTTCTGGATTCTAAATTCGATTCCATTGATCTATATGTTTTTTTCTATGCCAATATCACACACTCTTGATTACTGTAGTTTTGCAGTATGTTTTAAAGTCGGGAAATGTGAATCCTCCAACTTTGTTCTTCTTTTTCAAGATTGTGTTGGCTGTTCTGAGTCCTTTGTATTTCCACATGAATTTTAAGATCAGCTTGTCAATTTCTACAAAAAAGCTGCCAGATGGGGTTTTGGTAGGCATTGCACTGAATATATAGATCAATTTGAAGAATAGTGCCATCGTAATATTAAGTCTTTCAATTCACGAACATGGATGTCTTTCCATTTATTCGGCTCCTTTCAATAATGTTTTGTAGCTTTTGCTGTACAAGTCTTGCACTTCTTTTGTTAATTTTATTCCTATTATTTTATTCTTTTTGATGCTATTATAGATGAAATTGCTTTGTTAATTTCATTTTCAGATCATTCATTGCTAGTTTATAGAATGCAATTTTTAGTTTATAGAATGCTAGCTTATAGAAATGCAATTGATTTTTGTATATTGATCTTGTATACTGTAACCTAGCTGAATTCATTTATTAGCTCTAATAGTTTTTGGTGGGTACCTCAAGATTTCCTACATAAAAGACTATTTTATCTGCAAACAGAGATAGTTTTACTTTTTACTTTCCATCTGGAAAAACCTAATTTGTGTGGCTAGAAATTTCCAATAATGCTTTTATATCAAACTTTCTTCTTCTGATTCAAGATTCAATCCAGGATTATGTGCTGCACTTACCTATAGTAGCTGGTTAGTCACCTCCAATCTGGTACTTCTCCTCAGTGTTTTCTCATCTTTTGTGATCTTGATATTTTCGAAGAGTACAGGCTTGTTGTTCAGAATGTCCCTCAATATGGTCTCATCTGATGTTTTCTTATGATCAGATCTAGGTAATGAGTTTTGGTAGAAAATCCACAGAAATGGTTCTGTGTTCTCAGCGGGATGCACAATGTTGCTTTGCCCCATTACTCATAACGTTAACTTTGAACAATTTGGTCAGTGATATCTACCCAGTTTTTCCACTGGAAAGTTTACAAATAAATATACATACCCTGTTATTCAACAAACTTTTATCCACTTGATTTAACATCTATTGATCATTCTTTCTGGAATCAGTTATTACTGTGATAATTGCTAAATGGTGATTCTTTTAATTATCATTCCCTCCAATTAAATTAGTTGGCCTTCTATTTTAATTTAATGTATGGCTTTGTTTCTTCTCCACTTTAAAAAAAACACTCATTCACTCATTTTTTTATATATCAGTATGGAATCATGGATTCCTTTTTTATTCAATGAGCTGTATTATTACTATCATTATTTATTTTGATGCTAATATTTTATATTTGGCTAGTGGGAGCCCCTTCAAGCTAGCTTCTGTGCCCTTTTTACAATTCCTTCAACCACTATTTTGAGCACATTCTGGAACAAAAAGATGTTCTAGGTTTGTCTTGTACTTTCTCTGTTTCAGGCCTGTCATCAGCCATTTTTCCAAGGTGTGCTGGATCCTTTTATTAAGAACATTATTTAGAAACAAAAATCTAAGTACTAGATGCTCTCATTGCTACTGACGTATTAATACTTCTAGCCCTTTAACAAGATAGAGATAGGAAAGAGATTTTCACAGATGCATATATACACATACACTTACAACTATATCTATTTCTATATCTATATTTTTAAAAATGAGCTTACACTGATTTGTCCAATTATAATCCAACATTACAGGGTTCATTTTAGCCTCTGTTCTGTCCATATTTGGACCTGGTTCCACTGGACCTGCTGGCTCAAGACTCCTGAAGAAAAGAGAAAGAAAGGTAACCAATACATATTTTTAAAGAGAAGAAAAGGAAAGAAAGAAAAGGAAAGAGAAGGAGGAAGAGCCCATGAGGGTTTTGATAAGAATCTCCTGTCCCTGCACTTTCTTCCCACCCATAGTTCCTCCAAAGACAATTACTTTCAACCCTTTTAACACTTTCTTCCTGTATTTATCTCCATGCTAATACTCTTTTTTCTACGTTAAAAAAATAATATTAGATATCACCTATAGTCATCCCACTCAAGAGACGATTTCCTTTTATATACCACTGGGCTTTCCCTCCCCCATTCTCACAACATTGTTAAATGATTTTTTTCATTCCTCAATTAATATTGTTTAAACTATTTATGAACATTTAGCTGAGCCACAGGGATACTATTATTACATTTCTTACCTTGCAAATGTTTTGTTTTCCTGAGAGTTAATAACTGCCTTGTCTTTTCAGTCTGTTTTATCTTGCTATACGCCTATTACTAAATTCAGTGCCAAATTCTCTGCCTAAATCATACATTTTCTTTCAAAACTTTTAGCCACGCTAGGTAAATTGACAGCTATTTTTATTTTTCTTGGTGATAAACCCCCTAGCAGTCATTGCCTCCTTATTCTGATAGGCACCAGCTGCTCACTAGGCCTGCTACACTGTTGTTCCTTTGGGGCCAGAACCACTTGTAGACCTGGGCAGCCAGGATGCCTGCTCTACACTTTAGTAAACTTCTCTCCTACCTTCTTCTAGTTGAGCCCTCTCACAGAGAGAAAAATCTGTGGGGCCAACCAATGGGACGTTTTAACCCAGAGCCTGGGTACCACTTCTCAGCCAAGTTCCAGGTATGTAGGACCTTGGAATTCACTGCCCAATGGGACCCAAGTTGGCATCTGTGGCCTGAGTAATTCCCTTCCCCAAGTGCATTTTTGTGAGAGTGGTCTGTGCCATTCATGTGTGCCCATCTAAGGATGGCCAAGGGACAGCAGCTGTTTGCTGGGGCAAAGGAGGGCGAGGGAATGCAGTATTGAGTGAAGACTGAGTGTGAGATGGGTGCAGGTGGGGAGCATTATTTGTTCCTTTGTCCTGTCCTCCACAAATGTTAGAGTGGATCCACCTGGGACTTTCCTTCACTATCTATGGGAATTCCTTTGAGTGTTCTTTATTCTTTGATTCACTGTTTCTTGGAACCATATTTATGGAATATTTTGTTCCTCCAGAACCATTTTCAAACTTTTTCCAAACCCCTCTCTGTGCCCTTGGATACTGACCTTTATGGTTTCTGGTTGGGTTCCACCAATGAAGAGCACAGGCTGGAGCCCAGTGGCCTGGAAGGGAGTTAGTTTGAGGCATTTATCCTCCCAGCTTGTGCCCTGAGAATTAGCTGCATGTTGGCTGTGTCCTCTGCCAAAACCACAGTTCCTGCCAGGTAGCCTTTCCTGGAGAGCTAGTATCTTTGGTAATTGCTCCCTCTTCTTGTACCTTTGAGACTAGTGATTGTGACAGCTCTTCACTGTTGCTAGCCTCAGGCCACTCCACCGTCCCTTTATCAAACTCATCTCAATTGCCCAGTTTGAGTGTGAGATCTCTTTTGAAGTAGGTCTCTGACTAATAAACCAAGCTTTCGCTTTTTTGGTTTACACCCTCATTTTGGTAGAGCAAAATCAAATTCTCCAGTATCTTTCTGAGAAAGGGTATATGGACAGAAATATTTTTGATACATCAAATCTAAAAGTTTCTTGATTTTTCCCTCACATTTGGTTAAGTTTAGCTGGACATAGAATTCTATGTTGAATATATTTTTCCTCTTGAAATTTTGGAGAGATATTTTCCATTTTCGTCTAGATTCTTATGTTGTTATTGAGAAGAACAATGCCAGGTTGATTTCTGATCTTTTTTATAAAATAATTTAGTAATTTTTTTTCTTCTCTAGGACTTTTATGCTTACCTCTGTACTCCTAGTGTTCTGGAATTTCCTAAGTTTGTATTTTGTGTGGATCTTTTTTCTTTCACTGTGTTGGGTACTCAGGAGACCCATTCCTTCTGGAAATTTTGTATTAAGCTTTCTATTTCTGCATATTGTTATTTTGGATGTTAGATTTCTTATACCATTACTCTAGTTTTCATTTTTCTCTCATAATTTCCTTCTTTTTTTCTTTTTAAGCTGTATCCTTTGACATTTCCTCAACTTTGTCTTCTAGAACTTGTATTGAAATTTTAATTTCAGATATAGATATATAGTGATTGTTAATTTTTTGTGTCAACTTGACTGGGTCATGGGATGCCCAGATATTTAGTTAAACATTATTTCTGGTGTGTCTGTGAGGGTGTTTCTGGAAGAGATTAAGATTTGAATCAGTAGACTGAGTAAAGCAGATTGCCCTCCTCAGTGTGGGTGGGCCTCTTCCAATCTGTTGAAGACTTGAACAGAAAGGCTGAGTGAGAAAGAATTCTTTCTGTCTGCCTGACCATCCTCTATCTGGGACATTGGTCTTCTCCTGCCTTAGGACTCTAACTTGGACTGAAACTATACCATCGGCTCTCGTGGGTCACCGGCTTACCAACTGCAGATCTTGGGACTTCTCACTCTCCTAATTATATGAGCCAATTCCTTACTGTAAATCTATTGATCTCTTTCTTTCCTGTTGGTTCTATTTCTCTGGAGAACCCAAGCTAATATAGATTTAATTTCTAAAGCTCTTTTATTATTCTCTCAATCTCTTTCTCTCTCTCTCTTTTTTTTAGGAAGATTTGCTCTTAGCTAAAATCTGTGCCAATCTTCCCCTATTTTATATGTGGGTCACCACCACAGCATGGCTGGTGAGTGGTGTAGGTCCATGCCTGGGAACCAAACCCAGGTTGGCAAAGCAGAGTGCTTTGGACTTAATCCCTAGGCCATGGGGCTGGCCCCTCTCAATATCTCTTTTTAATAACTTGCTTTTGTTTCATAAACACTATATTTTATTTTATATCTCTGGGGACTTAATTACATTTTTTTTCTTTTACATTTTCTTCTGTTCCCTGAATTATCTTTCTTTCCTAGAGTTTTATTGTTTGTTTTTGCTTCTTTGTTTTTTTTTTCAGAGGCCCAAATGCCTGATAATTCTTTGCTGTCTGCTCATATTTAAGAAAAAGTCACTAGAATACTGATTAGAAGTTCTGCATGCATGGTTGGAACTTGTCTACTGGTAAGCCTACTGTAAGAGGATCTTTAGGGCTCTCCAATTGTGAGTATCTATAGGTCTTTTTTTCTTAGCCTTCTCAGTTTCCCCAGAAGAGAATCTTCCTTGCTTTGCCCGTGGTGATGAGGCCTGCTGTCATTATTTTGAGAGCCAAGCATTGAAAGGGGTTAGAGGATATTATGTAGGAACATGTTAGTGTGGATAAATGTTTGCATTCCTCCAAAATTAATATGTTGAAGCACCGATATCCAATGTGACTGTATTTGGAGATAAGACCTTTATGGAGTAATCAAGGTTAAGTGAAGTCATAAGTGTGGGGCCCTGACTTAATAGGATTAGAGCCCTTATAAGAAGAGACACCAGAGAGCTCTCCTTCTTTCTGCCATGTCAGGATGTAGTGAGAAGGTGACTGTTTGCAAGACAGGAAGAGATCCCTTACCAGAAACTGGCCCTGCCAGATCTTGATCTTGGACTTCTAGCCTCCATAACTGTGAGAAAATAAATTTCTATTGTTTAGGCCACCCAGTGTATAGTATTTTGTTATGGCAACCCAAGCAGACTAACACAGAGGGTCTCTCTGTCTTTCTCTTAATGCTTGTTTTAATATGATGCTTTCATGTCTCATATGTTGCCTTGGTTATATCTAGTGCCCGCTGAGTTTACTGTCTTATCTCTGCAAGACTGAACTTTGAGTTTTGTACTGAGGAAAGGAAGGGGTATGTGCCTGGCCATGCAGGGTGTGGGAGTGGATGTAGAGGATTCACATCTAAATACTTTCAACAAATCCTCCTGCTTTCAGCCCCACCCAGGACCCTTTTCATTAGAGTGACAGACCAATTTATGCTTGAATTATCTTGCTTCTTGCAAAATTTGTTGCCTTTTTTTTTTTACTGTTGTTTCCTGTCCTGATCCCATTTTCTTGGAATTGTATGTCTTTTTAAATTTTCTACTTGTTGTTTTTCTAATTGGCGTTTTCTAACAGTTATGTTAACGGGGTTCCTTGTAAGGACTGGATACCAACAGATCATGGTCTGGATCAGTCCTACCAGCTCCCCCATCCTAGAGAGGCACTTATGGGGACACACCAGCAGCATAAGGTTGCAGGAAGGGCAGTTTGCAGGGACCGAGGAAGAGGTCAAATCCAGGGCAGAACTCCTACACCAGGGAAGGAAGGAGGAAGCCTGCGCCCCGTGATAAAGCCAATATTTAGACACTGGCCTCTTCCGGGAATCAGTTGGTCAGGCAATGTTAAGAAACAGTGATAAAGAACAAAAAAAGGACTGCCATCTGACTCTGAGCCATCGTGTATGCCCTCCCCCAACCCTCCTCCTCCCCAACATCAAAGAAAGAACAACACAGGGATGGTGGTGGGGAAATGTGGGAAGAGCAGATTATACCTCTTCTCCAAACCACATGAGAAACAGACAGCCTGCAGAGAGGAAAAGGAAAACAGCATTAAATTCAATAATGAGGCAGGATTCTAAGAATAATTGGTACTGACTCTTTAAATGTCAAAATGAGACGGGAACTGAAGGATTATGGATTCTAGACAAAATGTGTTTAAGGGAGTCACTATCCAGCAGGAAAGAGATGTCCTACGTGGCTCCATTGGAGGCAACTGTTTTTTAAATATTATGTTTCTATACAAGTAAGTTGAGACTAATAAACAGGTTGCATGGTGAAATATAGCTACTCTGGAGTTTACATGTATTCAGATCAAGAAAAGGGAATGGATCATTGAGGCACTCTAAATTCCAGTCTCAAAGACTTGGGGCAAAAGAGTTGGACCAGGAATAGGCTGGCTTGTGCCAGATATCTACCCCTAATCCAATTAGATGGGGTGGGAGGATGAGGAGGGAGGGTATGTGCTGGGGCACATAGTTTAGATATTACTCTGGGACCATTCTTAAAGATAGTTCTCAGAGGAGGTGGAATGTGGCCTGGAAAGACAGCCTCAAAAGTAGTGCTACAACTGACTGCCCATCAGCTTGGTGGCAATGATGGCATCGGAGTTAAAGGATCAAGTCGACCTGAAACCAATATACTTTTCTGTCCCTGTACAAAGCAGTTGTGTGACCAAGCAAAAATAACTTAGCTATTTGCTCCAGGAAATAAATGCCACTGCAAGCTGAAATAGTGAACCAACTAAAGTAACTTACTTACCAAGACTAATAGTTTACTCATCAAGGCTTTAAATCCTTACCTCACTGTGCCCTCCAATCCAAAGCTACCATGTCATAAACTTTGCCCAACCCCAACCAGGTCTCCTCCTTCTGAGATCCACCTAAAATCTACCAGCATAAATCATAAAATCAGATTTTTTCCACTGGGTTGCCTCTTCTAAGACACCACTAAGTTTCTGTCAAGGTGGTATTCTCCCTCATTGCAGTAAATTTGATAAACTAAGATTCGCTTGAACAATAGGTTCTTCTGGGGGTCTTTTTGGATGTCAACAGCTGACCTGGAAAGCTATGATTTCTGGTATTTCTCCTGTTTCATATTAATCTCCACATTTCGTTACCACTTGCTTCCCAGAGGAGTTATATGTAGTCAATAAAAAAGATATGATTTTTGCAGAAAAAGATTAATTGGTGACAAATTATTCTGAAGAGGGTAAGATACTCTGAAATAAATTTTACTGAAACTAAAGATTAGACAATAGTCATGTTTTCTCAAAATGTTAGTTATCCTTTCAGTTGAAATGGAGGTTGAATATTCAGAGAAATAATAGCAATTGAACAGATGTGATGAAGAACCACTCATGAGAAATTTTGCAGCATTAATTTCAATGGTTAAAGAACTGTAGTAATCAAAAGCTTTGCTCATACTGTCAGTTTTAAATCTAATTTCCCATTTAAATAATTTTTTGGTACATTTTCCCTGGTGTATTTTTTCTATTCCTCCTAATTTTTGACTTCCCACCTACTAAATATTAGTAAAGGGAAAAGTCTCTGTGATTTTAAAATTTTGAGCATGGCACTTTTCCTTTTTTACATACCCCAGTACTCCTACTGCAACACTGAATACAAAGTTCAGGATTGTGACGCTGCCTCCGTTGTAACATCATCTTTATTTCTACTAAATATAAAAGTGTATTTACGACCATATTTAAAATCTGACACTAAACAAGAACAAACAGGATTGGCTTCAGTTGGGGTTAATATTGGGCAAAATTTCAGTGCAAGTCTTTCTGTGCATATCCAAGGGAGAAAGCTAATAGCTTCATTTCCTCTTCATGTAGGCCATTATCAGCAAGATGAACACAGGAAACTGCGTGGAGACTGGTTTTCAAAGCATTAACTAAACCGCAAAACTTCACTCTTTCTAACCACAGCTGTGTTGTAACGGTGTCATGTTATTGCTTTAAGTATTAACTAACACACAAGGACCATGAGATATTTAGCACAACTTTTTTTAAACCTCAATTTATAGTCTCTGGTTAGGTGACCTTGGGCAGGTGAGTGAAGTTATTTTTTTCAGCCACAGTTACCTTAATTGCTATTTGTGAAGAATAAATATCTGCCTTGCAGGTTGTTAGGAAGATTAGAAAAAATTGTCTTATAGCCATGCCTAGCTCTCAGTAAATGGCAGTTGTTGATAATCTATTTAGTACAAAAACAAAGCAAAATAAAATTTAATATACAGGCACACAAAAACTAGTAGGGGTTAACTCATCTGCCAGTCAAGAATTTGAGAAATGAGTTATAAACCCAGAAGAGCTGAGTTAACTTATCACGAACAGAGCATCTGTAACTAAAAGGCAAAAGGGAAGATTTCAGCAGCTTGCTTAAGCCAGAGGAGGCTGCTTTGTCACCCCTCTTTTGCATCATTCAGTAGGAGATTCTGTGCTGGGAACTTTGCAAGTCAAATTTGGTATAGTGTGACAGAAAAGGAGATATGAAGTTTGAAACCTTTCTTTTTGCTTTGGCCTTTAAATATTACCAGGATTTGTCTGACTCATTGGAAGAAGATAAAGCAAAGTCTAGAAATATAATTTTTAAATTTTATTCACATAGGACACATAGGAGAAACTTTCTGCAGAGGAACTTTTTCAAATCAAGAACGTTTGGGAATTAAAGGCCTCTGATGGAACCAACTTGTCAGATCCTTCATGACTCACAAGACAGAATTTTCTACTGAGATGGCAAGACCCTGAATACACTTGTCTTAAAACCTCAAGGAGGGCAAACAAGTCTGTTACTGATTTGTTGAAGGAGATGGTGGTTCAGATTCAATCTGATTATGTGTGTAGCTGGGCTGCCAGTCTGATCTGCAGCTGTGTGCCCCGCTGGAGCTAAAACATGACCAGGCATGTCTGGAGAATGAGTGGCACTGGTTCACAAGAAATCTATTTATATTGGGAATGAAGTGCCCCTCAGGAGATCAATCCTCCTATGGGGAAAGGAGTCAGAGGCATAGGGCTGGTGCAATAGTAAAGACTTAGTCGCCCAACAGGCAATTCTGTGTATAGCATGGTTTATGTTACTTAGATTCTCAGCCTCCTTCCCAACCTCCAATTTCCTGGGATTCATAAAGGTGTAGGGGACTATAAATCTTCTTTTTGTTAATCACAAGTTTGTTTGTCGGAACAGCTCTTTAAGTTATTTGAGTACAAACAGCCCTTTTTGTTGACTCACGTGTTGTAGTGTAACACCAAAGAGTAAGAGAAAGGGGGATGTCTTCAAACCCCATTCACCCACCTCTGCTTCTGCATGAAACATAGACTGTGTTCACCGAGCTGAGGACTCCAGGAAACCAAGATCCCTTTGGCCTCTTAAGGGTCCTAGACAGTGCTGGGATACCTGTGAAGGTGACGGTGGTGACCATCGAGAGCTGAGTCAGCTGTGAGCCTCGGACGTTCTCAGACGTGAGGCACACATACAACACAGGCCCCAGAAGTGAGAGAGGAAGAAAATGGCTGACATTCGTTCACTCAATAAGTAATCGTTGATAAGTTGACTAAATTCTTAGAATACTTGGATGCTGTGGGGTGGGACAACTTTGCAAGAGCCTGGAGGTCCTTCAGTAGACAGTGGAAAGCCAGTGCCTGTGAAATATGGAATATACTTCTTAATATCAACTCCTTGAGGTGGTGGTTTTGTCTGTTTTAATTACTGCTGTATCCCCAGAGCCTACACTGGGAACAGATATATAATAGGAGCTAATAAATATTTGTCAAAGTTTTTGCATGACTATGATCTCCTTTACTACCCTGGCAGATTGTCTGATAAAACATGGTGTAATTGTTCATTTTTGTGTGTCAACTTGACCGAGCCACAGAGTGCCCAGATATTTGGTTAAACATTTTTTTCTGGGTGTGTTTATGTTTCTGGGTGAGAATAACACTTGAATCAGTAGACTGAGTAAAGCAGATTGCCCTCCTCAATGTGGGTGGACCTCGTCCAATCTATTGGCGGCCCGAACAGAACAAAAAAGACTGAGCAGGAGAGAATTTACTCTCTCTGCCTGATGGTCTTCAAGCTGGGACACTGGTCTTCTTCTGCCTTTGGACTTGGACTTGGACTGGAACTATTCCACTGGCTCTCCTGAGGCTCCTGCTTGCCAACTGCAGATGGTGGGATTCTCAGGCTTCACAATCATATGAGCCAATTCTTTATAATAAATCTCTTTATATATAAAGAGATTGGCTCTCTTTCTCTGGACAAACCAAACTAATACACATGGATTATATGTAGATCATGCAAATAGCTACTGTAGAGGAACCTCATTTCCTGTTGCAGAGTTTTTTGAAGTCAAAGGAAAAACAATCCAAAAAATTATAGTGCAATTTCATGGAAATGAACAATTTCAGAAGAGAGTCACAGACTTTGATGCCTATGAGCTATACTTTGAGATACAGTGGCCATACTAGCACACAAGCTTCAAGTTGCATTGTGTCACCCTTTCAAGAGGCAATTACTGAGTAAACAGAAATTATATCCACCCAGATGATGCATCAGTATCTCTGAAACTTGGAAGCCACTTCCCTCTGGGGAAGTGAATTTTCTTTCATGACACTGATGAGATCAAAAGGGAGAGGCCCCTATGTCTTAAGTAGTGATGTAGTCTCTGGGTCAAAATTGAGATGTGTCCTGATTGAGCAGTCCCCACATTAGACGGTGTGTTCTCTCTTCTTCTATTTTCTGGAAGAGTTTGTGAAAGAGTTGCATTATTTCTTCCTTAAATTTTTGGTAGAATTCACTAGTAAAGCCATCAGGCCTCTTTCTTTGTGAGAAAAAATTTTAAATTACTATTTTAATTTCTTACTTGTTATAGACCTATTCTGATACTCTGTTTCTTCTTGAATATGTTTTGATAATTTGTGTTTTTTTGAAGGACTTTATCCATTTCATCTAAATTGTCTAATTTAGTGCATAAAGTTATTCATAATATTTCCTCATGAAATTTTTAATTTTTATACATCACTAGTGATATCCTTTGCTTTATCCTTGATTTTGGTAATTTCTGTCTTCTCTCTTTTGTTTTGGTAAGTCTAGCTAAAGGTTTATCAACTTTGTTGAACATTTCAAAGAACCAACTTTTTGATTTCTTTGATTCTCTTCACTGTTTTCCTATATCATAGATTTCTGCTCTGATCTTTATTATTTCCTTTGTTCCATCTTCGTTCTGTCTAATTTGCTCTTATTTTTCTAGCTTCTTGAGAAGCTTAGATTATTGATTTTAGATCTTTCTTCCTGTTTAATATAAACATTTAAAGCAACAACTTTCCTTCTAGGACTTCTTTAGCTGCCTCCCATGCACAACTGAGAAATTTTATTGAGAAATAAAATTAATGAAATTAAATACCTACATTTGTGACTCTACTTACAAAAGAGAGAAAAAAAGGGAAGAAAAATACCATATTTATTTGAATAATTTGCTTTTCTTGGTTAATAACTAACTGTTTAAATAAGATGGGACTAATTAGTGAGCAGTATTCTCATACATCAGCGGTACTGATAGCAATACAACCTAGAACATGTACTTTCTTCCAGGGCATTGATGAAGTAACCATTGTCTCACAGCAGCAGATCTTTCAGAGCAAAGTCCCTGAAAAAATGATTAAAGGGTGTAAATAGAGTTGCTTTTTAGGAAGCCTTCCATTGCTCACTCCTGTCAACAACACAGATCACAGTGTTTGTATGTGGTAATAATGGCAGCGTTGGTGGGTCAGTTGGGAAGAAGTTAATACAATACAAAGGAAGAACAGGAATTAAATCGTGAAATTTCCTTTTATCACGTGATTACTTCACCCTGAATACTGATCCATGCAGCTAGATCTTGCTGGAGAAAGACTTTTTGCAGTCACCAGAATGACCTTTTAAAATGTATGCCAAATCATGTCACTCCTCCACGCAAATCCGTCGTCACTCCCACCTCACTCAGAGTGAAAGCCAGAATCTTTACGCTGGCTTACAAAGCTCTGCGTAACCTGGCCTTCCGTTGCCTCTTAGGTTTCACCTTCAGTTCCTCTTGCCTCATTCACTCTGCTCCAGTCCCAGTGGCCTCTTTGCATTTCCTCCAACACGGCAGGCATTTATATGTGCCATCCCCTGCCTGGTTTACTTTCTCTCTACATATGCACATTGTTTGCTTCTTGACCACCTTCAGGGCTTTATTCAAATGTCTCCTTCTAAGAGACTCTTCCCAGATTACCCTACTCAAAACTGAGACCTATCTTCAACAATCCGGATTCCCCTCTGGTGCTTTATTTTTCACCTTAGGACTCATCACTCTCCATGCTACAGGTTACGCTTACTTGTTTGTCTAAACGGCTAAAATAAAAGTTCCGCAGGTTGCAGAAGCTATTGTCTCTTACCAAAGAGACGGCTGTATCCACGGCACCTAGAACAATCCCTAGTACATAGAAGAAACCACATATAATTTTGGTGAATAAGTGAATAATTGAATGAATACTATGAAGATCTGTCTAGGAGCTGAATGTGTTGAGATCGCTTGTCACGAGGCCAATAGCGTTAAAAAGCTTTTGTACGTCTCCTGAGTGTCAAACTTGTTTGCTGGCTGTTATTCTATCGAAATTTGAACGTTTGGTGGATATTAATTTGCAAATTCTATAGCTCTTCATTTCTCTAAATCACATTTCTGCTCTGAGCCACTAATCTGGCCCAGATGATAGGAAAGTTAATATTATTCATCATTGGGCCTCCCTCTCCTTTGCCAGGGTTGTGTAAAGGTCCTGGGAATCTAATGAGGTCTAGAAAATTTGACAAGGGCTCTCTGGTTTCTTTCCCCTGAGGTGCTCGCTGCTATACTTGATGCTGCTTTGGAGGCAATCTGCTCGGCTACATCCCTGCCAAGCTCTGACAGCAGATGCTCTGCCAGGTTTGGAGCCCTGGTGTCTTGGATCTAGGCTCCCTAGATTCACCATGGCACCATGCCTCCTGCAGCTTTGCTACCTTCCATGGTTGCTGCGAGGGAGTGGGGCATGAAATAGTTCTCACAAAACCCCCAAATATCTTCCCCTTTGAAATCCAGGAGACTCATTTCTCCCAAGGGCAGCTACCAACTTCTCCTCTCCCCTCAGGAAGAGTCTTGCGTGATCTCTGTTTAAAAGCCGTTAAAAAGGTAATGTTGATCTCTCTCATGCAGGGTGGGAAAAGGAGATGCTGACACAGTCAGATTTTCTGTTTAAAAAAACATTTTGTAATAAATGATTTTCTTAGTTTTAATAAAGGTAAGTTCTCAGGTGAGGTTGGGGATTTTGCCAAGAGCTGACTGAAAATTACACCAGGACACACTTCCTGAAATAAAAGAGAACATTAGGGTTTGAATAATGACAATGGCTAAACAAATCTGATTCAGACAAAGTTTTTTGAGAAGATGTATGATGAGAGGTAATAATACAAACAAAGGTTAAATCACAATAGAAAACCAGATGTTTATAGCATAAAAAAGTAAACGTATTTTAAAGGAAAAAACTAGTAAAATGTTTTAAATGAATAATTTACTAATCAAGTGCAAATGAGAAATGTTTAAAAATAAATGTCAATAAACCTTTTTTTTTTTGCTGAGGAAGATTAGACTTGAGTTAACATCCGTGCCCATCCTCCTCCATTTCTGTACATGGGATGCTGCCACAGACTTGCCATTAGACTTGATGAGCTGTGTGTAAGTCCGCACGTGGGATCCAAACCTGCGCACCCTGGGCCACTGAAGTGGAACACAGGAACTTAACCACTACTGGGCTGTTCCCTCCACAAGCCTTTTGTTGAGAATATTCATAAAATACTAAATATAATGGGGGAAGGTGATGCTATGTGTGGACCTTTTTGTTTTAATATCTATGTAGTCAGCTGTCTCCCAATTTAGTACAAATTCTCAATCTTTGTTTCACTTTCGCTGCAGTCATTAGACTGGGTCTAAATGATTAATAATAATGATTCAAATTCTTCATGAGAAGGTACAATTACTGATGAGGAAACTTGACCAAGGCCACACACCTACTAATTAGCAGAACATGAATATCATCACATGCAGTCTTACTCCAAAACTTCCCAGCTTCAGCATTACAAATATACCTCCCACATACTTGTTTCAAGACCATTCTTTGACTTGGTGTGGTGGATAATTATATGTGCCAACTTGGCTAGTCTATGATGACCAGTTGTTTGGCCAAACACTAGTCTGAATGTTGCTGTAAAGGTATTTTTTAGGTGTAATTAACATCTACAATCAGTTGACTTGAAGTAAAGCAAATTACCCTCCATAGTGTGGGTGGGTCTCATCCAATCAGTTGAAGGCCTTACAAGCAAAAACTAAAGTATCCTGCAGAGGAAAGAATTCTCCCCTCAGGCTGCAACATAGAAATTCTGCCTCTGCTCCCAGGCTTTGGACTCAAGACTGTAACATCAGCTCTTATCTGACTCTCCAGCCTCCTGGCTTGCCCTGCAGATTTTGGACTTGCCGGTCCTTACAATAATCACATGAGTTGATTCCTTAAAATAAATCTTTCTCCCAATCTCCCTTTCTCTCCTTCTCTGTATATATATACACTTTCTCTGTATATGTTTCTAACATATATATACACATATATATATCTGACTAATCGATTAATGCATTTGAAATGATGGTGTGATTAAGCATCAACGTGGGTTCTGCATTTGGTGCCAGTGTGCAAACTGTTGGTTACCGGCTTGCAACAAGATAATACAAAGAAAGTATAGAAAATGGGAGTAAGAATTTAGAAATCAGTATAGCAATTGGCACCACAGTATCCAAGCTCATGATCGTAAGCTCATCTTGTTTAATAGGCTATAGATCAGTACAGATGCTGTTGAACTTGCACTTGTGTGGTGATGATTTGCTTGCGGTTCAGCTGCACACTAGTATGTGATATTTTAAAATTAGTTTGCCAACTATAACCCAAAAGTATGTAAAAATCTGAGAACAGATAAACATTAAATATTTATAAATTATTATTTTTAGTTATTTTACTTTTTAATTCAGAATTTTTTAATTTACAGTTTAACATTGTAAACAGGTAAAATTTATATTATTTATACTTAATCCTACTTCACAGATGGCCTTTTTCTAAACCTAGCTTACTGGATTTTTGTGTGTGTGTGTCAAGAGAAAAGACATTTTTTCTGAATATGGCAATAAAATATAAGTGATTACTGAGAGAGGAAGACCAAAAGAACCCAAACTAATTTTACTTGGAGATATGGTGCCTCATGTATGGAGTTCAGCTTTGTGGCCACTATTGATAGAGAAGTGCTAAAACTTCAGTGTGTTACTTGTGAGATGTACTGGCTAATGAAATCATCAGAATTTAAGCAGGATTTGCATTCATATCATAAAGAAATACATTTAAATCTAAAAGAATTCTTTGAAAGAAAAAATATTGAAATCAAAAGCTGATAGAAGTACATATTCATTATTTCACATATGAACATTGGTGCTTTATGGGTTGCCTATAATGTAGCACCATATACAGTTGCTGAGGCGTAGGCAAAAGATTAAAGATTTTTTGCTTGGAAAGGTTGGGTGACTTTGCTACAAAGAAGGTAGCTTAAGCACTTTTCAATGATGCCACAGCTTGACATGATCAGGAATTAAGTGATATAGAAAACTAAGTCAGAACAAATAAAATGAGCAAAGTATTTTTCATTACAACTTGACAAGTGCACAGATATCGCTAACATGGCAATTCTTTTATGTGTATGTGATTTGAACATGATGGTAATTATTCTGCCAGCAAATGTGGTTCAGAGTTTAAGTTTAGCATGGGAATAAATTCTGATGGCATAGTTTTAATGCTAGGAAAATAATCTGGAGTAGTTGCCCAGATTAAGGAGTTTGTGCCGGAATGTAAATCAATTCACTGCTTCCAACATTAATAATATCTTGCCTCAAGGGAAAAAAAAGTCAGCTGAACAAAACAGCCGGCTAAGTAGGAAAATTGTGAATTACAGAAAGGCAAATAGGTTAAGTTCAGGATTATTTCCTTTCTTATACGATAATAAGGAAGCCGATCACAAACAACTGTGAATGCTGACATGGACGTTTATCGAGGGGAAGCTCTGTCGAGAATGCTTGAATTATGAAACAAACTCTTGTTTTTGCAGTGTAAGAAATCAGTTTGGTCTTGACTTTTTAAAGGTCTTTAACAAGATGCCAGACTTGTTTATTTGTCTGATGTCTGAGATATTTTTAATGATGTTTAATTTTTCCGTGCAAGGAAGGAATGCAACATGTTTTACAATGGAAGATGAGATCAAAGAGCAAAATGAACATTAGAAGCTTGGAAGAGCAATTTCCTATGAAGTAAGTGATGATCTTGCTGAAGCACATCAGCTAAATGAAATTTCCATCGTTTATTTTTGGAGATGGAAAGTGAGGAATGGGGCACCTTTGCTTTCGATATGGAAATACATCTATCACATAAGCAATTACTATTGTTTTATTCACCTTGGTTTTTTGTTCTTTCTTGGCTCCCCTCTGTTTAATTTCCAAAAAGATTAAAGGTAGCATAAATAAAAAATGTCATTTAATACTGATGAGCTTTCTTTGCTGAAAGCTTTTCTCCTTTGGCATTCTTCCTTTTTTGGTAAATCCAATTTTCTTCCACTCTGCCATATGTGCCTAGATAATCTTTGATCATGATGATGATGATGGTGATGATGATGATGATGGTGATTGTGATGACACTGCTGTAGATGAGTATAATTTAAAAAATCTAAAATATGTGTCCCTTTTGTTCTCTTCCTGGAAGAGCAAACTTTACATTCAAGTACATCATTTGACTCTGTCACCGAAAGTGACACATTTAGTCTTTTGACATATCTTGGTATAATGCCACAAAAGCTTTTAAAATGGCATTTTAGTGGAGGAAGATGTTCTATCAAGAACTACAGTTATGTACAAATTATTGCCCTAAATTACCAATTTTTATTTTTCTTGTTCTCCAACCTGAGACCTGCGATAAAAACAAACAAACAATAAGTCTGATTCATTTACTCATTTAACAAACCCTTATAAACCTCTGAAGCATTATACTGCCAACAAATGTGATTCTCTCCGATCCTTACTCTCCCAAAAAAAAGAAGGAAGAGTCATCTGTCCTGATGATTAGTGCAGGTATATGATGCCAGAGTAGCTTAATGATCTGTATTAGAGACGAAATACTGACATTTAGAGATTTTGAAACAAATCATGGTTCTAAATTTTTGTTCAGTTCTGCAGATGAGAGAACAACAAGGTCTGTCCCCTACGTTTCATCTTAATTAAACACCACGCACACTCATCCTTCTCTCCTACCCACTTCTAGTCGCCCTAAGGTGAAATGCATCTTTCCAGATATCGCACTTTTGTAGATTTAAAAGACTCGGCCACTAAGATGACATTCCAGTAGGGAATGGCAGTGTCTGGGCTTTACATATATGGGAATGAGGAGGATGAAGTTGAGGTCTAGGCCCCTGGTGAAAGTAATCTTGCCTCCCGGGCAGCATGTGACCAGTTTCCTCCTAGGCCTGTTGTGAAGTCCACTCTGACTGATGAAATCACACTTGGGGCTCCTGGAGAATGTCTATAAATGGGATCACAGTAGATTCATAGTGAAAGCTGTGAGGGCTGGAGATGATGTAGAAAGACCATCGGTTCAGTGATCATAAGACCTGGGATGGAGCCAGCAACAACACTTACTAGCTGGATGATCTCAAGGAAGTCACTCTAACCTCTCTGAGTCTCAGTTTCTTGAACACATAATGGAAATAATGTTACTTCCTGGATAAATTACAGAGATTACATACAATAACAGAAGAAGAAATGTTTTGCACAGTATACACACATCTATTGCTTCATAGTAATAGGTATTCTAAATTTCACCCATGCATTTATTTTGCAGTTTATCCCTAAGGCTGCTGCATCAATCAGTAGCTCTCAATGGGAAATGGCCTTTCTTGAACTTTGTATAATTTTCTAAACTTTTCGTGACATTTCTAAAGTCTTTTTGAATTTCTTTTTTGGGTTCCCTAAGGAAACTCATTTCAGATTCAATGTGAATGCTTTCTAGTGCATCTGCCTTTCCTCTGCTGGCACTGGCTCTTGCTGAGCTGGTTGCTTATGCACACAGCTCCAGGCTGCCCCGCTCAGACTTCACCCCAGCCGCTCTTCATGGTCTTGGTCTCTACTCAGCTTCTGGTGCCTCTGGGGAATCTGCTCTCTCCTCCATCCCCCGCCCATCCCCCCAGTCTTGGTGGTCTAATTTACTGCTTTCTTTCCCACTGGTTAGAAAATACTATACTCTTCACTTGCTTCTTTCAGGGAAGTTCTCATAGTGGAGGAGTTCAGGTCTCTACGGAGAGAGTTCTCATAGACTCACCACACAGGCCCACATCTCGTCTACTCCACCCACACTTCTGCTCTGCTGCAGTTTTCCCTGGCACAGACTGCATGGCTGAGTCTGATGTATCACGCTATGCTGTTTCCTTATTTAGGGGATTATTCTTTCAGGGGTCCCACTGGGGCTATCTCCAGTCTAGGGTCTTTTGTCCCTCAGTGCAAGCTAGATTCAAGTTGTCTTCTATGAGCCTCCTGGGCTATATGCAAATCAGAGGTTGTGCCTAGATACTGGTTGGTATACCGATAAATCCATTATGCCAAAGTACCAGAACCTTACCTAAGATCCCCATTCACCATAAATGATTTGAGTGAAAATAACAGACTTGTTTGGAAAATAAACAGTACATATAACTAGATAGACAGTATCAGAATATGTAACTCCTCCAAAAAAAATCTTCTCTAACATTAGTACGGGTCCTGTGGATTGACTTTGCTATCGTTATAAAATGTCATTCTTTGTCTCTAGTAGCAATTTTTGTCTTAAAGTCTATTTTTTCTGATATTAGTATAGTCAGTCCAGCTGTCTTTTGGTTACAGCTTACATATTACATCTTTTTCTATGCTTTTACTTTCTACCTATTTGTGTGTTTACATCTAAGGTGTGTCTCATATAGACACATATAGACGCATCCTTTTAAAAAATTTTTCTGCCTTTTAATTGGGTGTTTAATTCATTTACAATTAATGTAATTACTGATAAGGAAGAATGGTAAGATCTGGCCAATCGACATCGATTGTTTATCCAATTGAAAAAACACATTATCATCCCTGACTTTACATTGTAGACCCAGCCAATAACAAAATAAAATATTTCAACTCGTAAATAGTATGACTTTGGTAATTTCCTTTTTTTCCCCTTTTAAACTAATTTTTATATAATCAGCCAGTCCAACTGAGATTTGAGTCTCATGCACTTTTTCCCAAATAAATGTTTTCTCAATAATTTCACCTGAAACTTTGCTTAACAGTTTCTTCTTTACTTAAATAGAAGTATTTTAAAAGGGAGATTTATATTTATTTAAATAGAAATCCACCTGCCACATATATAACATATCTTAAATACAGTGAAAAATAAAACGTTGCAATTAACTAGTAGCTAAATACTGTTTCCTGCTTGACACTTTAAGCCTGAAATTTTCCATCTCTTCTTAAAATGCATTAGCAAGTATTAGCGATGTAATAAAGATATCCCAGCACTAAGCTGAGATTTTTCTTCTTGACTAACCAAGAGAAATAAAACAGAATTAAAAAGGAGAAAGCTTCTACCCATGTGATTCGGTGTTATTTAATGCACCACTTGAAATTCTTTGTACACGGTCCACATTTTGCAAAATGCTTTACCAGTTAGAGTCGGCCAATTTCTCTACTTTTTCAGAGACACACACTTTCAACATAGAAAATACTTGAGGCTTATCTCATTGAACTTAGCTGAGTAACTGAGGATGTGGAGCTGCATACGGCAGTGCCTCCAAATTGATGTGGGTGCCTAAACAATCCCACAGTCTACAAAGACAGTCTACGGGCGAGATCACTGTATTGAAAGGAGCACTGGGTTCTTCTAGTTGCTATATATTACTTCAAAGCCAAGTAGAAACCTTATTTGTGTGACTCCACTAACTCTTCTTTTTTGATACTCTAATCACTCACAGAACAAAGTCACCCTTTTAGTTCTCACAATGATGGATTTACAGAATATTAGTGCTGGAAAGTTCATTGAAGACCTTGAAACTCAACTCCACAGTTTTCATATGAGCAAACCGAGCCTAGGTAAGTGAAGTGCATCCCCCCATGTCTCACAGCTAGTTTGTGTCAAAACCCAGTCACTAGAGCCCAGTCCCATGGCTTTTCCTTTACACCAGCATTTCCCATCTCTGGTTGCCTTTGGAATCACCCAAGGAGCTTAGCAAAATAGTGACAACTGAACCTCACCCAGGCCAGACCAGAATCTCTAGAGCTGGGGCGTTGATAGATTTTTTTTCTTGGAAAGCTCCCCGGGTGGTTCCATTGTGAAGCCAGGGCTGAGAATCACATTTTACTCCACTCTGTTGCACAGCGAAACTGTTTATAAATACTAGCTGATGAATTAAAATTTTTTTCATGATTCATTTTGCCTTTGCTCTCTCAGCATAGATTGATGAAGCATCCATTGCTTTAGGGTGGGACAGATAAAAACCAAGAACAAAAATGTCTGTTCGGCTTTGATTTTCAAGATAAACTTCAAAAAGTATATAGCAAAAACAATAGTTTTAAAAACTGGACTTTCAGGTGCAAGGACTAGGCACTTGAGAGAGAAAAGATTTTCCTGAATTCCAAAATCTTAAAGTATTGAAAGTCAGAAGCTGTTGGACTCAGACATGGAATATAAGAAGTGAACCATGGGGCTGGCCCAGTGGTGTAGCGGTTAAGTTGGTGAGCTCCACTTCAGCAGCCCAGGGTTCGCAGGTTCAGATCCTGGGTGCAGACCGATGCACTGCTTGTCAAGCCATGCTGTGGCGGTGTCCCATATAAAGTAGAGGAAGATGGGCACGGATATTAGCCCAGGGCGAGTCTTCCTCAGCAAAAAGAGGAGGACTAGCAAATGATGTTAGCTCAGGGCTAAGTGAACCACAGGAGAGGCAGGATGAAGGATAAGTTGAAAGAGTCATTTCCAACCACCCAGAAGTGAGAGTGAAAACAACAATGACAACCACTTTCCTGGGATGGAGGGTAGAGGGTTCAGAGAGAATTGGAAAGAAACAGAGATGTATGTCTTAGGCTGAGTACCTAGTGTATTAGTCAGAGTTCCCCAGAGAAACAGAACCAAGAGGATGTGTGAGTGTGTGTATTTATTTATTATTAAGGAATTGGTCCATGCAATTATGGACGCTGGCAAGTTGAAAATCTGCAGAGTGAGCTGGCAGGCTCGGGACCCAGAGAAGAGCCGATGTTGCAGTTCCAGTCTGAAGGCTGTCTGCTGGAAGAATTTGGGGAAGTGAATGGGTAGCGGGATGGATGGGAGAGTGAGGCCAGTGGAGTGCAGGGGTGGTCTTTTGTTCCATTCAAGCCTTCAACTCATTGAATGAGGCTCACCCACATTATGGATGGTGGTCTGCTTTATACAAAGTCCACTGATTTAAATGTGAATTTCATCCAAAAAGACTCTTCACAGAAACATCCAGAATAATGTTTGACCAAATATCTGGGCACCATGATCCAGTCAAGTTGACATAAAATTAACCATCATACTTGGTATATGCCCAATTGTGCTTCTACCCCACCTACCTCCTCCTCTCTCCTTTCCACTTTGCCCCAGTCAAAACTCAAGGAAAAATAGCTCCTCCCAGGTGGATTTGGAGGGCCCACATGCAAAAGGAATCCTAGGAGACAATTTTGTAGGCTGGAGAACCAGCCTGAGGATCCTCACATCCCAAAGCCTGATTTACTGCTAGAATTACATTTTTTTAAAAAGGTGGGGGAGAGGTTGCATGCATGATAGCACGGGACCTAAAAATGCCAGCACAGGGTCTTGAGTGTTGTGGCTGCTAAATAAATGTTAGCTGCCCTAGAAATATTATAAAGTACTGGATTAGTATCTAGTGACTCGCCAGCTGTTGTAGCTCTTAAACCAGAGCTAGGTTACATGTGTAGACGAAAGAGCTGTGGAGAGTTAAATATGGGAAGAGCAGTGCAGGGATGTGCATAAACCTTCCCCCAAAGTTTAGAGGATTAGAACAATAATGCACAATAAAATTCATTTGCTTTTTATAAATTTATTTCCTCTCATCAGTAGGCCATTTTCTATGTTTATCCATGATAATTTACTGAGGGGAAAAAGACAGACAGCTTTTTTAAAATGTGTTTTACACAGATAATGGTTTTAAAAGCAGGGAAAATATATCTAGTCATTGAACAGGTGTGTGTTTGCAAAAGGGAAATAAATGAACCTTTTAAAACACAATTTTTCATCAAAATGAGTTTTACTTCTATGAAATGATAGCGATATACCCTGTGGATACTTAATATAAATTCATTTGAAAGGCATCCTAGATCTTCTACCCAGTGATCAATTGCTTTGTCTTTATTTTTATTTTAGAAAGCCAAAGAGAGAGGCCATAATTCTTCTGGATAACACAGACCAATATTCAGCTATTTGCTGGAATTTCACAGCTCTGTGTCAGAATAAATATGCATTCATATTAGTTCCTTATTTTAATTCTTAATTTGCACAACAAAGCTTTGCTACTTTGTTAGCTTTCTGTGTTATGCAATATATGTAAGAAATCTCTTTTGTGTAACTCTGACCATATTGGCAATAGACTGAGAATCTGAATGATTGGACCCTATAGAACTTAATCAAGATATTGTTTCAATTATTTATAGTAGATTTTGACTTAGGTCAAATTCAATCTAATGTTCAATGTGGAATCTAGCAGCATATTTGTATGTATGTATACATAAACATACTCTAATATTGAGAGTAGGATGAAATTGGCATGCTATTAAAATGGTATTCTGGCCATGGGACTCAGAAATACCAGAATCCTTTCCCAGAAAAACATCTCCCACAATTTTCTGGAAGCACATAAATGAAGAGAATAATGACTAGTTAAATAAAATAACATTTTATTACAAAATATGTCTCTTCCCCCAAACCCATTGACAAAGTCTAGTAAATTGTGCTGGGATTTAGTAGAACTTACACCTAAGGTAGATATATGAGTAGGTATCATACTACTGAGCCCTGATTTGACTTTTTTTTTCTTGCTGAGGCAGATTCACCCTGAGCTAACATCTGTGCCAATCTTCCTCTATTTTGTATGTGGGTTGCCACTACAGCATGGCTGCCTACGAGTGGTGTAGGTCTGCCTCTGAGAACTGGACCAGGCCACCGAAGCGGAGCGTGCTGAACTTAACCACTAGGTCACGGGGCCATGCCCTGATTTGACGTTTCGAAATGACCACTACTATAAAACGAAAAGCTACACTTGCCAGCTCAGAAATACATGGAGACAAGCAAGCAGAAGAGAGAGTTTGATCCTTTTGCTTAGGATTGAGTGGGCCTAGACTACCTGATATTCATACCTCCCAGACCTGGGCAAAGTCTCCTGAGGAGCAGGAGTGTGGGAGAGGCAAAGTGTCTAAAGTGTGTGTGTGTATGAGAAAGAGAGAGAGAAGAGAAGAGACAAAAAGAGAGAGAGAAGAGAGGAGAGAAGAGTGAGAGGGAGGGAGAGGGGAGGAGAGAAAGGAGAAAGAAAGAGAGAAGAGGAGAGAGGATGGAGGAGGAGAGAAATTTGTTGCCCTAACCATTTTCCAAGTGTGGGAGGAAGAGAATTAGGAAAAGGAAAATCAAAGCCCACTTGAAAACTCCACCCATAGAAAATCTGGTGGAGTCAGCAATCAAGGTCCAAGCAGTTCAGCCCTCTCTTCTTGGGTGGAGGGAGAGGGAGAGCAGAACGCTGGCCCCAGTTCTGATTTGATCAGGGGAAGGAGTGAGGGAATGGGCAGAAAAGAAGCGGGAGCAACCCCGAGGCTAACCTCTGTCCCACAGAGAAGTTCATGGCTCAGTGAGATTTTTGGTTTCCACAAAATATTTTTTCAGCCCTATAACATTATTTTTCCTCGGCTCATGAGACATAATTAAAATTTGTTTTTCCAGCACTAGAGATCTAACCTCAAGGAGGACACACTCGAATTCACTCGTTCACTCATTGAGAACAGTGTTTAGTTTTTGAGGAGTATAAAGAGGAATTAAGATGAATCCTACCTTTGAGGGAACTTGTATTTTAGACATTATCAAAAATAACTAGAAAATAAACTATAAAGTGAAAAGTATCTTAAAATACGTACAGCTCAAGTATGCTGAAAGTTTGGATAAAATACTTTTTTTTAGCAAAAGTAGATTTCACTATGATTTTTATAAGGTAGTATAATAAGTTTTGGGAGTGACTTTAGAAAGTTTTAGAAATTCCAAACAGAACTCATGGAATACTTCTGAAGAGAAGAAGAAAGCAGATAAGCAAAAACACACCTGTGTGGTTCAAATATTGATGCATCAGCTCCAAAGCTCTAAAACTAATTAGAAATTTTGTTTCATGATTGCAATTAGCTTTTAAAGAGATGGGCATCTATTAACACAGTTTAGGATAATGACAAGCAATTAGTTATAATTGTTCTATTCTGGAAAGAAATAACAATGGAAAGTAGATGACTACTAAAGGCATTGAAAAATAAGCTTGCTAAGTTAATTTTAAAATTTCAGTACAGAGAATTCATTTTAGGAATCTTCCTCTTTGGATGTACATAGGATCTGAAGAAAATAAAATTCTTTTTGTTGCTTTGGGTTTTTTATAGTTAGCTTTTCTTTACCCTTCCTCCATCCTCTTCACCCCAAAGAACCCTAGTTTAACCATTTACATTTCCACTGTAATATAAGAGAAAATATCAGTGTACTTTCAAGGTCCTGGACGCTGAGAAAATTTCCCTACAAGATGCAATTAATTATACCTATTTGAGAGATTTGAATGATTAGTTGGAAGTTGCAGAAGGCAGATACCAGCTCAATATAAGGGAGAATTTCCTAAAGATTAGGATTGATCAAAAGTAGTTTTCTCAAATGTTTCCAATCTCTCAATTTGTTCAAATGTGAACTGGAAAATCTATCACATGATGTAGAGTTGATACAAGTGTTTGTTGGTGGCTAGTGAGGAGCTGGACCAGTTGATATGTAAGGTTTCTTCATGTACTGAATGAACTTCTGTCACGGAAATTATTTTCTAAAAAAGAAAGTGTGCATTGTGCCCTCTCTCAGAAAGTTGTAGTATCTACGCAATTTAATCCCTGCCACAGTTTTGAACTGAGCCATCCAGATAATCGTGAACCTGCACACATGTGCCATTTAGGGGAAGAATGAAATTGGGACACAAAATTAGAAGTGAGATGCTAAGTGGTGTTAGAACATTCCTTTTATGCCCATCACCTCCAGTTTATGGGAGAAGAACTGAATATTTCAGAAGGATGGATGCAGCTAAACATTTTAGAATGGGAGCTTGGTGTGGTTATGCTGAGTTAAATAGAATATGGCTAGAAGTTAGCCATCTTTGGCACCTATGTACAAAATTCCCACAAATGTAGGTCTATTGCTGATAAAAAAAAAAATCCCTGCTTATTACTCAACACAGCATGTCTGCCAGCGTGCTTAGGCCATGAGAGTGGCTCAGATCTCTGGGTATTATAGAAGATGCAAGGAAGTATTACACTGGTCAAGTGAACAGATTTATTTGAAACAAAAGTAATACTGTTCTTGGACATGTCACCACTGGTAACTACTAGAGCTGCTGCCACTACAATGAGTACATAGATTTTTGGTTTAAGTTTTGGTTTAATGTCATTCAGTTCATTGGCCTCCCTCCAGTCAGTTTCTCTCTGGCATAGGTGGGCATCACCACCTTAAGAAAACCCCTCTGGCCACACTGCCCATAAAACCTGTACCTCCTAAGATCAGAACATTATATTGCAACCCAACACAGGCTGTCTCTTAGGAATAGTGTGATATATATCTTGAGACCCTTACTTACCACTGAGTCTAGCCATTCTTCCTTATAGCTACCCAGCACCCAGGACCTCTTACCTTCCACGTATGAAACCCACAATTTTCCTTGCAGTTGAAATGTTTTTGACAACTCAGGTAATAGACAACTCAGTTCAAAGTAGCCTAAACAAGAAAACAATTTTTTGGCTGTCATAACTCCCCAATATCTTGTAGCTTGTGTCTATTTCTAACGCTGTTGCCCTAATTAAAGTTTTTAATACATTTTGCTTAAACTATTGCACTTGTACCCTACCTGGTAATTCTACCACCCTGTTTGTGGTTTCCTGTAATAAGCATTTATCCACCTATTCAAAATTTTGCGTGCCTACTATGCTGTTTTTTGGAGAAAACACATCATTGAATAAGTTAAATTGCAGTCCCTAAACTTGAGGAACTGTATTAGTTGGGAAAGGTTAGACAGTGGTACAGCATCAAATAGAGGTTGGTGACATAGGTCTACTCTCTCTTGCTACACTTCTGCTGTGGGATGACTGTAGCTCTGCCCCTGCATCATATTCACCACAGGACCTAGATGATGGAGCGGCCTCTCTCTGGAAATTTGCCTGCTCATGGGGCACAAGGAAAGAAAGTGTGACAAAGCACAAACTGCTTCTCAAAATTTCTGCCTACAAGTGATCTGTATCACACTCACTTGTATTTCACTGGCCAAATCAAGTTGCTTGACACACCTGATTTCCAGGAGTAGGGGAAGAATACACCTGCTCCAGGAAATGGATGGTGAAGAGTAAAGCAATCAGCCACGTGACCTTAAAATTTAGAGCAGGGTCAGCAAACTGCAGCATGCCACATATTTTTGTAAATACAGTTTTATTGGGACATAGTCAAACCCATTCATTTACATACGGTCTGTGGCTGTTTTTGCACTACAATGGCAGGGTTGAGTGGTTATGGCAGAGACCCTATGGTCAACAAAGCCTAAAATATTTACTCTCTGATCCTTTACAAAAAATGTTTTCCTACTCTGATTTAGAGAGGCAGAAGGGTACATGCATAAAAATCTGAAATGAAATGTGCCCCACTTTCTTATTTATTTCATGATTAAAGCCCTTTTTTTGGAAGCAGGCAAAGTATAAAGTATTTTTTAAAAATCAGGTTTGAGGCGTTATTAAGAAAACATGTCATAAGACTGATATTAAGAGAAAAAGTACTATGGAACTGCAGAGGAAACAGATCTGATTGAAGAGATGAGGGAAGACTTTTGGAGGAAATAGTATTCGAAGTAAGCATTGAAAGGAAAAAAGATTTTCCCAGGGGTGCCCTCAAGAGAAAAGTATTGCAGAAAGAAGGAAAAACTTGAACAAAGAAAGTTTAGAGTATGTTCAAGCAATGGTGAATACTTGATGGTGATTCAATGCTAGGATTTGTGATGAATTATGGGAGATGAAGCTGTCCCTGCACACACAAAAATACTATCTTGAATTTTAAAATTAGAACTATATTATTAGAAGATGCAGCAAGGATGTTGAAAGGTGTTCAGGCTTTGAATCTTGGCTTGTACCTACCTTGTGTGACCTACCCTGTGTGACCCTAAGCAAATTACTTAACCTCTCTGAGCCTCAGATATCCCTGCCTATGAAATGAGAATAATTGGAACTTCATAGTTTTTTGAGGATTTAAATAATGGATGTATAGTGTCTGTCCTGTGCCTGATACATCATAGATACTCAAAAATTGCAGCTATTTTTATTAATATTATTCTTTTTAAGCCATTGTCAATCCACTTCTTTGTCTTTTGCAACCAGGCCCATTCCTAACTGACCTATGCTTTCTGGTCTTTGTGCCTCTTTTCATGCTCTGCCTCCTGACTGGAGCAGCCACTACCTGCTGCCTGGGGACTCTATTATTCTTTACTATCCATCTCAAATGATATTCTTACTATAAAGTTCTCACAGTGGCTTCCCAAATTTAAAATTAAATCTCTTCCTCCCACTTACTCCCATAATAGATATTCATAACATATTTCATTGTAGTTTAGGTTTCATGTGTGTGCTGTCCTCTTCACTCATTCATAAGATTCTTGAGGAAAAAGACTGTATCTTGGTCTTGTGAGAATGTTTGTTATATAATTTTACAAGCAGGGTTCACTCATGGCAGAATGATCTAGAAAATATTTTATTTCTTTCATGCAAGGATCCCTAGTTAATCGATGAACCATCTTGGGAAAACCTTACTTCTGCAACTAAGATGATCTTTATAAATAAGGAAAAGTATAAGGTCATACGTTGATCTAGTTGTTGACCTTTCTCTAAAGTTTGAAAGCAATTCAATTGAATTGTATTCTTTCTCATTAACATTTAGGGAAGGCAGTTTTAAAATCACATTTATGAAATTCTCTGAACAAAAAGAAGCTTTACCATTATTGTTTATTTTCGAAGTATTTAATGAATAGCACATGGCCCAGGGCCTTCCTAAATTTTTATTGTGTGAAAGTCGTTAACGAGCAACAGAACATTTAAAATGAAGAATCCAGTGCATGTAGTTTAAAAGAATACAAGGCACTTCTGATCCTTTTCCTTTTGATGAGTTCAGATATTTAATGGAGTACTTTCAAAGTAGGGGGCTCATAGCCCTGAGGGTGGACCAGGTGAGTCTGGAGTATGGAGGGGAAACTTAGAGCCCTTATTCATGTTAAATTTTTATGCTATCATTTAAAGACCTCTACTTTTTTTTTTTCTTGGTGAGGAAGATTAGCCCTGAGCTAAGATCCGTTGTCAATCCTCCTCTTTTTGCTGAGGAAGACTGGCCCTGGGCTAACATCCATGCCCATCCTCCTCTATTTTATACGTGGGACACCCACCACAGCATGGCTTGATAAGTGGTGCGCAGGTCTGAACCCAGGATCCGAACCTGCGAACCCCAGGCTGCCGAGGTGAAGCACGTGAACTTAACCACTACGCTACTGGGCCAGCCCCTAAAAATCTCTACTTTTTAATGTTTTAAAATATACATTATATATTTATCTTGTATTTTATGTAAACAATTTCTAAATAAAAATTAATAATTATATGTGTGTTCTCAAAGTTTATTTACTGATAAAAGTATAGAATTTTAAAAATCTGGAGATCACTGGTCTAAAGGAAAGCAATACCTATAAGTATATATATAATAAACAGCAATGGTTCATCATGCACTTCTTGTGTTTATTTGTTTTTAGAGACATTGATGATTGCTTCGTTCCTATACAGATTGAATTAGGATACAATACATATTTTTGAAAAAATATTGGTTTCTGGTGGTGAAGAATCTTCTGGTAGCTTCAGGATCCCATCCAGCATTTTTAAGGTTGGCAAACAGGAGAACACTCTAAAGTTAAAAAAAGATGTTAAAAAGTTAAAACAAAAGAAAAGTAACTATATTGAACAAAAGCATTGCATTTCACTTACTCTCTTTATAAATGAGTGGACTCTGCCTATTGTTACAAGAAATATGAGTGGCTATTACTTTGTTCTGTTTTCCTTATCTTTGTGATGGGGTTACAATAAAATACTATTCACGTTCACTGAGCTGATGCCTCTGCCGTAGCCTGCCCTCGCAGGGAGCTGCTAGATAGTTCAGCAGATTATAAGTGTTGATCAGGGCAGTGGGGCTACACACAGTCTGTTTTTATAAGAAAATTTCATTCCAGTGTTTACAAAGTCCTATAAGGGAAAACAAAATCAATGAGTGGGTTTAGCCAACTAACCATGAAAGAAAGAATGAGATCATGATATATGTGCACATTATAAAGTTGAAATTTTAAAAAAAGAAGGAAAAAGAGAGCAAGCTCATGTAGTTCAGTGATAGTTAAGGAAGAATTTTGGCTGAAAGGTATAAGAGAGGGGGTGGAAAATAATATTGTGCTGAGTTATTTTCTCTTGACAGAGAGCATTTTTGAAGCTCACATTTCAAATTTAGACAGTCACTTCCAGATTCAGAAAGGGGTCCTTCATGTCAACCCAGTTAAACAGTAGTCATATACCTAGCAGTGTTATAAAGCAGCATTTTCTTTCAAGTGGAGAGTTTTTATAGATCTGGGAATTCTGGGGTATCAGAACAGAGGATATGTATGGCACTGGGATTTTCCCAGGATGGAGGATACTGAAACCTCTCAGCGGACATGCCAAGTCATCTACGGATGGTGCTGACCTCCTTGAAAGCTCCCATTGGCTGCCTGATTTTCTTAGCACTAAATGCTTTCTGCACATTATCTCATTTAATTCTCAAAACAACTCTGTCAAATTGGCTTTTATCCCGCATTTTGGCTAACTTATCCGAGATCATAAAGCCTGTAGGTGACAGAGGAAAGATTAAATCTAACTCTTCTGGCTCCAGTGTTCAGACTTAGCTGTCCGGAACTCCTAGCCATTACTTCTTTTTAAAAAGTCGAACTATGGTGAACTAAGATCACGCTGACTTCTGAAGAATGGTAGACGGGTTTGCCTGTGGGTGTCCCAGGAAGTGGGGCTGCCCTCTACCTACTGGGACTTACACTATTAGCTCTATCAAGTCCTTTCTTTTTTGAACTGTGCTGTCTTCTTATTGGAGGATCTGAAACAAAGGAGGAAGGGAAAGACAGTCACAACTGTAGGTGACAATGATCAAGAAAAACTTACACTTAAATAATTTTGATCATGATGTAAAGGGTCATCGAAGGTCTGGCCCAAATCCTCGACACAAAGTTACCCAGTGACAAAATTAAAGCTGTTATAATCCTTAATGTGTGGATTTTGGGCTAGTTAACTGAATCCAAATTTGGATGAATTGGGGGCTTCAGCTTAGTTCCTCAGCAGGAGCGGATACTTAAATGCTTTCCTCACACTTTAAAACGACCACATCTTTCTGTAAAGTAACCCTGTACTACCTAAGTCAATACAACCTGGCTTTGTATAGCTTGAATGTCAGTATATATCAACCTTGGACTCAATCCAATAGAGTTAATACTAAGAAAATAGAAGAACCTTATTATATCCTTCATTCCCACATAACTCTATACCACATCATGAATTTTGAGGACAGATTTATAGTGAGACCTCAGAGCATATCAGATTTCAGACAATTAATCTTGCTACTATTGTTGTAGGCATTCTTTGAAGGGAGGCTACTGACTGAGTTGGGACCAAAATGTTTTATAAATCCCACATATAAATTAACAAAACTGAAATATACTACTAATAAATTATCTTTATGACTAGAAATGTGCTGTTTTTATGAATGATGTTGAAATGTCCAGCTAAACCTCCTCTGACTGCAGGAAATATAATTTTAAACTTCAAAACATTATTATGGTTAAATGTTAGTTCAATATTAAAGCAACTGTGCTGCTGGATTTCACTGTTATGTAAAAGCAATTTGAGAATTTATTATCACAGAACATGAAATTTTGCTTTTGGACTACAGTCACGGGGGAGACAAGTGCAGTAATGAGATTTATGGAGGAACAGCAGAGATTAGAATTTTTATTTTGACAATTTTTCATTGCATATCAGCGGTTGAAGAGTCTAACATCATATAGGCCTCTGGAATATAGTTGCTGTCATGAGAAAACGGCAGTGTGAAACAGGACGGTAGTGAGAACTATGTTATGGAAATTGGAAATAGATGAAGGACTGTAATCACAGAACAGGAATGGAATCTAGAGATGATCTAAGCCTTTGCATGACAGGTTCAAACTGAGAGATAAGATGATTTGTGGTCATGTGGGGGCAGATACAGATTCTAGAACTCAGTTGTTTGTTTGTATCCTTTTAATTCCCGTAAGTACACGAGTAATGGTACTGGGAAATTAGCCGGAGATATATAGGTGGGCATGTTACTTGATGCACACTCCAAGGCTGTTTAGATGCCATTACCATTAGGAATGTTCCCAGTAGTGACAAAGGAGTAAAAATGGTTTATTCCTGGCGGGTTTTCAAGCTCTTTCAACCACTAGAGTAGATTGAGTCAATTACTTCTTTGTATTCAACTAATTGTGCCCCTGTGGCCCAAAAGAGTGAAAATAAAACCAGAGACTAAACAATGTATAAGATAGTCACACAGACCTTAATAAGAATCTGTATTTAGAAAATTTTAAGAAGACATAATATATATTAAATATTATGGGAGAAAATGCATAGGATTTGAAGGTCTAAAATGAAACATTTTTGTATATGTCAAGTCACATTACAAGAGGAGCCTAAAATGTATTTAGCAATCATAAATTAAATAGACGAGAGTGTATTAAAGATTTAGAAAAAGGCAAAAAAAAATCAGTTCAAAGTTCTTTAGATAAGATTAGAGGCATGAAATGTTCAACACGTAGTAGTTATGAAATATATTTGCTCAGTGACTTTAAGCAAGAGGGGAACAACTGTTAGAAGTATAATATTCAATGAAGTACAAAAGATGACTTCAGGAGTTTGGGGCCTTACCGTTTCCGGTAATTTTGGTGAAACTCACAAGGGTTCCTCTTGAGCATAAGGGATTCCAGCGGAGTGGCCCGTAAACTGGAGAGCCCAGTCAGAGTCTCAATGTGGTTTTCAGCCAAGGATAAATGCTGTATCTGAGGTATCTTTGGCAATTGTTTGAAAGATGTGAGATGGTTTTTGTTCATATTTAAAATTCTGCAACTGGATACAAAATATAAACATGTCATTTGTCTCCTAAAGAGGATGGTTACCTATCAAATCTCGCATACGACTAGCATTGCCTCACCTAGACTATAACCCCTCAAAGGAGTGACGGTGATGTTTGCTACAAATGTGGTTTGTAAGAAAAGAGAAATATTTATATTAAAGTACTAAAGAAAATAAGCAGAATATATGAAACTGTAAGATTGTTGAGTGCAGGAATCTGTTTTCTTTTCCTATTTATACCCTCAGTATTTGGCAAAGAATTTGGTCCATGGTGAAGTCTCAGTTCCTCCTGAATGAAAGAGCGAATGTCTGCATATAATCTCAGCAATGGAACAGTTCACGCACAGACACACGGTAACTGGTAAAGAGTATTGCCTCTAAGTAGTGAGATTATAGTTATTTTTCTTTCTTTCTATTTTTCTGTACCTAAATTCTATATCGAGAAAACAGCATTTTAAATCAGAAAAAAAGGTCTTTTTTATATAAAAGAAAACTAAAAGGAGAAGAAATGTGTGTTAGGCATTTAGGTTGAGTACATTTTTCTGACAGATAATGCTTCTCAATATTTTTGCCCTAAAACCGTAATTGTGTAAGTCTGTGCAAATAGAGAAAATAATTCAAAATCTATCACCGACACCTTGCCTTAAGGAAAAATGCCTTTAGGCATAAATTGGGATTTAATACCCCGAGAGAAACGAAGGGTACTTACTTATGGACCTAGTACCTCACAAAGACACTTGGTAAATAATTATTGCTAACAGTAAAGATGGCACTGACCGGAAGGAGGACTGACTCACGGTGGCATTAGAAAAAAATTCAGCTTGAACCCACCCAGATTTCGCTGTAACTTTTTCACATCTATTATTTTCATTTTCCTTCCCTTCTCTCTCCATATGGACATTTTACACAGTCCTAATCTTATCTTTGATGACTTTTGCTTTCTACTCTTCTCCAGGTTCTATGTCATCTTTAGGAGCACTTTGGTACTATGACAATTTCTAATTGAAAACTCAGCCTAACAGCTCCTGTCTCTCTCCCCCTCTCTCCGTTATCCTCTGAAATCTGCTCTTTTCTCGTCTGTGGGTCATCCTCTCATTTTCAGTGTATATCCTGCCACCCTCTCAGCCTCTCAGATTCACCCCTTCACAGTTCCCTAGTCAGTAGAATGATGATAGAGGAGAAAAATAGCAAACCAAGTGTGGTATTTTTCCCTGGGGTAGAGGGAAAGATATTCATGCATCAATTTTTTTTTTCTCCTTTGATACATTGATTTGGCAATTGTAAAGTTTGAATCGCTATTATATAATTTTATATTATATATCCTATTTTTAAAGAAAGAAGGCCAAAAGAATACATCTAGAGAACACAGAAACTGAGTTAAGTCTTTTCTTTAATGACCGTGGGGTTTTTCTCTTTTTACATAAGATATCAAAGATTTGGAAGTTTATCGATCTGGATCAAGTCAAGTTCAGATACTCTAAGTAAATGATCTTCTAGTTCAGTGTTTCTAAAGTATGCTATGTGACTACTAAAAATTTTCTTGTTGTGTGTTTATTTTAATGTGTATTAGAAAAATATAACTAATACATCACTATTGTATCCCCAGAAGAGAGTCTGGCAAAAAACAAAAACAAAAACTGGAATAAATCAACACAAAGGGCTACTGATATTTTATTAATGGTAACGATATTAAACTTCTTTTGAAAATTTTTTTTTTTTTTTTTTTTTTTTTGTGGGGAAGACCAGCCCTGAGCTAACATCCGTTGCCAATCCTCCCCTTTTTGCTGAGGAAGACTGGCCCTGGGCTAACATCGTGCCCATCTTCCTCTACTTTATATAGGACGCCGCCACGGCATGGCTGACAGGCAGTGCGTCGGCGGGCGCCCGGGATCCGAACCAGCGAACCCCGGGCTGCCAAGCGCGGACTAAACCGCTGCGCCACCGGGCGGCCCCCTGAAAATTTTTATTTAGGTATTTTTAAATTTGTTGTTTAAAAGGAACGTAAATAAAATCAAATGCTGTGCAAGTCTGTCTAAAGTTCTGAGGGGGCTTTGAAAGTGACTGAAGATGCCCAGACACGTGGCCTTTTCTGACACCTCTTGTCTGCCTGACTGATTCCCTCTCCTGTGCGGCTGTGGTGGTCTCTTTTTGCTGCCCTGTCTGTCCAGGCTCGGGGATGTATCTTAACCTGATCTAGGATCTACCCCTCCTTCTTGTAGCTGCTCCATTTCCTTCATCTCCTAACTCTTCCGGGAGGACCACTGTCTGCCCCCCTGATGGCTACCGAAACTCACTCCACTTACCCATTCCGCCTTGTGAAGCAGAAGGCAGCTTTCTACAAAAAGGTGCTTGAGCAATCCTGAGCAAAGAGGCAGATTATCTTTAACATCAGGAGTTTGGGATCCTTGGAAGACCAAGTCATCCATATAATTAAAAGAATTTTTAGTTTGTTTGTGTCACTCTTCTGGTTGGCAACCCTAACCCTCCATTAGAATGTGACCCTGAAGCCAAGACTGTTGTGAACCACCTGTAGAGTCTTTCCCCATAGGTGCTCAATAAAGATGACTGACTGAAACTCGCTATCCTACAATGATAATGTAATTGCATTTTCAATTTACAACACAAGGAACATGGCAAGCTTTTCTGCCAATATGATTCTATGATTACAAATTACTCCCCTGAAAATTGATAATAACGATATTAATTTGGAAAAGAATAGATTTTTTCCTCTAAAGTGTGACGTTTTGCTATGTAAGTTTCCCTTTTTGCTTTGCCCAGGCTTCATTTAGCACTAACACCTTTCACACCTGACCACATGAGGCGAGTCGCCGTACATGCAGACAATGGTCACATGTACCCAAATAGCAAAGACTTGACTTTAACTTAGGTAACTAGACATGTTAGGGAGCAGGTACCTTGGCAATCTTATGGCACTTAAATCCACCAGTGAATTATCCACTAACCAGAGGGTTTCCACTCGAATTAGTCTTCTAAGAATCCTATTAAAATTTGCAAGTTGATAAGGGTCCCCCAAATCCTGAAATGAAATGTTCAAATTCTGAAGGGAAAAACAGATAAAAAGAAAAAGCAAGTTCTTTGTCAACTTTTAAAAATAGTTATTAATTAAAAATGTGTTGTATATGTTATTTAAACCAGTAGTTCTCACCTTTTTTGTTGGTCCTCTAAAATACTCACACATCCAAACGCAATTGTGTGGCAGAGACTCTTAAGGTAGGGATGGTGAAGATCCTGACCAGATCCTGATGAGAATTATATACAAGGTTTGGGGAGGGGTTGGCGGAGGGAGGGGGCAGTCTCCTCAAACAGATTCTGAAATTCTCTAGAGAGCGAGGGGATAAAGCTTTGTTTGGGAATTACTGATTTAAATGATTAGTTATCGTTAGCCTCCTCGAAAAAACTCAGAAATCACATTTATAAAAATTTCAGAGTAAGATACTATCATTGGAAAGATAAAAATTATGATTTTGTCTTAAAGTAACTGGGGATTCAGACGTAAAAATGACTTGGCATATTTCAAAGATAGTGGGTATTTTATTTTTACTTTTAACATCAGTCAACTTTGATGTAAAGGAAATTAAAACCACTCTCGGTGTTAGCATTGCTCTTGTAAACTCTATTCCTGGAAGTCAACTTAACTTTTTTATTTCTGTAATTTTACCATCAATTTCTGTCAATAAAAATTATTGAATAAAATGACAATCTCCTTTTTAAAAACTTGAAGCAAAATAATTTACTCTTTTTAAGGAAATATAGATGTCTCTTACTTTAAAAAGATCATTAAGGTCTTAATATTTTTAGACATCAAACACTATAAAATTTGATACTTTAAGTTCCATTTTCCAATAGCATGAAGTATCTTAATTTTGAAATTAAAATTAAGAAATGATAAAAGATTATATCATTTCTATATTAAATGTCACCTCCTCAGAGAAGCTTTTTTTGACCACTATTTCCCAATTAAGTTTTCCATGAGTTTACTTAGCCATTCTCTTAGAGTATAGCTATCTCAAGGCCAATTAAATTTTCTATGAAAATTTATTAGCAGGGCTCCATTGGCCTTTACAATATATCCATGGTTTAAATGGCAGCTATAAAGAATCAATGCATATATACACTAAAATGATTACCTCTACAGAGAGTTCGGGAGTGGAGGTCACAGTTTTAGGTGTATTGTTTGAAAGTTTTCAATAAATAGGTGTATTGTTTAAAATTTTAAGAGTAGAATGTATCCGTCCATTATGTATGAATAATTTAAAATTAATTTTAAAAAAGAAAAGAAAATATTGTGCAGGGAAGCAATATTCTCTATTTTCATATCTTCCACTAATAAGTTGTGTACCCTTGGGCAAATCATTTCTCTTTCTGGACTACCCTTCCCTTTTTAAAAGGAAGGAGTTTAAAGCAGATCCTTTCTGAAGCTCCTTCCCACCCCCTAATTCTATAATTCTACAACATACAAGATCAATCTGTGAAGTAAAAGAAGCATCAGGAGACCCTAACAAGCAGGATTTAAACTCAGTCTCATTTCTGGAAGACTTCATAAAATCTTCACATACAATTAGATCACTTCGTAAAACAAAAATATTGGCAACCCACTCTGTTGTGAAGGGGTTGATTTACTCTTTTATTGTTACCAACACTTATGCTTCCCAGTTAAACCCTCAGTGCCTAAATGTGACTTGATCCAAAGCAGAGTTAGAAGCTTGAGTAATCGCAGCCCCATAGCTTTGTAGTGGTCAGGCTGACTAAATGCAGGGGCTGTGTCAGTGCTAGTGGCTCAGTAGCTGAGGGATTTTTAGCACCAAGAAATCACAGCTCATCTCCTTCATTGGTGAAAAGTCTGATTTGTTCCAGGATAGCTCTGCTCAGGCCAGGCTGGCTGCCCCAGCTGATCAAAACTTTTGGCTTAATGCATTGTTCAAGGGATTCCAGATTGCATCATAAACTCATTGACAAGGATTATTGTCCAACCTTTGACTTTTTTATTAACAAAAGGAACAATTTCATTCTTAAGTATTTTAAACTTTTTCAAACAAGGTTCAGCAATATCAGGATAAAATAAAGGTTAGAAAATAAGGAACATGTCAGGATGGGGAATGAGTGAAAAAAGAGATGGAGAAGCCCAAACACCACTGGCTGTAGAGAAAACTCTGAAGAGATGCTTCAAGTTTTGATAGTTGCGTTAGTAATTGCCCTTAAACAAACACACAAAAAAACGTGTCATAATTTAATTAACGAGAAAAATAGGCTTTTTTCTGTTTTTTAAGCTCTCACCGTGCAGTCCTCCCAGTTTTCTTGTAGCCATAATTCCCATTTGTTTTTGTCAAGGACTCTTTTCCGTGGAGGTAAGGCACACTCCTCCTGTCTGAAGAGCAGCTCTTCTGCGGAGGGTCCTAGGCAAAAACCACCAGGTGAGGTCCTGGAAGTAGGTTGATGGGGACAGGACCGACATCGTCACTTGATACTTGGCTGGTTGTTTTCAACTTCCACTCGATATTAGGATTGAGGAAAACATGATTTGACCCATATTATGCCCAAATAGTGTGAGCAGTAACAAATGAGTTAACTGTTAACCCTATGCAAATTATTTCTAGTCCAGGCAAGCGAGAAAAACCACCAGTATAGTGACTTTAATCCTCATATAATTTTCTCCCTGGGGATGTGAAGTCACTCCTGACTTTCCATCTCTTTTGCCTCTCAATTCAATCAGCCACCTGGTCCTACCAGTGTTCCCCTTGAGAGTCTGTCCCTTCCTTTTCAACATCAAGACTCTCATGTCTTCCTGCCTGAACTGTGACTACTCTCTCGGCTCTCCTTGTTGGCAATCTTCTCTCCTACAATATACATGATACAAATTGCCATCCAGCCTTCCTAGAACACATAGGACTTTTACCATAGGACTCACATGTTCAAAACATTTCAGAAACCTCTTATTGCCTCCCAAATAAAGATGGAAAATCCTAGCGTGTCAAGCAGGGTTTTCCACAATTTTATCCCAATCTCCATTTCCAAACTCATTTCCCACTATTTTCCAACCTAATTGTACTCCAAATCGGGTTTGCACAAAACTTCCAGGGTTAGGGAAAGGATATCCTGTTTCCAGTTTGAAGCTGGATGCTAGGTAATTGTGTGACTCCAGATAACTAATTTTAATTTTCTGAGCTTCAGTTTTCCATGTCTGCCAAAATACAGGGAAAACTAGAATCAAAGGCCCACGTGAGCTGAATTCAGTGAGAAAATATGTTTGAAGTTCATAATGCTTTATGAAAATATTGATTTCTAATACTGAAACAGTATCCCAGACCAACATATGCTTTCTTATTGCCATAGACCCCTACGCTCTATTGTGCTCCCCCGGGCAAACTTCACTCTGGATGCTGTCAACCAGGCCCCTGACAGAAATTCCAATCTAAATGATTTCCATTCCCTCCCAACTCTAACACATTGTATTTCTATGAGCCATATCTGGTACCATTTGTACACACTTCCCCCACTCCATTTTTCTGGAATGTGTGATTTCCCTCATTTCAAAGGTGAAAAGAATATATGAGGATAGTGAAGGTATCAGGAACAAACCTTGCTTTTGTGGCAGGTTTGTCTGGGCCATGATGGGAGATAACAAGTCCATTTGTGAAAGATTTATGGAAGGCAACAAGAGAAAGTGTCCAATATTTCACTATTTTGACACAAATATCAGTTCTGCCGTCAGGCACAGGTGGAAGCCAAGGTCCCTTCCAGGCTCTTCCCTCACAATGAACTGGACTTGCCACCCGGGAGATCACCCAACCCTGAAGGCGGTAGTATTCCAACCAATTTACAAATAAAATCTTCTTGCATTAGGAAACTATCTTCTCCATTGATTAGGATGATTGGAGTTCAAAATCACAAAACTGGAAAAACCGGAACAATCACCTAATTGACTGGGGAGACCTTAGGCTCTGTTGTCTTTAATACCCACCCCCCAAATTTGGTAGCTTTCTTTGCGCGATACCCCACAGTTATTAAACTCTGCCCTGTATTGTTTGTTTGAGTTCTATTGATCTTCTGCTGTTTCAATTATTTTTTTTTAAAGCAGCTTTCAAAGATTTCTTTGAAAGGAGGCCAAAGGTCTCTTCCACTGTGAGGAGTCCTATTAAATTGGATTCTTTTTTTTACTCAGACTTGGTTGGTGATTGAAGATATATCTTGGCAGCTGAGAACTACAGGTGGACCCTCTGACAGCCCAGGGATGTTGGCTTTCACCTGCTATCTCTACGCTTGTATTTTGTCCCCTCACTGCATTTGTAACTCCTAACAGCAGTGACTGAATGATCCTGCTGGGGGATTCTCAACAGAAAGCATCTATTGTTTAAAAGGATTGTGCCAACAGTTTGCTCTTTTACTTCATTTAATTGGGAGGGGTTAAGTCAGTCTTGATCTGGCAATCGAAGCCTCGGGAAATTGCTGTTTATCACACACCAGATAACCTTTCTTTTCTTAGGAACTCTTTCTGGATGTACAATCGGGGCAATTGAGATCAAATGAAGTAGTTTTGATGGGTGTTTCAGGATCTAACCTAGAAGGAGGATGATTCTTATCAGAATGCTTTTGAAAAGTGCTTGTTCTCCATCTCACACAAAAATACTTAAACAAAATTAAAGGCAATGAACAAGGGATATCTATTTTTTTGTGTGGTTTCAGGTGATAGGATTTTCCATGCCCTAGATCATGCTCCATTCCTTTTACGACTAGTCGCCTGAGAGAGTTTGGGTATTGTTAATGATCTATGGAAGGAAAATGTGCCTTATCTCTGCAAAGCAGTGATGTCCTCTGCATGAATGGGCACTGTGGTCATTACGTGGGATTGCTTCTATTGAGTGACGACCTCAGCACATGACCTGGCTGCTTAAATCAGGAAGGAGGGAGGCCACTGGACTCTCTTTACACATGCTCATTTTCAGTTTATTCTCCTGCCATTTCCTCCAATTTCTTCAGTTTAGCAGTTCTCTCTAAACCTCAACTCTCCACCTGTGCTCAGAATACAATTTCTTTTTGCCTCATTGTGGCACAACCATCAACCACTCCCCCTTATGTCAGCACCCCTACTTTATTAATCTTTTCACTTTCTATTCAGATTTCTTCCTTTCCTCTCTCCCCATAAACTTCCTAAACCAGTGTTTCTCATAGAATAGCCCTCAGGTCATCTACAACAGAATTTCCTGTGATAATTTTTACAAATGCAGATTCCTGGGCCCCACTCCATACTACTGACGTCAGATTGTTTGGGAGTAGGGCCTAGGGATCTGTATTTTCACACACTGCCTGGTAATTTGTCCACACACTAAAGTTTAGGAACCAACCAAACCCTGCCCACTTTAGCCCTGGATGTAGCCCTCTCTTCCTTTCTGATGAACTCTTACACATGTGACACATATGGCCTCCACTTCCTCTGGTCTCCTGCCTTCCTAATACCCCATAATTTCTTGCTTTTTGAAAAATATTCTCTCTAAGGTCCCCAAAGGACAACTTGGATTTACTTCTAGTAGCACTATCTGCTGATGTTTTAAAAGTAGGAGTCAGCACTTAGCTGCAAATAGAGCTGACAGAGTTAAAACATAAGAATCTATTTTACTCAAAGTTTCAAAAAATGATATTTTAATCTTCCTTCACTTGTCAACTGAGTTTGAGTGAAAGAAGAAAGAGATTGTGTGAGTAAAGTAATGCAACTGAGGGGAGAAATGGGCAGATGAACATATCTAAAGTGACTTTTTCTGAATCAATATCATATTGTACATTATACAGTGTAACTGCAAGTCTGCAAATACAGACGGAAGATAGCCAAGATATTTGATGTTTTATAAAGACTGAATACTCACTGTAGCAGGAATTATGTCTAACATTATTTCATCAGCTTTTGGGGATGCAAAAGAGACATGAGAAATGCATGGTCTCTGTTCTTACATAATTTATAATCTACTGAAAGCTACTTATAGAAATCAAACATTATATATATCATGGGCTGCAGATTACAGTTCTTCATACTGTCACACTAGTACAACCTGTAAAATCTGATAGGATGAAAAAAGAGTAGTAAAACATTGGTTATTCTACCAAATTAAAAATTCTTAGTGAAAATATAAAGTGAGACCTCCTGGCTTATTTAGATTCTCTTTTGATATTTTAAAAAACAATGTAGAATTAAATCAGGTTAAAGGTATTCATCGACATGACAGCGCTATTCATGATCATGAAATATCATAAATAAACTAAATTTCCAACAAAGATTGTTAGTTAAATAAATTTAATAATATTCATGTGATGGAAAGATATGCAACCTTTAAAAAACATGTTTTGGGTAATGTTTAATAACATGGAAGAAATGCTCACAATATCAAGATAAGTGAAAAAACTCAAAATTGTAAACTAAAAGAAATACATATGTGCTTTTCAAAAAAAGACTAAATGGAAGTAAAAGTCACAGCAGCTATTTCTAGATAGTTTAATTACAGATTTTTCTATTTTTCCAATATTTAACACTGAACATTTATCATTGACATAATCAGATATAAGAATATGCTTTTAAAGTTGGCTTCCTTATATTAACAATTCTGTGGTCTTGGAAAAGGAAATTTTTCTACCTCCAAGTAATATCTCTTTTTTTCCCCAAGTAATGTCTTTTAATCCACAAAAACATCTACTCAGACCGTGTACACAAAAATGCACACTTTTGTTCTCTTACCTTCTCTTACTCTTGGGCAACGCAGTTGACTTCCTTGAATGTCATGTTGTTCTACCTTGAGCCAAGTGAGGTACCTAAAAGAATCTGATGGAAGCTTTGAAATAAGAGAGAAGAGAGGTATTATCTGGCAATATATAATTAATTCACTTTTATGTGTAAAAGTAATGCAAACACATGCCAAACATTCAGCCAAATTAAACTTGAAGTATCTAATGGCATGGTCACAGAAGTCATCTTAGTCCCATCTAAATTATGTATTCTTATTCAACTTTGCATCTCCAACATCTGCAACTGATTTATGTTTGATGGTAAATGACAGCAGAAATATATGTACCCATTCATGAATCCACTTTATAACATTTCTGATAAAGTGTCCTTTAATATTTGAGTATCTCACGAGGAATCTCATTCCATTTCAGAACAGTTCTAATTGTTAAAGGCTCTTCATTATATGGGTCCCCAGATCCCTCTAACTTGCTCCAATTGTCAAAGTTCTGCCTTTTGAGGTTACCCAGAAGAATCCCTCCACACGTGACTACTATTTTAAGTGTTTGATAACCATTGTCTTATTCTAAGTCATACAATTATTACTCACAGATCATGGTTTACAAATTATTAAATATCCAGGAAGAACATGCGGTTCTCCTTGGGGAGAGTTCCACTTTATTGACATTGCTCTTAAAATGTGTAGCCAGTACTGAATGAAATATTTCAGGTCTGGTTGTCTTCCTTGTTCTGGATAGTATATTGTGCCAGTATATTGTAACACAAACGAAAAGGCATATTACTCAGAAAAGAATATTATGTTGAATACACACACCATAGATTCATTCTTCTGTTAGCCAGTGTTATACACATACACAAACAAACCCAGAATATTTGACTTAAAGACATGTCATTAGAGTATATGGAACAATTGCATTTGTCTCACAGAGCAGCATTTTGCATAGCTTATGCTTTGCTTGAGCTGTAAATTTGTGTGACTAATACTAACATAAAGAACATTTCCACCATTAAATAAGCTTATGAGGCTCTGGATTAAACCAAGTTAAACATTTCTCTTTACTACAGGAATTCTCAGAGCCTTTAATATATTAATATATATTGTGAGTCTATACTACAATGTGTTCCCTTGGACTTTTAAATCATAGAACCTTTTATTCTTGGAGCAGCTTGTAGCACTAGTGCATCTTGTGAAGCAGAATTTCAAAAAAGCTGCCTCAAAATAAATTGGGAAGAGATGGCTTTTTAATAACCATCTCACTTTGATCTTTTATCCTCATTCTTTACTCACTGAATGACCTTGGTTGTTCCAGTGAATATCTCAATATCTTCATTTAAAAATAGAGCAAGTAACAAAAGCTTTCTATTAACAGCAACACTAAAATGGTAATTAATGCTTGAGCAATTCTTTGAGATAATCTGAGGATTTGCTGACACGCTTTCAAGGAATTGACTCATTCTTTAGAACTAGTCTTTAAAAAACTAAGAAGCACAAATACATTTTGATTGTATTGGTTGTTCAGTTTATAGGTTTATGGAAGCTTCTTTCCCAACCTGTTATGAGCTTTTGGAATTTCTTTTTCTCATGTCTATCATAGGATAAAAATTTCTTAGAAGTTAAATTCTCTGAAGCTGCCACACTCCATTGCCTTTCTGTATTATTTTGTGAGGCACTTGCTGGGGAAAAAAGGAATATAAGTTAAAGCTGTATTTGAGAAGGAAGTTTCCAATTTCAACTGACATCTAATTTTGTACAAAAACTGGTTTGTTTGCTTTTTAAAGGAGTTATATGGTTTATTTGGGATTTCTGACATTGTAGGAAAATGAGCCGTTGCATTTGGTCATATTCATGTAAGGCTGTCAGTGTGCTGCAGTTGTGTGACTGCAGAAGGAGAAAGAATAGTGAATGACTGGGGCTGCCCGGTGGCGCAGCAGTCTAGTTCGCGCTTTGGAAGCCCGCGGTTGGCGGGTTCGATCCCGGGCGCCAGCCGATGCACTGCTTGTCAGCCATGCAGTGGTGGCATCCCATATAAAGTAGAGGGCCAGTCTTCCTCAGCAAAAAGAGGAGGTTAGCAATGGATGTTAGCTCAGGGCTGGTCTTCCTCACCAAAAAGAAAACATAAAAAAAAAAAAAGAATAGTGAATTATCTGTGTCTTTCTCTGTTCTTTTTCCTTTATTAATTCTGATGGACCAACTGATTAATTCATTGGTTCAATAAATATTTTTGTAGCTAGTATGCTTCATTTCATTTCATTCGTTTATTCAAAAACATACATTGTATGCCTGCTATATGTCAGGCACTCTGCCAGGCACTGGGGACACAAAGTTAAATAAAATACTGCATTTGTGCTTGAAAAACTCATTTTCTATATTTTCCATAATTTGGGAGGTAGGCATATGAATTCAAGTTATCTTAATCCAGTAGGATAAGTGGAACAATTATGAATGAAGGTGACAACTTAAAAAGCAAATTTACCTGTTATTTTATCTCAAAATGAGTTTATTTAGGAATAGCCAAAAGAATTGCAATTCAGGATGTGCATGCTATGGCAAACCATAGGCAAATCCAGAAAAGAAAGGAGGAGATCTGCTTTTATAGAGAAAAAGGGGGAGTAGGGAGGGGCTGTTCTAAATGAAAATCCAGTGGGGGAAAGTAGCAGTTCAGAGGCTACAGCTTCTCATTAGCTGAGCTGCAGGGTTTCTCCTCGGCAGGGCTGTTTCCAGGAGGGAAGAGAAATGTTCCTTCAGTAGTAAAGTAGTCTAACTTCCTGTCCAAGATGCAAGCATCCATCTCTTCCTGTTTGGTGTAATTGAGGATGTGTAGTAGGCCGTGGGAGGTTCCCCTAAAGGCCTTCCTGACTCCAATTTAGTTAAGATTTCTTTTATTAATTTCCACAAAGGAAAAGAGGAAAAAGCACGTGTGATTCCAATTAGATGAATTAGAGAAAAGTCTTGGAAGTGGTAAATTTGGGAGGAGAAAATTTTATCTTCTGGGCAAAGGACATTCCAGAAAGAAAGGAGATAAATCTTAGACTAGAGACAGAATTTGAACTCAGTAGGGAAAAGGAAAGGATTTTTGTTTTTGTGGTCATTATCTTTCTACTCTTCTCCTCTTTCATCTTTCTTCCTCCACCACAGTTTCCTTCCATTTCCTCTCTGAGTTGGAACTGAGAGTACCAATCTTTCATTTCCCCCCAAATTACAAGAGTAGAGTGAAGAAGTTTATACCCTTATTAAAACGTTTTAAATATAAGACAAAGTACATTTTATAAACTTATCATTAGGTAAAGGGCATATTAAAAATATTTACCAGGGATGTTATTCCAGAATCCAAATGAGGATGAAATCTTCTGTTCCTTGATAGAGCCGACCTAGAGTGTGACTCACTCAGATCGGAGCAGTATGATGAATTCAATGGACAGTTCTCCTGACTGCTTGTGTTTTGACCTGAGGAGCTGAGTGAAAGAAAATGCTTAAAGTGTTTGTATATCTCTTTTAAAGTCTTTAAACGTAAATACCTTTGTATAAAACAACAATAACAACAAATTGTAATCACCGATTTTTCCATTTAGAGGAGAGATAAATGAAGGAATTTGCCTAGATCTCAGATGGACTTTTAAATTTTGTCATAGTCCTAAGCACATTTTTATGGCTAATAGTCACTTAAGACAAATTCTCCCCAAAGGTAAGGGTGTGTATGTAGACTGCATTTCTTAGAAAGTGAACTTAATGGTCTACACAAAGACACACATGTGCTTACAAGACACGAAGGAGGAGGTCAACCCTCATATCGGAATCTCATTCCTAGTGTAGCTACAGCACAGGATTTGGCACAAACATGCTTCCCTAAACTCCCTATTGGTCTCCCCATTAGTCTGGGTCTTCAATTTTCCCTTAAATTTCCCCCAAACCTCTTATATTTCCTCAAATTGCTGGCAAACAATTTTAAAAAGTCAGGTTCTCTGATCATTTGCTTTGAAATACTACTCAACCATTTCACTTATCAACAGTGCAATTCTCTCTGTATTCTCATTTTCAGACCACTGAGATAGAAAAAATCTTTTCTGCTCTCCTATACTAATTCTTGGGTCTATTTTTCATTGTTATTTGTACACTTTTCCCTTTCTCCTCGGCAATGGTTATAAGTTTCTCTTTTTGTAATTGGTGCTGTACACTATTTTAAGTCAGTTAAAAATAATATCTAAATAAGCTTCTTCATGTTAAGTAAAACTAGAAATCATATCTCTCTTTATTTCAGGTCTCTTTTTACTCTTGATAGATCATTTTTCAGGCTCCAAGAATCTTAAGAGACAGCATTCTATATTTTATGGCATAGTTATTATGCCTCTGTAGCAATTTTGCTCACAAGAAACTACACATCTCTTGAATATTGAGGTTGCCTTCACGAAGTACCATACAGAAATGTCTTTCATTTTTCATTTATTAACTGAGCTGGCATGGTAGAAAAGCATAACCATTATAGCATTTTCTAAAAATAGCACTACTGTGCCAATAAAAAAATAAAGCAACTATGCCCTATAATCAAGGAGAAAATTATTCGACCGTCTGCCACTAAATAAAAAATAAAGAATTTCATCTTAATTATGTGAAAAAGTCAGAAAATATATGCCTCTCATCTCTTTCCCACTTGAGCAATTCTTTAATAGTTTGGATTTTGTTTCTTGAAATTACCAAAGAGTATCTAGCCATGGAAGCAAATCAACAAACATTAGAAGAACAACAATAAATTGTGTGAAATGTATTATTCCAGAAGCAGGTAAATCCTGCTATCTATGACTGGAGTTTTGACCAACAATCAGGGAGAAAAAATTGGGGGGAAATGGAATAATATATCAGGGGATGAACAGAGAATAAAAGTTGGACTCTCTTGGTTCATTTGTCTTTATTAAATTGTGTTAGCCATTTTCTGCCAAAATGAAATCAGGAAAGTAAGGATAACGAACACGGCTGAAGCTTTCTTCAGTGACTGGTGTCTTGTGATTCTAAACTCCAGTGAATGTTACACAGTGAGAGGCTGAGTTAATAGAAAAATTGGAAAAGCCTCCCACTGTCTTGTTTTTTTAATTGAAAGTGTGAGAAATGGTCTTATTTTGCTTGTGTAAACTCCCCAAAGCAGGGCACAGGGGAAAAACTAAGTCCACACAATTAAAAGATCTGATAAGAAAGATCCAGTACATTGGTTTTTTACTATACTTTTCTTGAGTAGTGCTACGAGACTAAGTACAACACTTCAAGGTGAAATTCAGTATAAAAACAACTGAAAATTATCTCATTGTCTTAGTTTACATTAGATGATTTTGGGGTTTAAACTAGAAGATCTCTTTATGCCATTACCCTGGTTACTACTAGACATTTATTAGTAATAGACGGTAACTAGAACTTTGGTAACAAAAGTAAATAGGCAACTAACATCCCCACCATCTCTCTCTCTGTCTCTCCGTTTTTTTTCCAAAATGAGTTGAAGATTGGTCAAGAGTTTTAGCTATGGTCATCTGAGAAGATTCTAACCAGTGGATGATGAGTCCAATTGTCATTTAGTGTGGAATCTTGCTGTGGGCTCCGAAGTCTGGACTCCTCCCTACCTTCTCATGTTTACTCCCGGTGCAGTGGTGAAGGGCAGTTTGCTGGGATCTTGGGGTAAAAACCTTTGGGGCATTCTCAAAATCTTCTGTGTTCTGTTACTTTTATCTTAAATTCTATACAGAACTTTTCTTCAGTCTGCTTTTTTTCTCGTATCAGCAAAATAAGCTAATTTGTGATCCTTTAGTTTTAAAAAGAGAAGAAAAATTGGGCACCTTCCAGGTTATATAACTAACCCAACTGCCTAGTCCGTCTTTAACTGCCTTAATGTGCACATCACTGATGTCAAAATCACAAGTCCTAGGAATCTGAGGAACAGCTAGGGCTGTGACCTGGGGCCAGGCATTTGGCACCTCTCATGGTCAATTCCTTATCTTTAATATACCGAAGAGGATATGGACTCTGCCTGAGTGAGAGGGCATTTTGTTTTTGTTTTGTGACATTACAGCTATGATGACAACTACTACTATTGCTCATAGAAACATTTTATAGTTTGTGTGTGTGTGAGGAAGACCAGCCCTGAGCTAACATCCGTTGCCAATCCTCCTCTTTTTTCACTCAGGAAGACTGGCCCCAGGCTAACATCCGTGCCCATCTTCCTCTACTTTATATGGGACACCCCCACAGCATGGCTGACAAGCAGTGAGTCAGCCGGCATCTGGGATCTGAACTCGCAAACCATGGGCTGCCAAAGCACGAGCTTAACCACTACGCCACAGGGCTGGCCCCGAAACACTTTATAGTTAACATTTGTTGAGTACTCCCTATGTGCTAGGCACTGTACTAAGAGCTTTCCATGGATTAACTCATTTAATCATTACAATCACCTAATAAAGTAGGTAGCATTATTTTGATTTTATAGATGAGGAAACTGAGGCACAGAGAACTTGCCGAAGCCACACAAGTAAATGACCAAGTGTTCTTAACCACTCGGATTCAAATCAGATTCCGATACGCTACTGTGATTCTTTAAATAACCATAAAGCTGTATCATTATTAGGGTGCTATTGTTATTAAGGAAAATCATTAATATTGATTTTTCTTATTCTGGTTGCTCCACTTAACTACGTATAAATAATTGCGCTGGTTAATAGAACATGTAAATCTGAGCAGTTATTATTTACTGAAAACAAAAGTTGAGCCTTCAGTAGTAGAACCTGGAAGAACACTATTCCAGATAAAATCAAGATGTTTTTAAAACTCTCTCCTATCTCCCCTACCCTCCCCAAAAGAAAACAAAACCAGACATATGCAGTTTAGTTGGTATATTGGTTTACTTGTTTTTAATCTTTCTGCCTACAGTGAACAAATAGTTATCATAAATTACAAACCTAAACCCATATGAAAGAGGAATTAATATTATTAATGCTCTAATATAAAGCTGCCACAGAGAAGGTGCTATGGCTAAAACTGTATAGCATTTGTCAGCAGTGATTTATAGTGTCTTTAAAATAGGTGGCATTATCTGAATTGGCCATCTATTCTTGGTTTAAAAAAGTGTAGAATGGCGAATAAAAGGAATCAGGTGAGCTGAGACTGCTGGATGAAAAACAACAATAATATAACTTATCAATTCATGAGCACCTTTCATCACAGGTTGCAATGTCCTTTACAATCATGAATTTATAAGCCTCATAAATTGTCGGCTGCAACGGGTGCTATCTGTTTAATTAAAATGTCAAGTTGGTGATTATGAAACTTTGTAAGGTGAGTGAAGGAGGAAGTGGCAGGTGGCTTCGTGTCTGAGGTGAAGCTGAGCTCTTGAGTTGAAGGAGGCAGTGTTGGGCTCCCACCATACAGAAGGCCACGGGGCTCCTTTCAGACACCTAGGGTTGTCAAAATTGTATTGCATATGACTCGATTTCTAAACACTCCATTTCAGTGCTGCGTCATGAGAGTTTTATATTTGGGAAAGAAGGAAAGAAGCTAAATCTAATTTTTCAGTTAGCAAAGAGCACTTTTCCCAAATCCTCAAACTCCCTTTCTCTCCCCCCAAAATATTGAGCTAGTTTCTCAAATCTTGTGGGATCTTGCTAAAACCAGGCACTTCTGAGGTACAGGCTAGAAGAAAATTACTGTGGATTCTAGAGCATTAAATTTGGATGAGGGGAGATATCAATCCAGCCTCTTTGATTTCTTTGACCGTTTTTCTTATTTTTTAGAATGCAGGATCCTTCTCTCTATGCCTATATTTTATTCATTTGAAAAATGGAAATGATTGTGCTTTCTACATACTAGAGATGGTAATGAGACAATAGAAAGTACTCTGAATGGAGTTCTCATAAAATCAGGAAGAAATCTGATATGATAGTGTTTGTTTCTGAAATGGCAAATTAGGTATGCCAGGTTTTTATTGATGGCTCTAAATTAAGTTCCTGGGAACTAAACCCATAAGTTGAGTAAATAATAATATATCAATAAACTGTAGGGGCAGAAAACTATTCCCCTCTTCTCCTCTAGGTTCTTTGGCTGGTCTAATAATTAAACTGACATAAGACAGAGTAATAGGAGAAAAACAAACTTAATTTTGTATGTACAGGAACCTGTAAAAATATGAGACTCAAAGAAGTCACCAAAGCGAGCAGCTTTTACACCCTTTAAACAAAGAAACAATAAATTTGTGAAGAAGTGACAAGACAAAGAAGTTTGGGCTTGGAGTAATAAATTGATGAGGAAGTAACAAGGTTTATTTATACAGCCTTCTCTGCCCTAAACTCCTTATCTCTAGTGATAGGGTGCCTTCTACCCTCCTGGTACGGAGAGGGTACCTTTCACAGGGAGATTTATTTCCTGGGGTGGCATATTCTGCTCCCTTTCAGAACTGTTCTGAAAAACTATGTGTTTTACAGATATTCCAAAAATATTTCAGTATCCAAAGCCTAGGACTTTAATAGATATATCTTAAATTATTTAGGTTGTTGATTCTAAAGCCATATAACAATAAACTGTAATTTTGAGAAATATACAACTGGAATTGTCATTTCTCTACTTCTACTTGAATGAATCAGATTTTAATTTTATGTGACCTTGTATTTCTATAAATTTTGCATGTCCCTGTTGCTCCAGCCCCATGCACATTCTTACAAACACAAATAGGTCCCCAAATTAATTAAGGTACAACAAAAGTAAAAGAACATATCTATCAAACTGTAGAAGGGAAGCTTGTAAACTTCAATAACTATTAGTGGGGTCACTGACATTTATAGAAGCAAAAATATATCCAAACACCAGAAACAATGAAGAGAGACCGAGATACCTCTATGTTCCCTGTACAAGATTATATTTAGAAATTTTTACAACTTCATTGTAAACACATATGTAGCTGTTACTTAGAAGGTTTTCAATACTTGAGGAATGTTTTACTACTCCCTGTGTTGTTACAACTTTGAAAATTAAACCACATGCAACACTACAAGAGAGAAGAAAAATATAGACACTAAAAGATAACATGTGATTGAGGAAAATCTTGTGAACAGAGACAAAACTATAAAATCTCAAATGAAATTGACTGTATATGAGGAAAGTAGTATGAATAAGACTTGTTTTATTATGTGCAGAAATATGATTGAACAAATACTGGCACTAAAATAAATTCTTTTCTTTCTTTTCCTTTCATCCTTCCCTCCTTCCCTCCCTTCCTTTCTTTATCTTCCAAAATTTGAAGATTAAAGTTTAAGTTGTAGCCTGGGCATCACTTTTTACACTAACTCTAAAATAATTTATAAAGATTTACTAGTTTAAAAATAATAATACTGATTATAAAGATCATTTAATACAGAGCTCACAAATAAACCTCCTCTTGGTAGAGTGTATTAAAGGGTGTTAGCAAGTGGGGAAAAATAAAGTTTATAATTCTTCACAGAACTTCCACCCTTTTAAAAACTATTGTTTCACATGCCCATTTCTAGAAATTATGACACAGTTTTTAACATTAAATCAGAATAATATCTAGTCACTGCTTGAGATATACAGTTTGCTAACCAAAATAAAACTTCTGTAATAGATCTTCTTCGGCCTCTAAACCCCTACATAAGTATGATGCCTCTCTTAATTATAGGCAACAAGTAGAAGTTATAAATAAGTTTCACACACTCATGAAACCACAATGTATTTAATCTTGAAAACTGGAGGTGCAAATCTCACTTTTTAAGAGATGAGAACCAAGTTATACATCAATATAAAGACAAAAAAATTCAAGAAACTTGCAAACCCTCTAATCATATATTGTTTAATTATCAGCATACTTTACAGAACATTTATGAAACAGCTATGAAATTTAGGAGTGAGGAAACAAGGATTGGGTTTTGGCGTCTTATTTAATCTAATTTTTGGCTTTATTGAGCCACTAAAAGTCCTATTTTTGTGGTAGTAATTTCATTTAAACTTAACTAAAGATATTAATTAATATTAACAAATAACTAATAGATACTAATAGATTTCCTTTTGGCCGTCATGTCTATTTTTCCCCTGAAATTCACACACGCACTCTTAAAGAGCCCTATGGATCTAGAGACATACCATTACTAAAACAGGAAGCCCAACTCTGGTACGACAATGATCAATTGCATTGCATTTGCAATTAGTTGCATGGTATTGTGGGAGAAGGTGGTGGTACGGTTTTCTTCTCTCCCAAAGCAGCCATCATCAGTAACACAGGCTGCACGACTCTACATTTTTAAATGAAATTTAATCTGGTAACCTTATCTAAGTTTGTTTGTTTTCTCTCAAATAACAACTAAGGTTATTTTTAATATTTTGTTTTCTTACCTTTCAGACATGTCTTGCCAGTGCATTAACTTCCTCCGACCTTCATAAAGCTATTTTTCTGAAGACATTTTTCGTCATGTTCCCAGGGGGGATATGAGAGCTGTCCACCAAGAATCTGTAGCCTCTTTTGGGGGTCTTCCATGTATTCACCGTGACCAAGAAAACAAGCTGTTACCTAGCAACCTGGCCCTGTAGGAGGTATTGTTACCAGTCTCTTAAAGCTCATCAAAGGAATTGCTGTGCTCCTGGAGCAGCATGACAATGAGCATTGTTTCCAGGGAGTTGTCTAAACTGTGGTATAACAGAACCTTGACTACAAAAACACAAATGATAGCAGAGGGAACAAACACCCATAGCATCCCTGAAAAGTTTGTTGTCTTCAGTTTCATTATTTCTTGAATTGCTTGCATCTGGCTTGGGTTTAGTTGAAGTGGTAGTTATGCAATATATCCCTCAGTATTTGGTTTCTTGCTTCTGTTCTGTAGTTTCAGAACTAGCCGAAGGAGTAAAAGGGACGTTATCTAATTCCTGTTTGAAACTTGCTCAAAGAAAACTCCTTTGAATTGAAGACAGGGAATTCTGCCTCGTTCAGCACAAGAAAGAAATAATAGATTTTTATTCCAAAGCAGATTTCTACAACTTTTCACAGAAAAGGGATAGAATATCATATTGTGTTGTATGCTCATTCCAACAAGTCTGCTCAGAGTGCCTACTATGTGTCTAGATAACACTGGGAATTTTTAACTTCATGAGCTGACAAAAATTCTTTAAACCTGTGACTTGCACATCTCCTTCCCCAAAATAGAAAAATGTTAGCTGTGTTTTTGAGGACTGAGAATTTGTTGTTTGCCAAAAGCACAGTAAACACTTCCACAGTCTTTGCCGCTTCAGAGAACAAGACATTTGGGAAACCATTTTATTCAAAACCTCATTTCAAAGCAAGATATTTGGCATGTCTTAGAAAAAGAATCATGCTTAAATTCCTTTTTTCCATGCAGGGGTAATCCATCTCTAGACTGAAAATTTTTCAGTAACCTTATGACAGTGTTTCATATCAAAAGAGTGAAAACATTCTCCTCCATGTTAATTTCTGTTAGAACTTCAATTTTACATTCAAAATGCTTCAGGCTGAAACTTGGTATAAAAACCATCTATGCTCAAAAAATATAATTTACTATACTTGATAAAGATCCACAAATTGATTTGTTAGTATAAATTTTAAAAAACTATCAACTACCTAAAAATAGTATGTCTCAATTTTCTGGATATTTTTCCCATGGTAGAGGCAGAGATGCCAATGTCAGGCATTTCATTTACCCTTATCTTTTCTAAGCAACCTCAGAATTTCCCCAAGACCAAAATTGTAGACTAATATTATAAAAAATGCATTAGATAAGATAAATAAATCACAACTGGTCTTCGTTTATCTTTATAGCTTACAGCCCATAATAACTACTGTATTCCTCCACTGCCTCAGGCAAAGCTATGTAATCCTCCAGTGGCTCCATTTCTGACTTTGCCGGAATTCTCAGCTCCAGTTTCTCCAATCTCCCAAATGATTCTCATACTCTTTTCTAACTTCCATGATCTCTGCCCCCATCCTTACTCTCACTTGAGCAATCAGAAAAGAGTTTCCACAGGGTACCATCATCCATTTATCTATCTACTCACTTCCCTCTGTCCACTTGCTCTGCTTTCCCCTCATTAACAGCTATGACTTATCAGTGCCTCAATCTTCAATTGTGGACTAGCTCCTATCCCTTCATCTCTACTCAAGGCCATCGATCCGGAAATTCTTCTTCTTCGTCATTAATTTCTCCTCTCTACTGAATCATTCCACAAAGATGTAAATGTGCTGTAATTGTTCCCATTTAAAACAAAAACAAAACAAAAAATGCTCTTTGGTCCACTTCTCCCTTCAGCTTCCAAACCATTGCTTTACACTCATTACAGTGTGTGGGAAAAGCGTTAAAAGTGTTGTCTGTGCATCCAGTTCTCTTAAACTCTCTGCAGTAACATTTTCCACTCCACTACTCCACTGAAACTACTTTTGACAATGTCACTAATGACACCCAAGTTATTAAATTCAGTGGTCAGTTCCGAGTCCTCATTTCCTTGATCTGTCCCCTGCATTTGAAACATTGAGTTACTCTCTCCTTCCTGAAGCACTCTCTTCATTTGGCTTCTAGGACTCCACACTCCACCAGTTTTCTTCCCACTTTATAACCTCTTCTACTATTTCCTACTCATCCCCCCAATCTCTGATGCGTCCAGAGCTCAGTCTTAAGACATCTTTCTCTCTTCACTCACTCCATTAATGATCTTATCCAGTCTCACGGCTTTAAAAACCATCTATATGCTAATGACTCCAAAATTTATAACACCATCATAGACCCCTCTCTTGCTTAAATCCCAGACTCATATATTCACCTGCCTACTTGAAATTCCTCTAGGATGTTTTATAGTCATCTCAATCTTAATATTCCAAAAATCAACTTCTAAATCTCTTATCCTAACCAGCCACTTTCATATCCTCCATTTATTCCAGCCAAAAATCACAGAATCATCCTCAACTACTCTCTTTTTCTCAAAAATCACATTCAATCCCAGATGGAATCCTATAAGCTCTACTTTCAAAATACATTTAGAATTCGACCACTTCTCACCCACTCCACAGCCACTAGCCTAGTAGAAGACCCCATATTTCTTAACAGTATTGTTATAAGAGATGCTTTACTGGTCTCCCGCTTCAGGCCATATCTTCCACATTCTATCCTCAAACACAGCACCCAGAGTCCTTCTGTTAATAAACAGTCATTCTTCTGATCAAAACACTTTCATAGTTACCCATCTCACAAAGAAAGGATCAGCATCCCTATAATGAACTACAAGGCACTAATGTATCTGATGTAAAACAACAACAGCAACAAAAGAAATGAAAGTAATATCTCAAAATTGAAAGTTCTTTTGAAATGTCCTCAAAACAATCAAGATTTAAACTGACTAAAGTTCTTCAACAACTCCAGAGCTGACTAAACTCAGTTAAGGACAGCCAAGCAGTTGGTACATGCTGTTAGAAACTTCACTTAAAAAATCCTTCTACTTTTCTCTCAAGCTTCAGGATCAGTTAAAATGAGAAGCCTCCCAAATTTGGAACATGAGCTGTTAATAAGAAAAAAAAAGACTATCATTTATATGTACTTCTCTGTGCAATGGAGTATTTTCTCAATATTGTGGTAAAATATAAAATTTGTTGGTAGCCAAAGCAAATGGCAGCAGCGTAGCTACTAGCTCCCTAATAATTTCTCCAAAAATGAGACAAAATAAGAAGAAGGAAAAAGTATATCTGCACAAAAACCATGTACTCAGAAGAACTTGAGAACAGAGGCTAGTAAAATTTCAAAATAACTATGAATAAAAAAAAGTTGAATGTGTCTCTCAGTTGTCAGCCCCAGCCTCATTCTGCAGCAATATTTTAGGACAAGCAAAGGCAGACCAAGAAAAATTGTGGGGAGGATAGAAAAGGGATGGATCCTAAAGTTGACCTAAAACTACACCAGAAAGATTAAGTCCTGTCTAAATGGAAAACACCATAGAAATGTTCAGGCAAATCAGAGCAAGGACTACAGGAAAGAGAGTTCAAAGTGTGCAAGATGGAAAAGCACCAGCATGATGTAAAGGGGGAATCTTTGAAACATATAGCTTCTGGGAAAGAAAAGCCAAAAAGGAAGTGAGAACTGCCCTTTGGCAATTGGGACATGAAGAGGAAAAGAACAGAAGAGGTATATCTTCAAGTCTTGTAAAACAAAGTAGAACCACTAAATGGAAGGATTCATCAACTCTCCTGTGTTAGGCATAATAATGGCCCCCCAAAGATGTCCACATCCTAGTACCTGGAATCTGTAAATGTTACCTTACATGGCCAAGGGCAGGTAAGGTAACAGATGGAATTAAGGTTGCTAATCAGCTGACCTCAAGACAGGGAGGTTTTTCTGGATTTTCCAGGTGGGCCCAATATAATCACAAGCATTCCTAAATGTGTAAGAAGGAGGAAGCAGCGACTGTGTCAGAATCTATCAGCCATTGCTGGCTTTGTAGGTGGAAAGAGGCCATGAGCCAAGGAAAGCAGGCAGCCTCTAGAAACTAGAAAATGCAAGAAAATGGGTTCTCCCTTAGAGCTTCTAGAAAGCAGCCCTCCAGACACCTTGATTTTAGCCCAATGAGACCCATTTCTGACTTCGGACCTCCAAACCTGTAGGAAAATAAATGTGTTGTTTTAATCACTAAATTTATGGCAATTTGTTAAACCAACAGTAGGAAACTAATACACCTCCCCACACACCCGTTTGTACACCATTAAACCAACAAAACAGAATCTGCTAAAGTGCCTAGACTTTACCAGATTGACACAAGAAGGCATCATTAATCTAAGGATTTTGAAAAACAACCCAATTCCACAAAAATGAACAAAAGTAAGGTCAACAAGACCATATAAAGCTATTGCAAAAAATAAGTAAGTAAAATATCACATGTATCAACTAAGAAAAATTTCTGCTCCCAGGAAACAACCATGGAGGAGAAGATAACTGTAATTCAACACTCCAAACATAATGAAATATGCTCAAAACTGCATTTGAGGATATGTAAAACCACCTTGAATCAGAAGTTCAAAAACTGAAAAGAGAAATGGATAAAATACATGGAGAAATGTAATAAGAACTGATTAACTTCAGGAAAGAAATGGAATAAAAAGACAAAATTATCTCATAAATGAAGAACATTTTGTGCAGTACTCAAATGAAAATTACCGAATGAAAAGTTAGAAACTTACAGTAGAGAATAACAAATTGTTAAAAATGATAAATTTACAGCGTCTTAAATAAATTTAAGGTGTGGCAGACCACACCTTAACCAAGTGATCCAGATTCACATCACCAATAATATGGCATGTTGACGTTACTTATCCTGATATAATGCACCGAGAAAGGCACACCTTCACTCCTGTTGGATTCTTACCAAAACTGCCTAAACTTGATCTAATCATGAGTCAACATCAGACAAACCCAAAACGGAGGGACAGTCTGCAGGTGACTCCCCAGTACTCTTCAAAAGCCCTAAAGTCATGAAAGACAAGGGAAGACTGAAGAACTGCCACAAATTGGAGGACTCAATGCAATGAGGGATCCTGGATTGGATCTTGGAAATAAAAAAGGATGTTATGAAAATTTGTTGAAATTCCAATAAGTCTGTAGTTTATTAATAATATTGTACCACTGTTTATTTCCTGACTTTGGTTATTGTACTATGATTATGGAAGATGTTGACAGTAGGGAAGCTACTGAAGGGAGTGCAAAAACTCTGTACTATTTTTTCAACTTTTCCCCCAGCCTAAAGTTGTTTTATAATGGAACACAATAGAGAGTTTAAAGAATAGTCTTACACATATATGGTCAGTGGGTTTTCCATGTAGGTACAAATGCATTTTGGTGGAAAAAGATAGACTTTTCAACACTTGGATAGCCATATCCCCTGCTCTCCCTCCCTGTTGAATGACCTTTGATTCATACCTTGTACTACATACAAAAATTAAATCAAAATGGATCATAGACCTAGGTGTAAAATTTAAAACAATAAAATTTCTAGGAAAAATACGAGTATCTTTTTGTGACCTTGGAGTATGCAAAAATATCTTGGATGTGACATCAAAAACATTATCTATGAAAGAAAAAAATTGACAAACTAGACTTCATCAAAATTAAGAACCTATGCTCTTCAGAAGACACTTGTAAGAAAGTGAAAAGATAAGCCACAGACTTAGAGAAAATATTTGCAAATAATATATGTATGATATATCCAGAATATATAAAGAACTCTAGAACTCAGTAATAACAAGGGTAAAAAAGCAACTCAATTAAAAAATGGGCAAAGTACTTCAACAGATATTTGAACAAAGAAAATACAGTCATGTACCACATAACAACATTTTGGTCAATGATAGATGACATATATAACGATGGTCCCATAAGATTAGCATCATATAGCCTAGGTGTGTAATAGGCTATACCATCTAAGTTTGTGTAAGTATACTCTATGATGTTCTCACAATGACAGAATCGCCTAACAATGCATTTATCAGAACATATCCCCGTCATTAAGTGACGCATGACTGTATGTGGATGGCAAATAAGCATATGAAAAGGTGCTCAACATCATCAGTCATTAAGGAAATGCAAACTAAAGTCACAATGAGATACCATAATAAACCTATTAGAACGGCTAAAATTAAAAATACTGACCATACTAAGAGCTGGTGAGAATACAGGGAAATTGGACTTCTCATATACTTCAGGTGAGAATGAAAATTATACAACTCTGGAAGACAGTTTGGCAGTTTCTTTAAAAGTTAAACATAAGTCTACCATTTGACCCAGTCATTCCACTCCTAGCTATTTACCTGAGAGAAATAAAAGCATATGTCCATACAAACACTTCTACATTAATGTCCATATCAGCTTTATTTGTAATAGTCAAAAACAGGAAAAAAAACCCAAATGTCTATCAGGCAATGAATGTATGGAAAAATTATGGTATATCCATACAATGGAATAAAAAGGAATTTACTACTGATGAAAAAGAAATCTAATCTATGGTGACAGAAAACAGGTCAATGTTTGGTTGGGGATGAGGGGGAAGATGGAGAAGGGCAAGAGTGGGATTGCAAAGGTATACAAGAAAACTTCTGTGGGTGATGGACATGTCCATTATCTTGATTGTGATGATGGTTTCACAGGTGTATACACACGTCAAAACTTATCAAATTATATACTTCAAATGTGTGCAGTTTATGTCAACATACATACACCGGTGTACATACATATATCGAGAGAGACAAAGAGAGTGTGTGTATGTGAAGACAGAGAGAGAGAGGAAGAAGAAAAAGACGAGGGAAGAGGAGATGGAGGAGGAAGAGGAGCAGGAGGATGAGGAGGAGTACTGATTGTCTCAGATTGTCTTTGTAAGTAATGTCTGTTTGAACCTTAAAAGGAGCTTAAATGAATGAACTACAGCTTTGTTTTGTTTTACACATGGGAGTTTCACATAAGTTATTTCTTTAAAGAGATGTATTGCTTACAAATATTGAAAAACCACTGAGTACTTGACTTCCTCAGAAAACTCTGCTAAAATGAACCTGTGCATTTACTAGAGGTCATGCTGATGCATTTTGACTTATCATGTCTTAACTTTATCATGGAGTGGTGATTTTCAAACTGTCCTCCTTGGAGCCCTAGATAGGCAGCATGATCCATCTGAGCCCCCTCATCCCCTTCAACACTTCAGGCAGAGTTGTGCTTTTATCTATTTTATAAATGGGTTACTGCATAAGATTTAGATTGATAAAAGCTTGTTAGTCATTGCAATGACCCTGGAAATGGAAACCAAGGGGTAGTGGGGAAAATGGAAAGACTCAGAACATGGTACCAGGAAAGGGAAGGCCAATTTGCAGAACTACAGTGGGAAAAGCAGAGGGGCACTGGGAAAGCAAAGCATGAGATGAAGAGGATAGATTTGGAGATGGTGCCCAATAATGAGTACAAACCAGACAAGGTTACTTGGGGGTAGCCTTAAATACCTCTATCAAAAGCTTAACATCTAGTCTTCCTCTACTCTTTTCCCATATTGGTCATTACTTACTACTAGGTAACTGAAAGCTACTACAGTAGGCTCCCTGTCTATATCGTTCACCACTTGATATCTCTCATGCCAAACACAGTGACTAGAATATCATAGCTATGAAATATGTTGGTTAAATGAATGAGTGAAAGTACAAGGGTCTGAAGTCATCCTGCTGAGATGGAAGATGGAGACAGTCCACAGCTGAGAGGTGGTCATTAACCTGGAGAAGACAGTAGTCCCCCCCTTATCCACAGTTTTGCTTTGGATGGTTTCAGTTACCCATGGTCAACCATGGTTGGAAAATATTAAGTGGAAAATTCCAGAAGTAAACAATTCATGAATTTTAAACTGCATGCAATTCTGAGGAGTGGGATGAAATCTCTTGCCTTCCCTTTTAGTCCTGCCTGGGTTGTGAATCATCTCTTTGTCCAGCAGATCCACACTGTATACACTACCCTCCCGTTAGACACAGTCTATCATAGTTATAGAAACATACATATATTTGCATGTGTATGTTTATATATGTATATAAAATACAAATTTTTTAAATCTAAAATTTAATCTATGTAAGAAGTAGCTCATATTACAAAGTCATATCATGAAATAGTGGTTTCCAATTTAAGTATTTTATAAATACACAAATTTTAAATTAATTGATATTGAATTGACAATTTTTAACTTTTCAAATGAAGTAACTAAAAGCAACAAGAACAAAAATACTATGTACTGACATCATCAGTTCTAAAATGAAAAAATATATTAGGTAATCCAAATAGGAAAAACACTCAAAATAAAGAATGTTCCTTTAAATTAATAAAATGTCTCTTTATAAAACTCTACTATGTTTTCTTTATTTTCCTTGTTTGCCCCTGGCTTTGCTAACACTATCCTCATGGACCAGTCTTTGGGTCTTTGGGAGTCACTGCTCTGGAGTCCATTCTAGAGAAGGAAACAGGAATGTGCATAGAGTGGGAACATTCTATTTATTCAGCAGATTTATCATCCTGAAACTCACAGAGGGCCACAGGGCACGTCATACTAACATAATTCACATACTGTAGTATGATAACATCATGTGTACACAAGGGATTTATGTGAAATATGAAGAAAGCCTTTCTTGCTTTCAGATAGATAATAGGATGAGTTAACAGCTCAACTCTAGAGACCTAAAATGAGTACAGGATGGTTCTGATAAAAGGTGCAAGAGAATAAACTAGCTGATATTTAGGGTTGTCCTGAATCTGATGTTATAGCACCACTGATTCGTGGAAAATTAAAAATTTTCTCATACATATATCTTCTTATTTAGGGTAACACAAGCCAACTAATAAATTCTAAAAATTTTTCTCTCTACAGTGGAAATGGCAGCTAGCCAAATGCCAACGAAGTTCATTTTTTTAAAATTTTCATTTGAAAAAAATATGATATAATACTTTGTTTTGCCAAAGTCTGTTAAGATTACTGATGTTTCCCAGTGGTAATGTGTTGCTTCTTTAGGGCAAAGGAGATTAATAAATGTTCAACATTTAATGAAGCCATTGTATACTCTATACTTCTATTGCACTCTAGTTTTTATCTCCAAATTTTGGTTAAAATACTAATGTTGGCATATATCACCTCAACTTCCAAAAAACAGCTTATTCCTAGAAACTTATAATGTTTTTGTTACTTTCCTTTTTGAAGTCTATTAACCTGTCATTACCAGTATAATCACCATTAAGTGCTTATTGACGATCCCGAACAATAAGGCTCCATTTCTGACCTTACTGTGTTAGACATCCTTTAAACTACTACCCTGCTTTATGTTTTAATGTGAGATTTCTAGTCTGGTAGAAATAAGACTAAAAGCATCAAGTAATTTTGTTGAATCTGAAATCATTTTAATTAACTGAAACCTTGTAGCCTGGAAGCTCTGACAGAAGTGATTAAAAAGAATTATTATAAATACCATACAAAAATCAAATTATATTGATATTTTAAATCATTTATTCTTGTTTTCTTCAGTGGACTGTATTCATTGTTCATTCCATTTTACAATGGCAAAATTTGACAGCATAAATATGGCAAATAAAGCCAAAATGCTGAATGGTCATTGCTTATTAAATCATAGGATAAATCAATTTTTATAAAGAGCTTTCATCTAAGCTTAAACAAACAATTTTTCAGGCTCATTAAAAATTCTATCATAGTTCATTAAAAGACATTTTAGCTCTCACTATATATGCTAGGCACCATGCTAGGTGACAGAAATACGATAGTAAACAAATCAGACTTCTTTAAGGAAGAAACTTATATTGTGAAGGTGAAAGAAGTAGAAGGAAATTATTAATTAGCATGAAAAGTGCTACAATGAAAGTAACCATAGAGTATTGTGGAATCACTTAGAAGGAGCACTGAGTGCATTGGGGTGGCGGAATGTTACAGAAGGCTTTCTGGAAGAACTGGCATCTAGGCTGACATGTGGAGTTAAGTAGGAGTCAGGTAGGCAAAGAAAAGGAGAGGAGTGTTTCCAGAGATAGAACAGCACGGGCAAAAGGCTGAAGGTGAGAGAGCATTGTAGTCTGGGCGTCTTTGGTAGTTTGGTGTGGCTAGGGTTTGGAATGGAAAAAAAGAGTAACAAGTGAAAAGATGAAGCTGAAGGCACTGTCAGAAATGGACAGAACCAGTAGGTGGAAAATCATTAAGGGCATAGTTGAACTCAACAACACCATCAATCAACCAGATGTAATGGACTATAATCTATAGACTACTTCATCAGACAATAGAGGAACACACATTCTCCTCAAGCTCACATGGAATACTAACCAGGATAAACCAAATTCTGGGCCATAAAACACACCCTAACAAATTTAAAAGAATAGAAATCATACAATGCCTGCTGTCAGACTACAGTAGAATTAAACTAGAAATCAATAACAGAAAGATAGCTGGAAAATCCCCAAATACTTGGAGATTAAACAACATACTTCTAAATAACACATGGGTCAAAGAAGAAATCTCAATAGAAATTTAAAAATACTTTGAACTAAATTAAAAACACAATTTATCAAGATTTGTGGGAAGCAGCAAAAGCAGTGCTTAGAGGGAAATTTGTGGCATTGAATGTATATATTAGAAAAGAAGAAAGATCTAAAATCTTTCTTTAGGAAAGTAGAAAAAGGAGAGCAAAATAATCAACAGCAAGCAGAAGAATAATAATGAATATTAGAGCAGAAATCAATGAAATTGGAAACAGGAAATCAATAGAGAAAGTCGATGGAACCAAAAGCTTGTTCTTTGAAAAGAGCAATAAAATCAATAAACTTCTATCCAGGCCAACTAAGGAAAAAAGAGAGAGGACACAAATTACTAATATCAGAAATTAAGGAAGGGACATCTCTACAGATCCCATGGACATTAAGAAGATAATAAAGGAATACTATGAACAATTCTACACCCACAAATTTGATAGATGAAATGGACCAATTCCTGGAAAGACACAATCTACCAAAAGTTGCACAAGAAGAAACAGACCATCTAAATAGGCCTAAATCGGGCTGTGCCTGGGATTGGCCAGCAAGTAGTTCGCCTTGGAACCCGGAGATAGGACTGCCTGTAAAAATAAATAAATAAATAAATAAATAGGCCTAAATCTATTAAAGAAATTTAATCAATAATTAATGACCTTTCAAAACAGAAAGCACCAGGCCCAGATGGGTTCACTGGTGAATTCTACCAAACATATAAGGAGAACACTATACTAATTCTGTATAATCTCTTTCGGAAGATTGAAGCACAGGGAATACTCCCCAACTCATTCCATGAGGCCAGCATTACCCAAATGCCAAAACCAGACAAAGACATTACAAGAAAACTACAGACCAATATTTCTCATGAACATACATGCAAAAATTTTCAAACAAAATACTAGCAAACTGGGCCAGCCTGGTGGCGCACCAGTTTAGTTCGCACTTGGCAGCCCGGGGTTCGCGGGTTCGGATCCCTGGCGCCCGCTGACGCACTGCTTGTCAGCCACGCTGTGGCGACGTCCCATATAAAGTGGAGGAAGATGGGCACAGATGTTAGCCCAGGGCCATTCTTCCTCAGCAAAAAGGGGAGGATTAGCAACGGATGTTAGCTCAGGGCTGGTCTTCCTCACACACACACACACAAAAATACTAGCAAACCTAATCCAACAAAGAAATGTATAAAAAGAATTATACATCACAACCAAGTGGAGTTTATCCCAAATAGACAAAGCTAGTTCGACATTCAAAAATCAATTAATGCAATCCATCACATCAAAAGGGTAAAGAAGAAAAATCACATGGTCAAATCAATAGATGCAGAAAAGGCATTTGATAAAATCCAACACCATTCATGATAAAAACTCTCAGTAAACTGGGAAAAAGACAGTGAAGTTTTCTTATGGCTATAATTTAAATCTTTAAATCAGTTTAAATAGTAGTATACTTCTATGACAAGTTGTGTATTTAGACATCATTTTCCAACTTAAAAAGTTACATCCTCAGATTTTTCAGCAAAAGCAATATATAGGCAATGATAGATAGATGATAGATTTTGAAAAACACATATAGTCATGTAACCACTATCACAATCAAGAGGAAAGCAGTTTTATTATTCCCCCAATTTCCCTTGTGTTCCATTCTAGTCAATCCCTTCCCCCCACCTCCATTTGTTGTCAATTACTGATCTGTTTTCTTTCCCTATAGTTTTCCATTTTCCAGAATGTTATACAAATGTAATCATTCAGTATGTAGCCTTTTGAATCTGGATTCTTTATCTTATTATAGTGCATTTGAGGCTCACTGATATTGTTACATGTACCAGCAGTTGTTCCTTTTTATTTCTGAGTGATAGTCCGTAAGCATGTGGACATTTAAGTCATTACATAGACCCAGGGGTGGGATCACTTTCCAGGGCAAAGTGGGCCTTAGGTTTAATTGCATTTCATTGCCATGATTTTTGAAAATTGTCGCAATAATCTTTGCCTTCTTAAAGTTGAAATTTATGAGTAAGATTATGCATGTATACAAAAGAAAAAGACCACATTAAATTGAAGGTTAGATGGAGGTGGTTTTTCAGACAAATAATTTGGATCGAGAAGGGATGTGTAGGAGGGTGGCCAGGTATTAATCAAGGAGGAAGGTGTCAGGGAATGGATAGGGCTGTAAAAGTCAGATTTAAGGTAGCTGGGAGAATCCACTCTACTACTGAGGTCTCTAGTGAAAGCCTGGGAGGTAGTTTGGGAAATTAGGGTTATGCCAGTGTTCAAAGGGTAATTTTCACAAAAGGTAAAATCATGATTCTCATACAGATTTAAAAATGAACATGTGTTTAAAACTTTTTAACTCATTAATGATGAAACTGGTAAGATGTTACAATCAGTTCAAAGGGAAATCTAAAGAACAGATATATGAATAAATCAGGAATATTAAAATGAATGTGCAAATAGAGTCAAAACCAGCTTCTTACATGGTGAGTGAGGGAAGTCATTTGGACCTCTATGGAACAGAATTTGCACTTCATGTCTACACACAAAAGTTATTCTGCATTGTGTCAGTCATTTACTATTTACAGAGTTGCAAAATACTTCCCATCATATTGGTATCAGACAACACAGAAAGTTGCGCTCTAGACAAGAGGCCAGGCAAACTCCTGCCCACTGGCGAAATCTAGCCCACAGTTACTTTTTGTTGGGCTTATAGCTAAGAATGGCTTTCATACATCTATATTTTTTTGGTGAGGAAGGTTAGCCCTAAGCTAACATCTGTTTCCAATCCTCCTCTTTTTGCTGAGGAAGATTGGCCCTGGGCTAACATCCATGCCCATCTTCCTCTACTTTATATGTGGGACGCCGCCACAGCATGGCTTGATAAGTGGTGCATAGGTCTGTGCCCAGGATCCAAACCTGCAAACCCCGGGCCACTGAAGCAGAGCATGCTAACTTAACCACTATGCCACGGGCCAGCCCCTGGGTTTCATATTTTTAAAAGGTGGTAAAAACAAAACAGACAAACAACAGCAACAAAGAAGAGTAAGCGACAGAGACAAGTGGTCCTTACAGAAGAAGATGGGAGTCCCCATTTCTTGATCTTTCCTCTAATGCAGAGGTCACCAAAATATGCCAGTGGGCCAGTCCAGATGGCTGCCAGAGTTTTGTAAGTTTTTATCGAAACAGCCATGTGCATTTTTTTCCCGTACTGTCTACGGCTGCATTTGTGCTACCGTGGCAAAATTGAGTAGTTGCGACAGAGCAAAGCCAAAAATATTGACTATCTGGCCCTTGATAAGAAAAGTTTGGCCACACATCTCTAGAATACATAGTTATCCAATGAAACACAAATTTATCCCTCCTGTGAAGATCTTTACTTTTTCCCGTTTCCATTTTTTCCTTCTTGTTCTTTTGCTTGATTTACCCCATTTTTTCCTTCCTGCCATCCATGATTCTTTCCCACGTTTCTCCTCTTTCACTCTTTCTTTCTCCTTAAATAGCCGTAACATGGAATTAAAATAAAATATTTTTAAAATGATTTATTGAATGAACTTTTAGGTTCCTTCTTGAATCTAAAGTAAAAATACATCTTCTTTATTCTCACTACCTCCAATGTCCTAAGAGTCTACAGTTAATTGGCTCTTACTTTTCACTATGTTGTAATATGTCTGTGGATCAATGACCCTTAAGAGAAAAGGGCTACTCATGAGAAAGAGGGTCAGGAGGCAGTTAGTTGCCATCCTACTCAGGGCAAAAGAAGGAATTTTTGTTTACATTTCAGTGAGGACTGAGAAAGTGACTGAGTATAATCTTCTTTGAGTAGCTCTTTACTCCCACTGGTGTGTAGATAAGGCAATGTGAAGTTGGGATTACTACTCAAAATATAACATTAGCATTTTAAAACATAAACGTGCAAATATAATATGACATAGTATATTATATCGTAAATATAATGTGTCAGCGTTTTAAAACCATGCTATTTCCAAGCAGTGAAGAGATTTACAAGGAAATGTTTTCTGTCACCCTCCTCTCTTCTGATTCTCTTTTGCCTCCCTAATTCCTTCCTATTCTCCTTTATTTTATCTTTTTACCCCTGTACGTCTTAAATGTCATTTTTCTCAGGATACTGTCCTTGATCCTCTTCTCTTCTCTTTCTACATTCTCTGAGCACTGTCATCTACTCTCTTCATTTTAACTACCAGCTGATGATTCCCAGTCTGTCTCCAACTGTGGAATCTAGTTAAGCCATAGACATTACATATGTGCATAACTCATATATTAAATTGCTATCTCTAATTCAGTGTTATTGGGTCAAACTCAACACAGCATCTCCCACTCATCCCCAAAAACTTTTATTTCTACACTCTTCCTCATCAAACGTAAACTTGAGAGACAACCCACACTCCTTTACCCCCATTTTCAGTCAATCTTACTTTTTTTCATTGCAAGGAAGAGTACTGATATCTGCAACTTCCACTGAAATGCATTAAAAAAGATGGATAGATGAATGGATGGAGGGATGAATAGATGGATAGGCAAGTGATAAAGCAAGCATAATAAAATGTTAATTATAGAATTAGGTGGTGGGTATATGGGTATTCTCTGTAAAAGACTTCAAACTTTTTTGTATGTTTCAAATTTTTTTCATTAAAAGTCTTAGAGGGCTGCCCGGTGGAGCAGAGGTTTAGTTCGTGCTTTGGCAGCCCTGCGTTGGCGGGTTCAGATCCCAGGCACCTGCTGACACACCGCTTGTCAGCCATGCCGTGGAGGCGTCCCATATAAAGTAGAGGAAGATGGGCACAGATGGTAGCCCAGGGCCAGTCTTCCTCAGCAAAAAAAAAAAAAAGAGGAGGATTGGCAACAGATGTTAGCTCAGGGCTCATCTTCCTCACACACACACAAAAAAAGTGTTAGAAAAAAATTATTTCAATTTGCCCTCAAAATGTCTTTAGTGACTGTCAATGCTTTGGCCTAGACCCTCATCATTTCTGACCTAAACTGTTTCAGTAGTCTCCTTGGTGTTCCTGTCATCATGTTTGTCCCTATTAGATACTCTCAAAGGAAAGTTCCCTAAAATGTTGCTACTCAAAGTGTGGTCTACAGACCAGTAAGCAGTCAGTATATCACCTGGGAGCTTTTTGAAATGCAGGGCCCCACCAGACACTGAATCAGAATTCACAGTTAAGAACATGTCCAAGTAATTTGTATGAACTTTGAAGGATGAGAAGCACAGCTCTATATGACCTCTCTATCTTGTATTGTTCCCTTGCTTCAACCCTTCAGCGGCTCCCCATTGCTTGCAGGGTGACTCTAAGATCTTTAGCATGGTACAGAAAGCTCTCTGTGGCTTGGCTAACGTCTACCTCAAAAGCCTCATTCTTACCACTACCCCTATTCCTCACCCACCCCCAGTGATAGAGCTAACTATCATGCCTGCCTATCTTGAACTTTTTGAATATTTCCGAGGCACATATGTCTTGTCTCATTCTGTTCCTCCTGTCTGTGATATTCTCCTCAGACCTTAACCCGTTGCCTAACTCTATCCTAGTTGTCCCCTAAGATGATTTAGTCCACATTACTCCCTTACTATTTTGTGCATATCTTTATGATACCTATATATTGTAATTGTTTGAAATAAGAATGTATTTGTTAGTTTTCCCACTAAGCTGTGAGCCTCAGAAAGCAGGAAATATGTCTTATTCATGACTATATTCCCAAGTCTTAGCATAGTTCTTACCACAGCTGTGAGCTATTTAGTAAATGTTTATTGAACTTAACCCAAAAGGAGGTGGTGACCATTGCTGAAGGTGTGTAATTCAACGTGGAGTGGTGGTTCAGAAAGAGATTGACGTAAGATAAGCAAACAAGTAAAAGCAAATTTTATTATAGTTATACTAATTTAGCTGGGTCTACCAACTTGCTCATGTCTACCTTCAGTTCTTATATCTAATTTCCAGCTCTCTGAATTTATTCATAATAAAACAGCTATTTCAGGAAGTGTGTGTATACTGAATTACAAATATTAAAGACATGCAAATTCACCGAGCATGTATATTTACTCAACACTATTAGAACAGGGTTAGTCTTATTGAGATGTAACTGCTTTTGTTGCACTTAAAGAGATCTTCTATGTGCTTGTTTTCCAAAAGTTATAGCAATTATATTTTATCAACTTACATGCATGATAGACAAAAGTACGATGTCATATTTATCAACAAAGGCAATGAATTATCATTTAGATACACATAGGGCAATCAGTCATCCATCAACAAAGCATAATTCAAATCTCATTTTGACTTTTGCCTGTGAGATTATTCAACAAATAGAGAATTAAATATTTTAGCTATGTACCTTTGTAGCAGGGTAAATCAGAGTTGAAAGCAAAAGAACAAAAAGATAAAATATTCTTGCAGTTCAAGCCCTAATTCCATTTGCCCTCCGGTAAAAAGCAGTTTTTAGCCACATGAGTAGAATAATAGCATATATTTTTAAAAATTTAATTATAAGTATGTTGGCAGAATTCATTTAACTTTAAAACGACATTTTTGATGCCAATCACATAAGACTAAATAAACTAATTTTTATTTTATGTAGAACTAATAAATAAATAAACTTGGAGATTGTTTTCTTCCAGCTTCCTTCCTTCCTTTCTTCCTTCTTTCCACAATATTTATTGAGAAGTTGTATTGTTCAAAACATCGTGCTATGCTAGCTTCCAGGGATACGAAGATAAAGCGTCCCTTCATTCATTCCACAGACACAGTACCTTCTATGTGCCAGGCACTGTTGTAAGCCTTGGGGATACAGCAGCTCATGGACAAAGCTCCTGTGCTCTTGGAGTGCATGTTCTGGTGGCTGAGACAGACCACAAGTAAATGAATGGGTAAAGTGTACAATTACAGCTAGGTGCACTGAAAAACAGGGTAATAGTATAGAGAATGCAAGGTGGGGAGCGGGGCTAGGATGCTGTTTTAGGTAGAGTACCCAGGAAATTCCTCTTTGAGAAGACAATATTTGAATAGAGAACCAAAAGGCCTGAAAAAGTGAGCATTTTGAAGATTGGGAGGAGGGGAGGTATTCCAGGTGGAGGGAACAGCAATTGTAGAGACTCTTAGATGAGATTGAGCTTGGGGTGTTGTCAGCAAAGAAAAAGGCAAAGCTAGTTGAAATGTAGGGGACCAGGTAGAGTGTGGAGGACGAAAGTTCAGGAGGGTATGCTCGGGTCATGGGTGAGTCTGGATTTTATTCAAAACATGCTGGGAAGCCATTAAAGAGATTTAAGCAGGGAACATCTGTGACATGATTCTCATCTTAGAAAGATCACTCCGACTGCTGTGAGGTGAAAAAACCATAGAGAAACAAACGGAAGCAAAGGTCTGGTTAGGAGGCCATTACAGCAGTTCAGGAAATAAGCAGTAATGTCTTAGATTTCTCCCCACAGAGGTCGAGAGAAGTGGGTGAAGTGAAGACATATTGTAAATGTAAAGCTGACAGAATTTGTGTTTGGTTTAAGCTTAGGAAAATTAAAGAAGAGTAATCAAAGAAGTTGCCTGTGTTTAAGAGATAAGTGAAGAGTGAGTTAAGTTGGTAGAGAATGCAGACGTTTGTAGGGGAACTAGAGTGTTAGGAACCAGATGCTCATTACACATCAAAGTGGAAAGGCGATTTGATATGTACGATGGAACTCATAGGACAGGTCAGGGCTGGAAGTACAAATTCGGGAGGAATCTGCACATAGATGATATTTAAAGCCCAGGGACCAGATGACGTCACCTAAGGAAGAAATAAATAAGAGAAGAAGGCTTAGCGGGGAGATGCAAGTCATACAATACCTGGAGCGAATGAGGAAGATTGAGAATGTGCAGCCAGTGACCGAGTGGGAAACCCAGGAAGCAGATCAGGCTTCATGGGATTGTGACCTGTGCAGCCACACAGCGCCTCACGCTCAGAGGGCCCCATCCTCGGTTGCTCAGATGTCACCAATTCTTAATAATTTTACCTTTGAACTTGTGTTTTGTGCATGAAATTTGATGGGACAATGGAGCATGCAAGAGAAAATACGTGCAATACATGTGTCCACTGTTCTTTGACACCTCATTCACATTCACATTGTGAGTGTGTCCCGTGAGCACAGAATTCCAGTGGACCCGGGATGCACGGATGTTCAGTGAGACTCAGGGAAGTTACAGGGAAGCATGTTACACCCACAGCAGAGCAAGTGGTGGAGGCGCTGACAGCTTCGAGAGGCCATGCTTCCTGTTCAAAACGGAACTTGCTTTGAGAGCAGGAAGAAAGCAATGGCGATCTAAGAAACGTGAACAACCAAGGAACCCTGTCACATCCTTTCTAGTTTATGTTACTTCCCTGTATTAGCCAACCAACCACTTACACTGAAAATGATGACGTAGAAGGAAAGTAAAAAATAGAGCAAGCCATAGATCCTTTTCCTTTCAGCTCTTCCGTATTCTTCCATAAGCCAAAGGTAGAGAGTATTGACAGAATGTGTGCGTATCAAGAAGTGAAATCAAAATAGCTGAGTTAGTTTTGTGCAGCATTTCCACTGTTCTAGGAAGAATGAGATATATATGCATGTATTGTATAATTCGTATGAGTTAAATGCCCTTATATTTTCATTTAAATCTGGCATTGCGTAATGTAAAGATGAAGATAATTAAAGATAATTTAAATTGTAAATTTTTCTTTATTTATGGACATTGAAAGCAAGTAAACAACACCATGATGGTGGGAAAGAGACAGTGGAAGAAAGGAAAAAGCTTTATGGTTTAGTACCTTAAGGGCATTTTTTTCTTGCTTTTTGAACAAGAGAGCCCATATTTTCATCTTGCTCTGGGCCCCTGAATTGTGTAGCTGGTCCTGCGAGAAGAATGTGGTGTACTGAAAGTCTAGTGAAGAAAATGCTTCCAGAAGGAGGGAGGGGTCTGTCAGCTGTGTCAACTGCTGCTGAGTATTGAGAAAGATAAGGACAGAAAATTGATTATTGCCTTTGACATGGAGACTATCTAATTAAAGTTAATTCTGTCAGTTTGGATGGTGAAGTATATGTATATAACAGCTTAACAATAGTTAAAAATAAGGGAGGAGGTTTATAAACTTATTTTTATCTGTGATGTTTCCATTTAAACATATTGATGTTTCCATTTCCATATAAATAAATATTTCTTCTAATTGTATTTCAACAATAAATTAGCATTTGTTCAATGATAAGATGGAATAGCCCTGGAACTGAAATAATTAAAGAAATATAATTAGGGGCCTGCCCAGTGGCATAGTGGTTAAGTTGACACACCCTCCTTCAGCAGCCTGGGGTTTACAGGTCTGGAAGCCCAGGCATAGACCCACACATCGCTCATCAAGCCATGCTGTACCGTCATCCCACATATAAAACAGAGGAAGATTGGCAACAGATGTTAGCTCAGGGCCAATCTTCCTCACCAAAAAAAAAAAATATATATATATATATATATATATATATAAAATTAAATTATATATTGTTTATATCTTCTGTTGTCGCAGCTAAAAAAATGTTATTTTCTTTTTCTTTTTCTTCTTTTTGTTTTCTCTCTTTATTTTTCCCCTTTACTTTGAAGATCCCATACACTAAAGGGAATGAATTATTACTAGATCAAATTTGACACTAAAAAATAGTTTGTTAAATAAAAATCTATATGTTTCCTACTTTGTTAGCAACATTAAAAAATTGTAGATGAAATACAATGACCAAAACTTATTTAGATAAAAATAAAATTTTCTAGGCGCCGCCCGGTGGCGCAATGATTTAGTCCGCGCTTGGCAGCCCGGGGTTTGCCGGTTCGGATCCCAGGCGCCCGCCGACGCACCGCTTGTCAGCCACGCTGTGGCGGCGTCCCATATAAAGTAGAGGAAGATGGGCACGGATGTTAGCCCAGGGCCAGTCTTCCTCAGCAAAAAGAGGAGGATTGGCGACGGATGTTAGCTCAGGGTCTGTCTTCCTCACAAAAATAAATAAAATAAAATTTTTTAGTTCATCATATAGTAGCTTTAGTCAGCCACTAGATGGCAGATGTTACCATAGTCAACAAACTCTTTTCATGAAAGGAAACTGGTTATCAGATCATTTAGAATTATGAGTTGTAGAAACATAAAATTCTATTGATTCATCCTCTCCATCCCTCCCACTCTTGCAGAATTCATTTTTGGGGACCTGATTTCTATGACAGTTTTCCTTGCATAGAGATGGAAGAATTAAAGCTTTCTCCTTTATACAAGATGGATGATTCTGAAAGCAATTCTGGAATCTTATCAACTCCATAAAATATAAAGTGGAATCACAAAAGTAAGTAACAAATTGCATTTAAATGACTATGAAGATGAATGGCAATATAGCACTGGAATTTTTTCAACCAAGGCCAAATAGATAACCTCATTGATCTTGTATCTCACAGCTTACAAAGAAGGAAATGACATAAAGATCACAAAGCAATGCGAATATATTTACTGCTGTGTCAAACTAGTTATTTTACATTAAAAAAAACCCTTTGATATATTGTTTGTTCATTTGATCACCATGGTGACTGTTTCTTCCTCATATGGCAGTTCCAATTGAAGAGTAGAGTGAGGAATAAGAATAATGTTATACCACAGTGTTTAATGTCCCCCAAGTTAAAAAATTGAATTTCAGAATCTGCTAGAGATTATGATTCTAATTAACCAAATTCCTTTTGTGGAGTTGCACATTGCTGTATTTTGACTGCTTACTTGAAATATATTTAAACAATGTAGGCTTATACAATGTAAACCTTTGTAAGTTTATAATTTTTCCAAAGATTGATCTTTCCTTGTGATAAAGGAAATCTTTTCCGTTTGATAATTTAATTAATATTTCATTTCATTAAGACAGCTGTGGCTATCCTACATTTCACACCAGGTATCTTTTTTGTTTTTTTGGTAAATGTTAAAAGAATAGAACTTGATTGACATGGGAAATTTTGGAACTTAAAGAATCAGGGTCAGAAAATAAACAAACTTTCCTGCTGGAACTCTCCATCACTCCTGAGACTCTTTCCTCCCTGGTTCCATGATGCTCTGCACTCTCTCCTTGATTTTCCTCTCATCTCTCTGCCTGCCCCTTCTCAGTCTCTTCCCCAGGTTCCTCTTATGCCTACCTCTTTAATTATTTTGCTCTCAGCTCTTTTCTTATCACTGTTCACTATTGCTCTACATGTGCCTGAACATTTAATTCATTCCCAATGGTTCAACTGCAGTGAACACATTGGTAGCTCTCCAAATCCTAGGAGTCAGAGTCACATAAGGGGCATATTTAGAATCTGGCATTAGGCTGCCTGGGTTCAAATGCTTGTTTGACCACTTAATGGTTAAGCGATCCTGATAAATTACTTAACCTCATTGCCTTAGTTTTCTTTCCTGTAATTTGAGAATGATAATAATCCTAAGATCTATTGTTAGGTTAGAATGGAGCAATTTATGTAGTGCACTTAGCACAGTATCTGGCAAAAAGTAAGGACCTAATAAATATTCCATCTAGGGTTCTTCATAGAAAATAGAGCCATATCCACTGGAGTCTCCACTCAGATGTCTTACAGAAACCTTAAGATGATATATCCAAGTCTTACAAATCAACATCTTACCTGTCCCCAAATCAGTTCTCTTTTTTAAATTCCCCACCTAAGTTAACCGCAACAATATCACCTAATTTTATCTCTCTAACCTCTCACATTTGTTCTATCCCTACATCCTGTTGACTTTACCTGGTAAATATCACCTGAGTTTATTCCCTCCAGTAATCCCTATTTATTCATTTATATTTTTTTATTCTTTCATTCATTGAGGAAATATATTGTCGACGGTGATGGGTTCTGGAGACATGGCAATGAAGAAGACAGACAGTATAGACTGCTAGGGAAGGCTCATGTGAAACAGAAATTACAAGTAACTCCTGTCTTAGTTTGTCCCATCAGTAATTCCTCACCTAAATTGTTACAGTTATCCTCCAGTCTCTCTTCTTCCCACAACATCTGTCAAAATGTGCCGGAGTTTCTCTTTAAAACACAATTTAAATCTTAAAATATTAGCCAGGATAATCCAATAGCACATTTTTTAAAAAATGAATATGACCAAGTCAGTTTTATTTGAAGATTGTAAGGGTGGTCCAATATTAGGAAATCAATTATATTAATGAACTAAGAAGAAAAAAATCACGTGATTATCTCTGTAGATGCACTAGACAAAATTTAACACCCATTCTTTTTAAAAATATGAAACAAAATATGTAAAAAAAAACCCACAAAATATAAAATTTTTATTAAAATGTTTAAAAATATAAAATTTTTAATTAAAAAATAGCCATACTTGGTGGTCTAGTGGTTAAAATTCAGTGCTCTCACCGCTGCAACCCAGGTTTGTTTCCTAGTCAAGGAACCACACGACCCGTCTATCTGTCGGTTGTCGTAGTGTGGCAGCTGCCTGTTGCTGTGATGCTGAAAGCTCTGCCACCGGTATTTCAAATACCAGTAGGGTCACCCATGGTGGACAGATTTCAGCAGAGCTTCCAGACTAAGACAGACTAGGAAGAAGGACCTGGCCACCCACTTCTGAAAAAATTGGCCTTGAAAACCCTATGAATAGCAGCGGAGCACTGTCTGATACAGAGCTGGAAGGTGAGAGGATGGCGCAAAAGACCGGGCAGGGTCTGCTGTGCTGTACACAGCGTCGCTAGGAGTCGAACGCCACTCAACAGCACCAATAACAACATATTAAAAATACTCAATAAACTTCTTTAGTGTGTTACAATATATTTACCTCATCCCAAGAACCTAGGGAAACTTTAATGTTTAATATTTAATGCTGCAATGTTTTTCCTCTAAAGTCAGGAACTAGGATACCTACACTATCCACAACATTTAGCATTATGTTGCAGATACTAACCAATGCAATTAGGCATGAGAAAGCAGTTAGTGGAATGTGAATAGAAAACAAAGAGGTAAAACTATGTTTATTAAGAGAAGATATGATTATATATCTGGAAAATACAAAAGAATCCATGAGAAAATGCAATAATGTCTAAGAGAATTTGGTAAAGTAACAGGTTATAAACTGAGGATATAAAAATCAATAGCATGCATATGTATGTATGTATGTATATATAAACATTATATACTTATATATGTATACATATGCACATGTATATACATATGTAAAAAACAGAATATACAGTTGAAGAGAAAACCCCATTTGTCTTAGAAAACAGAAAAGAGAAGAAAATGCCTTGAGATAAACTTAACAAAAAATGTCCAACACTTATGTGACCAAACTATAAACTGCTTTTTAAAGAACTAGATCTTAATGAATGGAAAGACATAGCAATTCTGGGAGAGAAAGAGAGAGACCAACATCATAAAGATGTCAGTTCTCCCTAACTTTGGGGCCAGCAGGAAAAGCCATATCAGATTTTTTTAAAGCCTCTATGATTCAAACAGTTTAATATTAGCACATAAATAGGCAGACAAACCAATGGAAAAAATAGAAAATCCAGAAATAGATGCAATTGCATATGGAAATTTAGTATGCAATATATGTGGCATCTCAAATTACTGGGTAAAAGATGGACTTTAAAATAAATGTTGTGATTACTGGATAGCCATATGGAGAAAAATAAAATTGGATCCATTTCTTACACCATAAGCCAGGATAAATTCCCAACAGATCAGATATTTAAGTCAAGAGTAAAAAAAAGAACCGTGCATGATTTCAAAAAAGCACTTGTGAATTCTTCTATTCTCTGGGGATGAGAAAACTTTCCTAAATGTGATTCAAAATCTAGAAGCAATGAGAGAAAAGATTTATAAATTTTATTATATAAAAACTTTAAAATGTTGTCCTGGTAAAAATGTATCATAAACAAAGTAAAAATACAAATGACAGTCTGAGAAAAAATAATTGCAAAGTATACCATGAAAGGTATATGAATATATAATACAAATATATCCCTAACACATAAAGAGCTTCTAAAAACTGAGATTAAAAACACCAAGAACTCTATAATAACATGGACTAATCTGCAGAAATTTCATAGAAAAAGAAAAGCAAATTGCTCTTAACTGTATGAAAATTTGCCCGACCTCAACTGTGAGGTGATAAATGTTGACCAGGTGACGGGTGCATGGGTGTTCATTACCTACACCTATACACAAGTCTGATTGTGTACCTTATCTGGTGGAAAGCCTCAGATGGCTTCTCATAGCCTATAAGATAGAGTCCTAACTACTTGGTGTGACACGTAACACTTTAGAATCCGAGTTCTGCCTAATCGTTTAGCTTAATCCCTCACCATTACCCAATTGCACAACATGATGCTGTGATCACATCAAAGGTTTTGTTATTCCCCAAACATGGCATGTATTTTTTCATATGTCCATGCCCTTGCAACATGCTATTTCCTGTCCATAGTGCCCTTTTCTCTGTTCTTTGCTTGGCAAACTAGTTACATTCTTCAAATATACTTGAAGTTAAGGCTGAACTTTCCATTGGAGCATTCTGCTTGCTCCTTTGAGTCCCCACAACACTTTCTACAGGCGTCTATTGAACCCCTTCTTACACAGCTCTGTGGTAAGTGGCTTTTATGTACACCTCTGCCATGGAAGTCGAGCTCTTTCTTGCCCCGATCTCCTTACTATTTCCAGCACTTAGCAGGATGCCTGGCCCCAGAGTGGCATGTAATACATTTGTTTAATAATGTAATTTTTATTTACTTGTCAAAGAGACTTCAGCATTTCCTATATAAATCTTCTTTCAGGACAGATGTCAAGGGGAATAGAAGCTGGAAAAGAGATGTCTTGCAGATTTTGTTTACTTAGCACCCTGAGTTTTGACTATTAGTCAGGACTCTTTCAGTTAAATGACAAAGATTCAACTTGAACTGGCTCTGCAAATGGGCAGTTTATTTGCTCCTAAAATCAAACCTTGGAAAGTAGATTTGGCCTCAGAGACAGTGGATTCTCTCTACCTCTCTGTCTCTCTGCCTCTGTCTGTCTCTGTCTGACTCTCTTTCCTTCTCTCACACACACACACACTTCTGCCTATTTCTGATTGCTGCCTTCATCATCTTAAGCCTTTGGTCTCCATCATGAGGCAGGAACTGGTGGCATTAGCTCTGAGCTTATATTCTTACAGCCTTGTAACTAGCAAGGAACAGAGATATTTACTGCCGGCTCCAGTTAGAAAAATTCCATAAAAGTATTCTCACTGGCCTGAGTCCCACATCTATCCTTAAGCTAATTTCCATGACTAGGAAGGAGGAGTACGTCTTGACCGCAGTCTGGCACCGTGCCCCATCCTGGGGGTGGGATAATGTGATTGGCAGACCCTGTCAGGACCATATTTTGGAATGTGAGAGGAGCAGCTCCCCAAGACAGCAAAGGTCTTGTCAGGGCATCCAAAGGAATAACTCCACCATACACGTGAAGAAAACAAGACGAGCAAATGTTGGAAGAAATGTTATGTAATTTTTGTGATTAAAATTTTATTTTTCCTGATACATAAATATTTTAGCTCAAATACATGATAAAAATATATCAATAAAAAGAAATAACTGATCAGGAATCTTATTTGGATACTTTTATCTTTTCTAATTATTTTTTAAATAAGGATCCATCTAAAGAGTAAAATTCCCCAACCTAAACTTTCTAAGTTTGATAAATTTTATTGTTTGTCAACCATATTCTCTTTGTTCTTTCTTTCACTGAGTCTATTTCCCCTAAAACCAAGTATAGTATTCAAAAAGAAAAGAAAAAAAAGAAGAGAAGAAATTTTTTTATCTGTAAACAAGTTACTGCTCAAAGATGTTTTCCGAGTAGAAAAAAATGGAGAAAGTACTTCCATGGCATTCACTCTGAGCTGAATTTTCTGATGGCACTTGTGCTGCTATTATAGCATCATAATGTTCTGCATCCAGAAAATCGGGCTGGCTGGGCAAGTATTACCACCCAGCTCTGGGAACTGGAGTTAGGAAGAGTGACTGTGAGATGTTATTATAACCCAAGTGGCTTTCTCTTGGGTTTATCTGGTCCACATACATTTGAGGGCCCATCTGTGCAAAGAACTCTCCTAGGAACAGTGGTGGATGAGAGAAAGTGCTCAACCTTCCATACGAAGAGGAGTATGCAGAACTGCTGAGTAGGATTCTGAACTAAATAACTTTTCTTAAGCAAATTAAACCCTTTAATGTAAAGATATATTTATTTTGCTGATCTGGATTTTCTGCTTTGTTTCTTACAGTGAACCTACACTTGAAGGATAATAAAATGAAATGAAATGAAAGTTATTACAAAATATGAAAGGGTACATCTCACCTGGTATCAAACAGGTGCAAATCTCACTTCTGCTGGTCACTAGCTGTGGGAATTTGGACAAGATAATTAATCTCTCCAAACTCTGATTTCTTGGCCTGTGAAATGGAGCTAATAATTCCACCTGCCCGATAAGGTTGTGAGTGTTAAATAAGACAAAATGTAGCAAAGTGGTTACCCCTATGCCTGGAATATAGAAAATGCCCAAAACAGATTAGGTTCATTATTTTTGTTATAAATATGAAAGAAAATATCATTTGAGGGCTAGACAAATGTAAAATCTAGGAACAAGTGGTACCTAACCCAGTTTATTCTTTCCCAGTATTTGTTCACATATGAATTCTCTAGACCCTTGCAACTTTACACTAAACTCTCTCAGAAGCCACCCTAGGGTTCACCATTGTGGGGTCTCCAGGTTGCTGTTGCCCCATGTTTTATTTCTAGCAACAGGAGCTGGCTGGAACTTCAGCCCTGTTTCTACTTAGAGCCTTAGAACTAAGTGATACCCGCCACCATGGGAGCCCAACCTTGGGATTATGTTTCCCAGTCATTGAGTCTCAAGGGTACCAATAAAATGGTGACTTTTCTCTTTCTTCTTGTTCCTACAACTTTCTTTTTCAAGAGTATTCAGGTTGGAAGTGGTGAATGGTGACAGGCTCTTGTTTCCCTCCTCTCTCTTCTTCCCTCCACCCGCCTCTCCCAATCCCACAATTCTGGATGGGCTCTTAGTGTTTCTTCACAATGAAGAATTTAGTTGCTGACTCTCCTTCTACTCAGCTGTCCCCAAAGTTTGCTGACTGCCAAACTGGGCTTTCTTTTGAGAGGAATCTTTTCATTTCTTTCTCTTGACCAAAACCTACTTTAAAAAAAAAATGCATTTACTTTATCCACCTTAGAGGTTCTCAGCCAGTTCAGACAGCCAACTCTTGACTTAAGTTTACTTTCCCTTGACTCATTGTTTGGATAGTTTGAAACACAGAAGTTACATCCTTGTATAGAGCAATGCAACTGAAAAAAAAACCAGCATAATTCTCACTTAAAGAATTCTTGGAAAACAGAACTGGTGGTCCCTAAATATGGTAGCTACTACCACTGGCCCTTCCATTAATGAACATTTAATCAGTATTTTCTGTATGTCAGGCAGGCACGGGTGTCATTGAATTAATCCTTTTAACAACCCTATGAGTTGTTATGATTTTCTTTCACATTTTATAGTTGAGGCCACAGTGGCTTAGAGTGGTTAACTAGTTGGACCAAGGCCCGGTTAGTGAGCGATGGAGCTGGGGACATGTTAATTAAATTGTTAAGCTTAATAGAGTCTATGATTTACTCATATGAGGCAGGAATACAACCACTGAAGTCCATTCCTAAAATCATATATTTGACTCTAAAATCTGTTTGCATCAGATGAACAACAAAAGCAGTGTATCAGTGAACTAAAGTGTGTTACTCTTTAAGCATAATCTATGTTACTTACTGTTCCAAGTTTGTGGACTTCTCAGACCTCGATAACATTTCATCACTGAAAAAGAATTTAGAATGTGTCCACTTGAACATTTTTCCAGCAATGCTCCGAGGCTGTCCAGTCCCTCAGGGACTGTCTTGGAGGAAGGGTGGGGTTATCTGGCGCTGCTGGGGTTGTCTGGATGCATAATTACTTGATCCTCCACATAATAATGATGTATAGATCATTTTAAACTGTGACTATTCTGTGACTGGCTGGGAAGAAACAAGTTCAGCAAATTTGATGAAGCATCCACAAAACCGATGGTCTGAATGTTTGAAATTTTCAACCAGTTTTGGTGACAGTGTGACTTTTGTTGTGTGACTTGACAAGGAAGGAAAAATATATCACTCTTTATGAGATTTATGTCCAAGATGTCCAAACACCCTGGATTCTCAGGATCTCTCACTTTCAAATATTCAGTTTTTTCTATAGTCTATTGAAATGTCCCCCAAATCCTGGTTTACAGAAAATAATAACTGACTGAACTAAGTCAGTAAACTTTACAAAATGAACTAGTCACAAAAGATGATGTAACACAAAAGATGTGCAATCACAAGCCGGGGGCTATCTGGCTGTATAAAAAAAATTATAATTACCCATAAAAATGCCTGAATGTTCAGCATATATGAGGCACAACTCTTTATGAGTGTGATACTTTTCCAGTCATAAAGTTTTGTAAAACCATGATAATAAAAATGCAGTGTAATTGAGGTTGCAAAGAAAACTGATGCAGGACAAAGTGAGTGATGGGATAATCATTATGTCCATTATGGTTCGTTACTTTGTCTGTGGTCAGAAGAAGTTTGAATTATGTTCAAAAGGATTTAGTTGTAATTTAAGGTATCACGCACCCAGGTAGAAATAAGTTTTTAATTATTTATGCAACAAACATCTGCACATACGAATAGATACCTAACCACTGCAATAGTAGTTGGAGTGTGAGTGGTAGGGACTGGCTGCCTGGGTTCAAATCCTGATTCTGCCACTTACCAGCACCTGAACTTGGGTGAGTTACTTCACTTTTCTATTCCTTAGTTTACTCATCTGTAAAATGAGGATAATAATAGATCTTCAATCGTATGGTGGATGTGAGGATTAAAGGCCGTAAAACAGCGCCTGGCGCATACTGTAGTGCAAACTCTTGTTGAGTGCTTGCTCTTTGCCGGCACTGTTCTTCATCCTGGAGACGTCAAGGTGAACAGACAGAGAGGGCCCCTGTCCTCATCTGTAATTACATTCTAGTGCAGGACAGAGACAACCAGGAAGCATTCGTTATAAATAAGCCCAGATAATTGAAGATTACGGTTAAGTACTCAGAAGACACAAAAGCATTTGAGAATGACTGAACCTACAATATAGCTTGAGATACTTTTGTTTTAATGCAAGTAGTATAAGCATGCGTACGTACAAGTGTCTAGGATTGACAGTTGGTTTTTGGTGCCCCTTCACTAAAGAACTAGTGAAAATACTTTGCTAGCTGTATCAAATCAATATATTGACCTCTGTTCAACACAGGCTGGTCTCTTCTTCCATGTGCTTCCCAAGTTCTGTTGTGCCTTCTCTTCTGTGGGCTCACCATGTGTTTCTGGGGCTGTGGCTTTCCTACCCCTTTACCTTCATTGTGAGTTGCCGCACACTAACTGCTGAGAAGGCAGCAGGGCCCTGCTAAGGAAACTGCTTCACTCCCCATCTGCTCTGTAAAAATTGCCCATGGTTAAGAGCTTCTATGCACAGGGCATGGCTTGTCTCTGGTTTGCACAATGCTGCAACTCCTCTGGTCTCTCTGCTGGTAGCACTGCCTTACTCTTGCTGGCTTCCTCTGGGTCTTGGCCCATTGTCTTCTGAGCTGCCACGATGGGTTATTTAGCCTAGTTTGTGTGGAAGAGTAGTTTCCTTATTGGTGTTTGAATTGGAAGCAGATTTCTCTCATTGAACAGAAATGAGAATGCCATGACACTTCATATGTAACATCGTTAGCCTCTCCTTGGCTGGCACAGCTCTGGAGGTTTACTGTTTAACCCTTTTGTGCCCAATATTATATAGGCAACAATAAAATATAGTGACTTTGCTATTGTAAAGTGGGAGCAGCTGATCAGATCACAATGTCTACTGTTGGAAAAATAATTCTTTGTTAGATCATTTATACTGGATTTTGGGTTGAAAATGTTTGCTTATGGGGTAGAAGTCTCTGATGAAATGTCGTTATGGATGTAGCGCTTATAATAAGAACTGTCTGCTAAAATAATTTCTAGGTATTTTTCTAGAATCTATGGTGAATTGTAAAGACTGGGTCAGTAAAAATGGGAGTATATTTGCTAGCCCTATTAAAATGTCAACAGTGTTGAGGCATCAGGCAAGCAGAGGGAACATTTCGGAATTTGCTCTTTCTGGGTAACCCCTCTCAAGATGACAGTTTATCATCACAGCTTCCTCTTCAATGTAAGTTAGACCTTCAGTGAGGAGTATTTCTTAAAGTTTGTTTTTTTCTTTGTTTGTCAACTTTAATACATTTTTACAAAGACCATTGTCTGTAAGATTGCAGCATATGAACTGTATCTCAAAATGCAGTACTAAGTACCTAGTTCTTTATGCAGAAATCTTGAATACTCAAGGTTAGTTTCACAGCAGATAAAATATTTTAAAATTATTTATAATAAAGTGACACAAATTTTACCTTCAAATTATGATAAAGAAGTTCAGAGGCCGGCCCAGTGGCATAGTGGTTAAGATTGTGTGTACCGCTTCAGTGGCCCGGGGTTCACTGGTTCAGATCTTGGCTGCAGACCTACTCACTGCTGATCAAGCCATGATGAGGTGGTGTCCCACATGGAAGAACTACAACTCTACAACTGTGATACACAACTGTGTGCTGGAGCTTTCAGGAGAAAAAGAAAAAAAGGAAGATTGGCAACAGATGTTAGTGCAGGGTAAATCTTCCTCAAAAAAAAAAAAGGAAATTCAGCTAGCATTTATGCTGCCACTCTCTATTGTAAGCATGTTAGCTGTGATATTTTATTCTCACAATCTCTAAGAGCTAAATATTATCATCTTATCAGTTCTTATGATGATTAATTGGAGGCGTGGAAAGACTTCACCAACAAAATTCTCAACCATCATGTCCATCTTTAGCATCCTATGTATTTCCAAATGGGTAAAATTCAGGAAAAATGCAAATTGAATTAATAATTGTGTAAATAAGAGTGTCATTGTAATTAGAATTATCTTCAATGGCAAGTAATTAAAAATCTGACATAGACCCCCCTAACTCGGACATGATGTAGTAGGAAAGGTCTGTCATTTGGTAAGAGAATACTGCAACTGTTTATTGCGTTTGGAATGAATAGTTGCTGTGAAAACGTCTTTATTGACAACCACCACAGTTTGCTGTAATATATTGTTTTTCATTTTGGATCTGTTGTATTAGTAAAGGATGTTTGTTCCCCTTCAAAGACAGATAATATATTGTAGTTCCCTGCCTGCAATGACAGGGAAGGTCTGACTGGCAAGTGAGAAACCACTGGCTGACAGGACCAACAACGAGAGAGAGGAAAATCACAGTCGGAACTTTAAAAAATATTTGTTTTGAATCCAGTCTCAGTAATGTCTTTATTTTACATTAGGAATTCAACTCAAATTCGAGTTGTTGCTCCTTTTCCCTCATAGCTCGTTGTATTCATCCTCCTTAAATAATGGCAAAGTGATGCTGGAATGCATGTCAGGAGGGCAAAGAAGCTTGAGGAGTTGTTGACTGCAGTATTTTCCAAAGAAAATAATAACAAAATGTGGACTTGGGGAAAAAACATACTTGAAAAGTTTAAATAAATCTTTTTAACCTAGAATAAGTAATTAGCAATGACGTTTAATTGCCTTTATTAAAAGTGTTTTGATTAATTCAAAATTTCCTAAATTCCAGTTTTTTAAAACTTCACTGTACGTAACTGAGCATAATGTTTTACACTAACTATAGTCAAGAATAATTTATGAAGACATTATTCAGAAGATTTGTTAAAATTTAATATGGGTAGATATTTTCAATATCTAGTCCCTATGGTCACCAGAAATATTTCTGCCCTCTAGTGACAAGGAGTCCTGTATCAAATCTACTTGTCTTCTTGCTAAAATAACATGTTTGAGTAATTCTACGCTGTACAATCACTACAGATTATAACTCAAAACACAGTTGGTTGTTTACTAAGTGTCTGCTTTTAGGAACAGAGCACAGGGTGAGAGCTTTACCACCCAAAGCTCGGCTACCATCACATCTCAATTCTTTCAAGCATGTACATGACCAACAATTGTCTCCTGACCTCAGGGAGGAGGTGTTGTAAGAGGCAGACAAGATGTGGTTCTCAGGGAGGAGAAGGAAGATTCCTGCTATGAAGCAGGAAGGGAGGGGAGAGGAGCATCTTATATTCATAAAAATAGCAACTTTGGAAATGCTATTTGAAATGTGTGCTGAGAGCATACATTTGAAAGAAGTCCCATTTTTGTTTTTGTCCAGTGAAATATTAAGGATCTATCATTTTGTTGAGAGCCTAACACTTTTTCTCTATCCAGCAGATTATACGAAAAATTTTTCCATCTAATATTTGATGTCTTCTTAATCATTAACCTTTTCTAAAGCTCAAGAGTTCGTGTTTACTCAATAAAGCTGATTTTAAAAGTTTGCTTGTCACTAATATTTTAATTTATTAATAATCTCGAAAATAAAATTTGATCTTACCTCCCAAATATTAGTTTAGTAGAAAGGAAGATATATATAAAATGAATAATTTATCTATGAATGAATAAGAGCAAAGGTAGACAAAGAGTTGGGAAAGTACCAGAAGTTTTGCTGTGAGTACTACATCTTACTTATGAGTGTGTGCCTGTATCATACATGTAGCTGGAAAAGTGAAGGAAGGGAGATTACACTTAAAATGGCAAAAAATATTTACAATAAGTTTAATGCTGCCTTCTGTTTCTAGAAGCTTTTCCCACTCCCCCTCCCCATTACTGCAAAGAGTTAAATGTTCCTACTAAATAGTAGAGCAGTATTTCATAATTTGTCATTTATATCATTTTAAGTTTTTAGGATTTTAGAAAAGAAATGTATTTAAAATTTTGACCACATTAATGTAAAATCTAGTTTTGATTGTGGTATGTTGGCTTAAAAAACTTATTGGATTTTATTTTTAATTACAAAAGCAATATATAATTTTACCAGAAAGTGTTGCATAATAGTAGTGTTAGTGGAGATCCTATCTTATTGCTACCTCAAAGGGGAATCAATTTAAAACTTCAGCATTCAATATAGTCAGTGAGGTTTTCTTTTCTTTTTCTTTTTCTTTTTTTCCTTCCCAAAGCCCCAGTGCATGGTTGCATATCCTAGTTGTAAGTCCTTCTACGTGAGCCGCTGCCACAGCATGGCAACTGACAGACAGGTGATGTGGTTCTGCAACTGGGAAAGGAACCTGGGCCAGTGAAGTGGTGAGAGCACTGAACCTTAACCACTAGGCCATGAGGGCTGGCTCCCTTTTTCTTTTTTGTTTAAAAAAAAAATAAGCTGCCAGTATCCACATTTTTATAAACTATAAGATGCCTCTCCCATCTTTTTCATGTTTATCTTATTTTAATCTCTTCTTTCTTTCCTTGGAATATGAATGTCTTATTCAATTCAAATGTGTCAATATCTCAGCCCCAGCAAAGGGGAAAAATGAGGAGGAGGGGGTAATAAAGAAGAAAAGAAGCTGAAGGAGGAGGAAGAACTACTGGCAACCATTCATAAAGAAATACCCACAGCACAACTAATATGGTCAATGTATTTCACACTACTGCAAATCAACACCACCAATAAGGTTGTAGACCATGGCCTTCCAGATATTTTTCCAGGTATTCATAAGTAGAAAAGCAAATATTCTCTATTTAGATATAGGCATATTTCTCTATATGTTTATGCTTTTTCAACTAATCTATTGTGAGAATTACTCACTGTCAATAAATAGAGATCTAAGTGGCCAGTTTTAATAACTGAATTTATAGATGTACAATAAATTATTTAACTAGTTCCTTCTTAATAGATGTTTACGGAATTAAAAAAAATTTTTTTCTATTGAAACAATGAATGAAACTACTTTTATATATATCTTTGCATAATTGCCTAAATATTTCCTTAAGATAGATTTTAAAGAAATTAGGTTTTAAAAAGTGTACCTACTTAAAAAAAATGTATATACATTCAAAATGTCTTCCTGAAAATCTATACCAATTTACACCCTTACCATTAGTAAAGAGAATTTGTTTACACATACCTTCAGCATCATTAAAATTTGTCTGTCTTCTTATTCCTCCTGGAAAATCTCTCTGTAGAAGTCTGGGAAAGTAGGAAGAGAAGAAAGAAATGTCCACAAACCTGCTGCGATCCTTCCGTCTATGTAGGACTAAACTCGTGACTTACATCAATTTTCAGTTTATACATTTAATATGTCCTGGGGAAGTTCTTCAACCTCTTCTGCAAAATTCAACTTTAATTTATATTTTTTCACAATCTTTCATATGTGATTTGGGAAGATGCAGGCTACTGAATATAATGGAAGCAAATTTCTCAGTGCTTCCCTTGGGCTATTTCATAGTGCTTGCTTTAACAAGCAGGAGACAGTCAAGAAATAATGATTCAGCTATTTCTTAAAGATTTCACAATTCTACATTCGATAAAGAAAATATGAATTCCTGGAAGGTGTGGTATTTGTGAAGTATTTAATGTCAGCTCCCATGGAGGGCTTGGACACATCCACACCCCACATCTCATAGGATTCCATGATACAGAATCTGCTAGTTTGCTGAATTCCCAAATAGAATTTGAGCATCACCATGTGAGTTGCAGGTTACTTTAGCAGAAAAGGGCATCAAAATATTTTATGTAAAGTTCTGTTGACTAAAACAGCAGCAACGTTTTTTCAGTTTGTAAGAACAATGAAGGGGAGCCCGAGTGGATAAAATCTTGCTTATCTCACTATTTGGATTATGAATGTGAAAGGGTATTACTAAAACCAAAAGCCTAAAAAGATAATATCATGTTCCACCTTGAATTTGTTTACTTAATGAATCTTAGTGATGGATTTCCTAATGTTGAACCATGAGATGCCACGGATTTTAAAATATAGAGATAAAATAAATGGATAAGATGATACTACTGGAATATATTTAAATTTTAAGTTCTTATTCCTAAACAGAAGAAAATGCTGTCTCAGAAAAGTTAGCCAGTATATGAAACATTAAAAATGTAAGACTGTTGCTGCAAAACCCAAGTATTGGCTGTTGGCAAAGGTGGGGAGTTTGCTCAGGATGGAGGAGCAGGGGCAAGTGAAGTGTCTCCTCTTCAAGGGGATGTTAGGGGATGGGTGGTCATGCGCAAATAAAATATTTTGGGTGTTATGGTTACTTACTAATTTTTAGGTGTTAATAGAGACATATGGATTATAGCATTATTCTTAGAATAGTAAGGTAACATTTAGGGGCATCGGGAATCATAAAGTAACATTAATTTGAAAGTGAGAGGGAGAGGATAGAAGAGAAACTTAACAGGACTAGCAAAAAGCTCAATATGATGAGCAAGGACACAGGGAGAGGTAAAAATAGAAAAAATTATTAAATAGCAAATATTAAATAAGAGGAGAATAAAACCAAAAAATTAATCTTCACAATAAATTCAAATAAATCAAATTTCCCTATCGTGAAACAAAGAATGTCAAATCAGGTTAAAAATGTATATACAGATATGTGCTTTCTATCAGAAACATACCAGAAATAAAATGAAGACAAAGGTTGAAAGGAAAAGGATGTACAGAATTATATAGGACAATATAAATAAAAAAGTATGAAGAACTGACAATATCAATGTATCAGATAACGCAAAATCTACAAGAAATGCATTAAATGAGACACACGGATTACTATATTGTGGTAAAAGCTGTAGTCCAAAGGCAAGTTTATAGCTTCATTCACCAGGCACAAAGCATCAAAAATATATAAAACAAAATCCTCCAGGAATACAAAGATAATTTAATCAAGTAAAGATGCAATGCATTAAAAATAAGATCAGCAAGATTCTTTTTCAAATATTTATGAGCATATATATTTTCAAAATGTTTATATTCTCCTGACAGAGAATATGCATTATTTTTTTACATTCTCAGAGCATATACAATTGTGAATCATATACTTCATCTCAGAGAGAGACACAGAGGCCGTCTAGTCAATCCAATAAAACTAGGAATCAACAACAAAATCATGAATAAATAACCAAAAGTACTCTTCTAAACAACCACAGATCAGAGTAGAAATCAGACGGCTATTAATGGCAAATTAATTAAATTTATGAGCACTTCACTTTAAGATCTATGGAATTGTGGCCTTGAACACTTTTTTATATCAATGAAGAAAGAAAGCCTGAAATTTACAATTAAGAATTCAACTTAAGGAAAGAGAAGAAGACCAAATTCTGTTATTCTAAGAGTTAAACTGTTTTAGGCTTCTGACTTATCTAGTATATTTAAGGTCATACACACAGAATCCATGAGGAGCCTTGGCAAGGATCCAGGCCTATTTTTGACAATTCCCCTGTCCCAGGCAGGAGCGTGAGTCAGGCTGCTCGGGCTCTGCCAGGCCCAGGCGCAGATTCCAGCCAGGAATGTGGAAGAGGCCTCTAGTCCAGTGTGAGGACCGTTTGGGCATCATCCCACATTGGCTGCTCCTGAACGCCCGGCAGCCACGGCCTCCTTCCAGGTTCTCCTCAAGACTTCCTGCAAGGAGGATCTGGGACAAGCAGCCTCAGTCACAGGCGGAGCCCCAGGTGAGCCAAGAAAGGCCAGATGCTGCCAGGATGTGGGGATCAGGTCACTGTGGAGGCGCTCCAGGCACTTTTGTTCTGGGCATCGTCTACTCACTCAGGGGCAGCTGGGCGCACTCAGGGGCGGGGTGGTTCTCAGCAGGCTGATGGTGCTGGGGCTGGGGAGTAGCTGCAGGGAAGGTGCTGGTGCAGGTGGTGCAGGCTGTGACTTGCCCAAGTGCCTGCCAGGGGTCAGCCGGACCTTCCATCCAGCCCAGCTCCACTGGCCAAGTTGCGCCTCAGTTTGCCCACATCTCCATCTCCATGTGAAGGGTCACCATCTTCTGATTTGCACAAAGGTGTTGCCAGGCCAAGAACGGCAGCCCTGGCGGTGACAGTCAAAGACTACAGCACAGGTCAGAGGCTGCCACCTTTCTGGGCCGAGAGAGGAGTTTGGGGAGCCATGCATGCAGATGCACAATGATGAACTGAGGCAACAGTCTGGCTTGTCTTCCACGAGGGTGGGGATAGAAGGAAGGGGCACAATGCCTTGGAGTTGGAGTCTAGGAAGCCACAAGAGCAAGGAGTTAACATTCCCTCCTGCACCCCACCTTGCTCCCCTTGAATGAGGATGCAGTCTTTTAGGTCACAAGGCTGTGTGGGCAGGTGTGAAGTTGGCCTCCATTGTCTGCGCTGTGCTCCTGGGAGTGCTCGGCCTCTAGCCATGGAAGGAAGGATCCTCCTCAAGCATCACATGCATCAAACGTGGCCTGATGTGTGCCAGGTCCCTACCAAGAGGGCAGAGCCCTAGGCCAGGTCTGGAGCTTAACGTCACTTCCGAGCGTGCATGTACCTCACCCAGTGCCACCTTCCTCTGGTTTAAACAGCTGGCCTCGAGGAAAGGCAGAGCTTTCCCAGCCCTTGGGAATCCATCAGATTCCATGTTCCATACAGGGCTCTGTGGTATTCCAGGGGCTTGCTGCTCAGTCCGAAGTCCAGGAGCATCAGCATCTCCTGGGAGACAAGACCCCACACCAGGTGACTGGTGTGCACACTCAAATATGAGAAGCACTGCCTTACCGGACCATTTCCTTCTGTCTAAAGTAAGAACGAGGCCAAGAAAAGGTATGAAATTGTTTTAAAGCTGAGATCTTTGAGTGGTGTGGGATTGCCAGGTTCTACCTTTCTCTTTGGTTTAAGTTCCTGAAAAAGCCTTTAACACTGGGTCTGTGTGCATGACTGAGAACCGCTGTTAGCATACGTGGCTTGTTTCATCCCCTCCTGGAGCCCTGAACCTAATTCTAATGTCTGTCATTCTCAAGGTTCTCTGGGGCTCTGCTGTTTGAAGCATGTAATGTAAATGCCACTCAGTTGGACAGCAAAGGACTTGCTCCTGATGACTTTATCCTTTTCAGAACCCTGAACTAGTTAGTTCTCATCTTAGAAAATGTCATGGCATCATATTTTAAATTCATTAGGAAACACCAGCTTACAATCAGTAGTTCTGTTTCCTACAGGACAATGACCTGTCAGATATGCAATGCTATCATCTCTCTTCTTCCAAAGGAAAATCCTTTGTAAGCAAGCCAAGATTTACCAAAAATGCTGAAATTAACTGCACAGGAATGGGCAATTTTTTTCGTTTTCTTATGTTCCTGTGTTTGATTTAGACACAGTCTATTTCTGTGGCACGATTTCAACAATAACAGCATAGATTTTAATCATCATTTTGTTTACAATGAAGTATAGATTGATAAATAGTCCATTCATCATGAGGAAGTTTTCTAAAGACCTGTTACATATATATATATGTGTTTTTGAGGCCATTTTCAAAAAGAACCTGAAAAGTGTCCTTTTAAATGTGGTGTTTTCAAATTCCCCAGGGCACTCAGGTTTCTTTCTCACCGTGATCCTAAAGAAGTGAATAGGGTATTTGTTTAACCAGCTGCATTCTAATCTCCGTGGGGATACCAAAAGGAAAAACATGGCCTCTCTCAGAGTTCACAGTCTGGAGTAACATCCACAAAAGAGAGAAAATTGAATGTCATATTATGGTTGTACTGCCTAGCTTTAAGGTCAAAGAAGAGAGATCCCACACTTGCTGTAGAAATCCAGGAAGGCTGCATACAAAACGTGTGACTTGAACGTTCCACGTAGACAAAGTCAGGCTTTTCAATGAATGTGGCCATGGAAGTAAAAAAATCAGATGTTAGCCAGCATTTGTGTGCAGATAAACTACAAAATGCCCTTCCCAGCATTTCCAATTTCGATTATCCTCTTTCTCTTCTAGCTTACAATTGTCACGAGGTGAGCTACTCATGACACATACACTGGTTAGAGACCAGGGTCCATGTCATGGGGCTGGCAATGGAGAGAAACTTACAGGCCATACCAGGACACATGTCACATAAGGCCAGTATGAGCAAAGCTGGGATTAGAATTTTAATAATATAATAGACCCTCTGATTATCAATGTAATGCATATGCATTGCAAAAAAATATAAAAATACAGAAAAGTAATAAAGAAGCTATTTGATTCTAATATATTGATCAAAGATAATTGCTATAAGCATTTAGGACTATATTTTACTAGAATTTTGTGCATGTGAATTTATACCCAAATACAACCACATGTGTTGATATGCTGCTATGAATTCTTGGGACTGACCGTGGAGGCAAGAGGAGAGGGATGAGGGAAGCTACAGTTCAATCAGTCTCTTTCAGTTGAAATTGCTTTATCTTGCATCGATTTTCAATGTTGTCATTTTGATGTATGGTATGAAAAGTTACCCTCTTTAGCACCATTCAGTATTCACTTATATTGTCTACACTGTTCTATGTGATGTCTGACAAATGCACAGGCTGAACAAAATGGAAATGATTCCCTTAGAGTTCTCTCATGGCCTTGGATTTAGTAAGCAAATGAAAATTGAGAGTTACTCAGTTATTCCTTAAAAGGTTTCAAATGTCTATATCTGCTTCACTATGAGAAAAATGTCAAGTCCTGCAAGATGTATTTCTGATGTAATTAATATAAACCTTTTCACCGTGCTTGTACGTCTCTTAACCCCAAATCACCTGTGTATTGCAGAATGGGACTGCTTGACTGAGAGTCTACATCTTAAAGACATTATTCTAGGCCCTGTGCAAGAGAGAAATGGGTGCCAAATATGGCCTTGACTTATAGGACTCACTATCTAGAATGAGAGATAGAAAGCACATGGAATATACTATTGCTGGGCTTCACAATGGGTATAAATTCCCAGAAAAAAGCAGAGGTGACTTCCCTTCACCCTCCCTGAAGAATTCCAATCACTCTTTCAGACTCTCGTGGGAGTCATGCTCACCAGGAAATCTTCTCCAAGTCAACAGTCTAGGCTCTAGATCCTTTAGTGATACTTTTGTTAGACTGTGCGTGTCTCCGCCACACTTAACTCCATTTTTTCTCATATCTTTCTTTTTTTCTAGTCTGTGAGTAAATTGAGAGGAGGTGGTATGACATTCATTTTTGCATCCCTGGGAAATAGCATTTGGCACATAAAATTATTTAATAAATGCTATTGGAATTTATGAAATTGAGAGAAGTTCAGGAAGGAAACTGGAAGGTGTCATTTTGATTTTGAGGTACCAGTGGCTTCTTTAAGAAGCCAAAATTTCTGAAAGCAATTATAATATAACGTGGAACTAAGATAATTCAGGGGCTCAGAATGTTGCGGCACTGAGGGTATCCATCCTCTCATCTGCAGGTTGGCTGCCTTGATTTGCCTCAGTAGATGGCAAAACTTGATTGGTCATTAAGTGATAACGGATTTATTTAATTTTTTAAAATTTGTGATACAAAATTCAAAGACAAGTTAATTTTAGAAACTAGCCTGTATTTAAATAAGGTAGCAAAGCTGAAACAATATAATTTCTTTCAGAATTTTTAAGACAAGTGATTTTTAAAAAATTGAATGGTCTCCAATTATTTATGGAATTGTCTCTCCCAACCTCCTCTTTGTCTTTTACCTTCCCTTTCTACTATCTTTTAAGTGAACCTTTTAAAACACAAACATATTTGTAATATGTATTCAAGAGCAGTGTGAAGCAGCTGGACTGTGGGAGCCTTTCAGGGGAAGGGAGAAGGTCATATTATTTGAGGAGGTCGAAGGGCATTCATAATATGCGTGTGTCTGATTTATAGGGAAAAAAATCAAATCTTAATTAGCCTGAGAAACACACTTCAGAAAAATTATGGAAGGGTAGAGATTAATATATTTGAATATAAAATGGAATGGTTCCAGTTTACCATATAATTTCTGTCATCTTAGTCAAATCTATAAGGATGTGGTTATACTGCATTTTATTCTCAAGTTTTTCATAAGCCTTCCTTTTAAAAACCCTTAAGGAATGGGTTGCTTTCTCTTTATTATATTTAGCCCTATTGTCTTCATTTTCAAATTGAACCCCAAATTTCTTGAGATCGTACAGGCATATCTTAGAGATATTGTGGGTTCGGTTCCAGACCAGTGCAATAAAATGAATGTTGTGATAAAGTGAATGTTGCAATAAAGAGAGTGACACAAATTTTTTGGTTTCCCAGTGCATATAAAAGTTATGTTTACAGTATACTGTAGTCTATTAAAGTGTGCAATAGCATATGTCTAAAAAATGTGCATACCTTAATTAAAAAACACTTTATTGCTAAAAAATGCTAACCATCTTCTGAGCCTTCAGCAAATTGTAACCTTTTGGCTGGTGGAGGGTCTTGCCTCGATGTTGATGGCTGCTGACTGATCAAGGTGGTGGCTGCTGAAGGCTGAGGTGGCTGTGGCAATTTTTAAAATTAAGACAACAATGAAGTTTGCCACATTGATTGACTCTTCCTTTCACAAATGGTTTCTCTGTAGTATGCGATGCTGTTTGATAGCATTTTACTCACAGTAGAACTTCTTTCAAAATTGTAGTCAGTCCTCTCAAACCCTGCCACTGCTTTATCAGCTAAGTTTATGTGATATTCTAAATCCTTCATTGTCATTTCAGCAATCTTCACAGCATCTTCATCAGGAATAGGTTCTATCTCAAGAAACCACTTTCTTTGCTCATCCATAAGAAGCAACTCCTCATTGGTTAGTTTTATCCTGAGATTGCAGCAATTCAGTCACACCTTCAGGATCCACTTCTGATTCTTGTTCTCTTGCTATTTCCACCACATCTGCAGTTACTTTCTCCACTGAAGTCTTGAACCCCTCGAAGTCACCCATGAGTGTTGGAATCAAAATCAACTTCTTCCAAACTCTGGTTAATGTTGATATTTTGACTTCTTCCCATGAATCATGAATATTCTTAATGGCATCTGGAATGGTGAATTCTCTTCAGAAGGTTTTCAATTTACTTTGCCCAGATCCATCAGAGGAATCACTATCTATGGCAGCTATAGCCTTACAAAATATATTTCTTAAATAATAAGACTTGAAAGTCAAAATGGCACCTTTATCCATGGGCTTCAGAATGGATGTTGTGTTAGCAGGCACAAAAACAACATTAATCTCATTGTACATCTCCATCAGAGCTCTTTGGTGACCAGGTATAATGTCAATGAGCAGTCATATTTTGAAAGGAGTCTTTTTTTTTGAGCATTAGGTCTCAACAGTGGGCTTAAAATATCAGTAAACCATGTTGTAAACAGATGTGCTGTCATCCAGGCTTTGTTGTTCCATTTATAGAGCACAGGCAGAGTAGATTTAGCATAATTCTTAAGGGCACTAGGATTTTCAGAATGGTAAATGAGCATTGGCCTCAGTCTAAAGTCACCATCTGTGTTAGCCCCTAAAAAGTCAGCCTGTTCTTCGAAGCCAGACATTGACTTCTCCTCTCTAGCTATGAAAGTCCTACATGGCATCTTCTTCCAACAGAAGGCCATTTTGCATACATTGAAAATCTATTGTTTACAGTGTAGCCACCTTTGTTAATGATCTTAGCTGGATCTTCTGGTTAACTTGCTGCAGCTTCTGCATCAGCATTTGCTGTTTCACGTTGCACTTTTATGTTATGGAGACAGCTTCTTTCCTTAAATAGGATGAACCAACCTCTGCTAGCTTCAAACTTTTCACCTCTCTCAGCCTTCATAGAACTGAAGAAAGTTAGGGCCTTGCTATGGATTAGGTTTTGGCTTAGGGGAATGGTGTGGCTTGCTTGACCTTCTGTCCAGACCACTAAAACTTTCTCCATGTCAGCAATAAGGCTGTTTCAGGGGTCAGCCTAGTGGCATAGTGGTTAAGTTCACTCCCTCCACTTCACCAGCCTGGGGTTTGCAGGTTCGGATCCCAGGCATGGACCTACACACTGCTCATCAAGCCGTGCTGTGACTGTGTCCCACATACAAAATAGAGGAAGATTGACACAGATGTTAACTCAGTAACAATCTTCCTCAAGCAAAAAGAGGAAGATTAGCAACAGATGTTAGCTCAGGGTCAATCTTCTTCACCAAAAAAAAAAAAAAAGGCTGTTTCACTTTCTTATCATCCATGTGTTCACTGGAGTAGCACTTTCAATTTCCTTCAAGAAATTTTTCTTTGCATTCACAACCTGGCTAACTGTTTGGAAAAGAGGCCTAGCTTTTGGCCTATGTTGGCTTTTGATGCGCTTTTCTCACTCAGCTTAATCATTTCTAGCTTTTGATTTAAAGTGAGAGACTTAAAGTGCAACTCTTTCACTTGAACTCTTAGAGGCCATTGTAGGGTTATTAATTGGCCTAATTTTCAATATTGTTGCATCTCAGGGAATAGGCAGGCTCAAGGGGAGGGAGACAGATGGGGAACAGCAGGCCAGTGAGCAGTCAGAACACACAATTATCAGTTAAGTTTCTTGTTTTGTATGGTCAAGCTTCGTGGTGCCCCCAAACAATTATAACAGTAACATGAAAGATCACTGATCACATATAGTCATAGCAAATATAATAATCATGAAAAAATTTGATATATTGTGAGAATTACCAAAATGTGACACAGAGACATGAAGTGAGCAAATGCTGTTGGAAAAATGGCACCGATAGACTTGCTCGATGCAGGGTTGCCACAAATCTTTAATTTGTAAAAAATGCAGTATCTGTGAAGCACAATAAAGTGGAGCACAATAAAATGAGGTATGCCTGTATTTGGATTATAATATTTTATTACAGAGCTGGAAAAAAAGTCTTAGAGTTGGAAGGGATCTTGTAACTTTCCTAACCTAATCCTGAACAAGAGGAATAGAAAGACAAGTACTTGTTACAGTGCTGTGAAAAGAACATTGAAACATTGAAAAGAATTTTGAGTCAAATGACCTTGGCTGTTGCTCTAGTTCTACCACCTACCTTATGGATTTTCTATTAAGTAGGAATGACTTAAAAATCATTAAATACTTGAACTAAATTAAAATAATTGATTAGATTACAATGTTTTGAATATTTTGATTACCTATTGAATTAAATATTCCAATAGAATGCAAGCTTCATTAAAGCAGGAATTTTTTTATTTTTTCCAGATCCTGGAAACAATGCCTGAAACCTAAGAGGTGCTCTATAAAATCTTTAAAAAAATGAGTTTAATAAATTGATAGCTTTGAAGAAATAAAAATATTTAGCTTTAAACCTGTTCTGAATATAATTCAATTTTAAATAATTCACAGTCGATATTATGACTTCCCCATATCTTGACATCATTAAAGTGTTTTGATTTTGAGGTGCCAGAAGGTCATTTTGGGGGTTCTGGTTTTAAAGTTTGATAGAAATGAAGTTTATTGGGATTTCACTTCTGCTTTAAATTTTTCAGAGACCCCTGTCTATGTATTTTTCCAAACTTTGGCTTTTTATTAATGTTATTGGGACTATTCTTGTGATTTATGGGAGAAGACCAAGAAATATGATTTAATTATAGGTAGCAAAATTTTGGCAGCAAATTATCAAATAAATTCACTCATTAATCTATCCCACCACCCGCCCGTTTGTGATGGTTCTGCTCTAGAAGCTGGCACGATGGATGAACTTGGAAGTGCATGGTGTAGCGTGGTTCAATCAAGTCTTCCTGTTTAATATTTATTGGGCATCCTCATTGTGAAGTAATCCATAGAATACAGATTAGATCACAGCTTTCACCTTCAAAAAGTAAGACATAAGCACCCTGTAAAGTCTCTGTGGAATGAGGCAACTTGCCAAACCAAAAAAAAAAATTTTAAATGATGGCTGCAATTTTACTCTTGATTCTTGATTCTTTCTTGCTCAGTCTGAAGGAAAAAAATCTGAAACAGAGGATATGGGGCATAGCCAGCCTGTATTCAGTTACCCTGCCATTGAAAGTAGACCCATCCACCTGCAAAGGGCTATATTGAGCTGCCTTTGTGGAAGAAAAGCTTTATCTGTGTTTTAAGAGATCATAAATTTCATCTATTTTTTTAAAGTTGTGATACAAAGTTCAAAGAAAAGTTATTCTAGAAATCTGCCTCTATTTAATTAGGCAGTAACCTGAGTTAGGAAAAATATTCCTTTCAGATGTTCTAAAACCACTGAGTTTCTATATAATTGATTAGTAAGTAAGGGCATATTAAGAGGGTGGTATCTCTAAGCCTGTGGTGAGAGAAGGAGACCTGATTTAGGCGCCTTCCCCTCCACCCTTCAGAACAACCTTCTAAAACACAAATATATTTGTAATGGGAAGTTGGACTTGTGTGAGCAATAAGGAACCATTGTTGGCTTTGGTCATGAGATAATCTATAACACCATTGTTCAAAGTGGCTACTGGGCACTTGAAATGAGTCTAGTCCAAATCGAGATGTGCTGTAGTTGTAAAATACATCCTAGATGTTGAAGACAGTATGAAAATTATCTCATTGATAATTTTTTATATTGATCACATGTTGGATATATTTTGGATACCTTGGGTTGAAGTATATTATGAAATTAATTCCAACTGTTTCATTTTACCTTTTTTAATGTGGCTACTAGAAAAATTTAGAATTGCATATGAGGCTTGCATTGTATTTCTTTGGGAAACTGGTGTTGAACGTTGAGTGAAACTTTTCCTGTTGTCCTCAATTTGGCTTCTAGGACTTACAGATAAGGACAAAAATTGCTAATTAGCCCCACATTCCAAAGAGAGCAGCTAGAAATTGGGCTAAACAACTTCTAAACTAAGGGGTGGGGGAACTATTCCTCCTACAACCCCAGCTTCAGCCAAACAATGCACTCCCAAGGTCAATGACTAGAGAGAGAGGCTTTCCCCTTCTCCTCCTTGTATTCACATTCCATCCACCCCCAAGTCAAGTGATGAGGCTTGGAGGTTAGGAGTTGGGAATAAGAGCTTGAGAGTCCCTGCAAGAGATTGGGCATTTTGCTTCCATCCCTGGCTGGATGCTTGATCAGTTGTAGGATCTGGGGACCACACTGGTGGAGCATTAGAGTGCAGTGGAGAGCATGGTGAGAGAATCATTGGGAAAGCTTGGTGAGTGTACCCCGAAGGTGGCTCTTGAACTAGAACAGGGAGACTGGTCCCTTCTTCTAGTCTAGAAATGTGTGAAGGCAGGAGGCTTGCTGTAATTATTTGCTGAGCAAAGGGGACTGTTCTGTGATTTGCCTATGAAGAAAAGTCAAAGGGAGGAAAAGGATCATCACCCAAATTCTGTGGCTTTCAGAGAGAACAGAAGATTGCTTTGATTCCTGGCTTGCTGTGAAGGGGCGTGGAGACTAGAAGAGAAAGGAGAGGCTATAGAGTTACTGAGGCGTCCTGGCCAAGTGAAGGGACAATCCACCTCACCAAGAATGCTACATGCCCTCTCTTTGTTTTCTCCAGGGCTGCTTGTGTGTGTGTGTTGGGTGGTGGGTGGGTGGGGGTGGTGATGGGGGTCAGGAGAGGTCAAGGTAAAACCAGTTACCTAAATAATTGACTGTTCTTTTTACAATATGAGGTATTTAGCACTGGTCCTCATCTACAAGCCTTAGTCTCAAGCACTTAGCCCTCATCACTCACCTGTGTCACTGCCCTATTCAAATGCTATTAATGGCTTCCCATGGTCTGCCAGGCAAAATGCTAATTCCTTAGAAGATCAGTTACATACAGCATCTGGTCTTTACCTAACTTTCTAGCCTCTCTCATTGTTAACTCCAATCTTTCTATGTTTTAACCGGATAGAACAACTTGGAACTATTCGCCTTTTCCTGAAATCATGCTTTCACTCATTCAACAAATATATATTGATACCTCTAATGCATCAGGCACTCTTTCAGGCATTACAGATTTGATAGGGGCTTATAGTCTAATGAATAGGATATTTTTGTCTTGGTAAATGCCATCCCTGCTTCTTGAATATGCTTCCTTCCTTCCTCCACCATAGATTAAAGGACACCTCAACTGCAAAGCCTTTCCTCAGACAGGATATGTGCTATCTGGCTCTGTACTTTGTATTTATTGTCTGCTAGAACTTTGTTTCTATCACTTGGTTACCCCCCCACCTAGTCTGAGACAGGAGCTGCGTTTCTATCTGTGTATCTACAACATCTGGCACATTATGGGTGCTTAAAAGACGCATGCTGAAATGCCTCAACCTTATTGTCTTATTTTAGTTACATTTACTTATTTAAATATATATGTTATATTAAATATATTAAATTATTTAAATATATATTTAATTACCTTAAATTATATTTAATTCTGTCTTTATTTCTTACTTTTGTATTTTATCAGAGATTATATAACATCCAGAGACTTGGCAAGCCAAGTTTAGTTCAGAACAGTTACACAATCAAAATATGCTTTAAAGAAGTCTATTCCAAGCAGCATTGGTTGAATGATTTAACATATTTCTTTCTGTATCTAAACAGTGAAGTCATTCCTGACTTTTGGGCCAAAAGTAAAGAACATAGTTCCCCAAATTATTCTCAAAATAAGGATAAACAGCTGCTATCATTTTGAAAATATAAAACTATTTTGACCATCAGAGGCTCATTTCAATGCATACAAAAACAGAGCTATATATAGTTAACACAGACTTGCATGTTGCTAAGTTATAATCACTGAGTCACTGATTAAGGAGTGGCTTACATCTGGGACTTGTCTTGAAAACAGGATTTTTCACCATCAAAACGGCTGTTTTCCTTTCTTTAGTATTGGATAAAAACTAAAGTAATATAAGATTTCAAATGGCAATCTGTGACACTTGCAAAACTAGCAGTTAAAATTTATTGATCTACTCTATTAGTAGGACTAAAATAATAGATACTGTGTGTGGTTAATTAGAGCCGCGGACAACCTCAGAATTTACAAGACACGGAAACAGCAGAATAATCCCAAGCATCTTAAAGTGGCATCAAAGGAGTGAGAGATTCAACCTCCCATAGTGTCTGGCAGCCCAGCATGGTATGGGGATAGTAGTAGAAGCAGCGGGCAGGATGGGACAGCATGGAGGAATTCATGCGGTAAGGTAGTAGCAATGTCTACATAAAATATATTGAGTACCCACAGCATGATGGCCAAGTCAGGAGATGACAGCATGGATGGATTGTGACATATGGTCAACTATCCATACACATCCCAACACCCCTGCTCTGTGCATGCCTCTTGGTTCTCAGATGCAACTCCAGAAAAAATGTCAGAGCATGAATTCTGAAATGAATGAGATTTTTTTTTTTTTACCACCTGGCGCAATGGGCTCAAAGTATAAATCAAGTTGACTTATAGGAAAAAATTACATCTCTTGCGTACTTGAGTTTAGGAGCTGCAGTGCAAATATGTTGCACTGTATCCCTGTGCATTTGTGCATATTCCTGAAGGACGCATTTCTAGAAGCAAAACTTCTGGGTCAAAATGTATGTCTTTTACATTTTGGTAAGTGCTAGCAAATTGTCCCCTGAAATTATATTTATTTCTATTTTTCTACTAATGATATATTGGGGTGCTTTTTGTCTGATACCTTTGGCAATATTTATCAATAGCTCCCCAAAATTCATTTACCTAAAATATCTCCTTTAATTCATTTCCACAGAAATGTCCCTTTTGGTTTGCTTCCAGAAGCGTCTTGCCCAAAGATAATTGCATTTAGCTCAATTGCATTCAAATCCAATGTCATTAATTCATTTTTATCATCTATGTCGTTTGCCTTGAGGAACTGTGGAATAGAGGTGGAGGAGGACAGACTAACGTTCATTATGTGGTTACTTTGAATTGGGTGCTTTACAAATAGTATTTCTTATCCTAATAACACTTTGCAGTGGTTCTTGAAGTGGGGTGTCTGGACCAGCAGCATCAGCTTCACCAGGGACCTTTTTAGAAATGCAAGTTCTCAAGTGCTGCCATAGACCTAGTGAATCAGGAACTCTGTTTTCTCTTTTTACAAGCCAACGAGGTAATTCTAGTGTACCCTAGAGTTGGAGAACCACTGCATTATACCCATTTCATAGATGAGGAACTGAACCGAAGAAGTAAGCAGCTTGCTCAAGGTTATCAGCTATATAAGGTTGGTCTGACATTAAAGTCAGCACAACGCTTCCTCCCTGTGTGGAGGTAAATTCTAATAGGATACAAGGCATAAGATGTGCTGTAGGAGGAGGACAAGAGGTGAAATGTGACAGTGTAGAACTTGGAGAAAACCTGGAGTTGAGGAACCAGATCCTGGCAGCTGTTGGAGAACTTGTCCTGGGCAATTGCCAATCAAATGGGCAAAATGCAGCAAAAGTGTGTGGATAACCATTATGGTCAGGTGGCTACTGACAGAGAACACTAAGGCCCCAACACTGGAAGAGAGAGAGACAGACTTTGCCAAAACATCAACTGGGGCTGAAATTGACCCTGGGTCTAAGACTCCTTTTATTCTAACAAATATGCCAGAAATGTGGAGAATAGACAGTAGGCAGGGCATAGGCCCGTGAGTTATAGATTAGAATTATTATAGTGCTGATAATGCAGCAAAAGACAGGGGCAACGTTGGAAGAAGACAAATTTATCTTGTGCTAGAATTAGGGCATCCTTGTCAGAGACGATTATTAGTCGCTGAAATATTTTTGTTTTTTTAAGAAGGAGAAAATACTGCAGGTTTTGTGGTCAAAAAGGTCGGATCACAGAAGTATCCACGAAATAGAAGGTAAAGGGCTCTCGTCTTTGGAAGAGGAAAGAGTTCAATGTAACTCATCGTTAAGTAAAAGAAAGCAAGTTCTATGAGATGCAGACTTCCCTAGTTTGCTTTGCCTGCTCACAAAGAAACATAACTCGGACTACGTATAGGGAGTAACTGGCCACTGCTTGTTTGATTCAAGTACATAACCTTGGAAATGGGGCCCAAGGGGCAGGTCTCTAAATTCAAGAGCTCTTCGAATCTGGAAGTAAAGACAACTTTGACCTCTTATGAGGCACCTGAGTGCCCATAAAGGATCTCCTGAATTGATCTTCAGGAAATGGCAGTATTTTTCTTTTTCTGCCAAACCATGACACAATCAGAAAAAACTTTGATCCACTTAGGGGAAGGCAGTGTGGGTAGTCGGGTGTGATGCAGTCGTTCTCCAACTTCCGTGTGCATCAGGATCACGTGGAGGGCTTGTTGAACACAGGTGCTGGGCTGGGCTCCCCGAGTTTCTGATTCATTAGGTCTGGGATGCAGCCAAAGATTTTGCTTTTCTAACAAGTTCCCAGGTGATGCTGATACTGAGAACCTTGTGTAGAGAAAAGAGTTTGGGTTTGGGAATAAGAACACCTGTGTCCCTCTCCAAGTCATAACATCTAATTTCTGAGTGCCCTTGGAAAAATCACTTAACCTTTCTGATTCAAGATTTCTCCTTTGTAAGTTGTGTGTGATGGTAATAAAACCAACTTAATGAGGTTGTCCAGAATTGTTGGGATGACCAAATGCAGTGATGCAGGAAAATGTTTGTGAATATTGCTTAATAATGCACATGTGATGGTTAACTAATGTGTCAATTTGACTGGACTAAGGGATGCCCAAATAGCTGGTAAAACATTATTTCTGGGTGCATCCGTGAAGGTGTTTCCAAAAGAGATTAACATTTGAATCAGTAGACTGAATAAAGGTATCTACCCTCACCCATGTAAGTGGGCATCATCAATCCGTTGAGGGCCCTGGTAAAACAAAAAGGCAGAAATAGGTCAAATTCTCTCTCTCTCTTCTTGAGCTGGATGTCCATTTTCTCCTGTCCTGAGACACCACAGCTCCTGGTTCTCAGACCTTCGGAGTCAAACTGCATTACATCATCAGCTTTCCTGGTTCACCTGCTTGCAGATCGTGGAACTTCTCAACATCCACAACCACATGAGCCAATTCCTATAATAAATTTCCTCTCATATATATATCCAATTGGTTCTGTTTGTCTGGAGAACCCTGACTAATACAGTGTGTTTCTTCCCCTTTATTTTTACAGTTAAAAACAAAAGAAAACTCCTCCACTCACAAATTTATCTCCAGATGGCTCTGCTTTTCTTGGGGCTGATATAAGGCAAAGTAGGTGAACAGTCTGTCACAACGATAAATTGGAAATTCTGGTAGACAATGTTGGTCACCTACCCAATAGCCACCTCTTCCACTTTTTTCTTGTTTACAGAACATTAATTTTGTTCAAGGATGACGTAGCTTTGTGGTCAAGGAAGAAGAGTCCCCCCCCTAGCCCAGGGATATGAATCATGATTGGTTCAAGCCCGTCTTGGTAACCTTGGCTTTTTCTCACATCAATAATGCTAAGAGGGTCAAATTCATATATTCAGCATATATTTATTCAGTGCCAGGCACTGTTCTTGGTGCAGGAATGTAAAGATGAACAAGAGTGACTAATAGTCCCAAATGGGAGGCCTATGCTAAACAAATAAGAACCTGAATAATTTCTACCATGAAGTAAATGTACTATGTGCAGTAAGCTGTGTAATTGGAATCCTAACCTGTTCTGGAGGAAGAAAGAGAAAAGAGGTGTCAAGAAAGATTTCTGTAAGTGGCACTTAAGCTAGGAATTAAGGATAGATAGGAGCAAAAATATTTCAAGCTTGTATAAAGACTGTGAAATGTGAAGAAGTTTTGTACATTACACAAATTGGAGATATCAAATGGGGTCAGGTCATAGAAGGTGTTAGGGGTTATGTTGGGAGTTTCAGACTTTAGCCAAAGAGAAAAATGGGACGTCACTGAAGGATTTTAGCTTGCAGTCATAGGAGTAGATTTGCACTGAAAAAAAAAATTATTCTGGCTGCCCATGAAGAATTAATTGAAAGGGGACCAAGAGGACATGTGTGAAGCCCATTAACAGATACTGCAACAAGAAATGGTCACAGCTTGGACTATAGCTGCTCTGTCCAATGTGGTAGGCACTAGCCACATGTGGCTACTGAGCACTTGAAATATGGCTTGTCCAAATTACAATGTGCTGTAAGTGTAAAATATATGCCAGATTTCAAAGATTCAGTAAAGAAAAAAATGTAAATATCTCATTGATAATATTTTGTATTGATTACACGTTCAAATGACAATATTTTGGATATACTGAGTTAAATAATGCATCTTATTAAATTTAACTTAACCTGGTCCTTTTTACTTTTTAATGTGTCTACTAGAATGTTTAAAATTATATGTGTGACTTGCATGTGTGGAAATACGTATTTCATTGAACAGTGCTGATATTGTGTTGACAATGGAGATGGAAAGAAGTAAACATATTTGAAAAGTGTTTAGGAGACTAAATTGACTAATTTAATCATTTATTGTGGAAGAGAGGATCAAGGATCATATCTCTCTTTCTGGCATGAATAATTGGAGGAATACATCATTTTTGTGTGTGTGTGTGAGGAAGACCAGCCCTGAGCTAACATCCATTGGCAATCCTCCTCTTTTTTTTTTTTCTGAGGAAGACTGGCCCTGGGCTAACATCGTGCCCATCTTCCTCTACTTTATGTGGGACGCCGCCACGGCATGGCTGACGAGAAGTGCATCGGCGGGCACCCGGGATCTGAACCTGCGAACCCCAGGCTGCCAAGTGCGGACTAAGCTGCTGCGCCACCGGGCGGCCCCCAGGAATACGTCATTTTTTGAGAAACTGAAGGAGGAGCTGGGTTGAGGAGAGTATGAAAGATAATGTGTTCGTATTTGGCCATGCTAAATTTGATGTTCCTCAAAAAAGATATCTGAGCAGGACATATAAATTGAGGAGTCAGCCAAAGATGGTAAATGAAGCCATGGGAGTGGCTGAGTTCAAGCGGAAACTGAAAGTTTAAAGAGAAGAAGAGGCAACTGAGAGGGACCCACCAGAGGGGGAAGAGACAAACGAGAACATGTTTGCAGAAAGAAAGGAGGGAAATGTCACCATATCAAAGGCTACTGAGACAAAACAGCAGAAAGTTGATAATTACTGAAATTAAGTGATGGACACACAGTAGTTCATCACTATTCTCTCTATATTTGCGTATATTAAAATTTCTATAATGAAAATTGTTGAGTTTTCCAGACACCTAGAAAGATAAGGGCTGAGATGTGTTCTTTGGGGAAAATTCGGCCAAATCATCCATAAATTTCTATCAGAGTTAAATTGTACACATATAGAGCTCAATTAATTAAAAAATACAACAGATGTAAATCTTAAGGTTCAGGGACGCTTGTCCAATGAAGAAGTATCTTATGTACATTCCCTCTTCCCTACAATAACAGTGGAATTTCATGTAATTTGAGAAGGGAGAATGTAAGAAATGCAAATACTCATTGTCCCCAGGTGAGAAAGAGGACAAGAATAAGCAAGTTTGGATCATGTCCTTTGAATTTTCATCCCTTCCACTGACCCAGGGAAGAAACAAGACATAGAGGTGTAAACCTGAGATTTCAATCACTTGGATGATAACACACACTAGCTTAAATCAAGAATAATATATTCCAGCTTCGTAGTTTCCTGTTATTAACATTCTAGCCAATGAACAGTGGGTATCATCTCAGTTTTTGTGCTTGGTATATTGTAATTATTTTGATTATAAATTCAAATTCCTGGGATTTTGAGTATAATGATTCTAAATGTCAGAAATCAATAGACCATGTCTCAATATTTTTTTCTTCTTTAGGCATTAGTAGAATAAAATTCTATGAGCAGAGAAAATAAGGAAAAGCAATAGTTCAAGTTATATAGATTGCATTAAAAATTTTAACACAATGTGAACTGTAGGAAAAACTTATTCTTAAAGTTCTTTCAAAAATATACTAGAAATAGATCTTTTTGTGCAAAAATAATTTATTTTATTTGAATATGGGAAGAGAATAGAAAATTCACAAACAGGTTATATAAGAATTAAGTATTGAAAAAAATTCAAGTTAGCAGGTTCAGTCTGGATTATTCAACGAATGCCTTTGAAATAGTTAATCAACTATTTATAATAATCTGTAATAAAATAGAATTAGATTCCTAGCACCATATGCCCAAATATCCTAAGAAAAACTCCATATGGATTGAATATCCAAAAGCAAAATAAAACAGAAATGCTCAAGAATACCTAAGTGATTATACGTATAAGCAGAAAACATAAAGGGAAATATTGACAGATTTAACTTTTTAAAATTCAAGACATTAAGAACACTCTAAAATGAAAAGCAAAACAGAACATGGAGGAAATATTAGCATATGAGAAAAGGTTAATATATTTAATATAAAAATCTTGCAGAACTATAAGAAAAAATGATACCGGCTCAAGACAAGGTTGACATAAAGGAAGCCATATTGTAGAAAAGAAACCCTATTATAACTTTGAATGACCTCTGATTAACTAGCTCAGACATGCTCTGTGGGTTTTATGGCCCCTCCCAGCTGCTATAAGTTGATAACTTTGTTCTTATGAGGTCCTCAGGAATGTGATGACTCCTCAGCAGAGTTTATGCTGATAGCCATCATCAATGACAACCAAAAGATCAGGGTGTAGGTCGTTGGTCCGGTCTCTGACGCATATCCAGTAAAATGAAAGACTGTCAGGAACTGAGAGCAGATGTCTGCCCCACCTGGAGGTCAGATGGACGCCCCCATCCAAGACCAGATGCCTCCCGCACCTGGAGACCAGCCCCATATATAACTGGCCTGCTCTTTGTTCTGTAAGATGGTTCTTTTGGACATTAGTTGGCCATCTTCCCTCTTGCTGGCAAGCTGTAATGAACAGTCCTTTCTCTCCTATCGCCTTGCCTGTTGACTATTGGCATGTCTTGCGAAGGGCAGACGAACCCCATTTTGGGTGGTAACAAAAAGATAAAAATCTAGTTAAGCTATAGGCAAAAGGCATGAAAAAGAAATTTCCAAAAGTAAAAAGAATAAAATTTCATTTCATGTAACTATTAAAGATTTTTAAAAAATAATAAATGCTACTCTAAGAGCATGGGCTTGATATAATCTTTTTTGGAGAGCAATTTCAAAATATGCTTTAAACTGTGCATAGTTTTGACCCAGAAATTTTGCTTATAAGAGTGGATTTCAAGGAAATTATCATGGTTTTGTATAAAAAAATACATGTATCAAAACTTTCATTAAAACATCATTTAAAATTATGAAAATTAAAACGTCTACATTTCCAGGAAGAAAGGATTGATTAAATAATGCATGTTACAGGAATATGATGAAATGTCATTCAGGAAAGATGTAAAGGTAAATATTTAATATTCTGAAAAATATGTTTACGATGTAATTTTTTAAACTGGTAACAAGTACAGTCCTATTTCCCACACATATGACTGTAGAATACACATGAAAATGTGGAAGTGGTCATTTCTGGATGCTAGAATTATGATGAGAGAATAATGAAAATATCTTTTCTCCTTTTCTCCTTGTCAGAATTTTTAAAAATGTCCTCATTTCTATCTTCAATAATTTACTTTTTAAAATTATGATATAGTTCAAATTACAGAAAAGTAAAACGTATATATAACAAACATCCCAGAACTGAAAACTCTAAGTGCCAAGTCTTAACAACATTTTACTATGTCAACTTCAGAGTTTTTTACCTTTATCTTTTCTTTTTTTTTTTTCTGTTATTTTTCAGAATTAAATAAGATTTGCAGCTCAAACCATAAGACAATAAGAGGGTTAGGAGTTGCTTTCCTAGTTTAAACAACTTTAAAAAAGTAAATTACAGGAAACAACCACTTTCTGTTGTTGGACTACAGGCGTCAGCCCTGGGGCCCTTTGGGAAAGGCAGATGAGCCCTACACTTCCTGCTTGGAGGTAACTTGAATTGTAGTATGGATACTTTTGACATCTTTCTACCCTGGATACCCTCCCTTGATCTCATTTCTAGTCTTTTCTCTCCATCTCCACTATCCCAAGTTTGTTGTTTATCAATCCACACAGGTTTTTCTATGTACATCCATTTAGTACTATGTGGTATTGGTTCGTATGGCTTAAAATTTTATAGAAATGGTATAATAATATATATATATTTTTTGCTCCATACTATGTTTTTGAAATTTTTCACATTAATCCCTGAAACTCTAGTTTATTTTCTGTAACTGATACACAGTGTTCTATTGTATGACTCTGTGATAATTTCTTCATCTACTTCCTGTTTTGATGGACATTTAGTTCATATTTTATACAATAAATGAATATTACTTTTACAAAATCACAAAAGTTATTGAGATTATCGAGCAATGATGAAAAATATTACATGATGGGACTCAAATCATACATGTGGCTGCAATATCTTATAGGAATTATCTGATTTTGCCACAAAAATGCAAATATCCATAGATATCTCCTTACATAGAGATGAACTCTGTTTAAGCTCATAATAACTTAAAATTCTTTCATCTTTGATATTAAAAATATTTTACTCTCTGAAATACTAAGAAGAACTTAAAGGAAAAAATCAAAATCTATTTTAGCCTCTGTTAATGGAAGTTTCCTAGGCAATCACGCATCTAGCAAAAAGAGACAGTTTTAGCCTTTTCTAAAGGTCAACTGAATTTTAATACACAATTCACCATCCAGTTGACATAGAGCTACTCATTTTCTGAACCCAAAGCTAGGACTAATGCTTGCTCCTCTGTCCTAGGGGCCTGGCACATAATGGACAGCCAGGAAATATTTGTTGAATAAATTGATATTGAATATATTGATTTTTGGCTTTGAGAGAAAGTCTGAGAGAGGTAAGTTGATGTCAAAATGTGGAAATTTCAAAAACACTTGGGTGTTTTATAATAAGGAGTGTGGGCAGAATATACACTTCAAAATGGTATTTTCCTAGAAAATGTGAGACATATGATTATGATAGATTACAATAGATTCTTGTCTGCCTTGCTGGCCCTTTTACTCAATACTTGCTAGATGACATTAAAACTTCAATAAAGAAGTATCAGATGGCAGTATGTTGGCATATAAATCAACCTCCATTTAGGGAAATATAGATATGTATATATACATATCATTTATACTATATAGATCATCTTTTTATTAGAAATTTCAAAAAGTTGATGGCACTAATTCTTTAAAAATTTTTATAATTTCAGTTTTATCATTGATTATTTCTTTGCTTTTACGTTTATTCTTATTTTCTTCAATATACACTCATATATCTCGGCCATGTTCTCAGGTCACAACTTTGCTGGTAATGCATCTTTTCCTTCTCTGAAATGTCTTATATTTTACCTTCTGTTAAAATAGTGATTAAAATGTAGAGGTAATTTTGAAAGGAAATGAAACTGATGTCTAACTAACTATATGGATGGAGCCACTCTTTCAAATGTGTTGGTGAAAATTTCTTACAGATAAATTTGTAAAGACATAGCATTATATTTTGTGCATTTAATTTTCATTCATTCATTTGCTCAACAATATCCTTGAGTGTCTAAAATGTGACAAACTGTGTAACAACTGTACTGACTATGCTTGGTAGTCCTGAGCCCTGGGTTCTAACTATGACACTACAACCAACAAGCTGTTTGGTGCAGTGATTAAGAATGCTAGCTCTGGGGGCCGTCCTGGTGGCGGCTTAGTTCACGCGCTCCACATCGATGACAGGTGGAGTGGGGTCGCAGTTTCGGATCCCGGGCGCAGACCAACGCATAGCTTGTCAAGCCATGCTGTGGTGCCGTCACATATAGAGCAGAAGAAGATGGGCACAGATGTTAGCCCAGGGCCAGTCTTCCTCAGCAAATAGAGGATTGGCAATGGATGTTAGCTCAGGGCTGGTCTTCCTCACAAACAAACAGAAGGAAAAAAAAGAATGCTAGCTCTGAAGAAGGATCCCCCAGGACTTATATGTTAGCTGTATGACCCTGAGCATGGAATACAACTGCTCTGAGCATCAGTTTCCTCATTAATGGGGATGAAAATAGCACCTAAGATTGTTAAGAGGATGATATGGTGCAACATGTGTAAAGCACAGTAGCCAGCACATAGAGAGTGCACAGTAAGTGTCCACATGACAATGAAATTGATGATGCTGGTTACACTGGGCAAGGGCTGCACCTCTTTGGGTCTCTGTTTCCTCAACTGTAAAATGCAGAGTTGAACCAGGTTCTCTTTAAGTGCAAATTAACGATTATCTGGGGGCTAAGAGGAGCTTCTAGCAGAAAACATTTGTTCCTCCATTGTCTTTGAATAAATTAGGCATCCTGGGAGGTCTTTAAGGACCACTCGGAAGTGCAGTTATCTTCTCTGCTCTGCTCTGTTATCATTTAGAGCTTCCATAGCATGTCATATTTTCAAAGTATTTTCACACTGTTTTAATTTGTGTTATGCCTGTGAAATAAGAATGCCATAAATACCCCCAAAGTAGGTTAGTTTATACAGGATCAGTAAACATCTTGATTTTCAAGAGAAAATAAAGGCCTAAACTAAAAATCAGAAATAACAGGTAAATATACTTAAATAAATGCAGTATGAAAATGAATCTAAAGGAAGTGTTTTTTGCAACAGAGAAAGGGGGAGGCTAATAAACACTGTTTCAAAAAATGCTTTAATGGCTCCTTTTTTAACCGTGCTTTTAAAAATATATTATATTGTATACAATAAAATGTATAAATCTTAAGTTTGCACAGGGCAATTAGTTTTGACAAATACCACTGTGAGCTTCCCTCTATCACACACCTTGCACAGGATCCTAACTGCCTACATACCTGTCTGTCTCTCCCCCACCTCTTTCTACAATAGTAAAAGTTCTCTGAGGAGAGGGGCTGAGCCAAGCTTACTTGCTTCTCTGCTCTCACAGCCTGGTAGGTGCTCAATGGTGAATGAATTAATAAATGAATAAACAGTCATTAATAGGATATCCTATTATACTGCCTGGCTGCTTTTTTAGTGGCTCAGACCTGGGAAGAGATGATGAGTTTCAAGGTTGCCAATACCTGTCTCAGCCTCAGCCTGAGGGTGTTGGAGGGCGATTGATCTGTCAGGTCTCTTCTGAAGCGTAGTTCAGAGCTCCTGAGAGAGAGAGACAGCCAGGCAAAAGATGCCATATCCGGGGGCAGACTGGTCCAGGAAACAAAAGGCTATTTCAAGTATTTTGTTTCTGGAGTCAGAAGCAGAAAGGTAGTAAAAATCAAATCAATACCTGTTCGTTGACCCACTAGACCTGTGCAAGGGGGCTGCTTAAGGTGCCGGCACTTGAAAATCCTTCCTGAAATAATATCCTGCATTATTCAACGGTTTTTAGTGAGAGCAACCTCACAAAGATCCAGCGTTAATTTAAAATAAATGTGTCTTGCAGATTGAAGACCACATTGCTATCTGGGATATATATTACCTAGTGTATTATTTTGGTAAAATGTCAAGGAAAAGAAAAAAGGGAAAAAAGGAAAGGTAAACAGCATGCCTGTGGGAATGAATCAGTCATATGTATGCTTGGAAAAGTCACAAGAGGCTAACTGCTATAATAAACAAATAGACTCAAATTTAGTGGTGTAATGATACAAGTTTATCTTTTGCTCATGTACAGGTCAAATGAGTGTTCCTGATCCCAAGGCTCTTCTGGACATCTCTTCTCCAAGTGGCAACTCAGGGGACGCGGCTACTTCGCTCTGGGGGTCTTCCAGCTCCTAGGGCTGCTATCTGGACATTCTGCACCCAGCCAGCTGGTGAGGGGGGAGAAGAAGCTGGAAGATAATGAAATGACATACATATGTCTGCTCACATACCTTTGGCTGGAATTTAGTTACTTGGCTGTACCCAACTGCAGGGCAAGCTGGGATAAGCTGTGTGCTCGGGAGAAAAAGGAACCAGTAGTGAAAAGTTAGACTTTTTTTTTTTTTTTTTTTTACCACAGGACTGGTACTGTTTTTTCCCTTCCTATGAACTGTTAGGGTTCTTTCTTTTGGTACCTTTTGACCACCTTCACCCATTTCCCCCACCCCCTACCCCTGGCCTGTTGCAACTGCCAAACTGTTTTCTGTTTCTATGAGTTCAATTTTTTAAGTTCCTCATATAAGTGAGATCATACAGTATTAGTCTTTCTCTGTCTGACATCTCACTTGGCATAACACCCTCGAGGTCCATCTATGTTGTCACACATGGCAGGATTTCCTTCTTTTTTATGGTTGAATAATATTCCACTGTATATATACATGACATTTTCTTTATCCATTCATTCATCCATGGACGCTTAGGTTGTTTCCATGTCTTGGCTGTTTTAAATAATGCTGCAATGAACATGGAGGTGCAGATAACTCTTCAAGATAGATTTGATTTCCTTTGGACAAATACCCAGAAGTGGAATTGCTGGATCATATGGCAGTTCTATTTTTAACTTTTTGAGGAACTTCTGTACTGTTTTCCATAGTGGTGGCACCAGTTTACATTCCCATCAACAGTGCACAAAGATCCCCTTTTCTCTGCATCCTTGCCAACACTTATTTGTTGTCTTTTTGGTGATAGCCGTTCTAACAGGTGTAAGGTGATATCTCATTGTGGTTTTGATGTGTTTCCCTGATGATTAGTGATGTACCTGTTGGTCATTTGTATGTCTTCTTTGGAAAAATGTCTATTCAGTTCCTCTGCCCATTTTGTAATCAGATTGTTTGTTTTTTTGTTATTGAGGCTTTTTTTGATAATTGTTTTTAAATTTGAAAAAAATCCAATTCTCCAAAGAAAATATCTTCTATTTGACAGTAGCTGGAAATTTTGCTTTAAGAGAAGCCATATCAGGTGCTAGAGCAGACCAAAGAAGCTGGTTGGGGTTGCAGGGTGGGTATGGGAATGATTTGGACCTAGTTTAGGTTGCCAGTACTTGAGTTTATTTCCCAAATAGCAAAGAAGCTGTGCAAAGGATGTCAACAACCCCAGATGTGAGTGGGTGGGCACAGTATTCTATGCCTCCCTTATAGAGGTTGCCCAAGACTTGGTGGTTCTGGTGACATTCGTGGAGGGAGAGCTCTCCAAGGTTGGAGGAGCATGAGGAATGACTTTGAACTTGTTCCTGTCTCCTCCCAGCCAGGTCATTACCTAGAAACACCTTATGTGTCTGTCTATGACTATAAGCCTACTACGTAGGAATTCTGTCACCTAGTAATAATATCCACGTTCTGGCCATAGAAATTCTTTCTGTGCCAGCATTGGAGTAATCTCCCTTATCTGAGCCTGAATATCAGGGCCAAGGAGTTTGCCATTTATGCTTACACTGGGGCTTCCCACAGGTAGTCTAGCTGTGGCTTATCACAGGTGAGAAGCCATTTCCTAATTCCAGAGACTAGGTTTGGGGGATCTAAAAATGCTTTACTAATGGGGAGAGAAGTTGTAGCAAACGAAATATGTTCATAGGCTTTGCTGCATCTTTATTCTCTATTAAAGTGATTTTTCTTTTTTCTTTTTTTTTGCCTTTTGCTTTCAGACAGACCAGTGGATCAATATGTAAGCAACTTTTTGCAATAAGTTATGTGCGGAAGCAAACAAGTGTAGAATTCAATATGATTATGCAGTCACATGAGCATGACTTTAGAGAACATCTCTCTAGAAATGTTTTCTATCATCAAGTAAACAATTTCTCACATTTCTTTTGTGGTAACAATGTCATGCAAATTAGCAAATGGTTGGTTTGATTAGTTAAGTCAATTTATCAAACTGAAAGGAGACTGAAATCATGCATTTTGGCAGGTTTTCTTTCAGCATATGGGGAAATAAGCCAGCATACCAAGTGGAAAAACAACCCCTGAAGTTCTTTGTTTGAGATTTATACAGAACTGGACCTCTTTATCCTGCTGCCTGAGGAGCTCACCATTTCAGCTGTGTCCCAGCTGCAGCCAACATGAGCTGCTATCCTAACATCATCTGCTAATACAGTTGTCTCCTTCAACTAGATTTCAAGAGCCTTAAAAGCCCATTGGCTCTGTGTCTAACTCATCTTTGTATCTCTACTGCATGATAAATTAGTAATTGCTAAGTGTTTTTCCAGTAAACAGTGAAGTTTACTGGAAAAAAACTTCAGTAAAAGGAAAAGTGGTCACCAAAGTTACTGGTGGCAAAGACTTTCATATACCTAGTTATAAGGATTTGCTTTTTGAAATGTTTTCACTGAAACAGTCCTTAAAAAGTAGGGGATAACGCAAAAAAGTTGCCTCCAAATCCATATATGCAAAGCAATCCATCCTTTGTAACTAAAACCTAAGGACTCTGAATATAACATTATTTTACATGTTCAAAGACATAGGAGAGCTTTCTTAAATAAATGTCATTCTTTCTGCCAGTGTCACCACAGACCCATTTAGAGCCAGTTTCGAACAGACCCCGTCTCTTATCAGCAAAGTGATTAAGGATTGTCTTTCAGAAAAACTGCAGACTCCTGCAGCCAGGGTATGCTCAAAAGAAGAAATCGTGACCTGAAACGACCTCAGAACCAAAGACTCTCCTCCCCATTGAACCTGAGGACTGGGACATGACCAGAACTTGAAAGCAGGACTCTTATCAGAAACGAGGGGTCCCTCATCCAGGAAGATCTAGTGTTAGAATTCCTCCCTTATCTCATACAAAAATATTTAGAACCTCAAGATAAATGTTTAGAATCTCATCATAAATGTATAAAACCCTACCATAAATACCTGAAGCCCACCAATCAAGAATGTGTCCCACCAGTGTTTCCACGTGCCAACCTGTTCTCCCCAACCTCTTAAATTTTGTCCCAAATCCTGAATCGGGGAGACAGATCTGAGGGCACATGCCCCCTGTCTCCCTGGAGATCGATCTCCCAGAATAAAGCTGATTTCTCCCCTCAAAGGCTGGTGCCGTAATTAATTGGCTTGTTTATGTGCATCAGGCAGAGAACCCCAATTTCGGTCAGTAACACCAGTCATGGTAAATTAAAAGCGATCTCGAAAGGATCAACTAAACTTCCTTTTCCCCATGAGTTTGTCACTATATTTGAAACAGATTTATGGATTCCCCTTTCATCTGCGTGCTTTGACTGTAGGATGTGAATCAGAAGGAGATTTTCAACTGGGAAGTTAACAAGAACGGATAGTTCATTTACAATTTGTGTCTTGAGTACACTACTAAGAGAGGATTTTTTTTCCTCTTTTTTATGGCCCAAGCTGTGTTTTTCTCACAATTTTATCTTCATTCTGGCTGGCAAGGGAATCTTTCATAGACATCACAGACATCATAGAATGTGGATAAGAGTTTTTACTGGATCTTTAACCTGGAGTTTTTATTTCCAATGAGTCTAAAGTATTATTCCACTTCAAATCTGAGTTAGAAGTAGGCTAGGTGTCATGAAAATGAAGTTGATTTTATTTCAAAAGAATGAAAGATTCTTATTTTATTCTATGAAAGTTGCCATTGGGTGCCAGTGGCTCATCCCAGAGTGCACTTTCTATAGTTCTGTGTAGATCTGGAGAGGTAGACTGTAATGTTGCCAACTGCTTTGTGCTATTGTGAGGGTTTTTATTCACCTAACTCCTTTAAATGTTGAAATAAAAGTGGTTACTACCCTTATCAGTTTATTAGGATTACAGTGACATCTTGTGGCATCTCATTTCCCCTTTTAAAAACTTGCCCAGGTAAAAATCTAACACTAGTTTTTGCTAAAGAATTTTAGCTTCATTAATAGCTTCATAATATATTGATGAAAAAACCCAGAAACTACTCTTTGAAGTAGAAACCAAATGAACAAAATGCATTCTACTTTATTTGCTTCAAGTAAATATTTCAGAATAATTTCAATTAGAAAAATATTTTCTTTAAAAAATATCAAGATCAAGCATTTATTTAAAATTTTCTTCCATTGGCATCATTATGACACAGGAAATGCCGTAGAAATCGGTTTCAACTTAATCCATGTAAAGACAGTGAAATTAAAAGTTGAAAGTCTGCTGCTCAGGAAGTATTGTGTGATCACAGCTTCTATGAATTTTTAAGACCAGCTATTTAAAACAATATTATTGGAGGAAAGATTTTCCTTGAAAGAAAAAAATTTTTTCAGGGCAAAATTAAACCTCTGCCATTTAAATCTGATAATTATCAGCCTCCTCATGGACTACCTCTAATTCGTGTGTACACTATGTAAAGTGAGAATACTATTAAATGACATTAAGAAATGTAAATTTCTTTTAAAAAGATAAACTGGAATCAATATTCCCACCTTCCCACTCTACCCTTATCACCCACACACATTCCAGTCATTAATGTTCACTTCTACGTGATAGATGTAGAAAAATTCTTCTTTTGGATATTTTTTAATGACCAAATTTAGTCTGCTTCAGGTACTGTAGAGTCATTTTGCTGAAAATAATTTCCATTTGCAGGTAGTTTGTGAATATTTGCCTTTTTACTCCCTTCGTCCTTTCCCGCCTCACCCACTCCCTCCCTCCCCTCTTTTGGACTTTGAACTTCTAAACAACTCTTCTGATAGCCAATGAAAGCAATGCCTTTTGGAAATTATAGGTGACAACATTTCCAGTTGATATGTACTCTAATAAATGTGATTCCTTCCCAAGTCTTACTGTGAATAATATACTATTTTATCCAATTCAAGACATCAGTTGTAAGACACTCCTTTGTTTTATGTACCACTAAGAAAGGAAAAATCAGTCAGTTAAACCATAACACATTGGAGAGAATGTTTATTTTAAACTCATTCAAAACATTAAGTATGTCTTTTACACTTATTTAAATTTTATTGTATATCATGCTTATGTACATTTTAAAATGAAAGTCCACGGCTCCTAAAACAGAGTCCAGCTCCAAGTCAATTTCTGTGCAGAGACTAGTGTCCACATTTGCCCACATCATTGCTCTCTATGCCACTAAGAGCACTGGGGACACAGTTATGCCCAGAGTCCAACTTTTGTCTCCAGGACTTTCTTCTAAGCTATTGACACTTATTCCACAAGTTTTGAAACCAGCACTTTATCTTATAGAAAAATCAATGAAAGGTTTTTAGACAATAACCAGGATTTACGATGCTTCCTCAGATAGTCATTATGATTCTTTCTCAAATGGTTTGTTGACTGAGAAGCCAAGGGATGACAGTTAGACAACCATCATGCAACAAGATTCCTGCATGCACAGGCCATGCCATCTAAGTCATGACTGCTACTTTTACCAGCAATTGCAAGACACCATTGATTGCTCCATTTTCATAAATGTTAAAATGTGAAAAATGATGTGCCTTAGAAGAGCTAAAATATGGTAATATTAATGCTAATAGCTAGCCTTTCATGAGTGACTGCTATTTGTCAAGTACTTATTATATTCTTCATACACATTTTATCATTTAATCCTTAATATAATCCTATGAAGTAGATGTTATTTGAATATATAGATGAAAATTAAACAACTTGTTCCAAGAACAGATATCTAGTAAATGGCAGATCTGGTGTTTAAACTTGCTTCTCTCTCATTCCACAGCCTGTGTTTTTTCCATAGGTATCCGGTTGTAAATATTTAAGCAGAAAATACCAGGAGAGGGTCACTCAATTATATGGAAAAAGATAATCTCTCCATCAGCAGTTTTCTTGAATAACAGACACACAGCAAAGAGCAACTGTGTGAACAAATGTCAGATTTGAATATTCGTGAATTATCATAAAGCTTTCAGAAAAAGAGAGAGATGAAACAATGTCTCTTATTTGAAGAAGAGAAAAAAACTGCTGAATTAGCTAGAAGCTGTCATGACTGCTGAAGAAGTATTTTCTGGAACATGCCATATGTCACAAAGAACCACTTAATTTTTCCCCAGATCAACAAAACACTGCAATTTTCAAAGAGAGGAAAGTTCACCTATACTTAATATATAATAAAGAGTGAATTTGGACAAAGGCAGTATGTGTTTTGCTTGCATTGGTTTTATTTTCGTCAATTAAATATCCTTTCACAAATCTGTGAACCTTTGTCTCACCAAAATCAGAACCAATATGAACATGATACACCTTTAACTTTTAGGTTATTAATGTTAAACTGTTTTCTATACTTTGAACCAAAGTAGTTAATAAAAAATTAAATTTATTCTCCTGTGGGAATATCTCTCCCTGTCTTCATAAGACACAAAGTTTTTCCCATAAGCTATTTTTATGTGCATGTAGACACTTCAACATTCCCTCAAGAATAACTTCGTTGGCAGACATGAAACAAAGTGGCTGGACTAAGTGTCATAGTCTCTATATTTGCACTCCTAGAAGAAAACATAGGGAAAAATCTCTGACGTTGGTCTTGGCAATAATTTTTTGGATATGACGCCCAAAGCACAGGCAACAAAAGCAAAAATAACAAGTGGGACTACATCAAACTAAAAGCTTCTGCATAGCAAAGAAAACCATCACCAAAATGAAAAGGCAACCTACAGAATGGGAGAAAATATTTGCAAACCATATATATGGTAAGGAGTTAATATCTAAAATACATACCCAAAGGAAATGAAATCAGTATCTTGAAGAGGTATCTGTACCCCCATGTTTATTACAGCATTATTCATAAGAGCTAAGATATAGAAACAACCTAAGTGTTCATTCACGTAGGAATGGATAAAGAAAGTGTAATATACATATTCCTGTGTAATATATGTATATACATGTATACACAAAAGAATATTATTCAGCCATAAAAAAGAAGGAAATCTTGCCATTTGTGACAACATAGATGAGTCTGGAGTACATTATGCTAAGTGAAGTAACCCAGACCCAGAAGGACAAATACCGTATGATCTCACTCATAATGTGGAATCTAAAAAAAGTGGAACTCACCAAAACAGAGAGTAGAATGGTGGTTGCCAGGGGCTGGGGGGTGCGGGAAATGGGGAGATGTTGTTCAAAGGGTATATACTTTCAGTTATAAGATGAATAAGTTATGGGGATCTAATGTACGGCATGGTGACTATAGTTAAGACTACCATATTGTATGCTTAAAATTTGCTAAGAGAGTAAATCTTAAGCATTCTCACCACAAACACATAAAAAGGTAACTAAGTGAGGTAATGGATTTGTTAATTAACCTGATTGTGGTAATCATTTCACAATGTATATGTATATCAAATCATCTCATTGTACACTTTAAATATATACAATTTTATTTGTCAATTATGCCTCAAAAAAGCTGGAAAAAAAGATTTAAAAGAAAAGCAAAAGATGTATAATTGTTGTTGATTTCTTCCCAAAAAATATGTTCAAAGAGAAAGAAGTTTCTGTAAGCTGTACATATTGTGTGTGTGTGTGTGTAGCAATTTATACATTTTAAAGGAAATGGATCTGAACTAATAAGATGTTACTTATTCAATAGAGAGGAAAATATTTAAGAAATTACAAACAATGTCAAACAATAGGAAAAATTCGGTACTATCAAGTATTTTGTCTTTAAGCACTCCACAAACATGCTAATAACAAGGCAGAATCCATTTTCACTTGAGGGACATCTAAATTGTATTGAAATATTTTAAGGAAAACATTCTGAATGGTAGAGTTTAATCTTATATCAGTTAATAAAAATTGTGTTTTGCTCTTTATAAAATCCCTATGCTTACCTATGCTTGACGTTTACTCTTGCTTATAGGTAACTCATTTAGTTGACTGATGGACATACAGAAATAGCAATATATGTAATGCTTAACAAGTAGTGATACTGTAATGAAGAATATCACAAACTCAGAACATCAATACTGAATCCACATCAGTTAGCCCAATCTTGTACAATATAAATGAAAATAAGTGTAGCCTTACAATAACCTCGGCTTTATAGAATAAACTATAAATCTTCTGAAAATATAAGCTATAAAAGATTCAGTGTTAAGTATTATGTCCTTGGGTATTCATAAATTCTTTTGTGGGCATGCCTATAAATGTCTCCATATTTTTAAAGAATGTATTTCAAGCGTTCTAATATGCAGAGGAAGTCAGCATTTTTTCATAGTATGTAATCAAAAAAAAAAAGCTTTAAAGTACAACCATTTTTTCTTTTTTTGTATAAGTGCATTGCATTTTTAATGTAGACCACCACTCCATCCTCCGAATCTCTCCAAGCTGTATGAAAATTATACAGTTTTTCTCTTTCCGTGCATAAGAATATCAAACATGCAAACTTTATGTTAAGTGTTTTGCTACGAACCTGAGTCCATAGACAAACAGCAATGGCATCCTAAGGGACCTTGTTAGAGATGCAGAATCTCAGGTCCCACCCAGACCTACTAAATGAGAATCTGCATTTTTAATAAGATCCCCAGGTGATTACACTACACAGAAAGTTTGAGAAGCACTGATTTAGGATACTTCATTGATTGAGCTAATTTTCTATGAATTAACCGGATCTAAACAACTAGTATATCAGTAAGTATTCCACACGTATCCTTTATTTTAGCAATATTCAAGATTTAGTGTGTAACAAAATCACCAAGGGAACTTCGTAAAAAATGCAGACCTTCAAGTTTTTCCTCAGAGTTTAGAATGCAGCAGGTTGGGGGTCAGGCCTGGTTTCCCCAAACTACTACTTCCCTGAACAGAATTAAAGTTAATGATAATATCACTTCTTGTTGTCAGCTCCAAATCGTTGCAAAGTACCTAACATATAAGAAAGTCACATGCAAACTGTTTCTGTTAAATTTTGAAACGTTTCAAACTTTCTGAAACTATTAATTATAGAATAAAAAATTTGCCATTAAATGGGCTTGATTCCGTTCATTAATATAATGAAATCATCCCCCTTCCCCCCAAGGAATACCATTATTTCAGCCAAAGGATAACAAAGTAATTTACTGGAGACCTTAAGAATTGACATGGCCCGCATTGGAATCAACTACTTGCGCTAGAAAATAAGGACAATATATTCTGCAAAGTACTTATGATAACTCTACAGAGTTATCAAACACAAATGCATCCAGGAGACATCAGGTAACCAGTGGGAGCAACAAGAAATATGGCACCCCAGTTGCACACATTCAAGTTCAAAACGTAAAAACCTCCCACGCAGAACAAACAAGAACACCTCTGTGGGCACCATTTAGCCCATGACCTTCCTGTTTCCAGTATCTGTACTAGTGTGGTTTTTTTAGCTGATTCTCCAGTGACATACCAAAGGGCATATTTTTTATTATTAATTTGCTCATATGGCTTATTTTGGGACTTGGGAATTTTGTTGTAGTTCAGATTTTACTTGCAGCAGCAAAACATGGTGATATACTAGGCTTGTAATCTACGTCAGGTTTATGAAGCCAAGTGGATTTCTAAAGTCACAATAAATAACTGTGGCTGTAATCTATGGGTTTGCATAGCCGTATTTTTTTTCTACCAAGTTTTGTCATGGAGCCCTACAGAAGATGTTCAGTTTGCATTCTTTTTTCTACACTATACATCATCTTCAGAGAAATAACAATGAGAAGTTTTGTGGAATACACAGAATTCTTCATCTCACTTGTTATTGCTTGTTATGTTTAAGTGTATAATGCTATTTTACTTTGGTGCTTTGATTCTGCATGATTATGAAAGATTTAAGATGGCCAGAAACATCACTGTTTCCAAATTTTACCTAGAGCTATCTTCATACTACAGCTGCTAAAATGAAAAACAGAGGTGTTCACACGTTCAGTATGTATTTTTATTTTAAATACCAGCACAACAAACACAATGGCATGACAGGACCATTACCTCAATAATACTGATAATATTCCTGGACAAATTGGCTTATAATTTACATACATTGTTTTTATCTGGAGCTATTTTAAATATTATCTTAAGATATACTGTAAAACACAAATCTTAAATATATGCCAGTTGCAGACACAATGTGCTTAGTTACTATTTTCTTGTTGTTCAGATGAAATGATTTAAAGTTCCTCAAAATCATGTCCACTTGTGTTCATTGTTTCGGGATGCATGACTCGTCCCATGAATAGAATTGTACCTGCGATGGGTGGGAAGTGAACAAAAGAGGAGGTGAACGGAAGAATGGGAGATTGATTTTCCCTCTTGCTTACAACTAGCAATGTTCTAAAATTGAAGATATAAATAAATTATTTTCATTTAAAAAATCAATCGAACGTTAGAAATTATCTGGTAAATAATGTGGCAAAAAAGTTCTCAATTTTAAAAAATTATTTCTTTTTGGCCTATTAAATAAAGTTCTGTTCTCATCACAGACTTACCTGTTCTCCTGTTCCTGATAAGAAAGAAAAATGGGTGGTCGACAATAACTTGAGGATACAGCACAGCCATCCTACTAATTGCAATCATTCCTACAGTGCAGAGAGAAAGTAATTACACGTCTGTGGGTGTGCGGGGACTAGTGAGTAATTTCTCTAAACCATCTATGTTGAATGCAAAGGCAACGATTTACAGGAAACAAGATTTTAAAAACTTAAAGAGAGAAAAATTGTAAAAGTGTTAACATTTCTACTTGATCTTTAAAAAACCAAATACACACGTACACAGCTTTTTCCTTCCACCCCACCAAAAATAAAGGGACACTTTATTCTGCCTGTCACAAAATTTTCATTCTCAGTCTCAGATAAATACTTATGGCTTTACTAAAATGACCTTTGAGTTAAGGGAAGGGGAAGAAGAAAGAAGAAAACCCAAATGAAAAACGAAGACAGTTTTTTTATACTCTCAAATCATTATTTCTTTTGTCTGAAATGAGGATTTTTACATAGCAAGTCACCAGGCTTCTAGTAAGTGGCCAGAACATCAGTGATTAAAGGCAAATACAGCAGTGAGAGCCACAATGGTGTTTCCTACAGCTGGGAAACTGAATTCCCCTGAGTCTTATAATGGGATCATCGTTTTATTCTTGCTGCAGGGTGATTCGTTGTCAGGAAAAGGTCAAGATTAACTTATGTAAGATTTTAATCTTTCTTGATGCCTGAGACCACTGTGTTTCTATGTCCTCCTGAAAACAGTTTGAACTGGTGATATCTTTTTAATGGACAAATGTTTGCACAAGTAAAAAACAATGTGTGCAAATATGATATGTTACGTTTTACCAGAAGAGAGAAAAATCCTACCTAAATGTGATGATAGCTGTTGAACATGAGATGGAAAAAAAAGTCAATGGAAAAATTATTCTTACTCGACGAGAGAAGTCAGAACGTTCAAAATAATCAACCATTTTGCTTTGGACACGTGGATTAAGTCAAAAATTTAAAATTATTTATTTAAAATTATTACTCTATTAATGTTATTTAGTTAAAATTATTTATTACATACTATCATATACTCTTGTTTATGTATGCGCTTTTAAAAAAATCAAAACTTTTCAATGACAAAATTAAGAACTAACTTCCACAATTAATTAAGTAGGAAGAAAAATATTTAGGGCAGCAGGGAAATATTTAAACAGGCAGCACAGTAGAGAAATCTATTCTACAGAGCTGCCAACATCCTCCTGCCTCTCATTAGAGATGGGAGTTACTCTGTATCGGGGCACTGAATGAGTGCATACTTCATATCCTATTTAGAAAATTCTAGCTGGTTCAGCATTAGCTTGACTTCTAAGTTAGAGTAGAGTCAGTTTTTTGGCTTGTTCTAAAAATGACCCGTCCCCCACCCAAGATTGCTTCAAAAATACAAATCTAGAAAAGGTGAGAAGATTCTAGAAAACAATAACTTGGCACCTGAGGTGGCAGCAGCTTCGGAGCCTTCTTCATTAACCTCTATGAAGGACTTGTGAATTGCTTTGGAAAGGAAAATCTCTTTGTTATCTGCAAAAAAGAGATAACAGAAGCATTTCTTCGGTATCAGAGATAGGGAAGCATTTTACCCTTTAGTTAAACAGATTTGAGAAATATGTGACATAAGATACTGATATAAAATGTAAGAGATAATGTTGTAAGATTGCACTGATGATTTGAGAGAACTGTTGAAGATGTGTTTTCTGATTTTCTTATTTTATATTCTCTTAACACAAAATGAAAAGAGGTAGAAATTCAGATGTAGCCAGAATAAGAAATTTTTAAAAATCTAATCTCTAATTACTGTGATAATATAAATATCCCCGGCAAAGGAAAACCAAACTGACTTCTAGGTTGTAGAAATGAGAATACATAAAATGTTACTTCCCCTTCCAGTTAATGGTTTATCTGAGGATTCACAAACATGCTTTATCCTAAGGTCAGAGGAAATAACACATTTTCAGTATAGGAGGACTGTTTTTCCCTTTCAATTGTCTTTCTTCTGCTGCTTACTTTTAAAATTAACGGCTGTTATGGGCTGAATTGTGTCCTCTCAAAATGCATATGTTGAAGTCCTAACCCCCGTGACTTCAGAATGTGACTGTATTTGGCCCTAATCCACTATGACTGGTGTCCTTTTAAGAAGAGGAAATTTGGACACAGACAGATACAGAGGGAAGACCATGCATGAGGTTAATTTTATGTGTCAACTTGGCTGGGCCATGGTGCCCAGATATTTGGTCAAACATTTTGGATATTTCTGCAAAGATGTTTTTTGGATGAGATTAACATTTAAATTGGTGGACTTTGAGTCAAGCAGATTACCCTCAGGATGTGGGTAGGCCTCATCCAATCAGCTGAAGGCCTTAACAGAACAAAGACTGACCTCCTCCCAGCAAGAAGGAACTCTGCCAGACTACCTTTGAGCTTTTCTCTGAGTCTCCAGTCTGCAGCCTACCCTGCAGGTTTTAGATTTTCAAAGTCTCCACAACTGTGCAAGCCAGTTCCTTAAACTGAATCTCTCAATCTCTCTCTGTCTCTATGTGTATATATATACATATATATATGCTTTCTCTCGGTTCAGTTCATCTGGAGAACCCTGACTAATACAATAGGTGAAGACAAAGGGTGAAGACAACCTTCTATAACCCAAAGAGAGAGGCCTCAGAAGAAACTACCCTGAAGACATCTTGATCTTGGACTTCAGCCTCCAGAACTGCGAGAAAATAAATGTCTGTTGTTTAAGCCACTCAGTCTGTGGGACTTTGTTATGGCGGCCCTGGCAAACTATACAACAGCCTTCAGTCTTGGGTTTCCAACTTTTCCCCAAGGTTAAAACAAAACAAACAAAAGATATCTCAAATACATAAAAAGAAAAATAGCACAAGGAAGCAAGATAAAGGATTACTCAAGTTTGTACCTTTTTTCTTTTCTTTTCAATTCCAGGAGATCTAATTCAAATTTAAGATAAATAACTTGGTTGCTGATGCCCAGCAGCAGTCAATAAAAGCACAACTGATTTCCCATTAGGCTGCTTAGTAAGACTGTAAGTAACCAAGTTCTACCCGCGACCTACGTTTTCCTTTCAAGTTTTCAAAAACACATAAATTTCTTATATGGATAGGGAATGATATTCAACAACACTTTCGGTACGTCTGTTGCACAGCACCTGATTATTTTGAACAAGCCCCAAGACAACTGAGTAGCATCTCTGAATATACTTTTAATAGGGATATTACTTCCTCAGCTTATATTTAGTATGAAGATATAAGGACTGCATTATAAAATAGTCTGTCTCAAATATTATGATATTTTCTTCTAGAATGCGTTTGATGACTAGAAGAAAAATAAAAAGCAATAAAGTTTTTACACTAAACAATTAAGTATAATTAGCTCCCTCAAATCTAGAAAACTAGTATTTTTAACAAATAAAAAGAAAAAGAAAAATTGCATTAAGTAACTAGTCAAATGTATGTAGTTGGCAAAACAAACGCATGAATTCCAAGACAGTAAAACACATTAACTATTTAGTAGCTAACTGATGCTGTATTATTTTCAGATTCTGCTGTCCATTTTCGTCAGTCTGCTAGTTAAGCGAGGGTCGTACATCAAGAGCCAATATATGGCCCTGAATACAAAAGTGACAGAACCCAGTTCCTAAAGGGTATTGAGTGTCCCCATTGCCAGCAAAGCCCTCCTCAAATATTCTGAGGGGAGTTCTCAAAGGCACCAATGAGATTTCAGCCACATCAATTTGCACAGAGGAAACTGCCTCTCATAGCCCCCGAGCCTGATCTGCTGGCACATGAGGCATCTTGAAAGAAGGAATCTCTTTCTGTTCACTCTGACTTCTGCCCCCGGTGTACCCTCCTCTGGTCACCTAACCTCTCATTTATCCACAGAAAACGGTGGTGTGTGGGGGGGTGACACTGCACGCACGGCACTGTGGCAGAACCATCAAGAAAGCAAGGATGCTGAGGGTTCTTTCCAGAGAGCTAGTTGTTTAAAAGATAAGGAAACAGACAAACTTTTAACAAGATTCATACAGAAGAAAGAGGGATTACCCAAATAAACGACATTAAGACAAAAAAGAACATATCTAAAGCTACAGAAGAGAATTTTTAAAATCACAGAAAATACCACGTATAATTTTCTGCGGATAAATGTTAATCAACTTTATGAGGTATAATTTATTTGCTATGAACTGTATCTATTTACAATACACAATCCGGGAAGTTTTGATAGATGTATAATCTGTGAACCCCCCCTCCACAAATAAGATACAGAATATTTCCATCTCCCCCAAAAGATTCTTGCACTTCTTTATGCAAATAACCTTGAAAATAAACGGGTTTGCCATCAATTGTACGATTTTATAAAAATGTATAAATTATAAAATTGTGTCAAGGAAAAAACAGAATATCTGAATAATCCAGTAACCATTAAATTAGTCCAATCAGTAGACAAAAACTTCCCCCATCCTCAAAATTCAAGACTCCAAGCCTAGACGGTTTTCTAAATGATTTTATCCAAACCTTCAAGGAACAGATAGAATTTTCTGTTATGAAACCATTCTAGACTCTAGAAGGAGAATAAAAGCAATCTAAGCCATCTACGGGTAGTCTTACCTTGCTATTAAAATTGAACAAGTGCAGTCTAAGAAAAGAAAAATCACAGACCAAACTTATCTATTAACATGGAGGTAAAAGTTCTTTAAAAATCAGAAAATGAAACCCAGCAACATATACAAATAATTTTTTAAATGAGTTTCAAAGGGATGTCACAGTGTGTTACAACACGGCAATTGAGAACTACTCTGTCTCCAGTTCACATTAAAGCTTCCTCTGAAATGATCTTATCGAATACAAACCAATTTATGCCACTACCCTACTTAAAACCCTTTATGTCCTTTCCTGCTTGCCCTGCCTCCCACTTCACCCTCAGCATATCAGACACCTGCACACCTGCTCAGTGTGCATATGAGGCTCCGTGAGGTTGCCTCTGCTTCGATTATTCAGCATCCTCCACTCCAGACACTGTGCTCCAGATAGTGTGAACTGCAGTAGCCTGAACATACCACACTTTATCACTTCTGTGTCTCCGCTTCCCCAGAAACTCCCTTAACGCTCGTACAGTCAGACCCCTACTCTACCTTTAAGGCTCAGCTTCGAGCCCTATCAGGCCCCTTCTCCTCTCCTCCGATTCCCACCCCTACTAAAGTAGAACTGACCACTCTTTCCCACTGAATCCAGGATCTAATTCTATCGAAGCCTTTATAATATATCATATTTGCATTGATATCTCTCTCTTCCTGGACTGTCAACTTCCTTAAGGCAAGGACTATGTCCTTCCCCTTAGTGTCCCTGGCTCCTGGCATTTAGTGGGACAAATGAATGAACTAACCTAAGTAAGAGGGAGTTTCCTGGTAATCTGTAATTTTCCAGTATTTAACCTAGAATAAACAGGAATTTAGTAATTGTTGAATGAAATGGAGTTGCTATTTCACATTGCAAGACTTTGGGTGTTGTCACTCTACGAACACCATGACCACAATTCTGTTCACGATTTTGGCTATAAAGTTTATTCTTCTAGGAAATAAACCATATGACACTAATCCAAAGTAGATGCTCTAGGAAAATTGATGGAGAATAGCACCAGAGATGGAAAGAATACAAAGACCACACACACACCAACAAACTTAAAAAATCTAATCAAGCAGAAGAGCAAAGGGAATGGGATGCGACAGACCAGTGTCATCACATATATTCCAAAGACAGCAAAATAAAGATCGAACCCAGTGTTCCAACTCCCAGGGGTGATTAACTGCTACGCGACGGACAGCAAATGTCTGCAGACGTAAACAAGACCTCAGGACACTTAACCTTCAGAAAAACACCACCCCTTTGGATATACAAGTAGGAGAAAATGCAATGAACAAGAAATCACATCACAGATACCAAGGGAAAAAAAGAAAATGAAACCTTTTCTCTTGGGACAAACTTCAAGCAGTCACATTAAAATAAAGTATAAGCTGAGAGAGGTTTAAGCAAGAACGTGTCTGCTGCCACCAAATCTGAGAAGATCAGGTCATGCAGGAATATGAGCAAGTTCATAGCTTCCTACATTTGCCCTCCAATATTGCTCATCCTTGTGTAATTATGTGCCAATCAAGGCCATCTTTCTTGGTAGGCCATACACTTAGTCCTTGAGGACGTGGACCTTACCTGTCCTATTCACCTCTTTTCCACTATTCCTTCCACACTCCCAGGCACCAAGTACACACTCAGATAGCTGATGAATCGGAATGTGAGGGGAATTAAGGAGATTTAAACTGATAAGCTCATCTTACTGGTGAGAGAAAAGTTAACTATTATCTAAAAAAGAAAATAAATAAATTAAAGGAAAACAGAGCTACAAAAAAAAAAAAAAAAATCCATATTCTGGCCCCAACCACTCTTTTCCTTCTGGCCACAGCAGACATTGCTGCCAAATAACTGGTCCTACTTTCCTCTGGGCAGCGTGGAGCTGTGCTTTTCACAATGGATAGGATGGGAACAGGGCCAGCAAACCCTAGGTTCCCCAGAGAAGAGCTGGGCAAGAATTCAAGCTCCTCTGAAGAAAGCAGGGCAAAATACTGAGGCATTCATTCAGTCATTGAGCAAATATTTATCAAGGACCCTGTTCATATGAGGTATTGTGCGGGGTACCAAAGGCTCTAAGTATCCGTGACTAACAGTGCTGGCAGGATGGCCATGATGCAAATGGATGCCACTACTTCCTTTGTGGCACTGTTCCTAAACACAGCCAATTTAAATAGATTTCTGCGTCACCAAGGACATGCTTAAAATAACAATTCCGTAACAGACCTCTAGAATCCCCAAAGCGTCTCTGTGCGTTAGTTGCTAAAATAGTTTTAGCTTCAGCCCCACCCATGAACTTTAGAAAGCTTTCCTGAATTTGAACTCCTGCAAGGTAGGAATAGTGTTCTTTTGTTTTTCTGCATAGATTTTGTCATAGACCAGCAAATATTCATTTATTCATTCCTTCATTCAGGTATTAAGCACCTCCTATGTGCCAGACATTGTTGATGCACTAGGTATACTGTGGTGAACTAAACAGTTCCTTCCTAGGAGGGAGAAAGACATTAAATGACAAGGACAACAAAAAAGGAAATCAATAAATGAGCACAATTTCACGGTGTGGTAAATGTAACTAAGAAATAAGATAAGGTGACGTGTTGGCTGACAACATGAGCAAGGGAGAGGAGCTGCTTGACGGAGGGTGTTAGGAAAGGCATGTCTGAGAAGGTCAACTTGAGCTGAGACCTAAAGAAGACCAAGGAGGCAGACGCAGAAGACCTGAAGATCTAGTTTCCAGCGGAGGGAAAAGCTGGTGCAGAGGCAGATACGAGGCAGATGTGTGTGGCTGGAGCGTGGGGAGTGAGGAGGGCTGGAGGTTTGAGAGAAGCCCCCACACCTGGAGCGAGGCGGGGCCCAGCACCACTTCCTCACGGCACACACCCACCCAGCATCTATCCTGCTCCCCACACCTACTGGGCTCTGAGGATGGAAAGACAGCTGTGACACAGAGTCCCTGCTTCTGAGGAGCTCCAAGCTCAGAGACAGGTATGTGAACAAACAATCCAAGAGAAAGGTAAAGGTGTGACAGCACTGTGCACTATGAGAGTCCAGATGAGGGAAAGGAAACCTTCTAGGAAGGGAGAGATGTCAGGGGGAGCTTCTCAGAGGCGGTGACATCTGAGCTGGTTCTTGAAGAATAAGTAGAAGAGTGCAAGTCAGAGAAGGGGGCAAGGGCATTCCAAGCAGAGGGTGATATTTGCAAAGTGAGAGAAGCAGCTGTGATAACCTGAAGGTCCAGCTGAAGCCTGGGCTATGAGGAGGTGGGCAGTGGGGCAGGGGATGTGCCTGATTTTAAGAGTTTGGACCACAATGCTAGAAAGGTTGGGCTTTGTCCAGGAGTAACAGGGCACAGCTGCTTTGATTTTAAAAGATGCCTGCGGCAGCAGCTGTAAAGGGTGAATCAGATGAGCAAACAGCTAGGGGCAGGAAGATCAAGTTTGTTAGCTGTTGCAATAGTCCAGGCAAGAACGTAAGAGGAGAACTGGAGTTATGGTTCTCAAGAGAAATACAGCCCTCTGGCTTACGGGTGCAAGGAGAAAGAGAACAAACAAGGGCAGGATGTCAGAGTCAGCCCAGCGGAAATCTAAGCACTTGAGTCTGACCTGAATATGGCTTTTGCTGTGTCTTCTTAATTCCTTTCTTTTATTGGCTCCTTTATTAAAGCTCATACTTTATGCTGAAGGATTTAGTACTCTCTTTCTCTTTCCCCTTACACTTTCCGAGAGGATTATCTATTAATCCCAGTGCTGACAGTCATTCATCTCCACTACAAAAATAGCCTTACTCTATAACAGGATCCTCGCTGCAACTAGATGAGCATTTTAAAACGAGCCTGAGAAGAAAATGATCCTCAGGACTCTCTCAATTCCATGTTTATTGTATGAGTCTTCACTATGTTTTATGTTAATGGAATTCAGCATCAAAAGCAATGGACATCAAATTGAAATTAAAAAAGACCACAATAAATACAGAGCATCTCATCTTATTCATTCCTTCATCCAGAGAGTACTAAGCGGAAAGCACAGTTCTGGGTGCTTCCTAAATACACATAAGGAGCAATCTTTGGGAGGTTTAAATTCTGGCAGGGGATATCCAATGCATAAGTAATAATATGAGATGAGATGTGATATGTGGCATAAGGAAAAGCACAGAAATCGTAGAATTTAAGAGAGAGTGATGACTTCTGGTTGGTGTGATCATGGTGGCTGGATGAAGTTGGGGATATTTGAGCTGAGGCTCAGTCAAGAGGTACTTTGCGTGGGAGAGATTTCATAAAGATGGGGAGCTGGCGGGATGTGAGGTGCAGAGTGAGTGTTCAGTTTGGCTGGAGCACAAGCTGTGTACAAGGAATCAGGCAGAGTTAAGGCTGGAGGGAGTTGAGGTCTCAATGCCCTGCCGAGCGGTGGACAGCACGCAGCAGACTGAAGGGAGGCCATGAACGGGAACTGGAATGATCTGAGAGTGAGTTTTCAGGCAATTAATCTTGGCAGTGGTAGATAAGACAGATCCGAGGGAAGAGGGATTGGAAACTGTTTAGGAGGCTATTGAAATAGTCTAGGGCAGCAGTAATGAGAGTCTGAAATGAAGGTGGATACCATGGAATAGAAAATGAAAGAGTGGATTCAAGAGGTCTTAGCAAAGCGTTCTCAAGTCACTAAGGTTTTCCAGAAACAAGAGAACATGAAGGAGAGGGCTTTTTTTGTCCACTGCTAAATCATATTTGCTGTTTTTGAAGAAAGATAAAAATTTCATTACATAATTTAAGAAAGGAGTGGTGCCACAATAGTACTGAATTGTTTTCTGGGTGCTTTCAATTTTGTGAATTCTATTAATAATGTTATTTTTAAAAGTTTTTCCCAGTTTTTAAGTAAGAATTTTAATTGAAGAAGTAATACATATACAGGGTAAAATTGCAAACAGCACACAGTGGTATATGCAATGCAAACTCCTCTCTTATCTAAGAGCCTGTGTCCCGTATTCTAGAGGCAGCCGCTGCTACCATTTTCTAAGATGTTCAAAAATGTTCTATGCATTTAAAAGCTTAAATATATACCTATATTCTCCTCCTCCATCTTTTGACCCAACAGCTCCCAATCTGCCCATTGATTTTTTTCCGCTCTTTGCTTCCACGATGCTTTCTCTAATACAGAGTTTCTCAGCTCATCACTATTGACATTTTGGGCTGGATAATTCTTTATGGCAGGGGGCTGTCCCGTGCAGCATAGATCACAGGGATGTAGGAGCATCCCTGACCTCTACGCACTAGATGCCAGTAGCACTCCCCAGTTGTGACAACCAAAAAGGTCTCCAGCTATTGCCAAATGTCCCCTGGAGGCCAAAATTGTCCTGACAGAGAACCACTGCTCCAATAAAACATTTCTATCACTCTTCCTTTTATTAAATCCAGCTGTTTATGTCTTTCTCTCTACAAGTCTGCATGCTTCATTATAGCAGGGATGATATCTTAATCATTTCTTCATTTTTATGACATAGTACTTTGCTCAAACTATCTGCCTCACAAAGAGTTGTTAAATAAAAGGAACAGATATGGTATTGAATATAATTAATGTAGCATATCTTAAGCACCATGAAAGTCTCATTAAAGTAGGAAGTAATAACCAAATAGATGCTAATAATTTTCCCGGGTACTTGTGGGGGTTACTAAGTGTCATAGACACTTCAGTCATCATGGTTTTCATGTTATTTGGAGAGGCAAAACACTAGACATGTGAAAAGGATACTAACCACGTAAGGCAGAGCATATGGTGCCCAAATAAATGATGTGGGGAATAAATGCTACCAAATATAGAGGACACAGAGAGGCAAGTTTTATAGTGGTGTCACTAGATAGTTTTTAAATGAATGATTCATATATTAATGTGTATGTTTGTGTATGTGTGTGTGTGAGAGAGAGAAAGAGAGAGAATGAAGGATGCATTGGCTGGGGTGGCTTGCGTGCTGGGGCTACCAAGACTGGCAAAACTAGGAATTTAAGAAGCAGTCACTGAAAGCTTGAGAGGTTGGCTTCAGATCTTTCACTGAGCTATCCTAAAGACTTGAGCCGGGTAGTGTTTGAGGATGGCCAATCCTGTATTTCTCACCGATGTTTTAAGGAGTTAAATGTTCCAAGAAATGTAATGTATCAGGTGGCCCTTGAAGAAACCTCTTCTCTCCTTCCCTCTCTCTTTTTATTCTTTGGTGACATCTACTGTGTGCCAGCTACGTGTCAGCTCTGTGTCGGATGCTCTGAATGCAGCTGTGAGCAGGATGCTGAGGATCCAATTCTGGTGGAGGTTTGATCAAACGAAGAGCCTTCGCATATAGACTGTACGAACTCTGCAAGAGCCTAGTGCTATTTCAAAATTTCAAACCATCTGCGTCTGTGCTCTGTTGTCTCTGTACCTAGTAAAGGCAATTAAATATTACCTTACAAACTTTCCAGATACGTCAAAAATTTTAAGCTACACTGACTACAGTAATTGATTTGCCACTGCAGTGCTGCTCCCTCAGGACTGAAAAGCAGCCAATATTCTATGTGTGTGAAATTATTGCCTAGATGTTCGGGTGAGACAGTGAAGAATCTCAACTCAAACTGAAAATAGAGCCATGGTAGGAAAGCAGAATGTAATTATCCAGTTGGAATTTGGCCAGTATGGTAGGTAGATTCTCTCAATTCCCAAGGAAGGGAGTATAGAAACTTAAATTATGTTATGCTTGAGCCACAAATGTATTTCTGACTCAAGTACAGAGTTACCCATTACCTTTTGAATCTCCACCAGTCCTACCTTCTTGACAATCCCACTGAAGAGTTCAGAGCTCTAGCAGCTTGGATGTGAACCATGAAAACCTTTACTCGGGGAAAATTCATTTCTCTTGTGTGGACAGGAACATTTATATAGTAGACATTTAGAATGGCTCTGTTAGTGTTTTGGGATGTAAGCTCTCTAAACGAGCGGTAGAGGTTGTGGTATCAAATAAATCAGTATCGTCTCATTGCTAGTAGCTAAGTGTAGCTTAGAAAACGGCCTGCCCAACCCTAAATCTGGGAGGGCAAGGCCTCTTTTTATTGTAGACTCCCTGAGAATCTCTTCAAAGCTATGAACCTGCTGTCTCCACCCTGTCTCTCTCTTTCTCTCTCCTGTGCACATGCACACACACACACATACACATCTATACGCAGTTTTGGGGATGGAGGCATCCAGTTCCCTGAATTCACTTCAGGGCCCTCACATGCTAGGTTTGGAAGCTATTATTCAACCAGCTTGATTTTTCTATCGGCTGCTACTTCAGGAGAGGAAAACTAAATTCTCTCTTGTAACACATGAACTGCTAAGGAAACTCCTATCACCTCAGCTCTCTCTATTTAGAGAATTGGGTTCAATACATTGCATATAAAGAGGGCTTACACGTTGAGTTTCTTTTATCTTGATATGTATTTGTCTTTATCTCATCAGAAAACAGATTGTTTTATTTTCCGTGTTCTATAGAAATGATAGAAAATAATCATTATGTAAGCTAAGTCTTAAACTCACAGGTACTTTACTTCAATGATAAATGTCTTAGGATTAGCTGCCTAAAAATATTTCCAAACGATTGTACAAGTCCCAAGTACTTTAATGTTACTAATATGTTTAATGTTACTATGATTTTTCTCCTGAACAAATTAGGGCATCTGAATCAAATAATTCAACTGGATATTCTTGGGATATTTAAAATAAATTACTCAACACCCAACATGCCAGGTATATTTTGAAGCTACTTCTTTAAGACCAATGTTTCTTATTGAAGACTTAGGATAATATTTATATTGTCTCACTAGGTATCCTTTGAAAAAGTGTCTAGTTCTCACAGCAGGCACTCATTTATCTTCTCTTCCTTCTCTCTGTCCTATATGATTTATTATAACGGGACATATTGAGATATTCAATCAACACATTTATTGATTATCTACTTTACAAGGCATTGTGTCAGACGAGATGGGGAATTCAAAGATGTATAAGAAAAGTCTTTTGGAGAATATAATCTCCTCCCAAAGATAAGACATGGACCGGAATAACATAAACTTAATGTTATGACTGTATTTATCGTTTTGCTTGTAGAAGTTAAATACATTTGTTATATCTATCTGGCAAGTGATAACTATATTTTACCTCAGAACTCCATGGTAAATAGAGGATTAAACAACATCATTTAAAAAAATTTTATGGGATAACATTTTTTAAATTGGTGTTTTTTTCCTACCAGACAAGGCTGTCAAATTTGCATTTTTGATGAAAACTTCAGTTATTCCAAGAGCCTTCAAAACATTCTTTAAATCAATTTCCTGTTCCACTGTGAACCTGGAGAGCACATAGGGGAAAAGCACTTAGTTACAGCATCCTGTTACCTGGGACAAGAATAAAATGTTAGATATGTTGATTTTAAAAGTCTGTGTTATAGAAGGTAAATTATGCTAAAAATGGCTTTTCACTGCAAGTAGTATTTGATTGTGCTTGAAAAAGAAGAGTCATCAAAGAGAATAACATATCAGAGTAGTATTAAATTATTAAGAAGAAAAAATATATGATATGGACACAAAGCCATAATATATGGTAGAATAAATGAGTTTTGAGATAAAAAAATCATTACCCTCGACTACGTAAAACTTGTAAATGAGTAGCTTTCAAAATCCTTTGAACTAGTAAGTAATAATGTTTGATTTTTGAAGCTGGTAATGACTAACCATACATTTATCCAAGGTATTTTATTCTCTTCTTAGTATTCTGGTCAACTTCCCATCTTTTGGAAAGGGTTACATAAGAGTGAAGTTTTGCTGTACAACACTTCTACTCTATACAACTCAGAGAAAGAAAACATAAAAGCTATCACGTTATGAAATATATATCTTCATGGTTATATTAATCTCTAGGACATAAGCCTGTTCTCATGTTAGTATCACAGAAAAACTATTAATTAATGAAAGTGAATTAAATATTACATCTTAAAAACTATGCACTTTTACAATTATAATAGAGATTTTTCTTAAACAAAATAATAAATCTTTATTTTTTGTTCTAATGGACTTTAAGAATTATTATACAGAAATGTGCATCATTTTTAAGAAGAAATAAAACAATATTTAAAAACAAATGAAAATAAGTACAGTAGTCATAAATAGAATATTAATTTTAAAAAAAAGTTTTTTACAGAAAGCTAGATTGGTCCTAATACAAAATCTCTTCCAAACCAATGAATCCTATCACTCATCTATCTAGTGAAAGATATGGACCAAACATGACCGTGTTAACAAACATGTGCATTTTTTTTAAAGCCAGGCTTTTCTTACTTTTTCATAAAAGGTGAAAATGACTGGTTAGAACTAAAGGTTTACTTTTTTTCTAAGATGTTGCCTCCTGATCAATGTAGATCACAAATGTAAGTTTTTAGGCAATGGGCTGTGTCCTTAAAAGGGCTGTCTGTGATAGTCACTAAATGTTACATTAGCATCCTTTCTGGTGTCTGGTTTTAGGAAGTATGACAAAGGAATGATTGCTATAAACAGGACTCAAGACACCAAGAGGAATGATCAGGGGAAAATAGCTTTCGCAGGTCCATGTTTATGGAAAAATATGACCAAAAGATGAGTAAATGTATAGCAAACATATTAAACTAAGTACTGAACTGTATCTATATCCAATACTTCAACTTGGACTTACCAATGTTTATTTTGTTTTCTACAAAAAGAAGATATTGATTGTGAAAGTTGAAAAGGAGCTGAATAGGAAAATATGGAATGTCTTGGAGAATACATTTGATGGCTTGATGAAGGTGTTTGTGTGTGTGTGCTTTACTATTATTATTTATTTTTTGATCATTTATATGGAGCTTACTATATATCAGGAACTGTTCCAAGAGAACAACAACAAAAAAAAGACTAATTTAAGTATCGTTATTTAAAGATCACCACAGCCCTTCGGGGTAGGTATTATTATTATCCCCAGTTAATAAAAGAAGAAACTAGGGGCAGAAAGATGACATAACTTGACTTAGGTCACACAGCTAATAAGTGGCAGAGCAGGGATGTGGATCCAGGTGGTGGTGGATATGTGCTGCTCCACCTAAAACAGGAAAGTGAAGGATGATATCAGCAGGGGATTCTTTTTGCTTCTTAAAAGCAACTTGGTTTGTTTCTCACTTCTGAGGCTGGCTGTTCAGGTGAGGATGGTTATTTAGCCAGATTGAATTTGGGCAAGTTTCTTAATTTCTGAGCCTCAGTTTTGGCATGTGGAAAATGGCAATAATAACACTTACTTCATAGTATTATTGAGGGGATTTAATAAGCTTTCTAAAAGTCTTAGACGGTGCTGGCATGTAGGAGGCATGCAATAAAGGGCTGACACTGTTAATAGTACTTATTATCCTGCAGTTATGTATAACATTCACATTATTATAGATATTAAGGCATTGTATATTTGCATTTTAGTAGTGGTGGAGTAATTTGATTAAATAGCTGTATTAATCTCTGCTACTTTAACTGTAAATTACTTAAATCTAGTGTCTTTTTCATTTCATTATTTGTAGTATCTGGCACAGGACAAAATACATAAGTTGAAGTGAAATAGTTTAGGTGTCTGTGAGAATTTTTGTTCAAAGTTGAAGACAGGACATAAACAATTTCCACTTATCCTCTTCATATTTTTTCCGTGTTAAATTATTGAAAAATAGCTATTATCCATTTGCTATCTCTTTCCTCTTAATGCAGGCTAATACTAATATAAATAATCATTATCATCTCCCATATACTGAGCGCTTACTATGTCCCAGGCACTATGCAAATCCTTTTGTGTATAGTATCTCATTTAACCATCCCTATGGTAATCTCACACAATCCTATGAGGCAGGTATTGTTATCTCTATTCCACAGAAGAACAAGCTGAAGTTCAAAAAAGCTCAGCAACTTGCCCTAATCACACAGCTGGTAGATGGTAGAATGAGGGTATGAACTAAGGTCTTTCTGACTGCAAAGCCCCCCACGACTATTCACTATAATTCCAACAATGGCTTATTTAAAAAAGAAACTACAGGCAGATTTTACATTTCATCTGCTGAATTTAAAAATAAAAAGCCACAACACTGCTTTTTTGAAAGCAAAGGCATGCCTGTTTTAATAAAGGCACACAGTGTAACTTTCTCTCTGAATAAGGTGAAGAGGTATGCAGAGGGCAGAAGCGCTGGAGACTGAGTAGCTGCATGGAGCAAGTGTTAGAGAAGAACAAGCATATATTACATAAGAGGAGATTTACACAATTTATGAGCAATTAAACTAGTCAAACCTAATAAAAAGCACTCAAAGTAAAGAACAAAATCAGATGGCTTACGTATTGGTTTTCTTTTACAAACATGAACCTGAAGTGCTTTATTAATAGACAATCATTTCTAAATAACAGGATGCTTTCTAGTTACAAAATAGAGAACCACTTTATATCCTTTGATTTCTAACACTCTGATCACAAATGACAAATCTGAGACTACAAAAGTCAGAGTGGAAAGATACTACAATAAGGTACACCTGCATTTTGAGTATTAAGATATTTTTGATTTTAGAGAAATCTTCTTATACCTAAGCTATATCAGTAAAGACTGAAAAGCAAGAACATACAATGAAAAGGGTAATGCTCATTAGAACCAGGTTTAAAAAAAAAAATCCTACTTAGAAAAAACTATATATAATGCCACCCACAGATTAACATAAGATAAATACTAGGACTTAAAATATACACTGAGAAAAGTAAATAATAATTGTAATAATAAATTTAAAAAAATTATATGATGCTTACTCACTGCCAAGCATTATTCTAAAGTGCTTTTAATATATATATTAAATACATATATACATTTAATATACATAATATACATTAATACATAATATGTAATATACATAAATACATAATATACATAATATGTAATATATATTACATATTAGCCAAGCTACTTTTGCTGCCATGGATAAATTGGAAGAACATCTGGCAATCTCATTTAAATCTGAGAGATGTATGACTGTGCATAAACCTGTGGTATTTCACTGGATTTGGTGATAACACAGAGGTACAACAATCTTACAATCTCCTGAGCAGATTCTTGTATATTTTGGATAAAAATACAATTCAAATTCAGCATCTGATTCCTGTAGGATTTATTGGTCAGGGGGAAAAAATAACAAAAATACAAAGGTAATTGCCCCTTCTTCCCACCCAAAATACCCGATACCTCTTAAGGAAACATTTTAAAGCTATTTGTGTAAAATCTAGCACAACAAAGTAAAAGTACCTGTTAAGCAGGACAAGAATGTGGTCAAATTACAGAAATGCAAAGTTGCATTTTCCAAGTAATATCTCCATATGAATAAAACTATACAAACCATTTAATACAGACATTTGAATAAACCTAGAACACAGCTATTAGAAAATTTTTACATTTGCTAAAATTGGGTCACAAATCATTACCCTCATTGAGAATTTAGTGGATCCTAATGCTGTAAAATGGAGGGAGTGGTTAGTTTTCCATTGATTACTGACACGTGAGTATTTGAAAACAGTCAATCTCTTAGAAAGGGAAACTAAATTTTTCTCATCGAGGTATTAGTCTCCCTCTCTATGTATTAGCCATGCAGAGGGAGAGTTCACAGAACTCTTAGAGAAATGGATACATGGTAATTAACTGTGCCTAGTTTAGTAACAGGCATTAATATGAGCAAGCAAGCTAAACTATTTCATAATTGAAGAGTATCTCTTAGGAAATGAAAATTTAATTTTCTTCTGCTGCCACATTCAATTTCTCAGTGGACAGGACCTGGAGGCCACATTTTCTAGTGAATATGGTTGAATTACAATATGTGATGCTTATTAAGTATTCATTTAGAAGTCTGTTAAAATACTCCTAAACAACTTTGCATCCTCACAGAATTGAACCATTTGGAGACGCTGTACTTAATTCATGGAATTTAATAAGGGAAGCTTTAACACTGTACTGAATTTCTCATTATCAAAAGGAATTCCTTATAAAATACAAAATAATGTAAAATTAATGGCAAAAGGTCACTAGATGAGATTTTAGATCTGATTTAGTTATTTTAATTTAATTATTAAAATTTAAAAGTAAATTATTCTTTTAGAGTTAAGATACATTGTTTATATATTAGGTACGTAGATGTCAATTATCATATACAAAAACTTTTGGCTTCATTTGTTAGATATTCGTTGGCTACCTCTCTTTGAGAATAGACTTATGGTTGAATCTACACAAATGTATTGTCATGGAAAATTATGCAAGCTAAATATCTTAGCCAAAAAGAAGAAAAGTAAACCATTTGGGTTATGATTACCTTAATTTTTACATGTAGACTAAGAAATGTATGGCTATATATTATGTATGGTTACATATTATGAATAATGACACTAACATAGTGTATATATATATATATACTTCTAATCAAAATGTCTGCAGTTCCAAATACATCTCTTTCATTAACATAAGCAAACATCAGCTAAGTTTCTGGAAAAATAAGCATTTATGTAAGATGTAACTTTTAAATGACAATTCCTAAATTTAGAATGAATATGAATGAGTTAATGAGTTTTTGGTAATTCAGTTTTAATACTAACATCACCTTTCAGTGTTCATGATAATTAATCATATTTGTATAATTTTCTTAATACGGAATGAGTGTTAGAACTGTACTTCCACGTACACACACACATATATGTCTATCTGTTGTTTATTTGTGTCTTGTTTTCTAGCCTAGAATTTACACATTATGTTTATAAACTTGTTTGTGTTTACCGGTGTCGCTCCCCTACTAAGTTTTAAGGTATTCAAGGACAGAACAAATATCTTCAGTTGGGTTTGGTTTTGCAAACACTTATTGTATCTCTGTTATGAGGGAGAGAACTGACTCCACCCTGGAAGAACTTACAGAAGGAAAGCAAGACCTACAAAAAGGTAATCTCACTGTGCGGTGTAATATAAATATATCGTCATAACAGGGAGGAGCATAAGTAAGGCAAAAGTGAGGGTCACCTCCTCCATCAGGTGGTTCATGGAAGGCTTCCTAGGAGAACTGGTGCCAGAGCTGCTAAGTAAACAACATCTGGCAAAGAAATGTGAGGAGGGCATTTAGGCCAATGCAAAAACATATACAGACCCAGAGGCATGAAAAAAAGCATGATGTCTGTGGCACAACCGCAAGCACATGGACAGTACATGCTACAAAATGTTTGATGCAGTGAGTGGCAGAGGTAGGGCTGAGGAAGTGGATGGCACTCAGAATATCAAGACCTTGCGTGGATCTTATTCTTTCGGCGACAGGGAGAATTTTAAGCTTCTTCCTGCTTATTTGTGGTTGCATCTTGGCACCTAGCACAGTGACTTGCTTGCACTTCTTCCAATAATGCTGAAGATTATTTTCTCTCCAGCTATAATCAACTTTAAATATTAATGAAATACAGAAGACTGTCAATGCAAATGATATTCAGAGACATTCTATTGAAAAATCTTCTAAAATGAAGCTAAGAATATTGACTGATATCTGAAACTAGGTCATGGTAAACAGTTCTGAATGAAACAATAAGTGAGCCTGTGTCTCTGGACAGGACCGCATAAGTATAAAAGAATAATTTAAGAAAAGGAGGAGAAAGAGAAGGAGAGGAGGAGGAGAGTAGCATGAGACTTAAAATGCAAAAGCAGTGGCAAGAGTTCTTCTGAGTCAGGACCTTCATTGATATCCCTCCCCAGGTGCTATCAGAGGGAGTCACACAACAGCCTCTCACCTGGGCAGGTACACTTCCACTTTCTGCTTCTTCACAGAGTTCGCCCATTCTTCAATCAGCTGTGCTTTGACCAATGGCTCCAGAGTGGCCAGTGGAACTTCCTGTCTGGACAATACCAGCATCATACTTATCTCACCTCCCTCATATGGTATTTCTAGGACTTGGTAGATACCACCAGCTTCATTGGAGCCATCACTAAATTCCCCTTAAAAAAAAAAGAAAGATCATAAAAGGCCCATAACAAGGCTTATAAAAGGGTTAAATTTGTTATAACTTTCTTCCAAAATAGTGTTTAGAATATAAGAAATTCAGGCATCTGAGAAAAAGAGGGTTTGTTTAAAAATAGACTCTGAAATTCAAGTAAATCTTCAGCCCTGCAGAATTTATTTTACTTTAAAATCCCCAGAATTATTTCACACTTGTCATAACATGTTCTCTAGACTTACGTTGTATTTTTAAATGAGATACTTATATTTAAAGGATGTCATTAAAAACAATGAAAGGTCCTGGTTAGAAAAGTAAAGCCCTGGATCCAAGTTGGATATAAACCACCTTTACCAATAGCCACCTGATTTCTAAGAAGAGAAAAATTTGACCTGGAATATCTAGTACTCCATTATTACCATACCTAAAAGTTTTGAGGATAAGGTAGTGCAGCCAAAATGAAATCTATTGCATTCTGCAATAGTTACCTAGTGTATTTGTGGTGATTAAGACCTCCAAATTAGGTAATTAGGCAAATTAGGTAATTGGCTTTGTGTTCTATGAATTTAGCTAAATTGACTAGGCTTTCACACAGACACAAAAGGAAGTCTTTAAAACAAACGGTCTTGCAACTACTTTAAAATTTCCCCCATTTTCAAAAGAAAGTAATGCTTTTGTTATGAATATTTTCCTATAACTGATATAGGTCCTTTAGACATCTCATTAAACATTTTGGTTCTCAAATAAACACATTTTTCTGATTTTGACTGTTAATTTGATTAACTGTGATTATAATCTTTTAATTTTACAGTGTGTTTTTAAATAGAATAAACTATTAGTTCTAACATACACTTAGTTTACAATTACATTTCTGCTTATGACAACAAATTATCACAGTTCAATACAATGCGTAGGAAGGAGTGACACCTTAAACTTCTGAAAAGTCCAACGAAACATCTTTGAAAATAATGCCAAGGATATTGAGTTGTATCACAAATTATAGACTCTCAATAAATGAAACTATGAATGAATAATTATGTCTGACCATACATACACAAGTCTGGAAGCGAAATTTTAAAGGAAAGCTTGTAATTCAGAAAGTAGTGAGGAGTCCAGATCAAGAGCTGAGCAGAACATAGGGTTCACTGAAAACCATCCCAAAGCCAGTGACTTTTGGAATAACTCAGAATGTTCTTATACAAGGTTAGATATTATCATGTGAATAAAGCCACTCTGCAGGTGTGATCAGCTTTTTAAATTAAAGAAACATATTGGAAAACTGTCAATGCATATAATATTCGTTCAGGATCTAATTAAAGGCCTTTGAAAATGGAGCCAAGGAAATTGAATTGTAGCCCACACTAGATTGACAAGAAATTTGAGTTTTTCATGTTCTTTCTTAGAAATTTTTTGATATACTGTAAGAAGAGAGAAATAAAAGCCAAAATGTCTTACCATAATAAAATTCTCCTTGTTGATACATCATTGGAATTTGGACTTCACTTTCATCATCTTTAGTGAAGGAAAAGGTTCTAGTATTTTCGGGTCTAAATTGTGACTTCCAGTTCCCCTTGAAATAGACAGCATTGATGAGGGCCAGATGAGTGACAGCATCAAAATCCCTCGGGGATACCAAATCTTTCAACAGACCTATTCAAGAAAAAATGAGCAGATGGAAATTCATATTAAATTGGAAGGTGAAGGGGGACCAAAAGATTATCAAATTACCCTCTGATTCAATGATACTGAAAAACCGTATACCATTACCAAATTTACAATAAAAATTAAAAGTATCTTACTTTCAAAGGAAAAATGTTACACACAAACACACACACACACTCACACATAATTACAGATTAAGGGGATCTAAAACACCCACGCCACCTAAAATAACACTAGGAGCCACTTACACTTGCACAAACTATAGAACCATGTACAACAGAATCTCAGGCTTCACCACTTTCTAGTTGCAATGATGCATATAAAACTCATAACACAGAGTAAGCACCCAATAAACGTTTCTGAGGTTATTCTTGAACAATGTACATGATTAAAATGTCATCCAACTGAAACTTTCCCCCATGCATATTGGATATCGTTCGACCAAATATAATAACTGCTTTCGACTAGGTGAAAACAGGTGAATGAAAGTCAATTTAACTCATGATTCCTTATTTTCTATCATCTGAAATGTTCCTTTCCAAATCTATTTTGAAAGACATTGGGTCTTTGCTGATTGCTAAAAGTGTTTAAAAAGAGTTTGGAAACCAACAGCTTTTAATAGTTCAATCTATTCCAGGTAGATTATTATTCTTGACTTATTCCTTGAATGTTAAAAACAAACAAACATAGGTTTCTTTTATTCTACGTTTTAATCTCAGAGTTGAAAAAGATAGGACCAAAATTTGCTCTGTATTCTCTCATTTTATTAATCATAGCACTTTTTTAGGTGCTGAAGGTGCTTGAGCATTGTGGGGATTATAGGACATCGGGTATGTGATCAGGGTTTTCTTGTTGTTGTTCCAACATAAAATTTATTAGATTAACATTATTTTGCAAGTTTTGACAATATGAATTAATTGAATGAGCAGCTGTAGTAATCTTCCAATTTGGTGTCATTTTTTAGATTCAAATTTCAATTATTTTGCTGGTAAAATTGGAAAATAAAATGGTAAAATAGAAAACATTTGGAAAGTTTAAATACATTTAAAAACTATGAATTAGAAATAAAATTTAAAATAAATGCATCTCTTTCTAATTCCTCTCCATTAATTTAGACTTAAAATGGGCTGCTCTTTAAGAGTCCAGTGCAAATTTTTTGATTACCAATCAAGTTCTATGGTTTAAAAGCCAGCAAACATCTTTAGACTCCAATTTTTAACTTTCTCTTATTCTATTTTAATTATATTAAGAGAGCCACTAACTGCCATTCTGGCTAGTATCTAATTTATTAAATGGTCAGCTCAAGCAAAATTCCATGCAGTAGTTAAGATTATGATACAGAGGAAACCCATCAATTGGAGAGCACAGAATTCAGATTAATTTATCAGTGCCAAAATTCTATACATGCCAGATTTAACTTCTTTCTCAAATGTGTATTCATAAACAATGCTTCTAACAAGACTGTACTCTATAGGAAATTTAGATACTCAACTAAATACTTTCTAACATTCAAAATGCAAAAGGAATGAGGGGGCAAATAATTTCCCCAAAGAGTTATAAAGCTAAGCTGTTTAGAGTTAAAAAATGAACCAAATGACATACTATTTGTGTTATTCTCCACCCACTTATTGATATGGTTGGCCACAGCTACACTTTGACTGAAGTCCACACGATTTACTTCCGCATGAAAGTATTTTTTCATCATTTGCAAAAACTCATCATTGACATGAAGTTCATTTTGCACAAAGAGGGAATTGGCAATTTTCATCACATACTGGCTCTCTTCAGCAGTTACCATGTTAGAAAAATCCTTCAGGAAAGAAAATTCTTCACCTGCAAAATGACCAAGGATAAGTTTATTAGTGGAACAAGCACAGTGAATTATCAAGGAGGGTGGAGGAGCACAGAAACACGGCGCAGGAGAGTAATGAGCAGGGGCCCAAGCAAAGAGCACTGGTTTGTTCCCCACTTTGACATGGTTAGGAGGGTCCATATTTGTGCTATGTCTAGATGCTCAAATTCACTTTTTGCAGCTTAGTATTATCAACAGATATTATTTTTTCTTTTAATTGATATCTTGGTAGAATCTATAAAATTGAGATTTTTTTTGGTTGTTTTCTTTCAAAGTACTTAGGTTGCTTTCATTAAATTAGTCTTACTTGATAATTATCAGGAATAAGAATTGTTTAATTATCTAATTAAAAAATCAAAATATTCCCTTAAATTTTACTTTCACTAGAGTTTTTTTAACCTTATAACTAGAAAAATCCATTAGAAACTGATAAGTTCTTAACTTTTAATGAGTTAATTCACATGTACATTAGAAACATTAAAATAGAAATCATACGTCATGTCAAAGTGATTACAAAATGCCTTTTGGCTAGAAATTTTCTCCAATACATATAATTTTCATAATAATACATTTCAAAAAAATTCTTGGATGCTTTTTAAACAATGAAGATACAATTGATTTTAAGCAAAAATTTCTGATATTCTTAGAAAATCACATTGCTTTTCCTTACAGCACTCATCAGAGTTGTAATTTCTCATTTATTTATGTGATGATTAACACATGCCTCTCCCTCTAGACTGGAAACTATCAGAGCAAGAACCACATTTGCTTTTGTTTATTACAGTGAGGTTTATTTAGGAATTAACGCCTTTCTTGGGTTTCCTAACGCTTCTCCTAGCCACCCAACTCAATGAGATCACTTTCTTACCCTGTAAATACTGCTACTTCTGGCATAAGACAACATAACTGAGTTGAAAGTTAAAGTCAAACTACCTTGAGACATCAAATCTAAGCCCACTTACCAATTTTCAGGCTGTCATATCCCATTGAATGACGGATTTCTTTCAGTGTAGACCCTTGGGCCCCAAGTTCCATCATTCCCATTGCAAGGGTGACACTCAATGGAGAGAAAAGAATATTTTCATCTTCCCCAGTGGCTCGAAGATGGTTATACATATTCACTGACAACTCAGCAATGGTTTCATCAGGGAAAGTGGCCCCTACGGCCAAACCATGCAGAACCATCAAAGAGAAGAGCCCAAGGAAGGTCATATTGGAAGTTTTAAACCTGGAAAACAATAATTTACATATTAATTATCTCAGAGAAATGGAGTGAAAGGTAAAAAAGAACAATACGAAGTATTTCTTGGCAAGAAAGTAACCCAAAAGTTGTTAAACATATACAGTGTTAATGTCTCTAAAACAATAAACGCATTAAAGGCTATGTTGAAGATCCTATTTTTAAAGTCAGTTAATAGTCGAGTAAACAAAGAGCATTGCTAAGTTCTGAGGATACTCCCAAGAACAAGATAGGCCTGGTCCCCCGCTTCATGGGGTTAAGAGGATGTATAGATACACACACAGCAAGTAATTATAGGACATGTTTGGTGAGGCTAGTTTATCAATTTTGCATAGCCTCACCATATATATTTTGGTCATGATTTTGAAACAATTTTCTCCAGCTTACACTACACTACATAGGTCCAGGACAACTATAATGAAAATCAAAAGATATTTACAGGGTGTTAAAAAGAACTAGTGACGTTAGGCATTTGAAAATGCCACCTTACCCATGAACTACAATTTATAAAATTAATGCACCACGCAGCTGGGTTATCAACTGGTAGGAAGAGATCAGACACACACCTGCCACGAGCCCTAATTTATCCAGCCCAGGCTGCAGAACCCACAGGAAGCGGTAACCCAGAGAAAAAGCAGATTCAGCACATCCTTGTGTGGTTTTCCCTTACACATTGCTTCCCTGTGAGGCTGCTGCTCCGAGTGACAATCTCTGGGCAGGGAGGAGGCTCCCACAACACCACCCCGTTATGCTCAGGCTTATGTTACCATTTTAGCTTATACCAACAAACTGGTGATTCTATTTAAACAGATATTTCTAAATATCGGGCCCATCTGGTTCTTGAACAATTTCTCTTGGGAAGAGAAGGCAGTGTCAGTGCCCAGATATCTCTCAATAACGTTTCCACCTCTCGGCCCACCAGTGTTTCAGAAGCCCTGTCTCCCCATGGACAACATACACTGACTGGCACACACCGGGGACAGGTTCCCTCTTTCCTTGTACTCTCACACTTCATCTGTCACTGCAGGCATCTGAAAGCCAAACCGCCCATTCAAACAAAAAAGTAGCTTACTTGTTCTTGATCTTAAAAAAAAAAAATTAAAACAACATGTAACGTGATATTTAGCAAACACATTTGGAAAATTATATTTTAATTAGTGTGGAGCATTAACAGTCCCCGTTACTCAGTTAACAGAGTGCACACACATTTAACTTAAGAGCAGTGTATTTCCAACAGTCTGTTGAGTCAGAATGTCCTAATCAGTCCTGTAACGTTTCTAATCCCAGTTTCAGAGAACTGCCTGGTCAAGTCTTTCACATTTTAGCGTTCAATGTAAGCTATCAGTTTTTCGTCTGAGAGGTTCCAAGTCCTCCCCACCCTCTGCTTTTGTATTAAGGTTTAAAACATTCTCACTAGTTTAAGAAGGGAAGGCTCAGCCTGTATGTAAACATGGGTTCTCACACCTGGTGCTGTGAGGGGGCAAAGGACAGCTGTGGTGGGGACCAAGTGCAGTGCTGCAGAACAGCGTCTGTCATGCATGCAGCATCGAGACAGAAGCCAGGTGCCCCTGGCACAGCCGCCCCGCTAGTCCACCATCTTCAGCCATCGATGGGAGGCCACCATGGCATTCTCTCTTCCTGTTCACTCCAGAGAACTCCAGGAAAAGGTGGAAGTAGAACAGATGAGATTTCTCTGTCTAGATGCAGATGGAAATTTAGCAGGTACTCTTCTAAGTTGAAAGAGAACTTAAGACATATCCGATATTTAATATTTAGTATGTAATACTATTTAGTTGAACTTTGAAATCTAAGTCAGATTCAAAAGCCCATACTTTTAAACATGACACTATACTGTTGTCTGAAACGACCCAAATCTGGGCCTCATTACTTTCATTTAATGTTATTTAGTATAAGATCAAGAAATTAAAGTCACTATATGATAGTAGTATCTGTCATTCAATAACACAACTATTTGAAAACCACTTCATTTAACATGAGTATCAAATTTTACTCTCATAAAAAGATTTCATTCATATAAAACAAAAACCAACCTATTGCCAAACAATAAGCATTCTGGAAGGCAAGGCCAAGTCTATTACATCCAAGAGGCATTTTTATTTACAAATGAATGTACCACGAGATAATAATAATAGCTGATGTATGATGTTGACCTTTTGCAAGTCACATGCCTTCTCTCAGTCTTTGCCTCCTCATTTGTGAAATGAAGATACTAATCCTTACTCTGCACAATTATTGAAGAAATAAATAAAATAGTGTATGCATTTGAAGCACTCATTTTAAGCTACAAGTTATATTAATCAAGGACATTATCATTAGAAAATGTGTTTCCTAGGTTGTGTATTTGCTAAGTCAAGCAAGAGGCTATAGAGCCAAAATGAGTATTTTATCGTGCCTGATGGCCCATCTAATGTAGCACTATTAGCTATTCATTCAGCCAAGATTGATAGAGGTACCATGAAGATACCAAAATGTATATGGACAGGCTCTTGTCTTCAAGGAACTCACATCATTGTGCAAGAGTGTATGATCTATTACAGTGGTTCTTATCTTTTTTGCGTGTGTGTGAGGAAGATTAGCCCTGAGCTAACATCCATTGCCAATCCTCCTCTTTTTGCTGAGGAAGATTGGCCCTGGGCTAACGTCATGCCCATCTTCCTCTAATTTATATGGGACGCCGCCATGGCATGGCTGACAAGCAGTGTGTCAGTCTGTGCCTGGGAGCCAAACCTGTGAACCCTGGGTCCCTGAAGCGGAGCACGTGAACTTAACCACTACGCCATGGGGCCAGCCCCTGCTTCTTATCTTTTTGAAAAAAGAGATTCTTTTTAAGAATCAGGAGAAGGATAAATCATCTCTTCAGAAAATGCATGCACATGGATAACAGAACATACATTCACTGGCCAGGATATTTGCTGGCCTCAGATTAGGAACCCCTGGCCTACAGCGATGGTCCAGATGCAGAAAGAAGCAGTGTTTGATGGGCCCATAGCTCTGCAGCATTCCCTTACTGAGGGAAAGAGATCTCAAAACCACTAAGGTATCTTCAGGCTTCTAGAGGACTCCTGGAAAGAACACCCTGTGTTCGTGAGAGAGGGCTCTTCCCAGGGAAGTGAGCAGCGGGCCACTGCTTTACATCTTCTGCTAGGAAATTAGGAGCCGTCCGGCTGTGAATGGTGAGAGCAGGTCATATCAGGAAACCCTTTAGTAAAGATTTAAAGAACTCTGCTCTGGAAACACATTTTTTTCCATAATTAAGTGATCTTTCCTCCTTTTGAAGGTAAGATTTCCACTGTGCAAACCAAATGACCTCTCTAGACTGGTCCAGATTTTCTGATCTCATGGACCCCACCCCTTCACCTCTGCTGCTTCTGACTACTCCTTCTGAGGGTTTTTTTTGGAGGGTGGTGGAGAGGAGATTTCCTTCTCCCCTTCTCCCTTCTAAGTGTAGGTGTTCTCCATGGACCTATTTCTGGTCCACTTGTGCATAATGCTCTTCTCACTCCTGCTAGTGAACTTCTCTTAAAACAGATACTTCAACTATTATCCTTATTCATATTATTCCCAAGTAAGTAAAATTCTAGCTCTGGCTTTATTTTTATCTTAATTTCTGATGTGCATTGAAAATTGTTCTTGGGATGTCTAGTCTTTGACTCTTGCCATCACTTCAAATTCAAGGTGGCTCAGACAGGACTCTTTGTCTTATCAATCAAACCCACTCTTTTTTTTTTTTTTTTCTGAAAACATCAAGGTCTTTGACTCATCTCCATCTCTTTTTCCTTTATACTCAATGAACTGTCGACATGTATTCCATACTGCATCCCTGACACCTCTCCTATCCATCATGCCATAGCCATTTCCAAGGCCATAGAGGCAGTTCTTCCTCTTAATGCATTCTCAGGGACTCCACCAATGGCTCTCAGCCACTCTCTGAACTCCAGGTTACTGTTCTGTTCAATTCAACATACTCATAGCCTCCAGATGAATTGTCTTTATGTATTGTTATGAACAGGTATTCCTGTATTTACAAAACCTCAGGATCTCCCTCTTGCATGTAGATTAAAGCTGAAAATCCTCAGTCTTGAACATAACCCACTGCACTGTGATCTAGCATAACTTTCTACCTACTACTCTCCTTCATGGATCCTGCAATTCTAGCCAGACTCCCTTTTGCAATACACATCCTAGAATTTCCCTCTCCTATTGCTGGCTTGTGTAGTTCTCTTTCTGGAACTACTTCAACCTGGTTCCATATGTTCAAATCCTATCCATTCCTCAAGGTTCTGCTCCACTTTCATTTCCTTTATGAATAACCTCCTGTTTCTTCAGTCAAAACAGCAATTTCCCCCTCCTCTGAAATCTTGGCACATTTTATCTCCCTCCCCAACAGTACATACCAGTGCTTCCTTCTATTACAGATAATTCCATACACACATCATCTCTTATCCCAGGACTTTTGAAGGCACAAATGGAGGTGCATGCATCATTGTATACCTTAGGATAAGCAGAATAAGCATCTAATGCATTGCACATAGTAGGTGCCAAATATTTGTTGAATTAATATTGCATGAGATATAAAGGCCCACAATGCTGCACTAGAAAGAACAGCAAGAGTAGATACTGCTTCTAAATTCTCAAGACTAATTTAATCTAAGCCCACAGGTAGTAGCTCATTTCCATTTTTTATTCCCTTTGATAAAGTGTTTCCTTATTGAGTCTGAGACCATCTTTCCAGCCTGACAAAGTAGCACTGTCACCAATGCTGGCATAATGCAATGGCTGGACATGGGATGCATGAACAAACAAGTACACCACCTTGAAAAATCACAAAAGGTGCTACCCAAATGTTACTGTATTAACATTAGTCTACAAAATGCCAGGGCCCCACCATTAATCATAATAATCAACACATTCTAAAATGAGTTACTCTCACAAGGAGCATTACTTTGTAGATTCATTATTTTCAAGCTCTTGAATAAAATGTCTTTACATACAAACAAGAGGCTGCAGTACCAGGATAGTATTAGATAGGGCTGTTGTGCTGGAAAAGGCAGAAGTACTTGAGCTATGAATAAACTACCATTAACTCTTGCATTTCTCCTCCTTGTTGCCAGTGGTAGGGTAGGTTGTGGGCATGTGTATGTGTGTGTATTGCTTTAGAAAACACACTTCATTAAAACAGGTCAGGGAACTAAATCTTCTTATAATTGAGGTAGGAGGGATCACAGAACTAAAAGACAGCACAATAAAAAAGATAGGTTTTTTAAACTCCCTTAGCAGTTAACCTTGTTTATAGAAAGATTGATTATTCATAAATGCAACTTGTTGCTCTTTTTTTTTTTCTCCCCAAAGCCCCAGTGCATGGTTGTACATCCTAGCTGTAAGTCGTTCTAGTTCTTCTATGTGAGCCGCTGCCATAGCATGGCAACTGACAGATGGGTGGTATGGTTCTGTGACTGGGAAACAAACCCGGGCCGCTGAAGCAGTGAGTGCTGAACCTTAACCACTAGGTCATCAGAACTGGCTCTTGTTGCTCTTTTTTAGATAACCCAATTATTTGAAATTTAAAAAAAAGTTTCCATAATTGTGAGTTAAGAAAAGATGAGACGTACTGTCTAGAAGGTAAGAAAAATGGCTGAAGAAGATTCTTTCTCCAGCAAAAAACAGCCAAAGGAAACAACTAAGGAGAAATGCCTAATGGAAAGAACACTGTCTTGAAGCCCTCTGGCCTATTAATTCTCACATTCTTGCATGTAAAGGACTAGTAATTTTTTAAATTGAGGGAACCAATATAGGTTTTTTAAATTTTTATTTTACCAAGTAAGTACATTGGGATAAGGGCAAAAAAAATTTAACAAAATAATACCTCGTACAATCACATAAAAGAATGAACACAACAATCACATAAAAGAATGAACATATCAACATGAAAATAAGACAGTCCTTTAAAATGTATATATTTGAATTCATGAAATATCACTACCTTTTTTGTTTTCATGGGTTGGCAGTAGGTATTTGGAAACCATTGCTCTAACTTTAGTAGTACTAGCTCACTTTTGGTGAAATTTGGAACAGTTTGAAGTCTTCAGGCTTTTGTCTCCTGATTTACTAAGAGAAAGGGTTAATCTAGATCAGCAGCAATGAAGCTGGGAAAATTGTCAAAGAATTTGTTGCAAACACAAAAAAAGAGTCATCACCTTGTGAAACAATATGTATTTTAGCAATCTCTAATTCAGCAAATTTCCTCAATTGTAACATGCATGGTGTTCCTCCTCGCCCCCAATTTTAACTTTTCTGAAATTGGAATAAATCTTATAATCAATGTTCAAAGAAACTAGCTAGTCCTCAGACAGAGAGGCAAGTTGTTATACTGTTGTCATTTCCAGTGTAAGTGTCATAGCCAGGACAAGTGTGAACTTTTGTCTACTTGTTTATCCTTTTTCCCCTCAGTAGACTTATTTCCACTGATGCTGCCTCCGACAGTTGAGTTTTCGCTTAAACTTGGATCCAGAATTGTCCTCAATAGGACTGTACTATTATGGCAGCACTGAAAAGAAAAAAGGACCACCTATGCAGAAGAGAACAGAAAGGAGGATGGATGTAAATGTACTGTAAGTGATGCAAGTATTCATCACTGGGGAAATGAACCAACTGATTTTCTTGTAAACAAAACAAAACAAAAACAAAAACCAAGTGTTTTACAAAGGATCTAAGAATAGAAGACATACGCAAGTTGATAAATTTGTGCAAGCAGATAAGTCTCTTGTCCTTGGGATATATCGATAAGAACCCTTTGTTGGATGCCAAGCAGCACAATTAAAAGCAGAAGAATTTGCCAAATCTCTCAAAATAAATCACAGTGTTTTCAAAGTGAGAAAAGGTGAATAACCCATGCAGGCTCTGTGAAGGACTATTGCTCAGGTGCTAAGCTGTCAAAAGCTTCTTGAAAACTTCCAAAGTTAGCTGTATAAATTTGTGGAGGGTAGGGGTGTGGGGGTGGACTAGTCAAATAATCAAATAGAAATGTAGAGAATGCACCAGTATTCTTTGAAATGCCTTAAGGTTACATTTTCAATCACAAAGGTGCTAAAGTTTTGATCAGAAAATGCATTATGAAAAGTATCATGTCACATGCATGATAAATGATGGCCAAAAGTGATTCAGAAGAATGATAAGAAGGCTTAGACTTAAACTTTGGTTATTAAGGGCTTAAAGTGCTAGAGTCTGACTAAATATACTCCACTGTGCTAATTTTTAAAAGAACTGTACATTTTTTTAAAAAATTTTCTTTCTCCCAAAAAAGGTGTTATTAAATTGAGATGTGTCTTAAAACCAAGAGGTCAGAACCAAGGAAATAAGGGACTACAGAACGTTTAATTCTGTAATTGCAATGTCTATGAAATTACAATATAAATGTTTTAATCCTTTCAACTCTTTCTCTTTCCAGCTATCTATGCCGCTGTGACTCTTTCCTTTCTCTCTTACACTTTGCCATAAGATATATCTTTATGTTCTTTTTCCTTTTCTGTTGAATCAAGTAAAAAGGAAAGCTTATCAGTTTTCTCTCAGACAAGGAGGAAATGGCCAGGTAAATCAAAGGGGCAGAACTACAAAGAGTAATCTATAAATTAAATATTTAATTTACCAGAAAAAATTATAAAAGACTTGCAAATGGACCAAGATGATGACTGGGTGTCTTCAATGAAAAAAACATACATTATTTGTAACATACTTTCCAGGTTATCTGACTCTATGCGTTTTGGGCCCTTCATTGTTTTTGAACAATTTTACAACTTTCTAACTTGCAGATAATTGATAGTGATGCAAATGATTCTTCTCCATAAAAATGCGCAGTGTAATGTATGGTTGAATGCAATTGATTATTGCCCTGTGGATGTTGACCAGTTTTGCATCTATTAAGCAAATGTATTTCAGTATTCCTAATGGGTTTATATATACATCTGCTTTTTGGATTCTTTCATGAATTGGTTGTAACATCTTACAGGTTCTCTCATTAATTAAGAGCTAAATAAAATCTTTAACATCAGTTCATTGTATTTTGTATGGGTCAAGATTATGACCTTTTTTGTGTGTGTGTGAGGAAGACTAGCCCTGAGCTAACAACCAGGACACCACCAAAGCATGGCTTGACAAGTGTTGTGCTGGTCCTCACTCAGGATCCGAACCTACAAACACTGGCCCACTGAAGCGGAGTGCATGAACTTAACCGCTACACCACCAGGCCGGCCCCAAGATTAAGACCTTTTAAAAAACAATTTTCCCTTAACTAATTTTTTAAATCCTTAGGGTTAGAAACTTTTCTTTCAAAAATCATTTTCATGAGATACTCCAACAATCAGAGTAGGAAGGAATTGAAAAACATTAGCCTTTTCTTAATCACTGAATATTTCTTAATTATTGGTTGAATTAGTATTGTACCAGTGGTACCCCCAAATGATTTAGCTTGGAATTACTGATCATACAGCGGCTAGCATTGTGCTGGCTGTGCTACAGATCTAAAGTTCTTGGGTATTTTGCATGCATCCAAGAGGAAGGTTAGGCATGGAAGAGTCTATGGTGGCCTGCTCATTTAGGAAATAACCAAGAAAAGATGTGGCGCTAAAACTCCTCAGAATTTCTAAAGTGCTTTGGCATATACGAATATATTAAGTCTGAATTCCCCAGCATCAAGAGGAGGCTAACTGGAAGGAAGATGAACTGTGACTTAGAAGATTCCCTTTTTTTGGCAGTACCCAAGGCTTCCAAGGAGCTTTTGAGTTTTCTCAGTAACCTCCCTGGGCCACAGCATCCTCTGTCTAGTAGGAGGTAGAGGCTATAAACCATTAAGAGCATTTCACAACAAAGATAACATCTTGGGAATTATTTTGACTCAATAAATAGATGCTGAATAAATAAATCTCTGGTCAAAACTTTCCCATCTTAGGCCTTAAGAACTTTCTAAAATTAAAAGCCAAAATACTCAATTACTCTATGTCCTTCAAAAAGTTAGAAAAATGTGGTCCAACAGAACATTCTGTGATGAGAAAAATATTACATATGTGTACTTGCCCAATAAGGTAGCCATTTGCCACTTGTGGCTATTGGGTACTTGTAATCTGGCTAGTGCAACTGAGGAACAAGAATTTTAATTAATTTAAATAGACACATATCATGCATGGCTACCATATTCAAAAGTGCAGAGCTAGAAGTAGGCTAAGCAGATGGGCTCTTCATAACATTGGTCCTTGACCAAATAGCCCATATTATAAGTGTGTAAAACAAAAACAGAAAAATTAGTACAATGAACCCCGCAAAACATGTTTCCTTACTTAAGATGCTTTATTTAAAAACATACTCCCTTTCTTCAGGAGATCTCAACTGTAAAGAGGCTCCACTTAGAGTTCCAAAGGCTTTTGGTTAAAACAGGTGACTACCTGGGAAAATAAAGTCAATGTCAACAAGAACCAGCAAGCTGGCAGTCCCTAGCCCTCCTGAAAATGTGAGTTGGTCTTTCCATAAAATGGTAATGAACAATTCTGTTTGGCACAGTTGAGGAGACTTTGTACTTGTCAGTGAATGACTTCCTTTGGAATACTGTCAGGATTGCTAACCAAGTGACACACAAGCCCTAAGGCAAATGCAGCGAGTAGTTTCAGAGAGACGTTAAAAAGTCATCATCAATCAAGGTCATGTGTGGCTCAAGGCCATTTTGGAACTAAGCCAGGCATTAATGGTCTTAGTTTACCCATTAATATTTTAAGAAATCCCTATGGATTGCTCTCTTTCTGGTCTGTGGGCTCAGCTGTTTACAAGATAGTAGAATGTTCCTGCTGGAAACACCTTGGCCAGCCCCTCATTTTATGGGTGAGGAAACTGAGTCATTTGTACTGAACAACTGTTTGTACACAAAGGATGTTTAATGAGCTACTATAGATGCTAAAAAAAATAAACTTCAAATGTGCATGCAATACCTAGAATTTCATTCACTCACTCTCTCATTCATTCATTTATTCATTCAGTAAATACTTGTCCTTGACAACTACATGGCAGGCCCTGCGCTAGGTGCTAAGAAGACAGAGAGGAACAAGATGACAGAAGAGATACACCTCTGTGGGATTTTCCTTACATGTATTAGGTCTAGATTGTTCAAAGAGGTATCCAACTTTTTATTCAGAGCTTAAAAAGATTGGATTTTTAAATTTTTCAATATTAAAATGTTGTTTGCATAATAAAGTTTTTAAAAGTTGTCTGTGTCCCTGAAAATCTAAAAATACCCAGATGTAAGGTTGCTTCTCAAATATTTTGCTGATGGAGGGAGCAGTAGCCCGACTCACCCTCCATTCACTCGCTTCACTATTTCCTGAAGGGCTGGAAAATGAGGTAAAATATCCAGGGAAGTTATTTAGTGCACAAACCTAAGGAAAAAATTCTCACAGAAAGACTTTCAGAGCATTCAAAGCCAGTTTTAAACTTGTCTTGATAACGCACAGTCGGAACTGTTAATACACTATTGTAACGTGATGATCTCCTAATAGAGGGCAGTCGTAGTTAGGGCTGTTGGCCATACACAACAAGTTATCCTAGATACTTGGATTCATATTAAATTATATTTGGGTCACATTTGCAGGGTTTCTGTCTTGTCTTTCTTTCTTGTTTGGGTTCTCCGTCTCTCCCATGCTACTGCAGCCATCACAGCTGTTGTTACTTTGATCCTTTAGCTTGGACCTCTTGCCTTATTTTAAAGATCACGTGCAAGGGTCTGAGGACCTCCCTAAACTCTCCTGAGTAAAATGCATGGGTTCACTCTGCCTCAGTGTCTGTGGAGACCGCACGAAGCTATCTTCTTATCTTGGCTAAGAACAATAATATTCCCGAGATCTGAGTGCTCTTTTAGTAAGAGTGTTTAGGTTCATGGAATTCTGACACCAAATGAACAAGGAAGGACATCAATATTAGGTTGAATCTTGTGAAATTGTCATTTTTGTAAGTCATAGTGGTCAAAGATTGGCAATTTTGTATGCTTCAACCTACTACTTACTGAGCATTTACTGTGTGCTAGGCTGAAGAGTAGAACTTTCATATGCTGTTTTGCTACTTTATATTTCATATGGTTGTTTCAATGTTTTGAAAAGTCATAATATCTCATATTTTAAAAATGCATAGTAGTTTAGAAATCTGGAAAAAATTTATTACGATTTCCTTTTAGAATTCTTTTCTTTTCACCTTGTGCTAGAAATGGTAGAAACTAACAGAAACAAGACACCAACCTAAATTAGGTGGCTCTTTCTTTAAAAGAAAAAATACAAAATCCTCTTGGCTCACACTTACTGTACCCTGGGGAAATTAAGTTACATATGTTACTTTTTAAACAGTCTTTTGCAGGACTACAGACTGTGGGGAAAGTGAAAGTGAGAAAGAACGTGTCAAAAAATAATTTTACTGCTTTGTTTTTTAATACTCCCATGAACTTAAAATACAAAATTGGTATTGACTAATGTTGTATTAATGCTATCTGAAAATATCCACGTGTTAATTCTTTTATAAACCTGCCATACACATTGTAAGAGGGGGATTTCTAGAAGAAACTTTGGGTTCCTCTTCCTGTTCATCACTGTGATTGACTGAAAAGGCAACTTATAATTTTTATCGCAGAGTGTGGGCAAACAAGTAAAACATATGTAGATATAAAAAGGCTCTATGAAAGTATTCTGGTTACATTTCCCTGTAATTTTCAGAATCATATTTACAATATAGTAACTGCTTTAGAAAGGGTGTAGAAAGATGAATCAAGGAAATCAGCTGATGTTAACGTTGGACAGGAAAAAAAGGTAGGGGAGACAGTGTACCTCTTCACAAGGCAGAGTTAAACCACTCCAAATAGTAACCAACCACTCTTATTTTCAGAGATCTGGAGAGAAATGGATTTAATTATTTTCTTCTGAATCTCTTCCAAGTTTAACAGTCCTCACTGACAGGAAATTGTCCCTCATCAAACTCCTTACATAGCACCTTAAGACTTTTCCCATCACTGGACAGGTAAATGGGAGGGATAGCTTATGGATCTTGTATCATGAACACCAGTGCTCACTGCCCCAGCTCACTGTTGGGCACATTGCTCTCGTTATTAGTTAACCACAGAAGGATCTCAGAAGGCATGGTGAAATGCCGGCAAAGATGTCGGCTTTTCGTTGTGTTAACTTGTGGGCTGCTTCTTCCATGTCTTAAGCATTATCAAAAGTTAAGGCTAGTTGTGTCAGAAGAATTTCAGAGAATATTTTTATGACTCCAAGATATGTGTCAGAGCTATCATACAGGTGAGACTTGTCTATAAGTAAATTAGAATAAAATGAAATAGTTCTCTCCACTTGACTTTTTAAAAAATACAGATAATTGACCCTGCAAAGAATGACTGAATGATGGGCATCAGGTTGCCTTGAGCCTCATAGATTTTACACTCTAACAGATGCATAGATCTATATTTTAAATATACAGTTTTATGGTCCTAATAAGAAAAACAATGAGAGTCAAAGCTCAAGTGCATTTGAGACAAGTGCAAGACAGGCTACCCCAACAGGATGGGGTAGGCTGTCATATTTTCTCACTTCTAATATTACTTGAGAGTATACATGGGTGTGGCTGGGAACTTGAACATGAGGGAATTGTTAATACAATTCAAGAATATGATGAGAATATCTAAGTTTCAAAATGAAAAGACAAATTCTTCCCATAAAATATATCCTTGGGGGGCCAACCCAGTGGCTTAGTGGTTAAGTTCGCGTGCTCTGCTTTGGCGGCCTGGGATTCACGGGTTCAGATCCCAGGCGTGGACCTATGAACAGCTCACCAAGACATGCTGTGGCGGGCCTCCCACATATAAAGTAGAGGAAGATGGGCATGGATGTTAGCTCAGGGCCAATCTTCCTCAGCAAAAGAAGGAGGATTGGCAACAGATGTTAGCTCAGGGCTAATCTTTTGCACCAAAAAAAAAAAAAAAATATATATATATATATATATATAATCTCCTTGGATCTCAATTTTCTCCCCAGAGACCATTTAATTCATGGAATTCTAGAGCTGAAATAATAATATAATAGAGGAGACATCTCAACATAATACAAATTATTGCTAATCCTCATAACAAGCCAGAAGGTAGGTGAAGGTAAACCCATTTTATAGATTAAGAAACTGAAACCTATTAGGTTTAAGATATTTTACCACGTTCGCACAGTTTACTAAGGAGTGGTGAGGGGATCTGAACTTTTCTCTGAAGGCTTCAAATCCCATGCTATTTTTACTCTGCCATGCTGCCTCCTGCTGGATGGGACTCAGAGGTCACTTGGTCCACTACTCATATTGAATAAAGGAATTCCCTCTAGAAGACTGACTCTGCTTAAATTCTGTGCACGTGTGTGTGTGTGTGTGTGTGTGTGTGTGTGTGTGTGTGTGAATGTGAATAGGTGAAATGTTCACAGAATACAAAATTCAAAAGATATGAAAAGGCAGATAGTGAAGATTCTTTATCTCATGTCCCCTGATCAGTCAAATTTTTCTTGGTGGAACCAACCAATGTTATCTTCCAGAGATATCTTATGTATATACAATATCTGTATTACCCCTTTTCTTACAGAAATAATAACATAATATACATCCTATACACACTGTTTTGCAACCTTCTTCTTTCATTTAACAACATATCTTGGAGACTACGTCCTATCATTACGTAAAGAGCTTCCTCATTTTTTTTTTTATCAACTTCACAGCATTTCACTGTATGGATGTGCCGTAATTTACCTAATTAGTCTCCTACCAATGGGAATTTAGATTATTGCAATCTTTTGCTATTACAAATAATGAGGCAATGAGTAATTTCAGAAAGACATTATTTCACAGGTGTGCAATTATCTCTGCAGGATAAATTCCTAGAAGTTAAACTGCTAGGTCAAAAGACACTTGTACTTTTGATAAATATTGTTATACTGCCCTCCACAGAGTTTACATCATTAAAAACTCTAGGAATACACTTAGAAAGAAATAAGAAAGATCTATACAAAAGAAAAACTGAAATGCTGCTGAGGAATAGACACAAAAAAGACTAATTACTTTATCGCCTATGTGGGATTCTTCCTAAAATAAGGACAGATGAACGTGTTAAACACCACCACGGGGGGACAATCAACAAGATCCAGATAGTGGGGAACTCCACAGGACAACTGGTTCAGTTTCAACAAATAAAATGCAGGAATAAAGGGCAGTGAGGGTCAGGCAGGGAGACAGATGGCTTAAAAGAGACTTGAGAGACTTATCAACAAGTGCAATGCCTGGACTTTATTTGGACACTGGTGGAAACAAACAAACTGTAAAAATCACTTATAGTATTATGAGACAACTGGGAGAAAAGACTGGGATAAATGGAAATTGATATTTTATTCTTAGACAGGAATATTCAACATCATAATGATGTCAGTTCTTATATTACTCTACACATTTAATGCCATTTCAATAAAAATGGCAACTTTTTAAAAATTAGACAAGCTAATTCTAAAGTTCACCAAAAAAATTAAGCAAAAATAGCAAGGAAAATTCTGGGGAAAAAAGAACAGTGATGAGATACTAAAATGCAGTTAAAAGTTATAATAATTAGATTAGGGTGGTGAAAAATATAATTTAGTTATATGTTAAAACTTGGCACATCAAATCAGTGGGGTAAGAGAGATTATTCAGTAAGTCAAAACTGGTGTTGGGAGAACAGAATAACCATGCATTAAAAAATAAAGAAGATGAATACTTTGTACTTTAAATCAAAATAAATTCCAGATGGACCAAACTTTAAAAGTGAAAAATGAAACTTTAAAATTCCAGGGAAAAATCATGGGAATTTAAAAACATATATTCATATATACAAACATACATGTAATTATACATATACCTATATATGTATGTATATGTATTATTTATATATTTTTATATATGTATTATTTTTATATATTTACACTCATACACGTACATAAAGCATTGAATTGGAGAAGGTCTAAGTCTGACAAAGACCCAAGAGCCATTAAAGAAAAGATCAATAAATATGACTACACAAAAAATAAAAAATCTACACAACAAAAACCATATGAGTAAAGTCAAAAACAAGTGACAAGCTGAAAAATCTTAAATTACTGACAAAAGGGTAATTTTCCTACTCTATTCAGGACCTCTATAAATTGATAAAACCAACAAAATCCTATAGAAAAATAGGCAGAGGATATGAATAGACCTTTCACCAAAAAAGAATTGAAATAGCTCTTAAACATATAAAAACGTGGTCAAATTTTTGTATAATTATTAATTAAAATAAAACTGCTCTGAGGTACCGTTAGTCACTTATCAGATGCTGAATGTAATATTAAGGCCTTAACTCTTAATATTAGAGAATGACCCTAAGGCCCTTTGACTTGTAGAAAAAAATGGATGAGGGCAAAAAGCAATAATCTCTTAGAAGTTAGAGAACACGCCTTTAATCTCGGGGATTGGTGTTATGGTACCATCTCACTTATGTAAAGTTCACAATATAAGATGATTCTCTTATCCAGAATCCACTGAAAAACTAGAACAAGCAAAATCTTCAAGGTTTTTAAATAGTCAAAAATAAAAACCCACAAAGATATACATTTTGTACTGAAGCTTGTATCCTTAACTCAGCGGGACCTGCCTTGGTCCCTACTGCAGAGTGTTTACCTTTATTTTAGGTATAATCCTAGCATACATGCTTGTTTCATTTCGGTGTCTCATCTTTAACATTTAAAAGTGCAACAACAACAAAAAATTAGAGAAAGGGGCCCCTGGAGGTGGGCACACTGGCTTTAGGAAGATGCCACACAAAAATGTTGGTTTAAAGCAAATGAATAACTATGCAGATCTGACATATGGCCTTAAAGTCCAGGACCACTTACTATGGGCACATTTCCCGTGAGGATTAGAGTATTACTGCAGTGCCCAGTGTTATATTCATGACGATGCTCTTGAGCCCTTTAAAAAATATTCCTCTACTGTTCGGTAGATTCTGGAGGGATGTACATAACATATGTCAGATAAACTACCATAAAGCATCGGAAACAAAATACTGGGATATCCACTAGGATACATTTCAGTTGTCTAGAAAACTCAAACCTACAGAAAAACAAATTCCTCCTTGGACACAGCTAACTGCGATATTACTGTAGCTTAAAAGACAAAAAATAAATTGTTATTGGTGTACTTTTGTTTTCAATCCATAGTTCAGATTTTCCAGACTTCAATAATTCTGAATTGAGTAATATCTAACTTACCTTATGATTACTTAATAAGGAATAGTTTTCTGGGTTTATGACCTTATTGCAGAACACAGCCACACGTCATATTTTAAAATGACTTCCCTTGTGTAATTATGTTAACGGAGTGAAATTATGTTCATATTTGAATCTGCGTGGTTTAATAATGGCAGCGGTCAGCACTGTTTGTGGATGACTCTCCTCAGGGCCTGTGGCAGGAAGGTTCTCTGCCGTCAATTTTCTTTTTGGTTGTGGCTCTATTGTTCCTTGCTTTTTAGCCATGGAAATGGATGGCATTTTAAAAGTCCTCAAGTGTGTTTTGCAATAAAGTTACTGGGCAACAAAAGGTGTCCTCAGGGGGCTGAGTTATTTTAAGACTGAGAATCTAGTATGATTAGATAGTGTTTGTATAGCCTCTAAGGATCATTAATGTGAGGCAAAAGTCCTAGCTAAATGGCTTCTGGGAGAGCATAATTTATTCGAAATGACGTGACTTTAAAATGTTTTTATAACCCATTAATAAAAAGGGTGACAATAAAACTATTTCTGTAAATCAGCACTTCCCAGTCTGTGGTCTGGGGACTTCCACATCAGAATTTTCGAGGAGGTGGTCAAAATGCAGGTGGGGGGCCACAATGCCAACCACTTGAAGCAGAAATTCTAAACATGGGCCTCAGCTGCCTGTATTTTTAAGGGATATTTCAGGTAATTGTTAGATTCAATCAAGCACGAAAACCACGTTGGTACGATACCAACTAGGATGTGCCTGTCGGTAAAACAGAGGTGAAAACAAGGCAGTGGTGGTGTGAGAGGAATGGGGAAGGAGTGCTAATTACCAATAAGGCACTTTACAAGCTGGCTCACTTATTCCTTTACAATCTAGTGGCTGTGGCATTTGTTTCTAGGATTATTGTTTAATACCTACCTCCTCCCTAGACTACAAGCTCCATGAGGGCAGAAATCACATGCGTCACACTCAGGCCGATCTGGGCCTAGCCCATTGCTTGGCCTAAGGCTGCCCTCCATCTTGGCTGAGTGAACGATTTAGGTACATTATCTCCACTTACAGAGGAACAAACTGAGACTGGGAGAGGGTGGACAGCCGAAGACCACACAGTGTATGGTGAGCAGAGTCAGGTCTGGCTCCAAAGCCCAGGCCCCTTCCCCCACAGCCCCTCCTTGTCATGGGCCATTCAATTTGTTTGTGGAGGAGACCTATATCAACTTTGCCTGTTGAACACTCAGATCCTCAAAACCCCTGTAATGGAGTTCATTTAGAAAATAAAATATTTTGTATAGTATTCTAGAATATGATGAATATCCTGGGGGAAAAAAAGCAACAACTCAGTGAAAAGGGATAAGAGAGTGAAGGGTTGAGGGAAGTATTGCAATTTTAAATAAATGATTAGGAAGACTTCAACGAATAGGGGATTTTTGAATAAAGACTTCAAGGAAGAAGTTAGCCACTGATAACTGCGGTCAGAGGCCAGGGATCAGCTAGAGCAAATACCTGAGGAAGGAGTGTATCCGTTTAGTCCAAAGATCAGCAAGAAGCCCACACAGATGGAACAGAGAGGGTGAGGAGGAGAGTGGGGGAGCCTGATCAGAGTGAGTTAAGGAAGAATGGGAAGAGAGGATTCAGAAACCGAACAAAGATAGTTCTTTGGAAGAACAGAAATTGAGCAGTAGCTGGATGGAGAAGGGGATAGTCAAGAGAGTGTTTTCTTTTTGCTTGTTTGTTTAAAGTAGGAGAAAAAACAGGATATTTGTTTCCTAGCAGTAATGCGCCAGGAGAGAGGGGAAGTGAGGATTCAGGAGAGAACGGCATTGCAGGAGTGATGTGAGGAGAACGGATGAGAACCCGTGCATGGATCGGGGTGGCCTTAGATAGAAGCACGGACAATTCATCTATAGAAACAGGAGAAACGGTGAAGTATATGGGTAGAGATGCTCCCAAGTGGGGACTTGTGGAGGAGGCTGTGGATGTTGTTCTTTTTAAATTTATTTTTATTTTTTTTGAGGACGATCGGCCCTGAGCTAACATCTGTTGCCAATCTTCCTCCTTTTCTCCCTTTTCCTCCCCAAAGCCCCAGTAGATAGTTGTATGTCATAGTTGTGCATCCTTCTAGTTGGTCTATGTGGGACTCCGCCTCAGCATGGCTTGATGAGTGGTGTGTAGGTCTGCATCTGGGATCCAAACTGGCGAACCCTGGGCCACTGAAGTGGAGCAAGCGAACTTAACCACTACGCCACTGGGCCGGCCCCCAAGTGGGGAAGGTTTTTGATGCATTGCCTTTTCTCTAAGAATAGGATGCAAGGTCATTAGCTGAGAACAAGGCTGGGAGCAGGTGCTCGAGAACCTGCCTTAAGAACATTTTTCACTGCATTCTACCTGCATAGAAGCACTCTACTTGGTGATTCTGCTTAAACATATGGAAATACCTTATACACATACTCTTGTCAAAGTAGTGTTACTCATCTTTGGTTAGACTTGCTTGGAAAGTAAACTGTACAAGTAATGAATTTTGAAAAATAAATTAATAGCGATTGAAAACCTTCTCCTCTGCTCCTATTTGTATTGCAAATTTATTCTCTCAAAATTATTTCATGTTCTGAATGTCACTGAGAAATTTAGTAGATCGCTGAGCTGCACCCCAGAAATGGGTTTCCAACTGTAATTTAATTGGAAGGTTTGTAACTAAGTTTCACCATATGGGGCTGCCAGATGTAATCAATGCAATATAAGTTTGAAGAAGACATTATTGAGTGCATCGAAGCACATTTTATAAGCAACGAGAGCTATCATTTATGCAACAGAAATCACTCTATTGTCTTATGAAATTAGGACATCAGTAGAATATACAAGTGTTAGAGGGTTAATGTAGAATGAGTAATTTTGGTTGAAAGATAACATACTATTTAAGGACATACATAAATCAGATTAAATAAAGGTATTGCTCACCACTCCTCCATCCTTCCACATCAATCAAGTCTGTAAGGCTAACACGGCTTAAAGTTTTTATACTAATACAATGGATGATATAATTGGAAACTAATACAATTGGGAATTTATTTTATTAATGAGAGAATCTGGGTAAATTCCTCATCCACAAAGTAGAGGCCCATCAAGTTTTTAACCTGGGGCCAATAAATGGTTTAACAAACTGAAATTACCATCACTGAACTTTCAGTTTGTCATGTGGACTCATCAGATCTCAAAGCTGTTGTAACTCAGTGGCTAGTCTTGCAATGGATAAACTTATAACAAAATCTATGTCCCAAAAGTCTGTTATTTGAATGTCTAAAGGCAGGCTCAGAACATAAGAGTAAACCATACCTGAGTAAACCATATAAAAGGCACTATTTTCTCCCTCTCCAGGTCAGGTTGAAGAGGGCTCTTGCACAAGCAAAGAGTTCATTTGCCCTAATTGTGCACCAGAAGCAACTGTCAATCTTGCCCAAATGCAGATGTACATATTCCATATGCCACCAAAACAACGGCACTCCAAAGTTCAGGATCCAAGACCACTCACCCTGCAAAGAATAATCATCTGGTCTTACTCTCCCTGAACTTGGTTACGGTTATCTGCAGAGTTGTAATGTATGAATCTTAAATGTTAATGCTTTAAGTCCCCATGATGTTGAACTCCTTCTCCTCACAGGCTAATCTGAACACATGCATGAAACCAAGGAAGGAAAGGCAAACTCAGATCATTTGAGTTGTGTAATCTTTGGCCAGATTTGATAAATTCAGAAGAGATATTTCACTTAAATAATCCATAGGGTGTGAGCAGGTTAAGGATTGTAAAGCAGCCAAGACCACACACACACACACACTTTGGAGCCAGGCTACGAGAACTGAGGAATCTCCTGTCACAAGCTCATGGATTTCAGCTGAGGCAGTATGTTCAACCCAGGGACATAGTATGACAGGACTGGAGGTCACACTTATTCTCTGGTCAGTTGCCTTCTGCTGCTCTGGCGCCACAACAGTGTGTGAGGCTCAGAGTTCCAAAGCCAGGCAGGCACACCTTCTCTTGATATTAGTTATCCAGCCAATGGCTGACCCTTCTCCTACCAGAACCATTCTAACTTTGGTAAGATCCGATTGACGGCACCACACAGAGGAACTGATGAGGCCAGCTAGCTGGATCACAGAGATATATGGGCAACAAGACTAATTTAAGTTTGCCAGTGAAGCAGAAAGGAAGTAGATTCTGAAACAATCCTCAAAGCAAAGTTAACGTGAAGAAAATAAAGTTTACTTTTTTTTTGAGGACGATTGGCCCTGAGCTAACATCCTGTTGCCAATCTTCCTCCTCTTTTGCTTTTTCTTCCTCCCCCAAACCCCAGTAGATAGTTGTATGTCATAGTTGTGCATCCTTCTAGTTGCTCTATGTGGGACACTGCCTCAGCACGGTTTGATGAGCGGTGTGTTGGACCGCGCCCAGGATCCAAACAAACCAGGGCCTCTGAAGCAGAGTGCGTGAACTTAACCACTATGCTACCAGGTGGGCCCCTAAAGTTTACTTTTAAACAGTCTGTAAGTGGTCTTTGACTGGTAAATGGGCACTAAATGTCCACAGAGAAGTAACAAAAGGGATGGCAATGATGCTGGGCTTCAAGGCCAATTCTGATGTACCCTTGCTGGCATCCATAGAGGCTGAGTTACCACCATCCCTACTTAGAGTGATATTCCTAGCCCTTTTCACCTGGCTAACTTCTGTTTCTCTTTCAAAACTCACCTCGTTGAAGTTGATCCCCCAAAAGTCATTTCCATTTTTGTATGCATAGTGCTCAGTGCAGTGTCTTGACCAAAAGATTCTAAACAAATAATGGTTGAGTGAAAGGGAGAAATAGCTACATTTATGGAATATGAATGAAAAGAAAACTGGATTAAGAGTGAGAAGACTTGAACTTGAATTCTAAATCCACCACTCACTAAATGGCACATCTTTTACTCTTGCTGGAATTCTGTGTCCAAGTCTATAAAATGGAAATAAAAATGCTTTCTCCCTCTTCTTTGTAAAACAGTTATGAGAATGAAGAGACTGTAATGAGGAAAATGGGATCTAACAGAACACATGGCTCCATAAGGGGTGGTCTCGGGCAAGTCACTGAAATGGCTGGCATCTATTTCTTGTGCCAAGTGTTCATTATAAAAATTTCCCTATCTCTTAGCCTTCTTTTATATAGGGTCATTCAAATATCAGAATGTGTTACGGGCTTTTTATTTATTTTAAAAAATATTTAAAATTTTAATTTTGAAATAATTTGACTTACAAAAAAGTTGAAAGAAGTACAGTGTTCGCATATACCCTTCATCTAGTTTCCCCAAATGTTAACATCTTACTTATAACTGATGTACAATTTTCAAAACCAGGAAATTAACATTGATATAATACTATTAACAGATCTGTAGAATTAATTCAAAATTTTCTAATTATTTCACTAATGTCCTTTTGCTGGTACTGGATTCTATCCAGGGTCCCACACTGCATTTAGTCGTCCTATCTCCTTAGTCTCCTCCAATGTTTAAAAAAGCATCTTGTGGGTGGATACATTAAGATGATGAAAATATTCTATTTCTCATCATACTTTTGGCCACTAATTTTCACATCTATTGATTATTCTTATCTGCAACAATTAATGTGGTGTTTCCCAAATGGTGATGTTTCTATTTCCATCATTCTTTCTACATTCATCAATTGGAATTCTACTGTAAGAAGAGCTATCCTTTCTCTCTCATTTATTTATGTATTCAAATTGTTTATTTGTATGCATATGGACTCATAGGTACTTATTTTATTCTGTGGGTTATAGTCCACTGCTATCATTATTTTATTCCTCAAATTGTCCTAGATTTGCTATGGCCTTTTTAGATGGTTCAACTCACATAGATCAATGCCTTGCTAAAAATGAATCTACCCCCAAGAAATGCCTATTTGAAGATGTGACGTATGAGAAGAAATTAAAATGCATAGCTAGAGAAGAAAAAAATGTCTAGTGTATCAAGGACACAGGGTACTGGATCCAGACACTGGCAGCTCCAAGAATGAAGACAAAAAACCTATAAGGATACAGAAGCTCAGGGTACTGAATACCCCCAACATTTCTACTGTGGCTGGAGATTTGGCCATCTGGCAATTGGCAAGAAGGGTGTCTAGGGACATTGACATCCCTGATTCATCTAAATATACAGAGGCCAGCAAGAAGTATAATTACAAGTTCAATGACTATATCTCATGGGTGTGTATGTCTGTGTGTGGCAGAGAGAGAGAGATTAAGATATCATCAGTTTAGGCTATTTTACTGAGAAAGAACTTTTTGAAAACAGCTAAAATCAACCTTGAGTAAGATTTGTATAACACAAATCCCTGCACAACAGACAGGTGATCATGTTTGTTCATAAACATCACTTATTAATTCATTACACAGTCTCATACTTTGACTGTTTAATATGTCCCCAGCACTGTGCAACACCATGGATATAAGCAACAATTAAACACTGTCTTCAGTGACCTTGCAGTTCAGTGGAACTGAGGTCCTTTCAAAAAGCTGGTATGTTCCAGGTGGTCTTAGAAAAAGCTCTGGGCTTCATCAGTAACATAGGAGGGTTGGTCTTTGATCTTTAAGATTCTTTCCGGCACTAAAGTCATTTGATACTATGATTCACTAACGTGATTATTTAAAAATGGCTATTTAATGTGCCTTTCTCTCAAAATATCCTGATCATTAATAGAAGCACTTTTCTCTTTAATCAATCCTTTGTAGCTGTTTAAATACACACTAAATCTCACAGAGCTGATTCCCTCCAGGTGGAAAACCTCATTTACATATAGTCACCACCTCTATTTTTCACATAGCGGCTTAGACTTGTGACATAATGAAGAGTCAGCTGAGACTCAGAATACATTATTTTTAAAGTCAGAGGCAGATAGTAGGTTGCATATTGTAGTTACTTAGTTTTCTTGTCTTCTTTTGATTAATGGAAATCAAATGGCTAAATAATTGTAGTGGTAGACTAGAGCTTGCTTTCAGGCCTATGACTGCCATATTAATTAGAAGGTTCATATGCTTATCTACATCTTCCAAAATAAGAAAGATGCCTTATCTTATGACTGATGGCCAGATATGCTTAACTGGAAGTTTAAGAAAAAAATTTTAGAAAATCAGCAACACTTGCTTGTTTTAATAGCTAATAATACAGGCTTTAGCTTAACCTAAACCTAAACTATTTCATTAGTACTAGAATCTCAGATTACAGAGAAGAAAACTGAAAAACAGATGAAAACTAAGATATTTTAAAAAAGACTATTTATGCCATAATATCAAATTCACATTTATATTTACTGCAATTTCAAGTATGAACAGTCAGTGATACTGGTCTGCATTGTACAAGGTTCCAGTACCAACCACAGGCTTCTTATGGTTCCCTCTCTCCCAACCTCTTAACCTAAAATAGATCTTTTCACAAAGCATAGCTAGACTGCAATGGGCTCATCTGAAGGAGTCTAAGACTGTCATTCCATTTTTTTTTAACACAAGGACTGATTTTCACTTGTAAATTGATTTTAAAATATCGAATATACCAATATCCTTGGTTACTTGCCTACTCCAATCAGAGGTAAGAGTGTGTCGCAGATACAAAAATCTGAACTTTGAAAGTTCAGGTCAGAGTCATCACAATACCATATTCTTTCTTTCAGTTTCTTAATTAGACAGTGCTTCCAAACTATCATCTTGAAATATATCATGGATTAAAATGTATCATTCCCCCCTACAGATAAAGTTATGAAATGTAGAGGTGGAGTTATATGTGTAATGCTTATAGTGAGAGATATGACCTTGTAACCTGCTAGGAGAGTTGAAAGACTAAAGTAAAAGCGAAGAAGGAATTGAATTTGTTGAGTGAATATGTTTTAGAAATATCAGTTCAGACAATAGAATGGCTCGTTGAGCTGCCTGAGGCTGCAGGAGAGTTAGTTATGGAAGATGTTTGTGCACAGCAGGAAAGAAAAGAAGTAACTCAGAGAGGCCAACTAGGTGGTCAGTAACAGGGAAAGAAAAAGTGCAGGTGGGAATCCAGGAAACAAGCAGCTACTGTGGCTGCGGAGGACAGGGACAAGCCCTGAACTCCATGGGTGGGTATGCAGACCAGCAATGAAAAACAGGAATCCTGAAGTTGAGAGAAACTAAAGGACTTAGCTGATCAAATCTGGGAACACTATAGCATAGCAGTTTGAATGTGAGTTATGCTGTAACTAAACAAATAATGAGGGTGTGTTCAATTAACTTCCCTTCTTGAATATAGCTCTACTAGAAGTAGTTTCACTTCTGATGGGTTTGTGACACTCCTAGTGTGTCCCAAAGATGTGTAAATGCAGATTTTGTACTGTGGACTTCCTTAAAGCCAGGTCATAAACCTTAATGTTATTCTATGTTGACACTTATATTTAAATTTGAACAGCCTCCATATACCATAGAAAGCACAGCTTTATGCTAGAAACTGCAACTTATGAAAATATATGCTCCACAAAAGTAGGGCACTTAGAATTGCTTAAATATTCAATTGCATTAACAATCCAAATGCTTGTAAACATTTTACAATTATGGACCAGTAGAGGGCTTTAAGAGGCGCGTTCAACTATTCCGACTGCTGAAGTTGCATCTTCGTAGCCCAGGGTCTGGCTGGAACGTGAGGTTCTGTTGCTTGATGAATTCTCAATTCCCCTATTTCTGGGACTTGTGGACATCCTGTGGTGATGCTCACCCTCATCCCTCTCTCCCGCCTGGATTTCATGCCTAATTAACTGCTATAAAAATAATTGCAGAGCTCACAAATTCTTAAACTGAGATAAAATGAAGGTAAATGTGGCATAACTGAGTCTCTTCCAACCACAGCCATCGGGAGTATAAATGTTTCCCTTGAAAAAGGAGCTTGAAGTAAGGTTAATACATGATTTTAGAGAGCAAGAAATCTGTTCTCCTCCCCGACTTTATAAAAAAAAAATTATGGGCTAGCAACTGTTTTTAGAATTAAATCCAAAGTAAAACACCCAGAGGAACACTCTATCAAGCACACATTCTGATATTTCTTACCAACCGAAAGACAGTAGCATCATCATATAATCGTTGCAGTTTCTTTATTTATATATATATTTTTGTCTAACAACATTAACAGTTTTCTGATATACAACCCCCATTTATCAGCTATTATTCCAGTGACATTGGTTCGAGGCAGGTGTTTCTCAACCTTTGCCTCAGCACACCTGAGGAATATAATTTATTCAAAAATATTCACTCTGTAGCAGGCAGTGGAGGTGAGATGCAAATTCAGGTAGTTTGAAAAAAGCTGCAGAGGTTATTCTAATGCACCCACCTCACTGCCCCCCATTCCCAATCTTCATGGGGGTCTGGGGCTTTTGAGAATCACTGGTGTAAAAAAAAAAAAAAAGGTCAATTTCATTTTGAAAAAGGCATTCCAGTTTCCGGCATTTATTGAGTACCTGCTATGTACTAGGCACTTTCTGTGTTTTGTTTTATTAAACCACTGAGAGTGTCACGAGAAAGGAACTTTGCAAAAGAGGAAACAGAAGTTCATCAATAAATATTTATTAAGCATCTCCTATCCACCAGGCACTTTTCTAGGCTTTGGGGATACAACGGTGAACAAAAGAGACCAAGGGTCTGCTCTCAGAAGCTTACAATCTAGGGGCTCAGAAAAGCTGAGTTAACTCACCCAGAATGAAGATGGGCTTTGAGACCAACCTGTGTTTCATGTACTATACACCATACTTCCAGAGGCCCCTCATCATCACATCCTCTTCTGAACAACCTGGTTTTCTTCAAGCACCATCCAAGATTGGCTGTTTTTCTCCTCAAGCAGATAGCATCTGCTAGGTACTGGGCCCTGGACACAGTGGTGAGCGCAGCAGACAAGGGCCCTACCGTATGGAGCTTACATCAACCAAATAAACACACATATGGATATATCTAATTGCAAACCGTGTTAACTGCAATGAAGAAAAAATAATATGTGCTATGAAAGAATCATGGGGGCCTACTTCAGACTGGGGAGGAGATCAGGGAAGTCTTCTCTGAGCACTGTCATTTAAGCTGAGAGTTGAAGGATAAATAAGAGTTAAAGAGGGAGGCATCATTCCAGACAGAGGGAATAATATGAAGGCCCGAGGGCAGAAAGAGCTTTGTGACTGTGAGGAACTGATAGAAGTCAGTGAACAAAAGGGGAAGAAGAGGCTGAAGAAGGTAGGGGCCAGATCATAGATGGCCTTGTAGGCAGCAGGATGTTACATTTTCTCCCAAATGTGGAAGAATGTAAGAAGCTGATGTTTACAGAATGGATTACAGGGAGTCTAGCAGTAGAAGCCTAAGGATAAATTAAGCAGTTATTACAACCATCTAGGTGAAAGGAAGTAGTGGCTGAAATATCGCTGAAAATGAGATAGAAAAGGAATAGACAGATTCTAGATATTATTTAAGAGACAGACTGGACAGGACATAGGTAATGGAAAGGAGTCAGGATGACTCCCAGGTTTCTCCTGGACCAGCTGGGTGGGTGGAGGTGCCCTTCACTGAGATGGAGAAGGTTGGACCAAGAACAGAAAGGGTTGAGAGAAGGAAATTAGGAATTTTGTTTTGGATACATAAATCTGAGATGCCTACAAGACATCTACTTGGAAAGTTAAGTAAGTAGCAGTTAGATAAATGATGTTAGAGTTCAGAGTACAGGTCTGGGATAGAGACACATCTGGGAGTTTTCAGCACAATTAAGATTATCAGGATGGACAAGATTTCCTGGAGAGTGTGGATAACAGACGGCCTATGGCCAACCTCTTGGGAAATTCCAACACTTGTAAGACTTAAGAGGATGAAGAGAGAAAATGATCATCCATGTGAGCACAGGGCCTGGCAGAAAGCAGGGACATAAAGCATGTTTATTACTAACCTAGAAGCGAAACTGTATTTTAGTTTCTGTGGAAAAACACTTTCCCAGTTTGGAACAATACTTTCTAGCTTGGAATAGCTGATGTATTAGGTTGAACCATGTGAATTATTTTTTTTTAGAGGTCAAAAATTTTGGCAATTTTATAAAGTTCAACCTAATACAAAAGCAATTTGGAATAAAATACATTTATATCATGGGACAGCATACAGTTCTAAAATGTTGGTCTTTCGCACATGAAGAATAATCTTTTGCTAACATTAGAGGTCTCTTGATTACCTTAGACATTGCAAAAGATATTAAAAGGTAATACTGCATACCATTTACCAATTAATTTTACCCTGGCGATCAAGCTGAAAGCCTGAAAATGCCATTGACCACCTATCACCATATTCTGACTGTTGACAACCCCAATAATATTCCTCGGTAAATCTACACATTCAGCAGGGTAAGCACTTGCAATTTCACACGTCTCGAATTTTTGATCTAGCTTAAGAAATATCTCTGATTTCCTACTCCTTTCTACAGGGGGAAAACATTTAAAGGAAATAAATAGACATGGCTGACCATAATCATAGCTTATAGAGACAAAGCTTGAAAACTATTTTGATATAGTTTGTTACTCTGTACAATCACAGGTCTCCTCATTTTGTCAGACTATTCCAAAAAAATTATGTTAATAATTCAATAGCATATTTTAAATTTACCAAGGGCTCATGATTTAAAGCTGGGATTACAAACTCAGACGTCAGATGTGTGAATTGGGCCAGTGTAATAGAGAGGGGTGGGGTCTGTGGCAACTGAAGAGGGTATCCCTCACCTAAAGAAAAGCTTTCTTTCTAAAGCATGAACTCTGCAAAACAATTCTGTTGGATCAAGTGAATTGGGAGGATTTCAGCCTGCCAAGCTGTCTGAGACATCTGATTTAAAGTAAACTTGCAGTGGATTTTTTTGTATCATTACTGGATTTACTTGTGTTGAGTTTAAAGTTAAAATTTTTAAATATTGATTTTATTTATTTATTTATTTATTTATTGTGAGGAAGACTAGCCCCGAGCTAACATCCATTGCTAATCCTCCTCTTTTTGCTGAGGAAGACAGGCCCTGGGCTAACATCCGTGCCCGTCTTCCTCTACTTTATATGGGACACGGTCACAGCACAGCTTGACAATTGCTGCCTCGGTCCACGCCCAGGATCCGAAGTCGAAGCAGAGTGTGCGAACTCAACGCTACGCCACTGGGCTGGTCCCATGATTTTATTTTTAAAGTGATCAGAACTGTAATTGCAAATGTCCTAATTTTTTAAATGCAGGAGACTTTATGGTTGCAGAATGCAAGATGCAATACACAAAGGCTGTGTAGTAACTATGGACCATTCTATAGAAATACACAGAGGATTTTATTCACGTCTGAAGTAATGAATACAAGCCGTGTTTAGGCTAGAAATACATGGAAACTTGGTATTATGTGGTGACACCTGAGGTAACCTACATAACTTTCTATGCTTCATCTTCCTCATCTATGAAATGGGGATTAAAATCGTACTTTTCTCATAGAATTATTATAAAAATTAAGGGGGGTAATGTATGTATATGAAGACACTAGCAGAGTGCTTAGGTCACAGTAAAAGTCCAGTCTCTAAAAACAGTGAAATACTCTGGATTTGACCCTGCATAGCACCCACTGCCTCCTTAAAACCTTTCACTTTCTCTTCATGTACTAATAATAGTCTCCACATGGTATGCAAACAAGAATCAGGACCCCATGACTGTAAACCCATTGGTCAATGTTGCCTTTTCTATTTAATTAATTTCTCTGTGCAATCATCTTGTTCCTATTTTCCCACACCAAACTGCACTGCCGAAATAATACTTCTCATTGAGCTTCCTAACCTCAACCTGGAAAAGAGAAAGCCTACATAATGTATAATTAGTCATTTCATATGCACATCTCTAAAATAAATATACCAACATTAACAACCATTATTTTAGATATTTGGATAAATACATATATGTAATTATACACAAGAAAAGCAAAAGTTTGGTTTTCTTAATTTCTCTGAAAATAAGTCATCCTGGCTGGGTGTTTTGCTAATAGCTGTGAATTTACTACTTAAGCACCAAAATGTCTTTTACCATTTGCATGAAACTTGAAGAAATAGTGGAACCCCCTTTTTTCAGATAACTGGAAATGTACTATACTCTCTGTCACATTCGAGGGTCATCATTCTGACTTACTGTTCTTCATTCATCCAACTAATACCTACTGAGCACCTCCCACTGTCCCAGAGCACATGTGTCACTGGATTTCACTGAGGTGTCAAGACGTGTCCCCCTCAGACAACTATGCTTTTTTAGTTTCACAGTATTTTTCCCCTCTCATTTATACTGAGAGGGATTATGTCATTGAATCATTGTTAATTTGCCCAAAAGTACAAATTAAATGGTGTTAAACAATAAATTAAACAGTACAAAAAGTACCAGTCTCTGAATAAAGGCTTAAGGGGCTAACATAAAGTGAATTTTACAGCACGAAATATGCCTGGATTGGGAAGTTTACTTCCTGGGTTTTGAGGTGTGCTTTGGTGAGAATTCTGGATCCATCTGATAAACAAGATCTTCCTGTTAAAGGTTTTCATTCCATTTATTCTAAAGGGGAGGAAGAAGAAAACATTCCTTAAAATATCAGCTGGTGCACTGTTATATTTAAAGTGAAACTAACTGGGTTTATGGTTTTAAGTTGCTAGCTTTATAACCAAATGATTGTCTTTACTCGTATAAAGATAGTAAAAGCACACTTTGGAGATATTGCAGGTTCGGTTCCCGACCACAGCAATAAAGTGAGTCACAGAAATTTTTTGGTTTTTCAGGGCATGTAAAATTTATGTTTGCACTATGCTATAGTCCATTAAATGTGCAATAGCATTATGTCTAAAAAAAGTACATACCTTAATTAAAAAATACTTTATTGCTAAAAAATGCTAACATCACCTGAGCCTTCAGCGAGTTGTAATCTTTTTGCTGGTGGAGGGTCTTGCACATGAGGCAATATTTGTCAAGCGCAATAAAGTGAAGTGCAATAGAACGAAGTATGCCTGTAATTACTATAGTTTGTCATATATGGTTAATGATTCTCAGTGATGCACTATTCATGCTAGTTAGCTAACTGAATGTTATGCTTCTATAAGGGTAAAAAGCATAATTAATATGTTTTGCAGGAGTTGAGTTAAGAAGCAGGTGTCAAACCAAAACCTAAAATTTTCTAGTTAGGGTAATATAAAAGGAAGGTATTATGAGAATAACCTAGAGCAACAACAACAATTTTAAGACTGAAAAGAGAGGAAATGAGACAATATTTTAGTTAAATTTGACTTCCTTAATCTAAAAGTAAGAGGGGGGGATTTTTACATAGTGATGTATCAACATCTAACACGCCAATACTTTTTATAACATGAAGCAAACTGAATGCAGATGAATGAATACAATCTCTTCAAGACAGATTTAAATGCTTCAGCGGATTTATAATTGTCACTATTTTTTTTTCAGATTTCTAAACTTATTATTATTAATTTTTTTTGTGAGGAAGACTAGCCCTGAGCTAACATCCGTTGCCAATCCTCCTATTTTTTTCTGAGGGAGACTGGCCCTGGGCTAACATCCATGCCCATCTTCCTCTACTTTATATGGGATGCTGCCACAGCATGGCTGACAAGCAGTGCATCTGTCCACGCCTGGGATCCAAACCTGCGAACCCTGGGCCACTGAGGCGGAGCGCGTGAACTTAACCGCTACACCACTGGGCCGGCCCCTAAACTTATTTTTTATTGTGATAGAAAAGATATAAAAAAATTTTCCATCTTAACCATTTTTAAGCATATACAATTGCTATTTTTTGAAAGACTACAATTATTCATTCTCCTTTTATTGCTCACACTCACAACTTTCTTAGCCATTCTTCCTTAGCTATCTCCCTTACCTCATCCTGGGGGTCACAAATTGAAATGCCTACAGAGGCCAGGGGGGCAAGGTAAAAGACCCCAATTAGTTCAATATAAGACAATAAAGAATGGTGGTGATTGTGGAGAATGACATTCAAATACAGTAAAGACACCCAGATACACACACACACACACTTACCTGTGGGCTGACTTCTGACTTGTTTTGAAACCCCTGCACTGTAGTTAATACAGAGACAAAAACTGTTGATTCCATATTCCAAATCTTCCTCAAATCTATATCATCAGCTACCACCTCTGGGCCAGTGTCATCACCTCTGTTTCTTCCCAAGTCCATTTTTGTCCTTCCCTCATTCTTCACTTTATATGTTTATTTACTTGTTTCCCTTGAATCCAGGTCTGACAACAAGGGCCATACTTTCTTTTTCAGATTGATTTATGTATTTTAATTCTGTATGACCAATACAAATAGGCTCCTGGCTATTAAATCTTCACCGTGGATTAGATCTTTACCAAAATAAATTACTCTTTTTGAGCAGATAAAACCTTTCTACCTAGAATTCTATCTTGTGTTACAAATATGGCCACCTTATATTTTTAAATTTAGTTTTTTCTGTTATTGCTTTGCCATTCTCTTACTTTAAACTGGTTATATTTTGTTTAGCTTTGTCTCTTTTAAAAACTATACACATCATGTATCACTTAACGACAGGGATACACTCTGAGAAATGTGTCATTAGGCAATTCCATTGTGCAAACATCAGAGAGTGTACTTTGCAAACCTAGATGGTATGGCCTACTACACACCTAGGCTCCATGGTATAGCCTATTGCTTCTAGGCTACAAACCTATACAGGATGTTACTGTACTGAATACTGTAGGCAAGTGTAACACAAAGGTTAGTATTTGTGTCCCTAACCACATCTAAACATAGAAAAGGTACAGTAAAAATACAGGGTAAAAGATAAAAATAGTTCACCTGTATAGGGCACTTACCATGAATGGAGCTTGCAGGACTGGAAGCTGCTCTGGGTGAGTCAGTGAGTGAGCAGTGAGTGAATGTGGAGGCCTAGGACATCATCGTACACTACTGTAGACTTTATAAACACTGGACACTTAGGCTACACTAAATTTATGAAAAAATATTTTTCTTTCTTTAGTACTAAATTAACCTTAGCTTACTGTAACTTTTATATATAAGCTTTTAAACTTTTTGACTCTTTTGTAATAACACTTAGCTTAAGACACAAATGCATTGTACAGTTGCACATTTTCTTTCTGTATATCCTTACAATAAGCTTTTTTATATTTTTAATTTTTTTTTTTTACTTTTTAAACTTTTTTGTTAAAAACTAAGACACAAACACACACATTAGCTTAGATTTACACGGGGCCAGGATCATCAATATCACTGTCTTCCACCTCCTTGTCTTGTCCCATTGGAAGGTGTTCAGGTGCAATAACACATGGAGCTGTCATCCCCTATGATAACAATGCCTTCTTCTGGCATACCTCCTGAAAGAACTGCCTGAGGCTCTTCTTGAGGAGGTGTCACTCTTTCAGTAGTAAGTCCATAGTGGTTTGCTTGGTTTGTTTCTTTTTTTCACCAAAGATCTGCTTGTAAGCAGATAATGCACCATGAACATTCCTCTCTACTAATGAAAATCTTTTGGTGTTGGGGTCACGTTTTCAAACTTTTTAAGGAGCTTGTTGAGGTCTGCATAAGCTTCTGCTAAACCCTTCATTGTGAATTTTCTTGGGGGTTCTTCTTTTTCTTTTCTTGTAGTTTCCTTTTCTTTCCATCTTCCTCAGCTATGCATTTTTGTTCATTTCAACAACTTTTCATTAGTCAACTCCTCAGGAACTACCTCTAGGAGGTCCTCAGTGTCATCCTCATCCACACCCAGGATAAGTTGTTTGCCATCTCAACTACAGCCTTGTTGATTTTTGCAACCTCCTCACCCTTGGCAAATCCTTTGAAGTCATGGACGAACCTCTTGAGTGTCTTCTTCCAGATGCCATTCATACACTCCTTGGTGACATCACCCCAAGGCCAAGCAAGGTTCTTTTTTTTTTTTTTTTTTGTGGGGAAGACAAGCCCTGAGCTAACATCTGTTGCCAATCCTCCCCTTTTTGCTGAGGAAGACTGGCCCTGAGCTAACATCGTGCCCATCTTCCTCCACTTTATATGGGACGCCGCCACAGCATGGTTGACAGGCAGTGCGTCGGCGGGCGCACGGGATCCGAACTCGCGAACCCCGGGCTGCCAAGCGCGGACTAAACCGCTGCGCCACCGGGCGGCCCCCCCAAGCAAGGTTCTTGATGCAGTCGTAGATGTTATAATCCTTCCAGAATTGCATTGGTCTCTTCTCAGTATCTTCCTCAGCTGCAGCAATAGCCTGGGCAAAGGTGCTCCTCAGGTAGTAGGCCTTAAAAGCTGCCGTAACTCCTTTATCCATTGGTTGGATCAAAGAGATGATGTTTGGAGGGAGAAACACCCTTTTGATATAGAGATGAGGATCATCAATAAAATGGGGATGTCCAGGAGCATTATCAACAATAAGTAAAATCTTGAAAGGTATGCTATTCTCCAAACAGTACTTCTCCATTCTGTTGGCATAGCAATTCGGAGGGCATCTTGGAAGAGGAGCTGGGTCATCCACAACTTCTTATTTTTCCTGTAGTACACTGGCAGTATGTGCTTATTGATATGCTTAAAGGTCCTGGGGTTCTCACTGTGCCAGATAACAAAGGGTTTCAATTTGTAGCTTTCAACATTGCCCCCAGGCAAGACTGTCATCTTGTTCTTAAAAGCCTTGAAACGTGGCATTGACTTGGCCCCCTTATGGATGAAAGTCCTTTCAGGAATCTGTTTCCAGGATAAGGAGGATTCATCCACATGAGTATTTGCTATGGCAAGTAATCTTCCTCCACATTTGACTTATCTAGAATTTCCAAAAACTCTTTAGCTGCCTTCACATTAGAGCATGCAGACTCACTACTCTCACATTATGTAATGAATAATGATCCTTGAATCATTTAAACCACCCAGAGCTAGCAGTAAATTGAACATTGTAGTTGGGTCCAGCCTTTTCTTTCAACATCACAAACTTTTTGCTTTGGCCATGACTGTCACGGTGCTGAGAGGGATACGTCTCTGTGTCTGGTCTTATATAAGGGTCATTAGAAGTTTCTCCATGTCTGTCATAGGCCCTTCTCAAATTTTTGTTAGTCTCATTGCCTTCAATGAAGCAATTAACAACCCCCTTTAACGGCTTCCATTGCTTTGCTCTTCTTCAAAATCATAGCTATGGTGGAATGGGACATGATTGACTGGTGAGCAAAAACCATCACTGATTTTCCATCTTTGTAGACCTTAATCACCTTTAATTTTGTTTCCAGGTCAATCACTCAATCTGGCCTCTTACTGGCAACATTAGCAGTGCATTTTGAACACTTAGGGGCCACGATGAACAAAACAACATGAGATTAAATCAAGCACAAAATGATGCAATCAAGAGACCCAGCAAACACGAGATGTATGTGGCCACTGCCGACATAACATGGCATACTGTTTTACATTAAACAATTTTTTATAAGTAGAAAGATTACACTCTCAAATAACGATAAAAAGTATAGTACAGTAAATACATAAACCAGTAACATAGTTGCTTATTATCATCATCTAGTATTATGTACTGTAGATAACTGTACGTGCTATACTTTTATGACTGGCAGTGCAGTAGATTTGTTTACATCACCACCAACACGTGAGTAATGCATTCCTCTATGATGTCATGATGACTATGACATCACTAGGTAAATTTTTCAGCTCCATTATAATCTCACAGTACCACTGTCATATACAGGGTTCATCATTGACCGAAACATCGTTATGCAGTGCATGACTGTAGTTTTTGATCTTGTTTTTCACCAGCATGGCAGTTTCTACCTTTCAGTAAGGGACTAAATCTATTAATAATTGTAATATATTTGTTTTGCATTTTATCATGCTTCTTGTTTATTCTTTTTCCCTTTGACCACATTTCTTTTCTTTGTTCTTATATATTGTATTTCTATGTATGTGAAGAATAAAACAAGATCTGCTGACTCCACCATTTGTAAAATAAGGCATTTAATATGCTTCCTTATACATCCTCCTCTGGGTTTTTGATATGATCTGAGGTATTTGATCCAGAACATTATTTTTTTTTCCCTAACGTAAGGAATCTTATTTTATAGTAATTATTTTTAATATTGGAATTATTATATAAATAGCAGCAACTATTTAAATGTCACTTGTTTCCTCTTCTTAATCTTGGATTCTTGATACTCATTATTTGGTCAGCAAAGTATCCATTTGCTGTTGCTGTTGGTGGTGTGTGTGTTTGCCCTTGTATGACTGAGAAGATCATTCTTTTATTCTTATGCAGAAGGAATCATAGCTCAGCTGGATAAGAAGTTTTGAGTCATAAACTTATTGCATTCTATACACATTGTTCCAGTGCTTCTATCATCAAGTGCTGAAGAAGAGAAGTCTAATGACAAGCTGATATTTCTACTCCCTTTTTCTTAATCTGTTTGGAGTTGTTTAGGTTTTCCTCCCACTTCATTTCATTTTACAATAAAAAAAAAAGTTAACAAAGTGTGGATAGACCTCAATCTCATTTCATTAATCTTGCCTGGTGTTCTGAGGCCAAATGATAAAAACTGAGAATATTTTCTACGTTACTTTTATCTACTAGTCTGGGTTCCTTATAATTCAATTTTGCCTATTTTTTCATCATTTTTATTATATTCACTTACACTTTCAGCATATTCATTTTTAAAGTGTACAATTTAGTGGTTTTTAATATGTTCATAAAGCTGTGCAACCATCACCACTGTCTAATTTTAGAACATTCCATCACCCCTGCAAGAAACCTCATAACTGTTAGCAGTCATTCCCCATTCCCCTTGGTTCTTAGGACTAAGCTCCTTTCTGTTAGTATGGATTTGCGTATTCTGGATATTTCATATAAAGTATGGCCTGTTGTGTCTGGCTTTTTTTGTTTAGCGTAACGTTTTCTGGGGTTATCCATGTTGTAGCATCTATCAGTATGTCATTTCTTTTTTGGTCAAATAATATTCCACTGTATGGCTAAACATTTTGTTTATCCATTCACCCATTGACAGACACTGGGTTGTTTCCACTTGGCTATTATAAATAAAGCTGCTATGAATATTCATGTACAGTTTTTGTGTGGATATATTTTTACAATTTTACTAGGCATAGGCCTATAGCAGAATTGCTAGGTCATATGCTAACTCTATGGTTAATGTTTTGGGGAACAAACTGTTTTTCAATGTGGCTGCACCATTGTACAATCCCGCAAATAATTTATGAGGATTCAATTTTCTCCACATCCTCGCTAATACTTGTTATTGTGTATCCTTTTTATTTTAGCCATCTAGTGAGTGTGAAGTATTTCATTGTGGTTTTGATTTGCATTTCCCTAGTGACTAATGATGTTGTATATCTTTTTGTGTGCTTATCAAGCATTTGTATACTTTGTTTGGAAGCATTTCAAATCTTTTGTCTATATTTATTTGGGTCATTTTATTTTTGAGTTGTAAAAGTTCTATATGTACTTTGGACACAAGTCTCTTCTCAAATATTTGATTTGCAAATATTTCCTCCTATTCTGTGTTCTTTTCACTTCTTGATTATATCCTTTGAAACACAAAAGTTTTAAACTTAATGAAGTCCAATTTATTTATATTTTCTTTTGTCACTTGTGTTTTGGTGTCATATCTAAGAAACCATTGACTAATGCAAGATGGTGACAATTTAGTCCTATGTTTTCTTCTAAGAGTTTTACAGTTTTAGTCCTTACATTTAGACCTGTGATCCATTTTGACTTATATTTTTTGTATACGTTGTGAGGTAGGGTCCAATTTCATTCTTTTACATGTAGATATCCAGTTATCTCAGTACCTTTTGTTGAAGATTTACCCTTTCTCTTGTCAAAAATCAATTGGCCATAAATGCAAGGGTTTGTTTCTGGACTCTCAATTCTATCCCACTGATACATATACATCTGGGTTCTTTCTATTTCCACATAAGATCAGGTTGTCAATATTTGCAAAAAAGGCAACTGATATTTTTATGCACTGACTCTTGTAGATTCACTTGGGGAAAATTGGCATCTTAATAACATTAAGTCTTCCAATCCATGAACAAGAGACAGTTTTCAATTTATTTAGGTCTTCTTTAATTTCTTTCAGTGATGTTTTATACACCACTTGCTGGTTTTGGTGTACAATCTTGTACTTCTTTTGTTAAATTGATTCCTAAGTATATAATTTTTTGATGCTATTATAAGTGGGTTATTTTTCTTACTTCTGTTTTTGGATGTTTACCACTAGTGTATAAAAGTATATATTTTTTTCCTTTATATTGATCTTATATCCTGCAACTTTTCTAAACTGGTTTATTAGTTCTAATAGATTTTTTATGGATTCCTTAGGACTTTCAAGATCATTTCACTGGTGAATATAGATTTACTTCTTCCTTTCCAATCTGGATGCTTTTTATTTTTTTTGCTTGCCTAATTGCCATGGCTAGAATCTCCAGTACAATGCTAAATAGAAGATGAGAGCAGACATCCTTCTCTAATTCCTGATCTTAAGAGAAAATAGTCAGTCTTTTACCATTAAGAACAATGTTGGTTGTGGATTTTTTGTAGATGTCCTTTACCTGGTTGAGGAAGTTCCTTTCTATTCCTAATTTGTTGAGTGTTTTCATCACAAAAACGTGTTGGGTTTTGTCAAATGTTTTTCTGCATCTATTGCAATGATCATATGTCTTTTATTATATTGATGATATACCACACTGATTGACATTCATGTTAAACCAACCTTGAATTTTGGAATAAATTCCACTTGATCATGGTATACAATTTGTATTTGTTGCCAGATTTCATTTGCTAGTATTTTGTTGATGATTTTTGAGTCTGTGTTCAGATATTCTATTTCTTCTTAAATTGTTTTGGTAGTTTGTATCTTTTTAGCAATTTGCCCATTTCACATAGGTTATCTAATTTGTTGCAATATAATTGTTTATAGTATCCCCTAATAATCTCTTTTATTTCTGTAGGATTGGTAGTGATGTCCTCTCTTTATTTACTAATTTTTATTTATTTATTATTATTATTATTTTTGGTGAGGAAGATTGGCCCTGAGTTAGCATCTGTTGCCAATCTTCCTCTTTTTGGTTGAGGAAGATTGTCCCTGAGCTAACATTCATGCCAATCTTCCTCTATTTTGTACATGGGATGCCTCCACAGCATGGCTTAAGGAGAGGTGTGTAGGTCCACACCTAGGATCCGAACCTGCAAAGCCTGGGCCGCCAAAGCAGAGTGTGCGAACTTAACCACTATGCCACTGGGCCGGCCCCTATTTTTTCACTTTTAAATATCATTTTCCTCTAAATTCTAATAAAGTATCTTAATTTCTTTTTTAATTGACTAACATGGCTTCCTACAATATTCAATATGCTGTTCAGTCTTAGTTAATTGTATTTTAAAGTCTGGGCTTTACTTTTCTATACTTTTAGGTTGTTTGGCTCTTACATCAATCTCATTGTTTCTATACAATATTTTATGCAACTCTCGAAAATTTCTCATCATTAGATGATAACCTTCCAGTTTCCTGAACATTTATTTTAGGGGTAGGGAGTACTTAAATTTAGAGCTTCAAATCCCCATTTGAATTAAAAGCTATAGTTCACTTAAAATAATAAATCATAGTAAAATAAAATCTAACATTTAATAAAATAATAAGATTAATGAACATCTATCACACACCAGGTATTATGTAAATTTATGTGAAATCCCATTATATCAACATAAACAGCCTTTGAGTCAAGTTACAGATTATACAACCAAATTTGAATCCAGTTTTATCTGAGTTTAGAGCCAACACTCTCAACCCTGTGGCCAGACAGAAAGTATTTTAGGCTTTTGGGCTATATGGTCTTTGTTGCAATGGCTCAACTCAGCTGTTGTAGCAAGAAAGCAGTATTAACAGTATGTAAATGAATGGGTATAGCCCTGTTCCAAAAAAAATCTGACTCACCAAAAAAAGTAGCGTGCCCGCAGGCCATAGCTTGCCATCCCCGCACCCCCCTCCCCCTGCCAACACTCTTAACCAACACAGCATGCTGCCCTACTTCTTCCTCAGAGCCTTCCCTGATTACCACATAGATCAATTTCTTCTGCTTCTAGACTTCTACCATAGTAACTTGTAATACCATAGTCCTAATTCACATATCCTTGTTTTCATATAAATTATGTCTTCTTTTGTTAACTATATTGACAAAAGATTATGTCAAGGAGTAAAGTGATTGTATACATTTTGTTACATCTCTCTACAGCAATCAACCCCATACTACAGATTGTAGAAGTAATTTAGAAATGTACACGTGACTATCTGGAGAATTTTGTCCCAATAAAGCCACTTGCCTAAGGTCACATGATAGAAATGTAAAAATTAAACGATCAAGATGTTGATATGGAAATGCAGACAACTGCAATTTAGCCAAGGTTCTATGGTCAACACCTGCTTTGATTAGGACTTTTTAAATGCAGAAAAAAATATGTACTTGTTTCCATTTTCCCAGTCTCAATTTTCTCCTCAGATATTCCTGTCTCAGGGAATCATAATTTATCAAAACCATAAGTCCAAGATGTGTCCAAGAAGGAGTCATAATTTAGGTAATAATCACTGTATAAATGTAGATAATATTTTTCACATTTTAGAAATGAGTAATACCACTATTTCCAGGATTAAACATTTTTAGAGTGAGTTCCTATGAAACAATGGCTATATTGATTTTTCAGGCAGATAAACAAACCTTCTTAAAAACAATTTTAATATTCAATTGTTCTTTCATTTGCATTATACCCACATTCTTGAATGCAGAGTCTTTGATACTTTGAGATTTAAAGCAGATTTATAACAGAATCATTCTTTCAAGTGTTATTGACTATATGTGTAATGAAAAGTACAGGACAAGTATTAAACGTGGAATGGGCTAGATGGTTTTTTTTTAATCAACCTCTGAGGAGTGCCTTTGCCCAGAGACCTGAAATTTGGTAGTCACAGAAGTGAAAACTTGGTGTAAGAAGATCGAGTTTTCTAACCTGAGGGAAAAAAACAAAGAAACAAACAGGAGGCACTGAGTCAGAACCCGAAGAAACACAATTTAAAAAATATGGTTTTAATTATCAGACTTCGACTGAAACTATGGACTAGTTACCCTAAAACCATTTTTAAACCACTGTTCTCCTGCTTCATCCACCACAAAGGCCGAAGTCCTTGATATCTCAATATTCCTTAAAGCTAGGGGCAGCCATGGGCCAGTAAGTCCATGGTGGACATTTGCTGGAGATCATTGGGAAAGCTTTATTTCCTGATTAAAAGAGAAAACCCAATAGGCGTGGCTGTTCCTCATTCTTTCTGCCCTGAACTAGAATGTGGTATCTGGACCAGCAGAAGCATCGACCTTGTAGCAAGCATGAGAGAAAGCATGAGGACAAAACTCAGACAGCATTGAACCTCTGAACAAAAAGTAAATAACTACTTTCCTCTAGACTTCTTGTTCTGGAAAAATAAATCCCTATCGTTTTACATCACTATGCATAAAACTTGCAGCTGAAAGCATTTCTAACTGATACATACTTTAAAACTATTTTTTATTTATTTTTTTTTAATTTTTTTTTTTTTTTGTGAGGAAGACCAGCCCTGAGCTAACATCCGTTGCCAATCCTCCTCTTTTTTGCTGAGGAAGACTGGCTCTGGGCTAACATCTGTGCCCATCTTCCTCTTAAAACTATTTTTTAAATTGTCAATTACTTTTGGGCCACGTAATGTGAGTATAACTCTGCTTTTAAGATAAGCTTGTATAATATTTTTCTCCTTCAAAATGTTTAATTTTATATTACTAATTATTAGCTAAAGCTGCTGTTATATTAAAAAATATGAATAGTTATTATTAAGCCTTTATAATTTTAAGTTGGCATTTTATTTTTGAAAAAAACATAGAAACTTTGAAATACAGAAAAAATTGCTTTTCTCACTTAGATTTAGTTAATGCACCTTGTGCTGAAGAACTCATAATATAATTTTTTAAAAGTTCCCTGATTTAGCAAAAACAAAAATTATACCATTATTATGTAGCTGTGAGAATATTGGTATTGTAGAAATTACATCCAGTATTATATGTCAAATGACTTACAATACAAAATACAATTAAATCTGCTTTAGACATAGAATAAGTGATTTGATATCTGCAAGCAATTTAGGATACTGTGTAGAGGATTCTTAACTGGAAGGCTGAATATATCTAAAAAACATTAATTGCTTCGATGATTTTAAATTGCTTTGAGAAGTACACAGCAATTAAATGCTCCAATAACTGAATTAATTCAAGTGAGTGGCAAAAATATACGTCATAATACAGTATTTATAGCGTAATAATAAAAGATGGAAAAGCAATAAAATTAAGTCTTCACGTTACATAGGGTTAGAAGACTTCAAATAAAACTACTTAGCTTTTCAAAACAAAATGACAGAAGCAATTCAATGTGGGTAAATTGTCTAAAGTATTCCAGCGAGCTCTTCTGGGTCCATTCAAAAGAAGCCAAGGTGCTAGGGGGGGAAACAGACTACAAGCTGACAGGTACTCATTGAATTGCTAGATTGTGCTATGAAATCACTTTGTGACAACTGAGTTACTGCTCCTGGGAATTCCTGTATGAGAAATATCTGGGAAAAACAATACACTTAGGAAAACAAGATTATTAAATCAAAGTAAATTCCATCTGCCTTCCCTCCCACGTTAAATTAGGAGCTGTGAAGAGCTCAGAAGGCTCCTTTCCTAGGTTGCACCAGAGGAGGCCTTGAAGCAGTGGCTGGAGTTGGAGGTACATGCACACTTCACAAGGCCAGCACTGAGCACTCTTAACGCCAAATCTCAGAACTCATCTTCCACACGCTGCCTCAAAGACGACAAAACACCTATGTAATTTAGGTTTAAGAAGCCTGAATAAGGCCTCCCAATCCAACCATTTCACTGAAAATTGAACATTCCAGACCAGTTAAATCTGAGTTAAGATAAAGTCTCATAGTACATTTATCTATTTTTCTCTAAGTCTCTATTTCTACGTGTCAAGAAAAAAAGTCATAGAATGTGTGTATATATGTGTGCATGTTGCTTAAAAAGTGTACATCTTTAGGTCAGCAAAGTTCTAAGCAAGAAGAGACCACACAAATTCCAAATGGCATCCAATTAATAAATTTCTATCTGAAGTACACACACATATGCAAGATTGCAGTTAATAGCAATGTTTGCTCTATTCATTCAGAAACCCAGCAAAAGACAGTGATATTTATATTTAGCTCTAATATAAGTAACTCTTGTGGGCAGAGGGCTGAATTTGGTGCTAAACCAGATGTCTAAGAAAAACTCATTTTTCTAGTTGTACTTGTTTGTGAAAAATGTGAAATGATGCTTCATTATAGGTTATCAAATATTTAAACAAATTGTTACCAAGTATAGATTATGTACAAGGCTCTCGAAGTAAATACAAAGGTGAATGAAACTCAGTTTTAGTGCTGAAGACACTAGGCATCTGGTGAGGAAGACAGTTATGACCTCAGCTAACTCTACACAAGGCTGCCAAAGGAACATGAAGAAGGAAGATGAATCAATCATCACTTCTAAGCCCATTTGTAGTTATCAGCATAATAGTAGAAGTATGTGAAAAAGCAAACAAGACCGTTAAATATCTGCTATTATTAATTTTACTACTAAAGAACTATTTACTATTAACCAGAATTTTTCAGGTCTTACAATAATGAAAAAAAATCACATTTGAATTCTTAATTCTAACCTTAACCAGATTAATTTGTTTCTGGAAGGTCAAACGCAAAAAACAACAAATGCCCAACCCCACATGGTGTTTAAACACAATCAGTCTGACTTCTTTTCTTCTTCTTTTTTGGAAGGAATGATTAGAAAAATGTAAGAGCAAATTCAGTTTTTATAAAATGAAATATGCTTTTTAGAGATAAGCTTCAACTAAGATGTTTTACTTAAGGTACAATGGTGGCGAGCCAAGCCACAGGCTCCCCTGGCTATAAAATGCAGACCTTGGGTGCCACCGATGGGAGAGCCCTTTCCTGTCACCCACATTCCCTGGAATGAATTTGGAAAACTGTCACGTGAGTTGTAGATAAGTCTTTGCAGCCCACACAATCTACATCAAACTGGGCTCAATGGACACTTTTGCAAAGGCTAACCAGAACAAAGACGTTCTCAGAAGGCCTAATGTATAGCAATCATTCCACAAGGTCAACTGACTCTTGTCTATCAAAGTGCAAGATGTCTCAATGTGTACATTAAAGAAGCATTGGCCAAGAGTTCTAATTCAGTAAGTGGTTATAGGGCAGCTTCTTTAGGCTGAGCACGATATAAGGTGCTCAGAACGAGGAGGTAAAAAAAAAGTACATAGTCTCCAGGAGCTAATAATCTAATTGCTTAAAAGACACTTACCAAACTTAAAGATCTAAATTCTGAAAACATTAGAGGTAAGATTGAAAAGAAAACAAAAATAAATGCTCACCTTTGTGTAATAATTAATCCTGATCTCAAATGCAGTGTTTAACCTGAGAAGTTTGCTTTAGGGGTGGGGGCCGTTGTTCATCTTTAGTGTCTGGTTCAAGTACCCCTGTTATTAAGGGGGAAAACACCATGTTAGGTTTTAACTTCTTTTTAATACCCTGTCCAAATAATAATGTTTCACTTAGAAGTGAATATATATATGCAGGATCATTTCTGCTTCGCGTTAATAACCCATGATGATTCCAAATCTAATGGATTATCGTCAGTCTGACTCCACTTAAAATGACAATGTAGGAAAGTACTGTCTTCCACTATGGATACAGGCCTCCAGAAATTAATGATTGGGGAAAAAAAAAGCCATGGAATCAGTTATAGGCATTTAACAGAAAAAGATCAAATCTCAAGATCAAATTTCTCTCTTGCTAGGGGCATGTTTCTCAAATAGTTTTCTTCACATCTATAAGTCCCGCAGCAAAACCACTTGATCTGGAACCTTTAAGTCCTGCTCTTTTTTGCTGCATGCAACAGTGAATCCTCCTGTTAGAAAGAGAAACCCATGCTACTCAATAGACTTAAAGTAAGAATTTTAAATTAAAAAGAAGTCCAAAGTATATTGTAATTTGAAATTAACCAAGTCTTTTGGCTAAACAACATTAATTCCCAGAGCATCTTCCATTCAAGATATTCTGCACTCCATTGGTTTTTCTCTTACCATATATATACATATACTCACTGATGGTCATACACGAACATAAAAATCAAGAGCAGAATAAATAATATGCTTTTAACCTACGTAGTGCTTTATGTAAAATGATAAACTATCGTATAATGAACCTTCTCAACACCAGTAACATACAATCAAGAAGTCTTCCGATTATCTGAGATATAACATTAACATCAATTTAAAATGTGCCAGGAGTTCAAGGTAACAAATACCCAGGTACCATATATTGTCAATGATTTTCTCCCTTATAAAATCATGGTCTTCTTACTCCTAAATGATATAGGAACCCAATCTCTTTCACTGATATAATAAAAAGGATCCAAATCTTGGAAATAGGTGAAAAATCCAGTACTCTAATATCACAAACTCATTCATTCCTAATGAGATGCTATCCTTTACGATACCTCAGAGCAGACAACCTATAAAGAGTTGGGATTCAAAGTACATCTGAATTTCAACTGTTTTCATATTTATTTTCTATCCCATTTACTTGATTATTAACTGACAATAATCAACCAACCCTTTCAAAAAGATCTTTTAATAAAGACTCTGAAAGAACTTCATTGTCAGTATTATTATTAATTATTATTATTACATGGGGGAAATAACCCAGTGACAGCAAGTATTCAATTTCACAAAATGAATCAGTAGCAGACCCTGAGAGAGAATCTAAGACTCTGATTCAGTACAATCTACTTAACCACAAATAACAACGGCAAACACAATCTTTTCCAAGCCTCACTACACCATAGTATCATTTTTTCCCCACAAAATCATTTTCACAGGGTGATATCAGCTACGTGAATTAATAGACTCTCCCATGATGTAGCAAAGATAAAATTGGATCCTTACCAAGGATGCTAAGTTTAGTGGCTACTGTTGCTTTTTCTTTCTTCCAAGATCTTTGCTGCTTCTAATACTTACCTGATCTGCTTGGGAACAATCTAAAAGCAGTTGTTTTTCTAAGATCTGTCAGTCTATATATTTCTCTGGTGTGCGGGAGGGGGTGCTGGAGGGGAGGAGTATATACATTGATAAATCACTTAGCCTCACCAGTAGCAGCACTCAGTAGGACTGAACTTTTAAGCTATGAAGAGAATTTCTTCCAGCCATTTCTTTTCAAATACGAATTTTGCATGCATTACAGAAATAAAATCCAAAAATCATACATAAATCAGGAAAGCGTGAAAACAAGAAAACAGCAATTACTTCATTTCACTGACCCTAGTTCAAAAGAATTCAGATTAAGGTATTCAGGCAGACTCTGAAATATACAACTATCACAATGAAAGCATTTCAGAGGAAAATGTGCTGCAATATGCTACTATGATTAAAAGCCATATAATCTGGGGGACCTCTGTAACAAAAAGAAAAAGAAAATGAACTAGGCAAATAGCTTTTTACATACTTTCCTAAAATGAAAAGGCTGTAATTCTGTCACAGTTACACAAAGGTAGGTGCAACTTTCATCTTTACCTAGTATTAAAACATATTTCATCCATAGGTATTTAATTACATTCAAAGATATCACACATGGTTTAACACCAAGAATGAACTATTATTTTATGATACTATTACACGTGTTTTAAGACTGAACCCATCATAACACCTACTAAGGGTAGTCATTTAGCATATACTCTCTAAATAGAAAAGATCCTCACGCAGCTCTTCTTGTACTTTTGTTTTTTCAAATGTTCAAATATTATCGGACATAAATGAGAGAATAAAGAGCAGCATTGAGGTACACCATATGTTCCCATTGTAGGCTGAGTCCTGGTCTTTGTTCCAATATTCAAGAGCCACTTAAATGAAAGCTAAGTATCCATCCACTAACACACATTTTTACATTATTGCTGGCAAAAGTTATACTTCTGATAGGTTCAGTCATCTTGATTATTCCTGCCTGCATTTGCTTCTTTAATACAGATCTCTTTCAATTCTAGGAACCTGCAGTACAACCACCTTGGAAAACAGGTCGGTAGCAGGACAATCTGATAACAACGTAACGGGTAGACATTGAAGAAGAATGCAAAGTTCTTTTCCCAGTGAAAGAGTTCAGAAGTAATTCTATATCAATGACAAAATTTGGGGTTTTTACCAGCTACGCACCTATCCAGATATCATCCACCTTGTCCTCAATTAGCAGGTTTTCCCTCAACCTTAAAATCTCCCTGAACAGTTTTAATGGTACAACTCAAACCAGAAACACTAACCACGCCCTTTATACCCAGAGTCAAGGCACCTTTTGCTCTTCCCCCGCCTCAAAGTCCAAAAACGTACATCTTGCACCTAAAAGGGTTTGCACCGTTCCCTAACCCGAGTCAGAGACTCTTTTTAGCCATGCCTTGATACAATTCCTATTGGAAGATGCTTTCTCGCGGGCAGTGTGCGGACGCCCAGGAGAGGCAGCCACGCTTACCTCCCACACACCTGCAACCCCTGGCGAGATGCTGGAGCTGCTGCTCCCAGGACTGCGCTCCGCTCTCGTTCCTGCTCTGTCTCTCCCGGGAAACTACAATCCAGGCTGCGCCTTCGGCTGCTACAGGGACCCAAGCTCCGCCTCCCTCTCCTCTAGTTGGCGAATTTGGCAGCTGTTGCTCCTCCCCCTGCTTTTCCTGCTGCTGCCCCGGCTGGAGGCGGCGGGAAGCTGCTGCCCTGGTACCTTCCCGCTCCCTGCACTTCTGCAGCTGTTGTGTCGCTTCCCTTCCCCTGGGGACCCCTCTTCCCTCACTCCGCGGCCTCACACCTGGAGCTGCCTCTCGCCCTGTCCGGGCGCCTCCGCGAGGAGTCCAGGCTCAACCTATCCCTCCCCAACCCGTAGGTCTGGCCGCCCGGTGTGCCTGCAGCTCGGCGGCTGTCGGGGAAGCTGCTCCTCCGACCAGGGCGCATCCCCACACCGCGCCCTCGCTCCACCCGGCGATTTCCCCAATGCTTCCTCTCCGTCGGCGCGGCGTCCACAACTCAGCCGCCCCACGTTCCCCACTTCGAGCTCTCCCCCCATCCCCGCTTCCTTCCTCTACTCCGCTAGCCCGCCCCCACAATGGGTGAGTCGCCTGCGGGGCCGACCCTGCACCCTGATTGGCGCAGGTGAGAGCTGACCCCTCCCTTCCTCTTCTTTCCGTGCACCCCCCTCTTTTCATCTCACCTCCTCCCGCAAAGGCAGGGAACTCTCCTACTATTGGTTAGAAGTGTCCCCACCCATCGCCTTCGGCTCCACCGCACGGCCTGCTGGGAATTGTAGTCTTGCTTGTGCGGGAATTGCCGACTACGCCGGCGAATGGGACTACGAGTCCCCATAGGCCCCTGCGCGACTCCGGCTGGGCAGGATTCCGGACAACGCCTGGTTCCTCTCGGGTCCTTCCGGCGTCGCCGGAGTGAATTGATCCGGGAGTTGAAGAGGGCTCCAAAGGTGGGAAGTGAAGTCAGTGCCTCAGTTGTCGGTAAGGTGTGGCTGTTCTGTCCCAGTCCCGGTAGCCCCGCGCGGAGCAGAAGAGGTCTGGGGTTACACAGGGGCCGTGGCTCAGGCACTCGGGCTTGGCTCCGGCAGGCGGAGCGGACGGGGCTGGGAACGGGGCCCTATGGGCGTAAGCGAGGTTACCCTACGCGAGTGGCGTAAAGGGGGTTTGTAAATGCCGCCTGCCCTGCTCAGGCCTGAACGCCTCCAGGAAGTCTCCTCTAGGTGGAGGCGGGAGGGGAAGGGCGAGGTTGGCCTCTGGGGCCACCGGAGAAGGGAGAGGGCGGATGTGCCTGGGGTGGGGTCCTCTGAAGGTGTGGCTTGGGGCGGGGAGATGAGGCTGGTGTTTTCCCCCTCCTTTGGAAGTGGAGAACGAAGGGGTGCTTGGGAGTCTGCTCTTGGGGTGACTCGGGTTATGCCCTTTGAGGGAAGAAAACTGTAGAAGGAAGAGTCAAATGTTGACAGAAATCTACGGATTCAGTTTCAGTTTCGTGATGTGTCCCCTCTAAGTAGGTAATTTTGCCCTAAGCAGAAAAGCTTTATCCTCTTAGATGTAATTCCTAATCTAAATTTTCACTTTACTGTTTTCAAAGAGCGTTCACGTTGGGATGCCGATGAGGAAACTGAGGAGATAAACGACGTGCCCAAGGTCACACACGTAGGGCCAGATCTCTAATCTAGTTGCAGTCCAGCCTCTGAATCAGAGCTGCCACACCAGAAAGGAGGAGTAAGGAGATTGGTTGTGTTTTTTGAAAAGGGTGGAGGAAATTGCCAAGTAATACCATTTTATATATTTGAGGCGCCATTTGCGAGGTGAAGAGGTTTTTGACCCGGGGAGAGATTCGTCAATAAAAGAAGAACACACTCTAACCTTTTGGAAAGATAAGAGGAAAGAATCAGTTTCAATTTACATATTTTTTCTTTTATTAGGGATATATTAAGTGATGAACTGTGCTACCATTTGAAAAGGTAGATAATGAGATAGGAGAAGGTCAGTTAAACAATATATCCCATCCTTACAGTTAAGAGAGATTCCTTTCCCTTCCTACCTTAGGGCTGTTTTTACCTTCATTTTGTAAAACTGAGAGCAGTGGGATTGGAATTGTTTCCCAAAACTTATTTTACGCTTTTTTCAAATAATAGAGCATCACGAGAGAGTTTAGTCTGCTCATTACTAGAAAAGAAGATATATTGCGTTCTTGGAGGTAACATCACATTTTTGTTGATTTTTATTTATGTTTCCCCTCATTTTCTTGACTTTCGGGGGGGGTGTGTGTAGAAGTAATAACATCAGGCTCTTGCATGTGTTATTTTTGTTAGCATCGTCTGTGACATTTAATATCCTTATTTTACATTAAAGAATGGAAAAATAGGACATTTATATTTTGTATTGAGCAGAAAGCAGTGTGCTTGTTCCAGTCTTATCCTTTATTATTGTTATTATGACCAATTACAGCTCAGAAATGTTATTATTGGATAGTTTTTTAATAGAATTTTTGGAGTATATTCATTGACATCAGGATTTCTTCGTAAGTTTGTACATAAGACTCAGATATCTCCTGATAGCAGGTAATCAATCATGGCATACTGTTGTGTAAGTTGACCACTGAAATATGCTGAATTTTGAATGCACTCTGCAATTGTTAGTATTATCAACAATGTGTTTTAACTTTTGAATGCAAAAATACTTTTCTAGGATCACAGGTATTAGATTCCGCTATGACTGAAGTTAAGAGGGCCTGGAAATTAATACGACCTTTAAAATAGAAGAGAGGTAGGATATTATAGAATGAAATAAAATGAGGAAGGAAGACCAGCTAAGCAAATGGAAAGTTATGTGGGAATAACTGGCTCTGTGCTATGTTAGGAGGGTGCTGTAGTTTAAGTAGACCATAAACTGAGCATAAGTGAAAGTAAAGCAAGAATGTTAGTGTATGTTTTCTAGATGGCAATGTAGGCATTGGCTTTTTGTTGGAGAAAGTATGAAATGAGTTCTAACTTTTGACCTGCAGCTATGAGGTTGTGGAATGAGCTTTCGCACTAAAAGTCAGGAAAATTTAGAAATAAGTAAAATTAATATAATGCATTTGTTCAGCGTGGGTTAGTTTTTGTCTTTAGCTCAATGCTACCACTAACTTCTCTTCATCTCTGAGGTCCATTATAGTTTTGATACTTCACCTCTTTTGGAGTGATGAAGTGATGTTTCTATTGTATTTATCATCTTGAAGTCACATGCTGGAGTACTGTGGTCATTTTGGATCTCTGCACATTGAGTTATTTAGGGTTCGCAGAGTGATGTGTACACTTGTATTTTTATAGTAGTTTGCAGTTTATCAATGTCCACAGTTGTTCTCATTTTGCGTTTTGTAGGAGCCTTGTGCCAGCTTTTGGACATTATCTCTTACAGGATTTTGGATGTCGTCCATGTTCATCTGTCTTTTTTTCTTTAAGGATATAAGGTTTATAAGATCAGGATTGTGTGTTATCCTTGTATTCCTGGTAGGTAAAATAATTGAGTACCTGTTTAGAGAATGAAGTGGTTCAGATTGGTTAAGTGTACGGTCATGCAACTAGTAACTGGTGGGACCAATGCATAATCGAGATCTTCTGACTGCAGATCTTTAATATTGTGGAACAAAGACTCAGTTCCCTTAGATTATTTATTTTACATGAGAAGAAGATTTAAAGTGATTTAAATATTCAAATACTAATACCCTCTTACTTTGTTTAATGCTGACAGTTTATCTTTTGTCTGCTATCCAGCTCTCCATCCTTATCCACAGCCTTTCTCATTTGCTGTGCCATTCAATTACTACATACATAAGCTCCTTCCTGACTTGGGTGCCTTTGTTCATGTTCCATCCTCCCATCTGGACTGCTACGCTTCCCCTTCCCAAATCTGGCCAACTCCTAGTTAATTTTCAAGGCTCAGTTTAAATGGCTTTCCTCAGGGACACGGTCCCTGACCTTCTTTGACCCCACCTTCCTACAATTAGAGTAAGTTTTTACTATATCTTCACCCTACTCTGTACTTCTCCTTTGTAGTGTCATCACAAATGGAACTTAATTATTTCTGTATTTATTTGATAAATGTCTGTCTCCCCACTCGACTGTAAGCTACCAGGGAGGGTTATCTGGTTTGTCATGTGCCTTACCTCACTGCTTACACAGTATCTGGCACAAAGTCTGTGCTCCGTAAATATTTGCTGAATGAATGAACAAATGAATGAATGAGTGAATGCATTCATGCACAGTGCCTCCAGCACCCTGTTAGGGACAGAAATGCAGAAGTGAGTGAAACGGACGTGCTTCCCACCCTTAGGTAAAAAGGAATTATTGGCGAAAGTTGAATATAAATTGTAGAAAAACGTTAGTTCTTTCTTGGAGGTCTCTAAAATCAGGATAGTTTTCTATGGAGAAATGACAAAGGAATCATTTTCTATTTCAGCAAAACTTCTGTATAACAGCATTTTGGAGACCTTATCAGTGTCCTGCATTTAATATAACAAAATATAAACATGGAAGAAACTAACTTTTAATGGATTCTCTTCTTCCCTAGTGTTATCTCATTTTGTCCTCAATGAAGTACGTGCTTTTTGCTTTTTTCTTTGTTGTTTTGTTTTGTTTTTTTAACCATGGTGTCTTCCTTTGAATTTTACCTTTAAAATCACCGGCTTTAGACAAGGTGGCTTAGTAAGATTGAGTAGTGCTTGTTTCAAAAGGGCTTATATTTTGGGCTTCTTGAAAATTTTCATAACATTTCAGTGGGTCTTAAGGTAATAATCTTATTTGCATCATTATTTTAAAAACACACAAACTAAATTTCAGGGATAAATTGTGTTAGGTTTTGGTCCTGAAAAACTAATTCTCTCATCCTTTGCAGTACTATAATAATGGCATAGAATAAATTTAACAGCTCTGAGTTGCTGTAGCCTTACATGCCTTCATGAATTTACCAATTTACTCTTCCACAAAATATTGTCCAAAAGTGATTGCTGATATTTGGCTTTAAAATTTGATAATGTTCTCAGTTTTTATTATTAAATGTAAGTCTTTGATCAGTCCTAAACTTATTTTTTTAAGTTAGTCCTGATGTTATTTGAATCTTGGATAAAAAATTCATATTTACCTAGCATAGCCAATATGTAGAGGATAAAACCGAAGTACTGCTTGTATGTTGTTGGATTATTAAGGTCATTATGATAGCTATTGTTACAAGAATTTTAAACTAGTTATGTGATAAATAATTTTTTCTCCATAATATAAACTGCAGAAGTGATTTAGAAGTTAAATAGTGTGATTGATTGTGTATGTTAGTGCATTTGAAATGTTATAGGTTACAGTCTTATGTTTTAGGAATATGCACGCTCTTGCATACACAGTGTAGAAAATGAAAGCACCTTTATTGCAGCAGTTAGAAATAAGGTATTTGCAGAAAGGTAAACAATGTAGTTTGGTGGTTCATTTTTGTCTACATGAAGATGAAAAATTCACTTTTCTTATTTTAGCTACAAAATTAATTGCATCTTAGATATAATGTAATATTACAATCTTATTTTTCAATGTCACTTTTATATTTTTGGTATGGGTAACCTTTTTTTTTTAACCACCCAAAAAGTGATTTGAATTTATTCACTCTCAATCTCACTCTTCTACAGTTACCTAGAATCAAGTGTTGCTATAGGGTTAAAAAAAAAAAAAAGGATTTTACCAGCAAGCTTATGAATTATGGGGTAGCAGCAGTGGAACTTATTAAATGATAGTCACTACTGTTTACTCATGCCAATTTCTTGGAAAGAAGTTTACCAGAATTCTGTTTACCTTGTATAATAATGATACTTCAGTTCATTCATTTATCAGATATTTATTGAGTATATATTATGTGTGAAATTGCCTTAAATCATCTTTGGAGTGAGCCAGGATAAAATATGATAGCTGACATTTATTGAGCAGTAACGAAGCACGAGGCATCATGCGAGCCTTTCACATGTTCTTGTATAATCCTTGCAGCAACCCTGTGAGATAGAGGCACTATTATCCCCAGTTTAAATGAGGAAACTAAAGTACAGAGAGGTTAAGCACCTTGCCCAAGGTTGCACAACCAGTAATTGCTTGGAATTAGGATTTAATTCATGCTGGCTGACTCAAGAGACCATACTTTTAATCATCACTAAAAATGATGTTAGTCAGTGAGCTCAATTGGAGAGAAGTTGGATTTAGAGTTGCAGTTACAGAGAGGTTGTATCTTAGATGCTAAGGTCAATGTGGCAGGCAAAAATTACTTAACTTATATTCAAACTTACTCTAAAAAATCCCCTAGGAAGTTACTACATTGGAGACTAACATAACTTCAACAGAGCCAGTTTTTCGTCTGATGTTGGACTAGAATTGCTTTTCCTTTGAGTGTTAGGTGAAGTATTTGACTTGTTGTTCACAGACCACGTTGGAAAGATATGTATATTATGATACAAGAATCACAGTGTGGTGAGCTGCTTATTGTAAGAGGCACTGTGACTCCAAGTGTGGTGGGGGGAGTAGCTTATCCATGTCTCTTACATCTTTCATTCTGGGGCTTGGAATGGAATTATGATCACCTACGTATTTCAATAGTTATTTTTCTTTTCTTAAAACAAAACGTTAAGTATGTCAGTTGAACTTGGTGTAGGGTAAGTGTATGTATAACATGTTGTAGGTATGCTTGCTGGAGTTATGCAAAGTGGCAGCTTGACATGTATTTCTTTATTGTCTCTCTTCCCTGCAAGACTGCACGCGCTCAAGGGCATGGACTGTATCTGACTTTTCCTCACCACATCTCAAACGAACACTGTTGCTGACTTAGACTGACTATGCAGAGTACTATGCTAGGGACTAGGAAATAGAGAAAGGAGTAAAACTTCTCTTTAGGGCATTTATAATTTAGTGAATAGAAGGGGATGCATTTAGCCTTTCTGATATATTAAGTACTTTCACATGCATCAGTTCGTTTGATAATTTGCGTCAGAGCTGATAGGAAAGGGGAAAAAATGATAGTTTCTCTAACTTACCATCTGGTCCCTGGCACTGAAACATGCCTTCCTGCCTTACTCAACCATCCTGTCTTCAGGATGAACTTAAACTCCAGTGGAGATTGGAGTTAAGGAATGACAAAACCCTAAGATGTTACACCCCTGCTACCTTCTTATGTAAGGTTGCTACAGCAAAAGCCAGTTGGGAATGGTAAGTGAGTCAGACCTGGCCTCTAGGCTGCCACTGCTTCCTATACCGGTTCAGATTGTTGCAAGGCTTTCTTAATTTAATTCCAAAGGATTTTGAGTAATGCTGTGGTCTTTTTATTCAGAAATACATGTGCTTTGTGGGTGCCTTTATCTGTAATAAAATTGGCATTTTGGCAATATTGTCAGAACTTGAGAGATTTCTGAGGTCCTACCTTAATTTTGGTGTGCTTCCTTAAAAAATGAATTACAGTTTTGGAAGTGAATGTTACAGAGAAACTGTATATACAATATAAGCAGATACCATTCTGTCACCCTCATTTCTTCTTGTGACTGATCTCATTTGTATTTGATGTCAGTTTGGAGCTAAAGATGAAGTTAAATGTCATCAAGATAGAACCCAGTCCCTATTAGCACCTAGTCTTAAACAAATGAGCCAGAGTCAATTTGTTATCTGGGGCTAATCATTTTATTAACTGTTGAGTGTCTTGTGGCATTGTTTTAGTCAAAGAAATTTTGTAAGGTAAAGAAAATACACATTGCATACCATAAAGGACGTTTAGGCAATTAGAAGTCATTAGGTTAAAAGGTTAAATAGTAGCTGTCTCAGATTATAAGTGAGGTAGGCCCGACCCATGTGGGAAAGTCTCCTTAAATTGTACTTTCAGGAATAGAGAACATAGAAACATTATGAGGGCTTAAGTCTAGTTGAATTTCTAAAGGCTTTTAAAGGAAAGCTTTAATAGTATATTGGAGAAATTAAAACAGGAGATCACAAATCATAATAAAAAGGAAAATAGAAAGATGTACCTCAATTAAACACTAAATGACTGTTCAGTTAGGCATTATTTGGTTCCTGAGCCATTAGATTAAGAACTTTATGGGCAAAAGATAAACATATTCAAGGGGACAAATTTGTTTCCTGCCCTCCGACAAATGTTTTCATTTGAATTTTGTTCAGACCAGGATGTAGGTAGGCATTGGAGTAGGAAAAAAAATTGAGGATTGTCACAACTGAACAGGTGTGTATTTTTTCCCCTGAACCAGTTCAGAATTCTCTTAGAAGCCTGTTGCTATTTTTGTTGTTGTTACCATTTCCCATCAGCTAATTCAGAGGTAGTGAGCCCTTTGATCTGTTGTTGACTTTTGATAATCCTGTAAAGATTATCCCCTATTATGAATAGCTCCAGAAGGTCTTTGATCCCATCTTGATTTCAGTCTGCTACCCAGTCTGCTTCTGGGCCACAGCTTTCTTTATTAAGTTGATCTATGTACATTAAGAGAATAAAAAGTAATTTTAACGTAGGCTTGGTAAATAGTTTTAAAATGCATATGATGACCAAATTCTTTTAACTATTCCAAAACTATATAATTTGTTTTGGGTGATATATGTAACTTTTTTCTCGTAACCCAGGTAATTTATATCTCAATTACGGCAAATGGGGGAGAAAGGTTTTAAAAATCTATTTAAGTGGCCTTTATGATGCTGTGCTGTCAGTATTAGACTATCATTGTGTGTGCTCTGCAGGGCCAGGACTAGGATGAGGCAAGCAAGGGGCCTAGGGTGCAGAATTTAAGGAGGCCCTCACTCCGTGTCATGTGAGTCAGAGCTAAAGTCATGATGCTATGTCAGGTTCACAGAATTTTGGATAAAATAGTTAACAGTATTAACTAACAATAACTAAAGCAATATCAATAAATAACAATATTAACTAGCAATAACTGTAGCACTGTATTAGTTACTTCGTATGCATTTAGTACTCTTAATAACCCTGTGAGGATGAATACTTCAATCACTATTTCCATTAACTTCTCACTGAATTTAGAAAGAGAGATTCAATAATTTAAATGATATCACCCAGCTGAGCAAAAATTCAAACTCAGGTCTTTGTTTCGAATCTGAGTGCTTATCTACTGCTCTAAACTGTCCATCTGTGTGTATAAAAACTTAATTACTTCATCCATTTATAGATTTCTGCGTTAGGAAACAGTACTCCCCAAAATATGCAAGGGCACACCGTGACATGATGCGGTTCACTTTTAAGGTGAGTGAGTCAGGTCTCAGCAGCACCAGACTGAAGATCCACCAACTTGTGCTGCTGAGCCTCCTGGAGCGACCTTGAATCAGAACCACGTTCCTGCTGGCTTGTCTTATAACACTCTACAAGGAGTCTGGGGGTCTTCACTGTAAGCTCATTGACTGGTAGTTCAGTTTGGCAGACTAACTTGTCTTGTACAATAGGCTATAGTAGTTCAGTAGCATATTTTTAAAGAATATCTGTCACCATTCTGTTTTGTTTCTTTTCTTCTTTTTTTTTTTATGAGGAAGATTAGCCCGGAGCTAACATCTATTGCCAATCCTCCTCTTTTTGCTGAGGAAGATTGGCCTTGGGCTAATATCCATGCCCATCTTCCTATATTTTATATGGGACGCCGCCACAGCATGGCTTGACAAGTGGTGCGTCGGTCCATGCCTGGGATCTGAACCTGCTAACCCTGGGCCACCAAAGCAGAGTGTGCGAACTTAAACCGCTATGCCACTGGGCCAGCCCCCTGTTTTGTTCCTTAATGTGAATTTCTCTGGACTTTTATTTCAAAACTGTGAAATTTGGAGGTTGGACTAGGTAATATGTAATGGCAGTTTTTGTTTTAAAATTTTAGAGTCTTTAACATGTAAGTTTCTTAAATGTATAAGCATGTGACAAGAATAAGGGTAAATTTACTGGTGAGAGATTGAGATCTGAAACTATCTGAGTTATGGAAAAATCTGGGTCCGGATATCTTTTGCCAGCCCTTACCCTTACTATTGGGACCACTCACCTTTGTTCTTCATAATGCTTGCATAGTGATTGTCCTGGAGCAGTGGTTTTCAAATTGTGGAAAGAGAGGCGTTGAAGAGCTCCTGTGAGAGGGAGGGGCTGGTAAACCATGGTTACTTAATACATTTGTTGGATGAAGGAACAGTTTAGTGTGTTTTTTCTCTCATTTACAGGGTTTGATAAAAGATTTTATTTGAAAAACAAACAAAACAGAGTTCTGCTGTCTTAAAGAGGTTTAAAATCACTTATCTTCCTGTTTATCTGGCTTTCAAGAGTCTTTGATTGCTCTGGCTAGATGGTTGTGCAGGAGACCTGACTTCTAGAAAGAAATCTGATCTTCTCATCCTAGATTAAAATGTACATAATCATCATAGCTAATATGCAGTAATTACTGTGTGCCACGCACTGTTCTAAACTCTTTATCTGTAATAACTTGTTTAATCTTCATGGCAACCTTCGGAGGTAGATTTTTATTATTATTCTTCCCAATTTGTAGATGAGAAAACTGTAGCACAGAGAAGTTAGATTACTTGCCTTGCGTCACATAACTAGTAAGTGCTAGATCCAGGATGGAATCCAGGCAAGTCTGGGTCTAGAATCACTATGCTTGTTACCTCTCTAATGACTGCTGTTAATGTTGGCTAAGTATAATTGAAACAGTTCTAGGTGTATTTTCCTTTAAGTAACACTGTGGATTTTGAAATCTCTCTTAGAACCTTAACTCTGTGGGAAAATAAATTGTAAGTTTTAAATGACTCATTTATAAGCTTATATTTAGAATAGAGTCTTCTTATTAGTTAAGGAACACCTATCTGTGACAGATACATGGAGATTAACAGAATGATAAAGGAATGGAGTGAAATTTAGCACACTTTTACATTTAGGCATTTTTCTCTCATGGGTCTTTGTGCTCTCATTTGTTGTTGTTATCTGTTTCCAAAGACATCTTAACTCAACTTTCAGATGATGTTTTAGTTAGAGCCTCTGTTACTTCTTAATTAATAGCTCAACAAATGCTTGTTTGGTCAGTCATATTTACAGAGATATTGAAAATTATATCTTTTTGATCTTGTTTTTTAAAAATCCGTAGCTGGAGTCCTTCAACCAGTTAGTCGTATCAGATACATGGAAATTGTGGTATAACAGAGAGGGTGCCTTTAAAAATTTGAGTAGGTTAGACCTTCCAAAGAAGTGATAAATCATTGTGGAATGTGTATAGTGCTTAATAATTTAGATTAAAGGCATTTAATATAGGCTTTATGGTTTGATTTAGAAATTACCTTGTCTTTTTTTCTAACTACATCTCTTTCAAGTATACAGCTCAGTTTTCGTCCATCTTAAAGAATAAACTAAACCATCGAGAGGTGAAGTGACTTGCCCAAAGACAAGATGGTTTATAATGACAGTACCAGGATTTGAACCCATGTTTTCAGATGTTAATTCTTGCACTCTTTTCACATATCTCTGCACAAATTGTTCATTTAATATTTTGAAGAAATCTAGAAAAAAATTTATATATATAAACAAATACAGTGGCGAAGTGTAATATATTACACTTACCATTAAGAAGGGATGATTTCTAGGTGTCTGTAAATGCAAAACTCCATAAATACTAAACCACAGTAGTGCATCTTCAGGGAGGCTGAGTTCCACATTACCTCATTGAAAAAGGAGACTGTAGAATGGAAGACCTTGAATTATAGAAAATATAATTTGCAGAGGAAGGAGAGAGATGTAGGTATATCCTGAAGGCTTCAAGCTCCTTTTGGTCTAAGTAGGATCTCCTGCTTACCTTGTTCCTCTGCCTCCCTTTTCCCTAGCTTCGTCCTCTAAACCTTTTCTCTCTTGTTTGGAAGTGGCTACAAGAATTTGACATGAGAAGGCCCTAAAAGGTAGGTTGTCATATCAGATGCTCACCTTTCCAGCTGTGTGAAATGGTCAGACGGGTCTACACAGCCTTGGAATAAATTCAGTTTCTCTAGGAGCCTGCATGATTCATGATGCCAGGTGCTTCAGAGAAAGCAAGGGGTGGTCAGTTCTTTAAAACCCTGAATCAAGTAACTATTGGGGAGGATCTCCTTACTAGAATTCATAAATAGTTTTTATGATCTGATCAGATCTTTTTTTGTTTTCTTGACTTTCCATGGGACTACTTTGGAACCTATAGTAGATACCAATAATAAAATTTTATCATTATTGAATTTTAGAGTACCAAGGCCTGTAAGAGGATATTTTTACCCATTTTCTGTTTCTGATGGGGAAACAAGGCCAGTGATTAAGTGAAATTTCCACAAAATCAGGACCAAAGCCCCTGTCTCAGGTGCCTAGTGAAACTTCATTTTACCTCTGTCCCTGAGACTGGCTTTAGCAGCTAGTTTTTCTGACTCTAGCCACTGTTCTTTCCATATCAGTGGTTTCCAGCCTGTCCTGTTTACAGAATCATCTGGGCTGTCTGCTAAAAATACAGCTTCTTGGACCCTTTCTTGGAGATTCTGATTGAGTAGTCTTGGGAATGTGTGTTTTTAGTGGGCACTGAAGTGACTGTGATGGCTCAGGTCATCCAACATTTGGGACCTGCAGCCCCCTGCACCCTTTCCCATAGAGAAGGATTTGCTTTCTCATAAAAGCTGGATGACTTTTGGATCTTGCTTATATGTAAAGCAAGGTTAACCTAGGTTGGAAATTCTTGCACTTAGAGAATTTTGTGAACTATTAAATTATACAACAGTTGTGTCCCCAGGATCCAAAAGACATCCTAGCAGCCCTAATAAAAATAAGACATTAGAATTTATAATCTCTGCTGTTTTATTTTTCTGTAGTTTTATTTGTTTTTCATGTAAATTTCTGCTGGAATTCTGATTCTATTTGCAATCATCTGATGCTTGTATTCTCTTAGCTTACTATAGTAGGAAGAGCTTGGGATAGCAAAAAGAAGTAAAAACTGGTAAATGTGACTGGGTCCAGTCTTTGTTAATAGAATTAATCAGATTTGTCTGTGTGTTTTTGTTTTGTAAGGCTTGATATTTGAAAAGTATTAGCAAGACTGATTCAACTTATATATTGCCCATCTCTTATCTCACTTAATTTGTTCATTCAACAAACATTTATTAAGTGTCTACTATATACATGCTACGCTGACTCTATTGTCTCAATTGGGACAAAGAACTAAACTTATTAATGGTAATGTAAACACATGGATTCTATTTACTGCTAGAATGAATAAACAACTTTTAGCTAAATGTTCATAGACAGATTGGAGATCCAACATAAGTAAATAAAACATCCCTTCTTTAGGGAGGGAAATTAAAGGAATTATAAGAATTTAGGACCAGGTAAGGGAGCTGAGTACTGGATTTTACTATAGAGAAGAACAAGACAAATAGACCTGCCTACAGACATTTTAACTGTAGAATTTACTTTACTTAGGATGCTTCTTTTTCCCCCCAAGAACTGCATACATCAGTACCAAGACTTCCGGTTGTCCACTCATTTTCTTTGTGAGTAAATTGCTTTGGCTCTAGAGTTATCTCATGACCCAGATGGAGTAAAGTGAGGCTGTTTCAGGAAATGCTGATTATGAGCCTTGAGATATGCCTTGTAATTCTTTAAATGAACAGACTCCTGTTGGTTGGTTGGGCAGGACAGAGCAGAAACTCCTGTGACAAAGAGTTGGCAGTGGAATGGCCAAGAACCTATTTTTGTTGCCTCCTCATTCTAAACAGATAGTAACTGTCTTAAGCCCAGGAAGATATTTGAAACTAATTCGTCTTGTGTTAGAAATTAGCACTGCTGTTTTGAACTTTTAAGGAAGTAAGGGGAAACGTGTAAGTAACTACACTTTGTTTTGGTATCCCCATGTCACAAAGGGTGTTTTGAAGAAAAATTTATTTAAAAGTATACCTTTTGTCTAAGTTATTAGCATCTATAGTTCTGGTTCTTGTTTTTTTAAATTCTCTGGATGCTAGCAGTTGTAATCATGGGCAAGTCCTCTTTTGGATGTGGGTTTCTACTGACTAGAGGGTAGATGGGGTGACTTTTTAAGGCCTTTTCAGATTTGGGATTTGGAGTCGGTAATCTTCAGTTGGCTATGCATGTGTGATCAGCACTCACCCCAGAAACCAGTATCCTTTAGAGAGCTGAAACTTTGTTAATGTACTGCCTGGCTGCTCAGGGCCTGGCCGCACCCATCCTGAAAGGAGGGAACCTTCTCAAAGGGGCAGGGCCTCAGCCCTTGCTCATGAGGCTCAGCTGACCCTTGCTCTTTAGGTAGCAGGCTCTTTGTTGCTTGGAGTAATTGCAGGTTGTCCATTGAACCATTACAAATGAGGAAGCATGTAGAAGGAGCGAGAGCATATTTTAACTTGAAGTTGAGCTAAAATTGGCAGAACAATTTAATATTTAAAAAGCCTTATTGGAATTGTTGATTTTTAATCTCATGTAAACACCAGTGAAACTGAGCAGCCCCAGTTTGTGAATGTGTGTTCTTAAAAGTTCTTTTGTTATTTGGTTCTTTGGAGCATTTTTCATAAGAACAGTATTAAAAGGTGGTTAAGTGTGGCGGAGGCCAGCCACATATTTAGCCCATAGTGTTGCTATAATACTGTCTTTTTGATGACAAATAGTAGTTGATAGTACTGTAAAGTTTTTGAGGAAAGAAATATATATATATATATATATATTTATTTTAATTTGAATCATAAATATCTTAAGTGAAAATTGACATGGCACAGCACTACTTATTAAACACAATTTTTTAAAGGTTTTAGAGAGCTTAGTGGGTTAATGGGGTAGAGAGGTACATGTCAGCAGGCATTCTGAAAGTGACTCTAGCCACTTTGCCGATCCCCTCATGTCTGTCTGCCTTTATATACGCAGGGATAGGCCCACGTGTTCGAAAGGGTAAAAGACAAAAATGAACCCATTGAGCCTACTTTAGTATTTTACTTCCTTTAGTATTTCCCCTCCTTTTTGCAGAGATTCTTGAAAACTTAGATTCCTCTCTCACCAGCTCACTATCTCAACCCCTGCAGGTAGTCCCCCCGCTCCCCACCATTATGATACAAGTGACACTAGTCTTTGAGCATTACTCTTGACCTCATCAGGAAATCAAATAATTTTTTTTAAGTTATTGTCCATGCTTGGGAGCATTTAAAACCACCTTCTCTCTTTGAAACACCTGGTTTTGTGATGCTGGCTCTCTCCTCCAGTTATCCCATAGCAGTATAGCATCCTGACTTCTCCCTTGTATGATACTCGCGATTGTTCATTCCTTTCCTTCCATAGTACAAGCTCCATGAATTCAGAGACTGTCTGCCTTGTTCACTGCTCTGTATTTAGTACCAGGCCTAGTACTGTATAAGTAATGAATAAATATTTATTAAATAAACAGATGATTTTTTTTTCTGTCACCCAATGAAATAGCTCTGTTAAGTTCCGTTGTTGGCCCTGTTGTGCTATTTCTCATTTGCTTTTTCCACTGATACTGATGTCCTCTATTACTCTCTAGACTGCATCCACTATCCATCACTTTCATTTTGACTAGGATCAGTGCCTTTCAGCTCCTCTTCTTTGTTCCAAATTTATTATAAGAAGGTATTCACAGTTTATTTCTAAGTGGAAAAGTAGGTTACCAAATGGCCTATGAAGTAGTTAAATAGGAGTGGCAGAGCCACAATTGATACTTACCTACTTCCTCTTGCTTATTATCCAGGGCCTGTTGGTCTCATATAATATACTAGTCTAGGTCTTGTAAGTTTTCCCTGCCTTCAGCTTCTGTTCCTCCATTCTATCCTTAATGCTAGAACCAAAGCCATCTACTTAAATCAATGGTCTGATTGGGTAATGGTTTTCTCTTACCCTATAGAATAAAATTTAGGATTTGGCTTTTTTTTGTTGTTGTTCTGTGAAGTCCAGGAGCAGATTTCAGCTCAGAAACAGGAAAAACTTTCCATGTTTAGAACTGCCAGAAATGGGACTAACCTGTTCCAGTAGGTGTTGAGTTCCCCTCCACTGGGCAGCGTGTGGAAGGCTAGTAAACAGTTCTTGGAGGGGACGGGTCGCTGGACCTTTCTGAAGCTGTCAGTACTCCAGACCTCTTAGTGTATCTTTCAGACTGCTAGGTCTTCCACAATCGGACCCAGATACATTTTGAATGATTAGCACCACAGCTTATTCATCCTCCACTGCAGCTTTCATGTAATAAGTGCTAAATGTACATTTATTCAGTGAAGGAATAACTTCTGGGGATTTTCTTGGGTAGGTGAGCTGAGTTCTTTGTTTTTACTTCATGTTTGGTTTTTCGATGTGGGAGTATCAGATCTGGATTCAGAGGACTGGGATCATGCCTTAGGCCTCTCTTTGCATGTGTGATCTTGGGCAAGTGATTTTTCATCTCTGAGCCTACTTTTTCATCTGTAAAATTAAATGACAGTTACTCTAAAATAAGTTATTGTGAAGACTAAATGCATGTGAAAAATGTTTTATAATCTGAAAATGCTTTACAAATGGTAGAAGTTATTCAAAAATTGATGGCTTTTTGTTTTATATATATTAATATATATTGTTTAATATGTAGGTATGTCACTGCTATTATTCTTTCACTTTATAATTAGGCTCATTTTTTAGCCTAGCCAAAGTAAATAAATGCAGTCGCTTTCTCTAAAGAGCAACACATTTCCTCAGTTCCTCAAGGCACTTTGATATTGTTGAATTCTTGATATTTTTATTACAAAATACCAGAGTCTGTGGATTTCTCTACTTAATTTTTCTGTCAGATTTGGACAGAGATTCAAAAAGTACCACTGGTAAATAACATATTTTTTTCCAAATATACTACATTTGGTAGAATTTTCCTAGTTTTAAGGTTTGTCTGAAAACTTTGGTGCTTGCTATGTTTTTGTTGTTATTTTTAGGTGACAAAAGTCAAAGAGCAATTAGCAAAAAGATTTTAATGAAAATGTTAGGCACCTTAATTCTTTTTACATTTCGTAGTTATAATTTTATATTACATATAAATGCTGTGAGTATGCATCTCGGTACTTGTTCTTAGGTTGTATATGATGGAATTAGATACACATTAATCCATGGTGCCCCATGAGACCTATCTCTTGAGTTCAAGATGGGTGGATTCGTGAATCACTTCTTTGTGAAGTAGTACCTAATAAAGGAGATTAGCTGTAAGAAAGGGCAATTCTGGAGTCTGAGGAGGAAAAGAGAGATGTCTCACTGACCAGAGTTGCTTTCACAAGTAAGATATCTTAACAAATCAGCTTTTTGTAATATAGGGAATCTACTTTGGAAAAGAAAGTTATTGGCATTTGTAGTTTCCCTTTAATAAATAGTAAGTCTCTGTTCTTTCTTCCCCTTTAACCAGGTCAGTGTATGTTTTGTGCCCTATTCTTTTATCACAAAAAAGAGAGGAAATACTGCGGTGAATGAAGATTCCTCTGCATTTTAGCACTGCTTTTTCTACTGTAGTTGGCTTTTGAATGAGGATGACAATGGAAGAGATGAAGAATGAAGCTGAGACCACTTCCATGGTTTCTATGCCCCTCTATGCAGTCATGTATCCTGTGTTTAATGAGGTAAGTGGGTAACATTTCCTTATATGATCTCCGCAATTCTTAATACCTGCCTCATTTATTCATTTGTTTGTTCTTTCATATAACAGACATTTATAAATGAACTTCATCTGTTTGTTGGGCATTGTGTCAGGGTTGGACATAAAACAGTGGGAAAAAAACCCAAATCCATTGCTCTCCCTCTGAAGATTTCACTATAGAGGGAGAGACAGACATTGAACGAAAGAATACAAGTAATTATATAGATGAAAAATTGTGATAAGTGCCATGAAGTTAAAAAAATAGCGTCTTAAATAAAATAGCAAGTGAGACCTATTTTAGGGGTCAGGATAGGCCTTACTGAAGATGAGACATGTATACTAAGATCTGAAAGAGGAGAAATGAGAGTTAAGCAGTTGGAGAGTTGGGCATAAGCACATTTTTAGGTAGCCAGAAGAACAGGCATAAGAATAGTCTAACAAGTTATAGTCAGTAGCAACAAAACATATTTTTACTGATAAATGGAAGATTGCTTTGGTATGTGGAGAAGATGTAGTTGCCTTTTAATCTCAGGAATTTTCTAGGACTAAATCAATACATTTTTAGTTTTTCTTTTAATATTAATGTGCTAAGGTGTGTAGAGAATTCTAGAGCTGGAATTTCCTTAGAGATAATTTAATCACGCCCCTCCTTTTAATGGTGAATTGAGGTCCTGATATGTGAAATTATTTTCCTGAAATTACTTAGGGCTAAAATCTAGGACTCCAAAGTCAGTGGCTTTAGCCTTTTTGTCTGTTTAATTAGGTTTTTTTCTTTTTTGCTGTTTTATTAATCTACATAATTATAAGACTATCAATATCATTAACCTTATTGTTACTGTAGCCTGGAAGCCCTCACCACTTCCAATGACTTTTTCTCCCTTTTTGTGTAATATTTATATTAGAGCAATATTCTGGGTTTCAAAACCATGTCTCCCACATTATTAGGTTTAATAATAATGTATTTGATTTATTTTATGGTCTTATGTCTTGGGGACAGTAGAGACTGATGCATCCTCTTCAATTTGAAAACCACTGTCTTCGTTGCCATTTCAGATGTACATTTTGGAATTTCAAACACTATCAAATAGTGTTAGGTTCAGTGACCATAAAAGAAAACTCAAATGGTGGCTTGGGTAAAAATTTATTCTCTTACATAAAAAATTCTGGAGGTAAGTGGTTCAGGGCTAGTATTATTATGGCTCAATAACATCAGAACTCAGATTCTTATCTAGTGCATTATCAAGGTCACTTCAGCATGTGGGATGGCTGCTGAAGCTCCATCCGTCATGTCCTAAATTGTTGTCTGGAAGGGGCAAAAAAATGGAGCAGAGGTGGGGTGTTAACTTCCAGCTGATTCAGCTTCCTTAAATTAACCTTTTTGAAGGTCCTACAGAAGACTTCCAGGTACATCTCATTGGCAAGAGCTTAGTCTTATGACCACACCTACCTGCAAAGGAGGTTGGGAAATTTAGAAGTGTTGTTACTAAAGAGGAAGCAAGTGGGTGGCATCTTTTGAAAAGCCTGTCCCTATTATATTGCTACCTTGGTAGCATGGAAGGCACTCTTTTAGGGCTGGTTCTACCCATCTCTGGCAGCTATAGCCAACACTACAGTAATTAATTCCACCATTTTGTTCTAATACTTTGCTTATTCTTTGCCAGACTACAGTTATTGTTAGAAGCAAGTGCTTCAGTTCTTTTTAGTAAGTATATACAAAATGCCAACCATTTATTTGCTGAGTGCTCTGCTAGTGTCTGGAGATGTGGAGAAGCAAAAGGCAGCATACTTCTTCTCAAGAATCTTAGGGAACACAGATGTTTAAGGAAATAAATTATTTAATTATCCTGTACTAGCTATGAGGTAAGGAGACAGTTACTGAAAGCTAGAGGAACCCATCTTGACAATTAGTGTCTGAACTTCTCAGGTCCTTCAGGAACCATTATGACAGTTGCACGCAGAGGTGCTCCCTCTTTTCATGTCTGTATAGCTAACTCTCTAGGTTGCTGGGCCAAGTTGTTTGGGGGCATATTCTATATTTATCTGGTATTTTGAGTTTTCCCTTGAAGGGAGGGCAATTTATGTTGCGGAGCTTCAGTTTGGTCCTTTAGTTAATGAAAAGAAATGAGAAAAGGTTTTTTTCAACAGTTTGAGTGATTTTTTTCCTACATATGGAAAACAGATTTTATTTGAATCTTGACTTTGGAAAACACTTATATAGGGTGTGGGATTCTGGTAAAGTGAACTGTTGTGATTAATACTGATATAACCTTTCCTAATTTATTCATGTGTAAGAAAAATTAACCTGAAAGAAAAAGAAATGGCTATGAATGGACTAGTAAATCTCTTCTAGAAGTAAAGGCAGTGATTCTCTACAGATGAGATCTGAAAACATGTGGGTTAATGGTCCCAGAATTAGAATATGTTGCCAAATGATTCATAGTTGCTTCAAGAACTGATTTTTAGAAGTGAAATTTGAAAATAAATGGCTGGATGTGGCAGCCTGAGAGATACTACGTCAGATTGTCAGGGTCTGATTCTCAAATTGAATTTACTGATCTGACATCATGGGATCAAGCTTTTTTAAAAAATTATTTCTGTCATGTATTTAAAAATGAGTGTTCAAAAATAACAAGCCTTTAGGAATAGTAGTGGTAGTAGGTTTCCTCTTTGGTAGAGATGAAATCTAGGAACCCGATTTAGGAATGGAGTAAAATAATTATTGTGCCTTCAAATGTGAAGTGTTTGGTTAAAAAGAATAATATACTAGCATAGTTCTCTGACATTCCAGTGTATTAATGGAACATCTTAAATAAGATACCTAATCAGTTAAACATTAATATTTAACTATAGTATAAGCATGGATTTTTCTATAAATCTACTAATGGGGAAATCAGAGCTTAGTTTGGCTCTGTTTTTCTGTGCTATGCAGATTTAAAGATAAAATGGTTGTCAAATTAATCTTACAGAAAATAGCACCACCATAGGGTTGAACATTTTACTCTGAAGCTAAATGATTCATTAATTTTGTCCACAATGTATTGTAAGAGTTAAAAAGCTTATGCATTCTCACCTTAACGTTACATCCATAATAGTAACAGTGGTAGTCTAGAAGTCATCTAGTCGAACAGATTTTTAGATAGTAGGACATCTTTACACCTGGGGAAATTTTAGTACTGTTACTCCAGTTCACACGGCAAAGTTATTTATGGCATTCTGGGAGCTCAATGCTTGCTAAACTTAATGAAGCTATGCCAAAACAGCTGAGAAGGAGTAGGCTTCTTGTTTAGTCAGCTGCTGCAGAGTTCAGAGTCCAAGTATATTGCATGTGTTGTAAATGTACTGTGAAATAGGTCTCCTGGTTGCATTATGGAATGAGTTCATAGATACCGTGCCAAGTGTTAGATCAGGTTCTCATGTACTGTGTTATTTTTTACTGATTCTTTTTGTATATGGAGGAGGAGAGATGGAGGAGGAGAGACATGTGGTTCACTTCTTTATTCCAGGAAAAGATATACCATGTATCTTTTTTTCCTATGACTTTTTAGAGGAATTGTTTTAAGGTGAAATATAATTTCTAAAGAAACATGTATTTTGAGACAGAAATAAACAATTTTGCAACCAAGTATGAATTTTAGATCACCAGAGGTTTATGTGCTTGTTTATTAATAAATCACACAAAAACAGTACTTCTGAATAACTAATTAGTATCGTTCTATTCAGAAGTATCCGAAGCAGCTGTTTCTGCCAACTCTCAGCAGAATGTGCAACTCTTAATTTTTCCCAGCAAGCAAATGAAACCTGGGAATACTTCTTCAACTTTAACTACTCACCCATTCCTTTTTTTTTCCTTTTGAAAAAAAAGTCAAACCCCAAATTTTGAGCATAGAAAGCATATTTTGCACAATGAAGGCATGGATGTCACCTGCAATCCCAGCATCCAGAGGCGATCATGGCTAATATTTTGCATTTGAATTACTACTCTGCCACTTACTAGGCTGTGTAATCTTAGTTTCCCTATCTGTAAAATGAAGAAAACAATAATATACTTAATTCTCACAACTCTGTGAAATAAATGAGTTAACATATTGTAGTGCTTGGAATAGTACCAGGCATGTAGTTAGTGTTAGCTGTTATTATTAAGGAGTCTCCTGTAATTTTCTTACAAAATTGTGATCGTATCCTAGAGTTTTGCATCCTTGTTGGCAAGGTTTTAATGGAATGTGTTTATACTAGGTAGGTGGTTCTGCTTACCTTTTTTGCAAGACAACTGGCAACCCCAAGAACTGATTCTTTTAGACACATTTATTGAACTTAATATGTGCAAAACACAGATGATTGCATTTGCCTTCTCTGTGGCAGCACAAAAGTTAATAGGTGGCTTCTTGATTCCATCCACTTCTATTGTTCTTCTGGCATTTTTTGTTTTGACCTGACTCACCTCATTCTCATTTGAATCATAAGAGGTCTATGTGGAGTTTTTTATCTTGTGACTTGGTCCAGTTTAATTCCTTTTAATGAATAGAATCAATAATCTTTGTTGGGGGGGAGAGGAGAGGGATGTCAGCATGGGGAAATCATGCCTAATTTGAGGAAGCAAGATTCGTAGACATTCAGAACCAAGTAAGCTAATTATTTTGACCTTAAAAAAAAAAATTCCAGAGATTTTATGCAGGACTCTTTAAAACTTGAACAACCAAAGGGTTAAATGGATGTTTTTTTTAAATTATGGGTTTAAGAAACTGGCTTGATACTAGAAAATAAAGTAGAGCGATGAATTGCTAGTTCTGGCAGGAACAATATAATAAATGAGCTCTCTATGGAATCAAAATTATGTGTAAGCTTTTAAAATATTTTTATAAGTGATCCAGAGAGTTAAATTTGACAGATTTGCAGTTAATAGTAAGTGCTCTCAAAAGCTATCAAGAAGTAGTTGGAGGAGGAGCTCACAAACTGAGGGTAGGCAGAACATGATGCTGGGGTGAGACCTAATGTTAGGCTCACCCAGCTTGTCATTTCCCTCCAAATGTATTTCAGCAGGCACTTTGCCTTCTCTTTTAGGTGAGCTGAGATGTTATGTACCTTTTTCTCTCATTGTGATTCTCTTCTTTTCCTTTACTCTTTTACTGGTGACATGCAAGTCCTATAGGTGGAGGCCCAAGGAGTGTCTCTCCTTGTCCTAGTATCCATTAATGCAAGGTGTAATCATATGTTCCCTCCTCCTTCTTTGGACTCAAAATATGGTGTACACAGTATCAAGTACTACTAAAAATGATTGCATTGGCTCTTTAAAGATTCTCTAGCCAAAGACTGTTATCACAAAAGCTAAAATAATGCTGGACTCATTAGTAAAAGTATTGGAAACAAAATGGAAGTTCTTTTCTGTTCTAAACTTACATAAAATCATTATGCCCTTGTGTGTTACCAACCCTAAAGAAACCCTAAGTGGGTGAACTGCCGAGGAAGATGATTTTATGAGGCCACCCTCTTTAAGGACCAGTTCAAATCCCATCTTCATCAAGACTGCTTTCTACTTCAGCTGACAGTAATCCCATCAATTTCCATTTGACTGGTGACTCTGGGGTTCCAGGACTGTAGTGTTTTTCTTTGTCTCTCTCACACTGACTTCCTTACACATGGTAGAAACTCAAGAATTTGTTAGTTCTTGAGTAGTTAAAGGGATCGAATTCTAGGGTAGACTCTGATCTGGAAACGGTGAGTATAGAGAGGCAGGGTCGCAGTAGTGGCTTTTGCATGGGTATTGGAGCCAGACACATCTGGTATGAATACTGTCTCCGTACTTACTAGCTGTTTAACTTAGGGTAAATATATGCAAACTGAGTTTCTTCCTTTGTAAAATGGAGATGATGATAGCTAGTTGCAGATTTATTGTGAGGACTAAGATACTCTATAAAAATACTCTATATAATAAAGTCCATAACAGGTGCTTACTAAATAGTAGCTGTTATTAGGATATTACCAGAACCTGATTTTGTCATGAAAGGTACTGGTAAGATGGACATGATTTTATTATTAAATCATATCACAAGTGAGAGGCCTAAAATAGAAGCACTTTTTAACAGGGAAGATAAAAACGTATCTTGCTACCTGAGTATTACAGGCTGAAATTATAAATAGATTCAAGAACAATTTAGATTTATGGATGAGAGTAAGGTCAATTCAAAAAATATGTATGTGCCTATATGCCTGGTACTAGCTGGGCAAAGTGGATGTCATGAGTAATAAAGTCTGTGGGTTTATTCCAAGATGTGTGGGTATGTAATTTTTCCCCGGTGATTCCTGGCAGAGTTCTGGTGAGGTGCTTCAAACCTTACAGATATGATTTAGTATGTTATATCTGACCTTCCCCTTTCCTTTCTAAGGTAGACATCTGTAAACTTAATCTAGAAAGCTAGACATGTTGGTGTCTATCCTGGCTAATTTTATTAGTTTCTTACTGACTTTTCTGGGCTTCTCTTACTTCCCTTGACCCTTTTGCATACCAGTCAGGGCAGTGCAGAGTGAGTTAATGCTGATACTCGAAGGCATACATCTGACTCAGACCTTTGACACTTGTTGAAAGAGGTCGGAGTGTGGTGTAAACCCAAATAAGGAACTGGGTTCCTATCGGGGTGGAAACATTCATCCTGTCTCTCTGCCTCTGCCTCCCTTGCACAACAAGAACTTGAGATCAGAGGAGCTGTATTCTTTTAATCTTCCGTAGTTGTCATTCTAATTAAATGAATTCCCTGGAAGAAGAGAATTTTTCATTTTTGGAAAGAAATCTTTGTTATTTTATAAAGTCCTTATGTAGTTGCTTCTTTGCTGTATTTGCCTACCTCGTCCCGTTGTGTCTCCCCTTTTACCTACTAAGACAGTGTTAGATTTTACAAGATTTGTAGATGCCAATTTAAATGCTAAATTAAATGGTCTGTTGTTTATTTTTGGAGATAAATTATTTATCTTGGCAGATTTTGTTGCTTTTGCCTTATGCTTAAGATGATTAACTTGTAGGGAGATAGGTTCTTGGTGTTTCTGTCTTGTTTTGAAAATAAATTGATTTGAAGTGTTGGAGATTCCGTAGATATGTATATGTGTATATATATGTCATTTGTAAAGGGAAACTTACATTTTCATTGCCTCAAGAGATTGAAAGAAATATTTGTTGCATAATGTGATATATGCTCATATGGTTTTTGTAGAAATATTCTACCTGCATAAAAATTAGTAAAGGTTACATTGTTTTTGAGCATTTAATATTGTCCCAAATAAAAAATATATACATTGAGTTTTATTGAGTTAACTGGTCCAATCCTTAGGGTCTATAGGTTTCTGAATTTAACTGAAGCTAGTTATTTAAGCCTGGCAGTTAATTCTTCAACAATAGGATTATTTTTATGAAATTGTGTGTTTTCTTTGGCTCACTAAAAATGAATTATATAAAATGTCTAATAAGGACGTTTGTCTTTCAAAATTTTTAACTTTACTTATTTGATATAAAAATTAAAATCATTTGGGTTGAAGTTTTTATTCAGTATTTTAGGTAACCATTTTTTAATCCTCATAAAATAGAGGACAGATGATCCACAGTCTTCAACTGAGTATCAAACAAATCTTTTATTAATAAGTGTTATTATTAATAATTATTAATAAGTCTATTAATAAAATAGACTAATAGCTTCATCCCTGGCTGAGGGAATTGAAAAATAATTTAAAAAGAGTAAGGTAGTAAATACAAAGAGTCTTAAATAATAAATGTTTTCTTTATATTGGTCACTTTATATTCAATTCTCCACTATACACACAATTTGCCATGTATTTGCAACGGTGTTGACAGTTAATCTTGAACCCTCCATATTTTCAATAATTCAAGTAAATATGTTTATTCTTTGTATAAGGACTTATATTATTTTGTATTTTGTGCTTATCTTAAAATAAATCTATCTTTGAGGTAGAATGTGTCTTATTTTTTTAAAAAAGAAACAACTGATATGCATACCTTAATTTTTCATGGTTTTTGATGAAAATTTAGATAGACTGAAGAATTATGGTGATTTAGAATCATTAGCAAGTATTTTTGTTAATTGAGTGATGGATGTATCAGTGTGATTACTACAGAATGGAATATCAGAAATGTGCTTTTTCCAAGAAAATTGGTATTAATAATGATTTTAAATTTTTATTGCAGTTAGAACGAGTAAATCTGTCTGCAGCTCAGACACTGAGAGCAGCTTTCATTAAGGTGAGGCACAAATAATTTATTTTGATGATTAAAATATGTTATATATAAATCTAAATACCATGTGAAAATTGACAGTTTATTTCCTTTAGTGGAAACCTTTTCAGCCATCTTGTGCCTGTTTTAGTGTACTCTGTGAAGCTGACAACACTTCCAAAAAGTGAGCTGGAACAAATGCTGTTTCCTTAGCATTCATCTCTTTGTCACTTTGTGCTTTTGAAATGGACTTTTTTGGAGTGTTGTCTCTTTAGCTTTTTTTGAATATTTTTTAATTCTTTTTTATTTGATTTGTTAAAACTCATAAAATTATAACTTGAAAAGATGTTCTTCATATTGTTTAATTATAGAACATAAGTGAACACAATGTTTTTGAGTGGGAAAATAAGACCTCTGTGTACGTCAGATTAAGGATACTTTGAGAATATACAGCTAAGTCATTCAGAAGGAATTTTTTCATTGTCTCTAGACCTGAGATAGTCAGTCGATAATCATTAGCCACATGTTGCTGTTGAGCACTTAAAATATAGCTTGTTTGAATTGAGTTGTACTCCAACTATAAAATATGCACCAGATTTTGAAGATAAGAAAAAGTATGCAAAATAACTCACTATGAAGTATTTTATATTGATTACATGTTAAATGATAATATTTTGGATGCGCTTTTAAAATAATTTCATGTGGCTTTTTTTTACTTTTTTAATGTGGCTACTAGAAAATTTAAAATTACATAGGCTGATATTTAGTATGAAATGTTATCTGTCCCCCCCAACCCCTGTCTCCTCCAAATACATATCAGGATCCCCAAAACTTTAATTTTTATTTACTTTTTGTGTGTTGGGTCCCATTGATGGCTAAAACAACTTATATTTCAGGTAGAGTATTTTAACGTTTAAATGTAAAATAAATTTACAGTTGAATTTCGTTAGAGTTGAAACTATAAATCTATCCAGCTTGATTTCTTTCTATGGCGAAGATTAGTTTATTGATACCACTCTTAACTGATAGCATAGATCATGTTGCTAGACATCTCTCTTATCTTACCACATGAAATTACATTGTATATGTTGGCTTGGAGCTGTTTTGATGTGTTTAATACTCTAAAATGCAGTGCTTGTATACAGATACTTACTAGCTTCATTAAAATACATCCTGCCAGGTCATTGGGTTCATGAAGAGAATCAACAGCGCAACACCATCATCAGATTTTTTTTCTTTCCTGCTTTGACCATCAGTGTTGTTTGGGGTCATGAGAGGCATGATGGGGGCTATTTTAAGCATCTTTGTGGCCAAAGAAAAGAAGGAAAAGTGATCTTTTGCACAATGTAGTATCAGTAAGGCAAAAGTCAGTTTTTTAGCTTTCCTGATACCAAGAACAGAGAGAAATTTATTCTGTGTATCCTCATAGGAGACCCTATCTGAAATAGATGGTATAGTCAACGACATTCATAAAAGAGAAAATAAGGAATCTTATAAAGCTTTTTCTTGTAATAGCCTTATATGTAAGCTGATGTTTTAATGCTAAAGTACAATTAAGAAGCAAACTGTGTGTTTAAAGTATGTGGTTATGGCAGATCTGGTTTGATATATAGATAGATTTTATTATCCATGGCACTGATTCTTAATTGGGGATACTTGGAGTTATTTTGGAGGAAAACGTGTTAGTCAATTTTGGATTGACTTATTCTTAATTATCATATTTAATTTGTTAAATTTCAAATGAAATTAAAGGAGGGCATGCAATAAAAAGATGAAGATTTTTGTATTTTTTACACTATAACTTATTTGAAAAAGGTTTAAAAATCTCACCCAGCCATAAATCCATGTTTATATTCATATATATCCATATTTCCAGTTCTCGGTCCACAAGAACAGTGATATTTATCAAACTTTACTATCCATTTTGGCTATTTAGAGTAAAAGGATTAAAATAATTTTTTCCAAGATAAAATAACACTATTGAATATTATGATTTAAGATATCTTTTCTGCTGTTGATTCCTTTCCCTTCTGGGAGATTCTGATAGGTTGTGCTGTTGAGAGTCACTGATCCACAAGAGTAGATGTTACTGTCTTCGGGGATAGTTTTCTTTCACAGTTACATCCTTCATAAAAATTGGACACCCACAGAATTCAAGGTTGTGTTCTGGGGAAAACCTCGAGGTATAGATAGTCTCTGATTTAAGGGCAGATCTATTTATTTTGTCAATCAGAGTTGAATAAATTTAAGGCCTTTAAAATAAAAAGTAGCTTAACTAGGACCTCAGCCGGAAGATACTAAGATTACTATTCCCAAACTGTGTGAACCCTGGGCCCCCCCAGCAAACTCAGAGGGGTGTCATGAGGTATTTTAAAATTTTGAAGGAACACAGTGATACTCAACATCTGGTTGATGCTGTGTGAACTACTAGCTTGAGGTAGTTTGCAGTTTCGACATATTAGATTGGGCTACATTCCTCTCAACGATGTCATATTTTTGTGAAGCTGGAATTTTGGCTGTCCCTGTGATAAAAAGCAAGTACACAAGAAAATCAATGTACAGTAGGAAATGAGGGTGGAAGGGTCCAGTCTAATTCTCAGGTTTGAGAAATTGTGCAGTGCTCGACAGGTGCACACATCTCATTAATATACATAATCATGGTTATTTAAGAATGAAATAAAATATTTTTCTTTCAATTTATATATTTTTTAAAGGTTACTAGTTAGGACATAAGTACTTATTAAGTTGTCTGAACCTGACTAGTTAATACATAGCACTGTTAGGTATTTCTTTTGCCACTGACAACACTGTGAACTGACAAAGTCTGGGACCTCTGTGGAATTTTTGTAATGCTCCAGCTTTGGCATTTTGGGACTTCAGATCAACTTGGTATTAAAAAGTTTGTTCTCAGCTTTTCAGCATTTAATTCTTATGGCACCCTGTGATAACTTCATTAGAGAGAGACTGTTTTTCTGCTGGCATTCTCTGGAAGCACGTAGAGAGTCCTCCCCTGCTTCCCAAGATGATGCATTATGTAGGTAGATTTAATGCTACTTAAGGAAGATAAACCACTGTTACCAAATACTGGCTTATTTAAATAGTGTACTCTTGTCAAATTTTGTGGCAGTTCACCAAATTAATAATGTTGACAGCATGTTAAGCCATATTTGTACAGCTTTTCTTTTAAAGGCAACTCTCGTTTTAAAAATAGATTCTATCTTAAATACCTTCATGGAAGGAAAAATCAAACCAGGTTATAAAAGAAATGGAATTCAGTAGGACACATTTTATTGTCATTAATCATCTCTCAAAATGATTTCCCTGAATAGCATTTGATAGCAGTTAAAATGATCCCAGAATTGAGATGAATGTGTATATTTCTTTTCCCATTTCATTTGACAACCTTTCGGTTTTTGATATTTGAAATCTAATGAGAAACAAGATGTTATAATGGAAAGAGCAATAGGAACAGAGGACAGCTGGATCTGCAGTGATGCCAGAATGGAATTGAAAAGGCAGAGGTTAAATGTGCTTGACACAGAAGGAAGCAAATAGATTGCCATCTGGTTAAGATCATAAATTGTGTTTCTATTTGCTGTTTGATATCAGGGCAGAAAAAATAGGAAATCATCAGCATAATGATTGGAATTGGCAGGCATCCTAAAAGAAGTAAACTTAGAATGTGATTACAGAATTTAAAAAAATAATAAAATGGGACAAAATTACTAGGGAAACCGAAATCTGAAAATTAACTTTGGTAAACTCAAAACTCTTTATGTTCAGTCTTGAAATGACTAGGAAATTTTAGTGCCCTAGGGAGTGTAAGTAACATAGAATCAATGCAAACTCATTAGTGAAACAAGCTCAGGAGGTAGTAAAAGGATTAATGATGTTCTGAAAACTAGTGAAGGAAACATTCTTGCTGCAGAAGTAAGATAGGAAATGAAAATCACTGTGAGGGAAAATAGTTAAGAGATTATATAGCTTCAGTAAAACCTGCAAAGAAGTCCTGTTTTTTTGTTTTGTTTTTGTTTCTCCTGACGTTCTCTTAATTTAAATGCAAAGAACCTGCAAAATACTGGTGGGATGTTATTGCTTGATCCTCAAGCTGAAATATTAGCTAATGAAAAAAAGCTAAAAATCCTCAGTGTATTTAAACTATTGAAAAGAGTAATTGATGAATTACCAAAATATATATAACCGTTATTTCTGTCTTTGTCATTAGTTTGATTGCAAGAGAGTATAAAGGAGGAGTAGGAAGTGTTAAGTACTTTATATTCAAATGGGAAATGGGACCATGGCTGTAATAAGAAGTTACTGATGCACGAGCTCTAACACAACTTTAGTGAATGCCATCATGACCCCTGCTTTACAAAGACTCCTGCCCTTAGAAATTGATCAGCCTAAGTTCCTAACAGGTTCTAAACAATTGTTTGGCTTTAAAATGATGCTTTAGTTTCTATATTTCAAAACTAGTTCTCTCTCTCGTATAGGCTGAAAAAGAAAATCCAGGACTCACACAAGACATCATTATGAAAATTTTAGAGAAAAAAAGTGTAGAAGTTAACTTCACAGAGTCCCTTCTTCGAATGGCAGCTGATGATGTAGAAGGTAATCAGAAACAGTCTTATTTATTTTCTTGTTGAAAAGCTCTTTCTCCAAATCTTTATTGTTTGATGAAAGGGCTTTCCTCCTTTCCCTTCCTTTGTCTCCTCTCCTTCCTTCTTATTGTTTTTATTGTGATGATAGTGGAAAAAAACTATATAAAATAGAAAAGTAGTTCTTGCTTTTTGTTTCATATTTGTCAGATTTAATTACTTGAAGTAAAGCATTTGTGTGTGCTGCATGCTTAATTTTTTTTCCTATTAAATGTAGGAAAATTTGGTGAGTTATTAATAAGTTTGATGGGTTCTAGTTTCACCACAAGATATGCTGTATGGAATGGTTATTTTATTTTGTGTTGACTTGTGCAAATAGCAGTTTGAAAGTGATGAGTTTTTTTTTTTTTTAACTTTAGCATATTTTTTCAAGCACAGATTTGAGAAAACAATATAATAACCATGGATTTTGCTGCTTTTTCCCATTTTTTGCTTTTTTAAATAATTAGAAATGGGTTTCACTTAAATTTAGTAGCCATTTCCCCCCTAATTTAGAAAAATGTAGAAGTATAATTTCCCATGTTGATTGAGGGAGAATTGAGGGAGAACCAAAGTAGTTATTTTAACTGATTCCATACTTTTAAGAAAGTCTTCATCATTATTCTCGACTCGATCATTTGCAGCCCGTTAGGCCAGGTTGTATTGATGAATTGGTTGGGTTGTAACGTTTAGAAGTCTACAGTGAATCTGGTAGGAGGAAACTTTTTGCCTCTGCCAGATCTGATTGAACTTCTTTTTCAAAGTGGTTGTTCTTTGATTCCCCATCCTTGTGTTGGATTTATAGTGATGTTTTTGTTTTTAAGTGAGATTTCAAGAATATACTGAAGATTTTATTAGGTTGTTCAGGGTTTTGATGTAATGAGTGTTTGTATATTTCAATACAGAGGTTTTATCAAACTCATCTTCCCCACTGGCAGATACATATTACCATTGTATTTGTTAGGAATGTCATTACTTACTTTAACGTTTCCTTGCAAAATGTAGCTTCAGAGGCCTGATAAACTTGATTAAGCCTCCCTTTTTAATTCTTTTAAAATTTCATGGGATTTCCCTTTACCCCAAATTGAAAATGTTTAGTCTTTCATATTCTGATGTTTTACTTGGAGGGAGCCCTAATATTGTTACTGGACTAAGTTGAACTCATGAATTCTGCTTTGCAATCTTGTCTTTCCTAATTATCTGGCCTTTCTCTTCCTACCACCCCCTTGATTAACACTGGGAATTCTTAGACCTGAATTTGGCAGGGAGCTGCATGATGCTTTTTATTATGTATTTGTTTTATCAGAGTATATGATTGAACGACCAGAGCCAGAATTCCAGGACCTAAACGAAAAGGCACGAGCACTTAAACAAATTCTCAGTAAGATCCCCGATGAGATCAATGACAGAGTGAGATTTCTGCAGACGATCAAGTAAGCAGCTTTTTGTTTTGATTTTCTTTTCTTAAAGGAACTTCAAAGGAACCACTCATTCTAGATGTTTTATTTTGGTGTGACATTAATATTAAATCTAAATACTAATTTGAAATAAAAAATTAGAAATTTTTAAATGGTACATTTTTATTTTTAACTTCTAAGCTGTGGTATTTGGCTTCAGAATACAGTAACATTTTTTAGAATATTTAATTTAAAAACTGAATGAAATGTACATAAACTGGAATGTAGTTTGAACTACATAAAAAAATGGAAAAATGTAAATGTCAGGTTAAAAAGTGAATAGAGAAGTCGGATAAATTGGAGATTGATAACAAGGATACCAATAGTTTTTATTTCAGAAATGGCCCAAGTCATTAGGATAATAATATACTTTTGGGTGTAAATAGCATTTTCTAATATTGACCATATTGTGAACCTCTAATCCTTGCCTTTGAGATACAGATTTAAAAAGACTGAGAATGTGCATGTGGCCAGGGAGCTGGCTGGGAGCAGCAGCAAGAAGGGTCATACTACAGCAGTTCTCAGACCAGGGGCGCTCTCCTCAGGGGTGGGAGGGTGGAGGAATGAGGGGACAACTCCAAACATAATTTCTAGATGAGTATTTTTAAACTAAAGAGTCTGATAATTTTCTTCAGCCTCAATGGATAGAAAACAAAGAAAGCTGGGAGTAATTGTAGTGGCACTATCAAGTGCAGGCTTTTGGTGAAACCACAGGTAGAAATTGCTGGAAAGAAAAGACGTAGCACAGGTCTTTTTCTGGAAGAGGCTGCATCATACATTGTATCTTTAAAGAACTTAAGGTGGCTCACTTGAAATAAATATTAACATTCATCTCAGAAATAATATTCTTTGTAATTCACATCGCAAAGTGCTATTTCAGCTAGTTTGGGCACCTATTTTGGTCTAGAGGGAGGAGTATGTCCCATTTTAGAAAATAATGATTAGTGATGGGTACCCAACCCAGCTATCAAGGAGTGATCCTTCTCTTTTTGGTCCTCTAATTGAGGACCAGAAAGTACAAAGACTTTTCATTGACTCGCCAAAATCCATGTCACAGGGGACAAACCCTAAGATAAACATTTTACCCCTATTGGGAAGCCCCAGCTTCCTTTAACTATTTTTAATATGTGAAGAAGGAAGACAGTCAACTGTTTATGGATTTTTATTTTTAGTTTGGTATAAAGTAAACATGTTTGGCCCATAAAAAGATATTGTCAGTGATCTCAAACACAGCTGTTTAAACAATTCATTTCTAGAATTTTCCAATAATTTAAGCCTTGATTTGTTTTAATGGTCGTATATTTGTTGATGATTTGCACTACATTTCTATGAAGATTGACATTTTTTTTTTCTTTCCATTTTTTTTAAATTGATGTCTTAGTTTATAACACTGTGGGGTTTTAGTTGTACATTTTTGTTTGTCCGTCACCTTGTGGATGTAACCCTTCACCCCTTGTGCCCCCCCACCCCCCTTCCCCTTGGTAACCACCAATCAGTTCTCTCTGTCCGTGTGTTCACTTATATTCCATATATGAGTGAGTTCATGCAGTGTCTGGCCTTCTCTCTCTGGCTTATTTCACTTAACATAATACCCTCTAGGTCCTTCCATGTTGTTGCAAATGGGACAATTCTGTCTTTTCTTATGGCTGAGTAGTATTCCATTGTATGTATATACCACATCTTCTTTAACCAATCATCAGTTGAGGGACACTTGGGCTGCTTCCACTTCTTGGCTATAGTGAATAATGCTGCAATGAACATAGGGGTGCATACGCCTCTTGTGATGGTTGATTTCACGTCCATTGGGTAGATGCCCAAGAGTGGTATTGCTGGATCATACGGTATTTCTATTTTTAATTTTTTGAGGACTCTCCATACTGTTTTCCACAGAGGCTGCACGAGTTTGCATTCCCACCAGCAGTGAATGAGGGTCCCCGTTTCTCCACAACCTCTCCAGCATTTGTTGTTATTTGTCTTTGTGATTATAGCCATTCTAACGGGTGTAAGGTGATATCTTAGTGTAGTTTTGATTTGCATTTCCCTGATGATTAGTGATGTTGAACATCTTTTCATGTGTCTATTGGCCATCTGTATCTCTTTCTTGGAAAAATGTCTGTTCATCTCCTCTGCCCATTTTTTGATCGGGTTGTTTGTTTTTTTGTTGCTCAGTTTTATGAGATCTTTATGTATTACTGAGATTAATCCCTTGTCGGACAAACGATTTGCAAATATTTTTTCCCAGCTGGTGGGTTGTTTATTCATTTTGATCCTGGTTTCATTTGCCTTGTAGAAGCTCTTTAGTCTGATGAGGTCCCACTTGTTTATTTTTTCTTTTGTTTCCCTTGTCTGGGTAGACATGGAATCTGAAAGGATCCCTTTATGTCCAGTCTCAATTAGTGTACTGCCTATATTTTCTTCCAGGAGTTTTATAGTTTCAGGTCTCACTTTCAGGTCTTTGATCCATTTTGAATTGATTTTTGTATATGGCAATAGGAGATGGTCTAGTTTCATTCTTTGCATGTTGCTGTCCAATTTTCCCAGCACCATTTATTGAAGAGACTTCCCTCTCTCCATTGTACGTTCTTTGCTCCTTTGTCGAAGATTAGCTGTCCATAGGTGTGTGGTTTTATTTCTGGGCTTTCAATTCTATTCCATTGATCTGTGTGTCTATTTTTGTACCAGTACCATGCTGTTTTGATTACTATAGCTTTATAGTATATTTTGAAATCAGGGATTGTGATGCCTCCAGCTTTGTTCTTTTTTTTTTTCAGAATTGCTTTAGCTATTCGGGGTCTTTTGTTGCCCCATACGAATTTCAGTAGTTTTTGTTCTATTACCGTGAAGAATGACATTGGGATTCTGATTGGGATTGCATTGAATCTGTAGATTGCTTTAGGTAGAATGGACATTTTAACTATATTTATTCTTCCAATCCATGTGCATGGAATATTTTTCCATTTCTTTATGTCCTCCTCGATTTCTTTCAATAGTGTCTTATAGTTTTCATTGTATAGGTCTTTGACCTCCTTTGACCTCCTTGGTTAAATTTATTCCCAGATATTTTATTCTCTTTGTTGCAATTGTAAATGGGATTGTCTTTTTGAGTTCTCTTTCTGTTGTTTCATTGTTAGTGTATAGAAATGCAATTGATTTTTGTAAGTTGATTTTATACCCTGCCACTTTACTGTAGTTGTTGATTGTTTCTAGTAGTTTTCCGATGGAATTTTTTGGGTTTTCTATGTATAGGATCATGTCGTCTGCAAATAGTGAGAGTTTCACTTCTTCATTGACTATTTGGAGTCCTTTTATTCCTTTTTCTTGCCTAATTGCTCTGGCCAGCACTTCCAGTACTATGTTGAATAAGAGCGGTGAGAGTGGGCACCCTTGTCTTGTTCCTGTCCTCAAAGGAATGGCTTTCAGTTTTTCCCCGTTGAGTAGGATGTTTGCTGTAGGTTTGTCATATATGGCCCTTTAAATGTTGAGGTACTTTCCTTCTATACCCATTTTGTTGAGAGTTTTTATCATAAATGGATGCTGGATCTTGTCGAATGCCTTCTCTGCATCAATTGAGATGATCATGTGGTTTTTATTCTTCATTTTGTTAATGTGGTGTATCACGTTGATTGATTTGCGGATGTTGAACCATCCCTGTGTCCCTGGTATAAATCCCACTTGATCGTGGTGTATGATCTTTTTGATGTATTGCTGTATTCGGTTTGCCAATATTTTGTTGAGGATTTTTGCGTCTGTGTTCATCAGTGATATTGGCCTGTAGTTTTCCTTCTTTGTATTGTCCTTGTCTGGCTTTGGTATCAGCATGATGTCGGCCTCATAGAATGTGTTGGGAAGTATTCCATCTTCCTCTATGAAGATTTGACATTTTTAAAATATTTTCATCAGGTCCCTGAAGTAGAGGTTTATAGAATCAGTGTCACCTTAATAATAATAGCAGTCACTTATATAGAACTTATGTGCTAAGCACTTTTTAAAGCACTTTACATATATTAATTTATTACAACACCCTGTAATAGATGAAGAAATTGAGACATAAGAAATTAAGTAACTTTCCCAAGGTCACAGAGCTGGTAAGTTGGTAGAACTTGGTTTGAACCCAAGCAGACCGATTTCAGGGTCTTCTCTGCTGCTTCCCAATCATAGGTTCATAATGTTGATCTAATTTGGTGCTTGAAAAAAAAGATTCTGCTGTTTGGAAGAAGTGTAATAAAGGATACCTTATATAGAATGCCAGTAGGTAAGAGGGAGAACAGTGTTGTGGTTGAAGCTGCGGTAGAAATGGTAGGCCCAGAGCCCTCGTCTTGCTGCCCTGACACCCTTTTTTCCCCCTGGGGAGTCTCTGAGGCATCTTAGCTAAACCCAGTGTGGTTTTAGAGAGGTAACAGTTTGAAAACCACTTTATTAACAGTCACATTTTAATCATAAGAAGTTGAGGTCAAGAGCCTAAAGGTCTTGTCCATAGTCACTGACAGAGGCTTAATTAGGGTCTCATCTCCCATTTATGGAACAATAGTAATATTTCAGTTCTGTTTTCTAGAGTGTACTCAGCACAACTGAATTAAGATTATTGACACTTAAAATTTATTTCCTAACCATTTTAGGAGGAATAATTTGCCATGGAAAGTTTGTTGATAATATGTATTATTACTGAGACTAAAATTCAACCATGTATGAATTAGCATAGATGGCTAAGGTGTAATTATTTGTATCGCTGATATGTATTGGTACATTTTGGTACGTATTGTTACCACTGTTAATTGTTAACAAATTAGTGGATAAAATTGCACCAAAATAAAAAATGGCTTATCTTTCAGACACAGCATATTGTGCAGTTACCATTTTTCTTTAAAATAGTTTACTTTCTCATATTTAAGATATCCTCTCCATTCAATTATTTTAGCAATATTTTTTAATACGCATGTATCAAATACCTACTATCTCAAATGCTGTATGTGATGTTATAGGTTATATTAAAGTAGAAAAAAGATTCCTGTCAGCTAACAAATATCCAGGTATTCTTGTATATATTAGCAGACCTGGGTTTGAATCTCCATTCCAACATTTAGCTATGTGAGCTTGGATAAGTTGCTTATTAGCTGCTGTGATTCTCATTTTTGCCTGTGAAGATGAGGATAATAGTTGTGAGAATTGAAAGAAGTGATGTACATAAGTGCCTAGCACAGGACGTAGCATACACTCATAGCAGATACTAGCATTGTGAAATAAGATTTTTTTTTCTCTTCTCTCTATGGAGTTGATTAGGAAAAATGATCTAGCAAACAAATATTTTAAAAGTACTTTGGATTAATGAATGTTTCTGGTTTATGTAAATATTTTCTAAAGTTAATTCATAGGACTTTTTTTTTAAGTCTGATACATTCCAATTAGTGGGTGACTAGTGGAGACTCATGATTTAATAGACCAGAAAGCTATGCATTTATCTATTTACTCTTTATAATCTGCATTTGCATATTCATATGCAAAAATTCACCAGGGTGTGGTTTTCATGATGGCGTCAAAACAACTTTTCCAGAGATGTCCACTCTAGAGCAAACTAAAAATCCAGCATAGGAATTTCTTCCTTTAGAATATTTGCATAAACATATTATGCAAATTTGGATGACATGATTAGAAGCTCTCCTATTCCATGCACTTTTTTAATAAGATATATGTTTATATTTCATTTGATGCCTGTTGTCCCCTCTTTCAGTGTATACGTTTCCTCAAAGTTGGCCCAATATATTGCTGCAAATTGCTAAAATTTCTTTCTACTGTCCCCAAACTGTATATCCTTTATCACAGAATCCATTAACTCCAGACTGTGCATATAATTACACTATCGTTATTTTGCCCTCAAGTTGTCCTCAGTTCTTTATCTGCTTAGTTGTCTGAAATATTTTTGGGGGCTTGTATTTTCTCTTGTAGGAAACAAACCCTCAGGTAGTTACTAATATAATTTAGCTTCTCTGGTGCAAACCTGGGTGCCATTAATGAAAATGCTGTTCTGTGTGCATTCAGATGACATAATATTTGAGATAAATTGCTGCAGATTGTTTTAGAGAAGGCCAGGCCTAGGACAAACAGCCTTCTTCTCTATAAAGCTCTCTGGCAAATAATGGATCAAACCTTAGCGCAAGGCTCTGGGTTTCCAAACAGTGATTTCTAAACCTGCTTCATCAGCAGAATCACCTGGGGAGGGTTTTTTTCCCCTTTCCTTTTAAGTACAGACAGATTTGCAATATTCATTAGCAGGCCTGGAGTACTGGCCACTAAACCCTCCCTCCTTTCCCCTGCTGCCTTTTGTTTGTGCTCCCAGGTGAGTGAGCAACAGGTTCCAGAACTGCTCTTTTGCCCTGTGGAATCCAGCCATTATCATTATATATAGAACATATGTTCATCTTGTTGATTAGCCGTGAATGCATTTTTTTAATTTATTTTTTTATAGATGTCATAATAGTTTATAACGTTGTGAAATTTTAGCTGTACATTATTGTTTGTCAGTCACCATATAAATGTGTCCCTTCACCCCTTGTGCCCACCGCCCCCAACTCCCTTCTCCCTGGTAACCACCAAACTGTTCTGTCTATGTGTTAGTTTATATTCCACATATGAGTGAGATCATGCAGTGTTTGTCCTTCTCTCTCTGGCTTATTTCACTTAACATAATACTCTCCAGGTCCATCCATGTTGTTGCAAATGGGACAATTTTGTCCTTTTGTATGGCTGAGTAATATTCCATTGTATGTATATACCACATGTTCTTTATCCAATCATCAATTGGGGGCACTTGGGTTGCTTCCACTTCTTGGCTATAGTGAATAATGCTGCAGTGAACATAGGGGTGCATAAGCCTCTTTGGATTGTTGATTTCAGGTTCTTTGGATAAATACCCAGTAGTGGGATAGCTGGATCATAAGGTATTTCTATTTTTAATTTTTGAGAAATCTCTGTACTGTTTTCCATAGAGGCTGCACCAGTTTGCATTCCCACCAGCAGTGAATTAAGGTTCCCATTTCTCCACAACCTCTCCAACATTTGTTATTTTTTGTGTTGGTGATTATAGCCATTCTAACGGATGTAACGTGATATGTTAGTGTTTTTTGCATTTCCCTGATGATTAGTGATGTTGAACATCTTTTCATATGCCTATTGGCCATCTGTATATCTTCCTTGGAAAAATGTCTGTTCATATCCTTTGACCATTTTTTGATCGAGTTGTTTTTCTGTTGTTCAATTGTGTGAGTTCTTTATATATTATGGAGATTAACCCCTCGTTGGATCTATGATTTGCAACTATTTTCTCCCAGTTGGTGGGTTGTCTTTTCGTTTTGATCCTGGATTCATTTGCCTTGCAGAAGCTCTTTAGTGTGGTGAAATCCCACTTGTTTATTTTTTCTTTTGTTTCCATTGTCCGAGTATACATGGAATTCTAAAAGATCCCTCTATAACCGATGTCAAGGAGTGTACCGCCTATGTTTTCTTCCAGGAGTTTTATAGTTTCAGGTCTTACCTTCAAGTCTTTGATCCATTTTGAGTTAATTTTTGTGTATGTGAGAGAAAATAGTCTACTTTCATTCTTTTGCATGTGGCTGTCCAGTTTTCCCAGCACCGTTTATTGAAGAGACTTCTCCATTGTATGTTCTTAGCCCCTTCATTGAAGATTCTCTGTCTGTAGATGTATGGTTTTATTTTTGGGCTTTCAATTCTGTTTCATTAATCTGTTTGTTTTTGTACCAGTACCATGTTGTTTTAATTATCATAGCTTTGTAGTGTATTTTAAAGTCAGGAATTGTAATGCCTCCAGCTTTGTTCTTTTTTCCTCAGGATTGCTTTAGCTATTTGGGGTCTTTTGTTGCCCAATATTAATTTTAGTATTCTTTGTTCTATTTCCGTGAAGAATGTCCTTGGGATTCTGATTGGGATTGCATTGAATCTGTAGATTGCTTTAGGTAGTATGGACGTTTTAACTATGTTTATTCTTCCAATCCATGTGCACGGGATATCTTCCCATTTCTTTATGTCATCATTGATTTCTTTCAGTAATGTCTTATAATTTCATTGTATAGGTCTTTCACTTCCTTGGTTAAATTTATTCCTAGATATTTTATTGCGATTGTAAGTGATACTGTGTTCTTGAGTTCTCTTTCTGTTAGTTCATTATTAGAGTATAGAAATGCAACTGATTTTTGTAAGTTGATTTTTGTACCCTGCAATTTGCTGTAGTTGATTATTTCTAATAGTTTTCCAATGGATTCTTTGGGGTATTCTGTATATAAAATCATGTTGTCTGCAAACAGCGAGAGTTTCACTTCTTTGTTGCCTGTTTGGATTCCTTTTATTCCTTTGTCTTGCCTAATTGCTCTGGCCAAAACCTCCAGTACTATGTTGAATAAGAGTGACAAGAGTGGGCACCCTTGTCTTGTTGCTGTTCTCAGAGGAATGGCTTTCAGTTTTCCCATGTTTAGTATCATATTGGCTGTGGGTTTGTCATATATGGCCTTTATTATGTTGACGTACTTTCCTTCTATACCCATTTTGTTGAGAGTTTTTGTCATAAATGGGTGTTGGATCTTGTCAAATGCTTTCTCTGCATCTATTGAGATGATCATGTGGATTTTATTCCTCATTCTGTTAATGTGGTGTATCACGTTGATTGATTTGTGGATGTTGAACTATTCCTGTGTCCCTGGTACAAATCCCACTTGATCATGGTGTATGATCTTTTTAACGTATTGCTGTATTCGGTTTGCCAATATTTTGTTGAGGATTTTTGCATCTATGTTCATCAGCAATATTGGCCTGTAATTTTCCTTCTTTGTATTGTCCTTATCTGGCTCTGGTATCAGGGTGATGTTGACCTCGTAGAATGTGTTAGGAATGTTCCATCTTCCTCTATTTTTGGAATAGTTTGAGAAGGGTAGGTATTAAATCTTCTTTGAATGTTGGTGAAATTCTCCAGAGAATCCATCTGGTCCTGGACTTTTATTTTTTGGGATGTTTAATCTGTTTACTTGTGATTGGTCTATTCAGATTTTCTATTTCTTCTTGATTCAGTTTTGGGAGGTTGTATTAGTCTAAGAATTTATCCATTTCTTTGAGATTGTCCAATTTGTTGGCATATAGGTTTTCATAGTATTCTCTTGTAATCCTTTGTATTTCTGTGGTATCTGTTCTAATCTCTCCTCTTTCATTTCTAATTTTATTTATATGAGCCTTCTCTCTTTTTTTCTTAGTGAGTCTAGCTAAGGGTTTGTCAATTTTGTTTATCTCGTCAAAGAACCAACTTTGTTTCACTGGTCCTTTCTACTGCTTTTTTGGTTTCAATATCATTCATTTCTGCTCTAGTTTTTATTTTTACCCTCTTTCTGCTGACTTTGGGCTTTGTTTGTTCTTCTTTTTCTTGTTCTGTTAGATGTAGTTTAAGGTTGCTATTTGGGATTTTTCTTGTTTGTTGAGGTGGGCCTGTATTGCTGAGTTTCCCTCTCAAGGACTGATTTGCTGCATCCCTTGTGAGTGGTTATGGTGTATTCTCATTTTTGTTTGTCTCTAGATATTTTTTGATTTCTCCTTGAAGCTCATTAATAATCCATTGGTTGTTTAGTAGCTTGTTGTTTAGTCTCCACATCTTTGTCACTTTCCCAGTTTTTTCCTTATAGTTGATTTCTAGTTTCATAGCCTTAGAGTCAGAAAAGATGCTTGTTATGATTTCAATCTTCTTAAATTTATAGAGGCTTACCTTGTTTCCCAACATATGGTCTATCCTTGAGAATGTTCCATGTGCACTTGAGAAGAATGTGTAATCTGCTGTTTTTGGGTGGAGTGCTCTGTATATATCTGTTAAGTCCATTTCGTCTAGCTTTTCATTTAAGTCCATTATTTCCTTACTGACTTTCTGTGTGGATGATCTATCCATTGATGTGAGCGGAATGTTAAGGTCCCTTACTATTATTGTTCTGTTGTTAATATCTCCTTTTAGGTTTGTTAATAGTTGCTCTATGTACTTTGGTGCTCCTGTGTTGCATACTTATATATTTATAAACGATAAATCTTCTTGGTGGAGTGTCCCTTTTATCATTATATTGCCCCTCTTTGTCTCTCATTACCTGTTTTATCTTGAAGTCTACTTTGTCTGATGTAAGTATGGCAATACCTGCTTTCTTTTGTCTGCCATTAGCTTGAAGTAGCTTCTTCGATCCTTTCACTCTGAGCCTGTGTTTGTCTTAGAGCTGAGATATGTTTCCTGGAGGCAGCATATTGTTGGAACTTGTTTTTTAATCCATCCCGCCACTCTGTGTCTTTTGATTGGAGAATTCAATCCATTTACATTTAGAGTGATTATTGATACATGAGGGCTTAGTGTTGCTACTTTATTGCTCATTTTCTGGTTCTTGTGCATTTCCTTTGTTTTCTCATCCCATGTGTTTGGGCTACCACTTCAGTTTGGTAGTTCTGTGTGGTGGTTTTCTTTTTGTTTATCATATGTATCTCTGTTCTGATTACTTGTTTAGTGGTTACCATGAGGTTTGTATAAAAAATCTTGGGGCCGTCCGGTGGTGCAGCAGTTTAGTCTGCGCTTTGGCAGCCCGGGGTTCGCGAGTTCGGATCCCGAGCGCCCGCCGACGCACTGCTTGTCAGCCATGCTGTGGCGGCGTCCCATATAAAGTAGAGGAAGATGGGCACAGATGTTAGCCCAGGGCCAGTCTTCCTCAGCAAAAAAGGATGAGGATTGGCAATGGATGTTAGCTCAAGGGCTGATCTTCCTCTCACACACACACACACACACACACACACACACAAATCTCGACACACACACACACACACACACACACAAATCTCGAGGATGAGAGAGTCCATTTTCTGTTGGTCTCTTATTTCCTTAGATGAAGTCAATTCCATCCCTTTTCTCTTCCCTTTTAAAGTTATTGTCACAACTTATTCCATCTTGTGTTGTGAGTTTGTGTTTAAAGTGACAAGGTTATATTTATTTTTGGTGTTTTCCTTTCCTTAATCTTTGATGTTCTAATTAAGTGTTTGCTAACCTCTTCTGATAGAGAGCTGCAATTTTTCTGATTTTGTCTACCTATTTTTCTCCTTGCTCAAAGCTTTGTATCCCATTTCTCTGTGGGTTTTTTTTTTTTTTTTTTTTTAATACATGACAGCATTCTTGAGCATTTCTTGTAGTGGGGGTCTTGCGGCAATGAACTCTCTTAGCTTTTGTTTATCTGGGATAGTTATTATTTCTCCATCTGAAGGATATTTTCACTGGATAGAGTATTCCTGGCTGAAAGGTTTTGTCTTCCGGAATTTTGAATATATTATTTCACTCTCTCCTAGCCTTTAAAGTTTCTGCCAAGAAATTGGCTGAGAACCTGATAGGAATTACTTTTTACATTTTTTTTTTTTTTTTGTCTTGCTGCCCTTAGTATTTTTTCTTTATCATTGATTTTTGCCAGCTTTACTACTTTATGCCTTGGAGCATACTTTATGTCTTTTTCACGTTGATATATTTAGGAGATCCACTGATTTCATTCACTTGTATTTCCAGCTCCTTCCCTAGGTTTGGGAAGTTCTCAGCTATTATTTCTTTGAACAAGTTCTCTGCTCCTTTTCCCCCTCTCTTCTCCCTTTGGAATACCTATAATCCTCATGTTGCATTTCCTAATTGTTGGATATTTCTCAGAGGATTTCTTTTTAGTTTTGATTCTCTTTCCCCCTCCATCTGGAGCATTTCTGCATTCCTGTCCTCAGTATTACTAATTCTTTCTTCCATCTTGTCAGCTCTGTTCTTTAAAGATTCCAGATTTTTCTTTATCTCTTCCATTGTGTTTTTCATCTCCAACATTTCTGATTGGTTTTTCTTTATAGTTTCCACATCTTTTGTGATGAAGTTCCTGATTTCATTAAATTGTCTATCTGTATTATCTTGTAGTTCGCTGAGCTTTTTTTTGATTGCTGTTTTGAATTATCTGTCGTTTAGATTATAAATTTCTGTGCCTTCAGGATTGATTTCTAGGTGCTTGTCATTTTCCTTCACGTCTGAAGATTTTATATATTTTTGCATACTGCTTGAGGGCTTGGGCTTATTTTTCCTCATTCCAAAAATGTCTGGTTGCAGCTTCCACCTACCACCACTGGGTGGGGTCAAGAGCTGCCCCGATCCTGGGGGCTTCCTGCTCTTCCCTCACTATCTGGTCACTTGATGAGGACACCTCTGCAACAGTTCAGTCCTCTCCATATGGGAATTTCCCACAGGCTGTGAGAGAACATGGAGAACAACAGTTTTCCTGTGGGTGGCCGCCCCTTCCCCTTCTCTCTCTGAGAGCCTCGTGCTCCTGGTCCCAGGGTTGCTGTCACTGGGTAAGGAGAGGAGTTCTCCTTACCTCCTTCCACTTCCTCCAGAGCTACCAGCATCTCAACCTTCAGATGTAAGGCTGCATGAGTCTCTCAGATGTCTTTAGTGTTGTGTGAATGTCCTCTATTGGTATGTGAATGTCCTTTTTGTTGTATTTTTCGGGGGAGAGTCTAAGCAGGACAGCTCACTCTGCCATGATGCTGATGTCACTGAAAGCACATTTTTATAATCCCTTTTTAGCAGAATATTAAAGTATACCACTGAGTATGGTTGTGTATAAACAGCTAACTGTCTGATCACTGTGTAATTTGCTCCATTATATTCCATTTTAAATAGGCTCATTGTGGATTTGAAGAATCTCTCATATTCAGAGACTTGACATTATCTATTTTATTTGTTAAAATTGTAATTTTTCTCACATAATAGGATGACCATATGATACTGTGTTATTAAGCCATGGTGGACCTATGCCCATCACAGCAGTACAGAAGGATTTGTCTTGCTGACAAAACATAACCATAACCATAAATGAAAGGAATGGTTATATAACTTAAAACTGCTATTACTAAACTAGAGGCTGAAAAAAAATGAGTGGACAGATGTTATTTCTATGTAAAATTCATGTCCTATTTGAACATGTAATGTTTTAATGTTTCAGTCTGATACCAATATTTGACATACAGGAGGTAATAAGTAATATTTATTGAAATATTTAATGAAAATGTCATTACTACTTCAGAATAAGATAAAATGCTTTTTTAGACCCAAATCCTGTATACTTGTAATTTATAGAATTTCCAATTGCTTATTTACTAGAAATATGCTGTGAAACACAAATGCACACAGAAATCTGGTCACTGAGCTTTTTAATTTTTTTCTTTAAATAGTAAAGCTGAGATATTTTAGGTATGAAATAATGTTTTAGATATGAAATAACTGAAATCTGACATTTGTGATTAAAAAGTCAGTAATAAAAGATTATGTGTGGCATGGTCTAGATTTATGTCTCACTAATTCATATCTTCATACTTGCATTGCATTTGAACAGCAAAAGTTTTTGTAGCAATTTACAGCTGAGAGAATGGATGTGAGAAAGAGAAGGCTTGCCCTAGAGAATGTGAGGCTATTTGAGAATGCAGAATTACATCAAGTTCAGTTTGACAAGAAAAATTGCCATGAAGTTAGCACATGGAAATTGAAAAGGGCATAGATATAAAAGACAAGGAGAGTTCAGAAAAAATAGTGCATGGTTAGAAAGAAAAGTCAACTCAAATGATAATTACTGATTTTCTTTTTAGAAAGGAAAGGAGGTATTGATGCATATATAGTCAAAGGATGATTGGTGGAAAGGTTAATGTAGAAGAATATTCTCAGATTGTCTGTCCCAGAAATTTAAAATTATTTTCCAAAAGAAATGGTGACGACAGAGATTTGGAAGGGGAGGATACGTGGTTGGTTAGATAGAAGGTAAATGTGTCTTAAGAGAGAAGAGCTGTGACTGAGGAGGAAATATTTTAAAGGACAAAACTATTAGGTATGTAACTTGAAGTGTTGGTAAATACAGAAATGAGTTAAGTGTAATCGCAAAATTTCATATAATTGTTCATCAGATAAAATTGGAGAATATCGTAGCTTGAATTCAGCTACATTAGTGAGAGAAAGGAAAAATCATACCTGGAGAAAAGAGGCATAAGTATACTCTTATAAATTTGAGTAAGTAATTCTGAATGAAATGTTACCAATTTGGGAAGGTTGATGTGAAACGTTTGGTCAGCTGTGCAGGTGAAGTCAGGATCACAGAAAGGTCCAGGCTAACCCCTGACTCACCCAGATAGTCACATGTCTGTGCTTGACACAGTATTTGTATGATAATTAGCAGTGTGATCAGTAATTCTTAAAAATATGTATACAGACTTCTTTCAAATGTAACTGATTTTAAGAAGATTCTTTTTTTCTTACCAACAGGGATATAGCTAGTGCAATAAAAGAACTTCTTGATACAGTGAATAATGTCTTCAAGAAATATCAATACCAGAACCGCAGGGTAAGTTTAGTAGAAGCCTTACAAGCTACCACCCTAGGCATTGGTTTATACCTAGTTGTTTTATCAAGTTAAATACTCAGATGTTTTGATTATTGGAAATAGTTTTGTATCATTTATCATTGGGTTTGTCCTCTAATTTAAATATGCTGTTACATGTGTTTGAGTAAATACTCTTAAAAATACTTATCTGTGATATAAAGTCCATCCCATACTCTTTGCAATCTCCTGTCTTTAACTTTGGCTTTTGTGTGTTTTCTCTTATTTAGTATTGTTTTTTCATTTTTGATGTCTTTAGGCACTTGAACACCAAAAGAAAGAATTTGTAAAGTACTCCAAAAGTTTCAGTGATACTCTGAAAACCTATTTTAAAGATGGCAAGTAAGTACTGTCATTTATCATCCATCATTTCTTTTAATACTAATTAAATTATGTGGTTTTGTATGATACTAAGACCATATAAATTAAACCCTTTTACTATATTGTTAACTAGTAGCTAAGCTAGACTGTTAAAAATGAAAAATGAATCGTTGATAATTCAGCCATAACTCTAGTCTAGAGCAGGAGTTGGCAGACTTTTTCTGAAAAGGGCCAGATGGCAAATATTTTGACTTGATGGGTTTGTTGCCTACTACCCACTCCACCTCTGCTGTGGTAGCAAAAGCAGCCTTAGACAGTATAGAAATAAGTAGGTATTATGGCCATGTTCTAATAAAACTTTATTTATAGATGCTGAAATTTGAATTTTGTATAATTTCACCTGTCACACAATATTATCCTTTAGTTATTTTTTATTTTTACCTTTTAAAAATATAAAAGTATTCTTGCAGGCCATACAGAAACACGGTGAGTGAGATTTGGCTTACTGGCCTACTTTACCAACCTCTTAGGCAGGGGTTCTCAAACTTTAGTAGCATTAGTATCACCTAGAGGGCTTGCTTTTGGGTCCCACCCCCAGAGTTTCCAATTCTGTAGGTCTAGGGTGGGCCCAAGAATTTACATTTCTAAGAAGTTTCCAAATGCTACTGATGCTGCAGGTTTGTTGAGAATTGCTGCACTTAAGTTAGAGCAATGGTTCTCAATCCTGTTTACACATAGGAATCACTTGGGTTCAGTTTTAAAAATCCCATTGCCTTGGTCCCACCTTCAGAGATTTTGATTCAGTTGGCTTGGAGTGGGGCCAGGGTTTAGGTGTTTGTAAAAGTGCTCCTGGTGATTTTAAAGTGCTGCGAAGGTTGTGATCCACTGTCCTGGAAGGAGGGAGGCTGTCACAGTGTCATTCTGTGAGACAGGAAGTATACTAAAAAGGTAAATTGGACATTATTTTCAAATTTACATACAATTGACTATAGAACACTCCAGAAAACCAATAAATTTCATATGTGTTTTTACATCTATACACACGTACACATAATATATAAGCTGATGCAGAGGCATGTCTTCTGCAGCATCGTGCCTTATAGAGGGTTCTTTGGACCTCAAGTAGAATGCTAGGAATTTTATGGAGAAGACCATTTTCTAAGGGTGCTTGAAGTCAGAAAAATAATCTAGTGATTATTTCAGCTACAATTGGCAGGGACCTCTAACGTCCTATCCTACCATTGATGTTTTAAGATCCCTATATCCATGCCAAACTATTACAATATTACTGTGACAATATAAAAAAAAATAGAAGAATACGTTAGAATGGTCTGTTGATTTTCAGAATTATTTTTAACAGTTCAAACAGGTTGAAATATTTACATTTATATTATGAATTAAAGATACTGAGCTTAATTTTATTAATGGGTTGTGGTGTTCTTCCATACTACTATTCTGGTTGTCTAGGGGAAATGCTCCTTGATGACTTAGTTTAATAAGCCAGCAGGTGTGTTCTGAAAATAAACTTAACATCTGTTTTTCCTTGGTCTCCTCTGCTAAGCCCAAATAACAAAAACACATTAAAAGAATAATTTACATGATGGGATCATTATTTCTGATTCTAATTAAGAACTGTCGTGGAATAAGCACATCGAAAGGTAGAAATTCATTTAGAGCCTAATTTTCATTAATCTGAAATTATTTACTCTCAATCTTGTTTGCACATTGGAATCACTGGGTTCAATTTTTAAAAATCCCAGTGCCTTGACCCCACAGTTGTTTTTAACAGTTCAGAGAGGCATATGGATATTCAGGTTCACCTCTACAACTTTTTCTCCATTCAGCAGGTTCTTTAAAATTACTGTGTGTGAATAATGTGCTATCCATTTTGTACGTATTTCTCAAAACTGAAAATTATTAATAAAGCCTGATCTTGAGCCATCTTTCAATAGGGGTATGAATTTGTATTGATTCAACTAATTCTTCCTGGTCCCTCTTTTTTGAGAAATGTCTAGGAAGAAGATACAAGCTTGAGCTCTGCTACTAAGGAACTGATAAGGCCACATAGTGGAGCTAGGGCATCACTCTGTGCTCCAGTCACGTCAATGTGGGCTGGTGGGAGAATGGTGCAGCACAAAGTAATTTTTAAGAACTTGTTTTTATATATTGTCAGCTCCCAAATATTGAAACCACATCATTATTTTATTTAAAAAGTAGATAAATGCTGAAAGTAGTTTAGAATTCTCAGATTTTTTTTTGAAAGAAGGTAAGAGAGATTGAGATTAATCAGATTCAAAGTAATTAGCTTTTTCTTAAGTATTTATCATGCCCATTAATGTACAGATTTTGAGACTGAGTGTGATACTTTAGCAGTTTTGTTTTGGTGACTTCTATGAAACCACAGCTGGAGACTGCATTTGAATCCTTTTCTTTGGCCTGTTAACTTGTTCAACCTATAAATGAACTCTGGTTGTTGAGGCGCCACCTAGCTTTAGCAGCCCACCAACACCTTGTTGCCAGTCAGAACCACTAGGGAGCAGTAATTCCTAGATAGTTGCAAATGATGTAGGACCATTCCATTCCAAACTGGAATAAGTTATGACACTCAGTACTAACTTACCTTTTTTTGCTAAATTGATGTCATTGCTGTTAGTAATGGCATTAAGTATAAATATTTTTAAAGGATGAATTTTTTGGTTAAAATTAATGCTTGTTCTTTTTTTTTTAAACAGGGCAATAAATGTGTTCATAAGTGCCAACCGACTAATTCATCAAACCAACTTGATACTTCAGACCTTCAAAACTGTGGCCTGAAAGTTGTATATGTTAAGAGATGTACTCTCAGTGGCAGTATTGAACTGCCTTATCTGTAAATTTTAAAGTTTGACTGTATAAATTATCAGTCCCTCCTGAAGGGATCTAATCCAGGATGTTGAATGGGATTATTGCCATCTTACACATATTTTTGTAAAATGTAGCTTAATCATAATCTCACACTGAAGATTTTGCATCACTTTTGCTATTATCATTCTTTTAAGAATTATAAGCCAAAAGAATTTACGCCTTAATGTGTCATTATATAACATTCCTTAAAAGAATTGTAAATATTGGTGTTTGTTTCTGACATTTTAACTTGAAAGCGATATGCTGCAAGATAATGTATTTAACAATATTTGGTGGCAAATATTCAATAAATAGTTTACATCTGTTAAACATTTCTTTACTTGAAAAAAATGCATATATATATGTGAATATATATATATATATATGATCAGAAGACCAAGACGACTTGGTATAATGTCTGAAGAACTTCTAATGGGAGCTTATTAGCAGTTATCAGATAATAAAGCAACAAGAATTCCTAATTTTTTGTCCTTAATCACTCTGGGCAAAAAGTGATAAATGGAAATATTTTTGTTAGTTGTTATATATGAGGTACTGAATGTTTTTCCAGCCTGTTTTAAGAGACTTACAAGAAAGAAAGGGTGATTTATAGTGTCTTCAAACTATAATGCCACTTTTTGAACTCGATGACAATGTAAAATTAAGTCTTTCTGATAAGCTGGGCCCTAATAAGCTTTGCAGCTTTTTTCAAAAATAGGCACAACTGTAATAAGAATTTGAAGCTATATCAATGCTAGTTGGTTTGAAATTGTCTTGAGTGTTACATTCTTTAAATATGTGCAGTTTTGTTTCACCATAGAGAAGTTTTAAGGAAATTATGTACTAAGTATTCATGTTAAGTGATTTCATTTTTCAATTATGATAAAATAAAGGAAAAAAATCAGAATTTATCTTTTATAAAGATTTTAAATGTTAAACTAAATTTCTCTTGGCAATATAATTTTTTTTGCTATAATGCAATTTAGTTATTTTTTTTGACTTTTTTCTCCATTTTTAAAAATAGATTTTTAAAGAATTACTATCATTGGCAACATAAAAAGAAATCATCCTGGTAGATGTAAACAGGAAATATGTGGAAAGAAGCAAAAAAACCAATAGACAATTGGATGAAATCTCACAATTTATGGGCATTTTACTGGATTGATTTTATTTTCAAAGATACATAGATGGTAAAACAAATAGAATTGGTCATCTTAATATTTATTTCTGACATAAACTATTATTCACTCTTGAAAGTAGGTGGATGGTCATTTACAAAATAGACTTGTGTATATATGAAGAAAAAATATACTGTTTATCTTTTTTTGAGCAGCAGACTTTTCTAACATAAACCCATACTGTCTTCCCTCCTGTTGTCTTTACCTCCTTAACAGAACTCATCAGTTATCAGCCATACTCCAACTCATTGGTTTTTATAAGCCTTCTATCTTTCCATTTTACTGTCCAATATCTCTGGCTTCTGTTTTCAGGAAATTTACCTCCAGAAAAGAGGTTTATTCTCAGGATAATTCGATTTCTTACATAATCCTAGTGGGGCTGAGTTTGGGTCAATGAGGAAAGGGCCAACATGGCCCCCAGTCAGGTACATCTCCAGAGGAAAGGAAAAGAAGGAGACATTTGTGGAGCATTCTCTGTGTCAAGCATTATTCTAGATAGATAATAATTTCATTCTCTTAATAGTCCTATGATTTAGCTATCTGCCTTGTAATTGAGGAAACTGGCCAAGAGAGCTTAGGTTACAAAGCTGGTCACTGCTGGAGCCAGCGTTTGTCTCCAGACTCCACGCTCTGTCCACTGAGCTGTACTTCATCCATTGCCGACAATGCACCTTGTGTAGAATGCTAATTCTCTGATACCAAGTTGGCAAAGCTCTCTCTGGTCCACAGGGAAATGAGAAAAATTAGGACAATCTGTGATAAGTTTTTTTCATAAATCTAAATTTATTTTAATGGACCATTCTTTTATTTAGAGATCCTTGCTATGTTTTGGATGTTTAAAATGCCCCCTCCTCACACTTTTTTTAAACAAAATTGTATGATAGTAGATGGTAGTTTTGTTTTTTTTAATGATTGCATTTTAATAACCTTGTTAGGCAAAGCATGAGGTTGGCAACCCAATATAGTCCCTCCTAATTGGTTAACTTTCTGTATGGAAACAATTTCAAATTTACTAAAAATTGGCAAGAATAAGAACAGTACAAAGAACATCAATACATCTTTTACCCAGGTTTACCTATTGTTAAGACTTTACCATTTTTGTTCTATGATTTGGTTGTTCATTTGTCCTCCCTTAAGTCTCCTTTACGCTGGATCATTTCTGCGGCTGCTTTTGTCTTTTATGGCATTGACATGACATGTTTTTGAAGAATACAGTCTGTGTCCTGTCCCCTCCCTTTTTGATAGAATGTTCCCCATTTTGGGTTTCCTCATGATTAGGTTTAGGTTATGCATTCTTTACTGAGTCATCAGGGTATCACATCTGGAGGCACACAAAGGTCCGTCTTGCTCCTCATTGGTGATGTTAATTTTGGTCACCTGGTCAAGGTATTGTTCAGTTTCGCCAATGTATAGTTAGTATTTTTTACCTTGAATAATAAACAATCTGTGGGAGACTCTTACATCCGTACTAACATCAACATTTCTCCCAGGATTTAGCATCCATTGATGATTCTTGCTTATTCAGTCTACTTGGATAGTTGCAAACTGGTGATTTTCCAGCTCTACCATTCCTTCCTCATGTACCAGTTGACACTCAGCATTTTACTGTAAGCAGGAACTCTCCTTTCTCCCCAGCCATCCATATCTATTGACATGAATTTTTATATTGACTATTGTTTTAGACTCCTGGTTTTCTGTTTTTTCAATGGTTTATAATCCATTACTTACTTTGTGCTTAAATTGTCTTAGATTTGGCCAGTAGGAGCTCCTTCAATCTGGCTCCTATGTCCTTGTGGCATCCCCTATCATTTTTTTTTTTTTTAGCAATAATCCTAAATAAAAGATATTCCATGATCTGGGATCAGCAATTTCTCCAAGGAACCCTGGGGAATGATGATAGATACATAGATCTGACTGCTGAGTGTGCCCATTGCTACTGGGTGTCGTCTGCTTCTAGGCCTATTCAGCAGACAGAACTAGGAAATGTGCATGTGTGTACATATAAACACAAATGTGCATGTACACATACATTTACATGTGCTCATATGCACATTATGTTTGATTTCAGACATCGTGAGTTCACACTAATACCTACAATTCCAATCCATCCTCATAGGGTTCTTTCTTGCCTTCCCCATTCCATGTTTTTATGTCCCTTAGAATCCTGGTTCTCCAAAAGTCAGTCAACTTATTCACTTGTTCAATCCTATAAAACTTTTCGAATGGTTTTAGAATTGCTTTTGCCCATATCACCGTAAAACACACAAAACTGCAAGATTGTTTGCAGTTCTTTCCCTATCCGTCTCCTGCCCTAGACCTAGGATGTATAATTACATTGTATTCATAAATTACTTGGATTATGTCTCCTTCACTGTGATTATTTATTTGAAATAAATTGAATTCATTACATAGAACATTAACATGCTTCTTAAAGTCAGAACTATACCAAAAGGTGTACTGAGGGAGTATCATTCTCACATCCCTCTGCCCTATTCCCCAACCCTCCCCCTAGGTATCCAACTTCCACTTCATTGTTTTCTTGTGGTTTCTTTTCCCCGTGCTTATAAAGAAAAGTAATAAATGTATTTTCTTATTGCCCCTTTCTTACACAAAAAGCATACATGTAGGGAGACCAGACCCCCCCAATTTGCCTAAGACTGAGAAGGTTATTGGGACATAGAACTTTTAGTGCTAAAACTGGGAGAGTCAGGCCAACTGGGAAGGTTGGTCCCTCTGTATACCTGCTCTTTTTTAAAAAAACTTTATTGACGTGTAATTTATGTACCATAAGATTCACATGTATATCTTTTTAAAAAAACGAAATTTATTGAGGTATAATTTAATGTCACAGAATTTACTCATTTTAAGAGATGTGCAACCTGACCACAATCCAGTTTTAGAGCATTTTCATCATTCCAGTAAAATCCGTCATGCCTGTGTACAGTTAATCCTGTTCCCACCCTAGCCTGTCTCCTCCCCAGTTCCAGGCAGCCATTAGCTACTTTCTGTCTCTGTAAGATTTTTCTTTTCTGGACATTTCATGTAAACAGAATCATACAATGTTATCTTTTGAGTCTGGCTTCTTTTACTTGGTATATTGTTTTTGAGGTCCATCCATATCATTGCGTATATCCGCATTTTAATCGGTTTTCTTATTGCTGGGTAGTATTCCATTATATGAACTTACCATATTTTATTTATCCATTTAATAGTTGATGGACACTTGGGTTGCTGCCTTTTTGACTATGATGTATAATGCTGCTATGAACATTCACCAGCAAGTCTTCTTGTGGACGAGGGTTTTCATTTCTTTTGGGTAGATACCTAAGAGTGGAATTGTTGAGTTGTATGATAAATTTATATTTAACTTGTTAAGAAATTGTCATACTGTTTTCCAAGTGGCTGAACCGTTTTACATTCCCACCAGCAAAGTATGAGAGTTCCAGCTTCTACACATCCTCACCATCATTTGTTAATGAGTCTTTTTTATTATAGACATTCTTGTAGATATAAAGTGGTATCCCATGGTTTAAATATGCATTTCCCTAATGAGAAAGTTGAGCATCTTTTCATGTACTTATTAGCTATTTCACATACATGCTCTTATGGATTTTACTTCTTTCACTTAACACCTCCAGAAATCAGTCCACGTTCATTCAGAGAGATCTTTCTCATTCTTTTTTTGTAGCAGCCTAGCCTTTCATGGTGTGTAGGTACCACAGTTTGATCAGTCTGCTATGCTTGGGCATTTAGGTAGTTTCAGTATTTTGCAAAATTACAAATAATGTTACAATGAATGATTTTACATATGTATTTCTGCCTTGTTGAGGTATACCTACAGATTCCCGGAAGTGGTGTTACTGAGTCAAAGGACATATGCATATGTAGTTTTATTAGATATTGCCCAATTCCTTTCCATAAAGGTGTTGGCTTTTCACATTGCACCAGGAATGTATGAAATATGTTTCCCCAAAGCTTCATTAACAATATATTGTTAAGCTTTCGAATTTTTGCCAGTCTGATGGGTGAGAAATGGTATCTCATTGTGGCTTTAATTTGCATTTCTCCCACTCTGAGGGAAGTTAAACATCTTTCATGTTTAAGGACCATTTTAATATCTTTGTTGTGATTTTGAATTTAATTTGCTTATGGTTTTTTTTATCATGCAAACCAAAAATTTTTTTGTACACAAATTTATCAGTTCCTCTGTGAAACCATCTGGGGTTGGTGCTTTTTTGTGGAGTAATTCCTTGATAACTATATTTCTTCTATGCAAATTGGTTTTTTAAGCCTTCTATTTCTTTAGGAGTCAGTTTGTTAAACTGTATTTTTCTAAGAAAGTATCCATTTTCTTTAGGTTTTCAGATGTATTTCCATTTCCAAGTGAGGGAAATAATCTCTTATGTTCTAAAAAAGTTTCTCTGTGTTAATAGCTATTTCTCCATTGTTATTCTGTATATTTGCACTTTCTCTCCACCTCCTTTTTTAGTGAACTAGCAAGTCCTTTGTCTATGTTGTTTTTGTTTTTCCAGGATTTTATTCATTAATTCGATGTCAAATTTTTCTGTTTTCTCTACCTCTTTAATTTTAATTTTTAAATTTTAATTTTTGCTCTTATATTTATTATTTTCTTCCTTGGGCTTTCTTTTGTTTTAGTTTGTTGTTCTTCCAGCTCTTTCAGTTGAGAATGTAATTAATCCTTATTTTTTATTGATATAGGTATTTAGTGCTATGAAATTTTCTCTGTTCACTACTTAGAATGTATCCCATAGATGTATTTATTTTCATTGTTTTTCAGAAATTCTGTAAATTTTTTTTGTATTTCCTGTTTTGCCCAAAAGTTAAGTTTATTAGAATAGCTTTAATTTCCAAGTGGAAGAGCTTTTTGATTGCATTTTTCATTTCTATTTTTATTGCATTGTGATCAGCAAGTATTGTTTGTAATAACTTTACTTTATGGTACCTGCCGATGTTGTTTGTCCCCTAATATATGATCAATTTTTTTGCATATCCACATGAATGTTTCACGTATACCTGAGAAGACTGTATATTCTCCGTTGTTAGGATGTAGTATTCAATATATATCCAAAACATTTGCCTTATGTTGTTTAGTTCTTGTATATCCTTACTTTTTCTTGTTCATTTCACCTGTCCTGTGGTGTGTGTTAGTCTCTGTTAGTAGTGTCTCTGTTTCTTCTTGCATCTTTTGTAGTATTTTATAATAGGTGGTGGTTGTGTTATTTTTTGTATAGATTTTCATACCTCTTATATCCTAAATGTGAAATGCGGATTTTAACATTATTAGGTGCCCTTTTTTTCTGTTCTTTAATACTTTTTGAAGTATGGTTCTAACCTTGAGTTAAACCCATTCACATTTATTGATATGGCTGTTATGTTTGGGCTAATTCTGTATATTATTTGTTATAATTTCTGTATGTATCATGATAATTACTGGATATCCTTTTCTATTTGGTGTGTCCTCTTTGCTTCTTAAGAATTTTATTTGGGGATTTAGGAAGGTTTATATTTTTATCCTAGTTTTGATTTTGCATTAACATTTTATAGGATTTTTCATCTCCTTTTTTCTTACTTAAACTTTTACTATCTGGATGTTAGTTTTAAATTATTTTCTTTAACTCCACCTGTTATGTCAATGGGAGTCAATTTTCTTTTTCTATATTTCCCTTTTTTGCTCTTCTCTCATTTTTTTTTTTTTTTTTGGTGAGACAGATTGTCTATGAGCTAATATCCATTGCCAATCTTCCTCTCTTTTTTGGCTGAGGAAGATTGGCCCTGAGCTACCATCTATGCTCATCTTCCTCTGTTTTGTATGTGGAATGCTGCAACAGCGTGGCTTGCTGAGTGATGCATAGGTCCGTGCCTGGGATCTGAACCTGTGAACCCTGGGCCGCCAAAGCAGAATGTGAGAACTTAACCACTATGCCACTGGGCCAGCCCCTCCCTTCTCTCATTTTTAATTGCATTTTTCTACTTTATTAAAACATAGAATATTTATGTTATTCTTCTACCCATTTTCCCACAATTGTTTCAGTCTAACCTCTACAGTTAAATATAGGTTAGTCCTTCTGCCTGAGTTTTCTCAATCATTGTAGCTTTTATACTACACATTTGTATAGTATTCTCTGAGTTCTTGCCGTTCCACATATTTTATTTTTTTGTGTGTGTGCAAAGATAAAGGGACTCTTTCTTTTATTAGATCCCATTAACATCGAGAGTGAGGCCCACAGATATGATTTCATGTCCTTTCTGCATTGAGGCTTCCTTCTGGGAAGGAGGATATGGCACAGGGCCATCTACTCCTGACCCCTGGGACCGTGGGGAAGAGGCTCAGAGGCAGAGCCAGTGGCCCGATGACCCTGCCTTTGCTTCCCCTCTCAGGCTGGCTCTGCACTGCATGCGGGAGAAACGTTCAGATGGGTGTGGGAGCCTGTGACACAGACCCCGGGTACCACCTCGGAGAGGAGCAGGAGGGAAAGTATTGGTCCCAAAGAAGGAATTTAATCCAGAAGAAACAGACCACTGCCTTCTTAATTAGCAAGCTTAAATTTTCTTATCCCTCCTTAGGGTGGGCTCAAGGGGAAGATTGATTGGACGAAGCAGAGAAACAGGCTGCACTTGATGGCACATTTGAGTGTGGAAATTTGAGACCTCTGTCACAAACGTTTTCAACAGTGGCTGCTTTCTCCTCATTTCTGTATGTGGTTTTGATCACACTTCTTATACTTGAATGCAGTTTGTTAGGACCTCCCCTCACTTCCCTCCTCTTGGCCGCTGTGCTTCTCTCGGCTTGGCCCTCTACCTGTCCGTTGCTCTCTCTTTCTAAGGCATTTTCTTCAGCAAATTCTATCTACATTTTTTTAAATTGATGTCTTAATAGTTTATAACACTGTGGGGATTTGGTTGTACATTATTGTTTGTCCGTCACCATGTGGATGTAACCCTTCACCCCTTGTCCCCACCCCCCACCCCCCTTCCCCTTGGTAACCACCAATCAGTTCTCTCTGTCTGTGTGTTCACTTATATTCCATATATGAGTGAGTTCATGCAGTGTCTGGCCTTCTCTCTCTGGCTTATTTCACTTAACATAGTACCCTCTAGGTCCATCCATGTTGTTGCAAATGGGACAATTCTGTCTTTTCTTATGGCTGAGTAGTATTCCATTGTATGTATATACCACATCTTCTTTAACCAATCATCAGTCGAGGGACACGGGTTGCTTCCACTTCTTGGCTATAGTGAATAATGCTGCAATGAACATAGGGGTGCATAAGCCTCTTGTGCTGGTTGATTTCATGTCCATTGTGTAGATGCCCAAGAGTGGTATTGCTGGATCATATGGTATTTCTATTTTTAATTTTTTGAGGACTCTCCATACTGTTTTCCATAGAGGCTGCATGAGTTTGCATTCCCACCAGCAGTGAGTGAGGGTCCCTGTTTCTCCACAACCTCTCCAGGATTTCTTGTTATTTGTCTTTGTGATTATAGCCATTCTAACGGGTGTAAGGTGATATCTTAGTGTAGTTTTGATTTGCATTTCCCTGATTAGTGATGTTGAACATCTTTTCATGTGTCTATTGGCCATCTGTATCTCTTCCTTGGAAAAATGTCTGTTCATATCCTCTGCCCATTTTTTGATTGGTGTTTGTTTTTTTGTTGCTCAGTTGTATGAGATCTTTATATATTACTGAGATTAATCCCTTGTCGGACAAACGACTTGCAAATATTTTCTCCCAGCTGGTGGGTTGTCTATTCATTTTGATCCTGGTTTCATTTGCCTTGTAGAAGCTCTTTAGTCTGATGAGGTCCCACTTGTTTATTTTTTCTTTTGTTTCCCTTGTCCGAGTAGACATGGAATCTGAAAGGATCCCTTTATGTCCAATCTCAATTAGTGTACTGCCTGTAGTTTATTCCAGGAGTTTTATAGTTTCAGGTCTCACTTTCAGGTCCTTGATCCATTTTGAATTAATTTTTGTATATGGCGATAGGAGATGGTCTACTTTCATTCTTTTGCATGTTGCTGTCCAATTTTCCCAGCACCATTTATTGAAGAGACTTCCCTCTCTCCATTGTACGTTCTTTGCTCCTTTGTCGAAGATTAGCTGTCCATAGGTGTGTGGTTTTATTTCTGGGCTTTCAATTCTATTCCATTGATCTGTGTGTCTATTTTTGTACCAGTACCATGCTGTTTTGATTACTATAGCTTTATAGTATATTTTGAAATCAGGGATTGTGATGCCTCCAGCTTTGTTCTTTTTTTTTTTTTCAGAATTGCTTTAGCTATTCGGGGTCTTTTGTTGCCCCATACGAATTTCAGTAGTTTTTGTTCTATTACCGTGAAGAATGACATTGGGATTCTGATTGGGATTGCATTGAATTTGTAGATTGCTTTAGGTATGATGGACATTTTAACTATATTTATTCTTCCAATCCATGTGCATGGAATATTTTTCCATTTCTTTATGTCTTCCTCGATTTCTTTCAATAGTGTCTTATAGTTTTCATTGTATAGGTCTTTTACCTCCTTGGTTAAATTTATTCCCAGATATTTTATTCTTTTTGTTGCAATTGTAAATGGGGTTGTCTTTTTGAGTTCTCTTTCTGCTGTAGGTTTGTCATATATGGCCCTTATTATATTGAGGTACTTTCCTCCATACCCATTTTGTTGAGAGTTTTTATCATAAATGGATGCTGGATCTTGTCAAATGCCTTCTCTGCATCGACTGAGATGATCATGTGGTTTTTATTTTGATTTTTATTCTTCATTTTGTTAATGTGGTGTATTACATTGATTGATTTGCAGATGTTGAACCATCCCTGTGTCCCTGCTATAAATCCCACTTGATCGTGGTGTATGATCTTTTTGATGTATTGCTGTGTTTGGTTTGCCAATATTTTGTTGAGGATTTTTGTGTCTATGTTCGTCAGTGATATTGGCCTGTAGTTTTCCTTCTTTGTATTGTCCTTGTCCAGCTTTGGTATCAGGATGATGTTGACCTCCTAGAACGTGTTGGGAAGTATTCCATCTTCCTCTATTTTTTGGAATAGTTTGAGAAGGGTAGGTGCTAAATCTTCTTTGAATGTTTGGTAAAATTCTCCAGGGAAGCCATCTGGTCCTGGACTTTTATTTTTTGGGAGGTTTTTGATTACTGTTTCAATCTCTTTACTTGTGATTGGTCTGTTTAGATTCTCTATTTCTTCTTGATTCAGTTTTGGGAGGTTGTACGTGTCCAAGAATTTGTCCATTTCCTTTAGGCTGTCCAATTTGTTGGCATAAAGATTTTCATAGTATTCCCTAATAATCCCTTGTATTTCTGTGGTATCTGTTGTAATTTCTTCTCTTTCATTTCTAATTTTATTTGTTTGAGTCTTCTCCCTTTTTTTCTTAGTGAGTCTGGCTAAGGGTTTGTCAATTTTATTTATCTTCTCAAAGAACCAGCTCTTTGTTTCATTGATCCTTTCTACTGTTTTTTTTTTTTTGTTTCAATTTCATTATTTCTGCTCTGATTTTTATTATTTCCCTCCTTCTGCTGATTCAGGGCTTTGTGTGTTGTTCTTTTTCTAATTCTGTTAGGTACAATTTAAGATTATTTATTTGGGATTTTTCTTGTTTGTTAAGGTGTGCTTGTATTGCTATGAATTTCCCTCTCGGGACCGCTTTTGCTGCATCCCATATGAGTTGGTATGGTATATTTTCTTTTTCATTTGTCTCCAGATAGCTTTTGATTTCTCCTTTAATTTCATCAACAACCCATTGGTTGTTCAGTAGCATGTTGTTTAGTCTCCACATCTTTGTCCCTCTCCTAGTTTTTTCCTTGCAGTTGATTTCTAGTTTCACAGCATTAATGATCAGAAAAGATGCTTGTAATGATTTCAGTCTTCTTAAATTTATAGAGGTTTGCCTTGTTTCCTAATATATGGTCTATCCTTAAGAATGTGCCATGTGCACTTGAGAAGAATGTGTACTCTGCTTTTTTGGGGTGGAGTGCTCTGTATATGTCTATTAAGTCCATTGCTTCTAGTTTTTCATTTAAGTCCATTATTTCCTTATTGACTTTTTGTCTGGATGATCTATCCATTGATGTAAGGGGGGTGTTAAGATCCCCTACTATTATTGTGTTATTGTTAATGTCTCCTTTTAGGTTTTTTAGCAGTTGTTTTATGTACTTTGGTGCTCCTGTGTTGGGTGCATAGATATTTATTATTGTTATGTCTTCTTGGTGAAGTGTCCCTTTTATCATTATATATTGCCCTTCTTTGTCTCTCATTTCCCTTTTTAACTTGAAGTCTACTTTCTCTGATATAAGTATGGCTACTCCTGCTTTCTTTTGTTTGCCATTAGCTTGGAGTATTGTTTTCCATCCTTTTATTTTGAGTCTATATTTGTCTTTAGAGCTGAGATGTGTTTCCTGGAGGCAGCAGATTGTTGGATCTTGGTTTTTAATCCATCCCACCACTCTGTGTCTTTTGATTGGAGAATTCAATCCATTTACATTTAGAGTGATTATTGATATATGAGGGTTTAATGTTCCTGTTTTATTGTTCATTTTCTGGTTCTTTTGCATTTCCTTCGTTTCTTGTCACTTGTGTTTCAGACTGCAGATTCAATTTGATATTTCTGTATGCTCATTCTCTTAGTTTTCTCTTTATTTGTCATGTGTGGTTCTCTTCTGATTATTTGTTTAGTGGTTACCGTGAGGTTTATATAAGCGATCTCCTGGATAAGATATGCCTCCTTTTTCCTGAGGCTGGGTCAACTCAATCCCTTTCCTCTTCCCCTCATTTGTTATCTCTATTTATTCCATCTTGTGTCATGAGTGCGTGCTTACAGTGATGAGCTTGAATTAATTTTTTATGTTATCCAACTGTAGTTTGTTCTGGTTTAGGCTCCTTGCTTTTCTGCTTGCTGAAATCTTTGTATCCCCTTTCTAATTTGTTTTTTTTTCAGGCCTAAGGGCCTTCTTGAGCATTTCTTGTAGTGGGGGTCTTGTGGTGATGAACTCTCTTAGCTTTTGTTTATCAGGGAGAGTTATTATTTCTCCATCATATTTGAAGGATATTTTTGCTGGATAAAGTATTCTTGGCTGAAGGTTTTTGTCTTTCATGATTTTGAATATATCATTCCAGTCTCTCCTAGCCTGTAGAGTTTCTGTTGAGAAATCAGCTGAGAGCCTGATGGGGTTTCCTTTGTATGTTATTTTGTTTTTTTGTTTAGCTCTCCTTAATATTATTTCCTTGTCATGGATATTTTTCAAGTTTGCTACTATGTGGCGAGATGATTTTTTATTCCTGTTTATATATTTAGGTGATCTATTGATTTCATTCACTGTTATTTCCCTCTCGTTCCCTAGGTTGGGGAAGTTCTCAGCTATTATTTCTTTGAACAAACTCTCTGCTCCTTTTTCTCTTTCTTCTCCTTCTGGAATACCTATTATCCTTATGTTGCTTTTCCTCATTGAGTCTGATATTTCTTGAAGAATTTCTTCATTTCTTTTTAGTCTTAGCTCTCTCTCCTCCTCTATCTGGAGCGTTTCTGCATGGCTATCCTCAATAATGCTAATTCGTTCCTCCATATTGTCAGTTCTGCTCTTTAAAGACTCCATTTTTTCCACTATCTCATTCATTTTGTTTTTCATCTCCAATAATTCTGATTGGTTTTTCTTTATGGTTTCAATCTCTTTTGTGACAACATCCCTGAATTCGTTGATTTGTTTCTGTGTGTTCTCTTGTATTTCGTTGAGTTTGTTTACGGTAGCTATTTTGAATTCTCTGTCATTCAGGTTATCGAATTCTGTGCCTTCAGGGTTGGTTTCTGTGTGTTTGTCATTTTACTTTTGTTCTGTAGACATAACAAATTGCTGCATGGATCCGACCGCTTTACTTTTTCCTCTCATCTTGAAGTTTGTCCTGCAGTTTCCACCTGCTGCCACTGGATGGAGATCGTGAGCGGTATGCTCTGAGCCCACTGCAGTCCCCGGAGGGATTATGCTGAAACGTGGCATGTGTGGGGGGAGGGGTTCTCTCTTTCTCATGCTCGACCTGGGGGTTTCCTTTCTGGCTTTCTTAGGGCGTTTGTTACACCCCCAAAACAGTCTGTCTTTGCTTCCCAGTGGGGATCTCTTGACAGTCTGTGAGAGCACCTGGATGGCGATAGTTCCCCCCCCGCAGTGGGCCGCCGCTCCCCCCTCTATCTGGGAGCCGCACTGTCTGTCTTTGCCTATTGATTGGGGAGGAGGAGTACAACTCCTTACCTCTCCTCACATCCTTTGGGGCTTTCCGTGCCTCCACCATCCGATGTATGGCAGTAAGGGTTTCTTAGAAGTTCTTTGTAGTGTTCGATTGAGTTCTGTTGGAATGCGAATGATGTTTTCATTGTGTCTTAGGGGGCAGAGATTCAAAGAGGGAATCTCACTCCACCATGATGCCAGTGTCACTCCCTCCCACATATTTTCTTATAGTCTTGATACTTAAAGGATGTCTTAATTGTATATAATATCCTTAGTTCACATTTTCTTAAGTGTCTTGAAAACATAGTATCACTATTGTCTTGCATCATACGTTGCCTTTGAGAAGTCTGATGTCAGTCTAATTCTCTTGCTTTACATTACTTTGTCTTTTTGCCTGGAAACCCTGAGAATTTTTTCTTTATTTTCAGAGTCTAATAGTTTTACTGGGATATGTATCAGAGTTTATCATTCCAGGTCAATTTTCCTGGTACCTGATGGGCCCTTTGTATGTGTAGATTGAGGTCTTCCTTTCTTCTGGAAAGTTTTCTTGGATTACAGTTTTAAATATTGATTCTATTCCATTGTTTTTGTCCTTCTGGGACATCAGTTAACATATATTGAACTATTTTTGCCTGTCTTCCATGTCAACCACTTTGTGACCTTTTTAACTTCTTGCTTTATTTCATTTTTATTTTCTTGGTTGTTTTTTCTTGCTTTTCTTCCAGACGCTTTATTACATTTTTATCCAAATCTACTCTCTCTTGGGCACCTTGTAACTTAATATTTATTTGTGGTATAATTGTGATTTTTCTGTTTCTTTCCTGCATTCAATCAAATCTTATTTCTCCCTATTATTGTGCATTTCTGTTCTTAGTACTTGTTCTTCTGACTTAGACCAGTTTTTCATATACCGTATGCTTGTTTGAGGGTATTTTATTTAGTTGGGGTGTGCTGGTCCAGTTTTCTTTAGCTCCTTGGTTTTATTTTGGAGGGAGGGAGATTTTCAGTGGCAGAAATGAATTGTATTGATGTTGAGGAAAGAGAAAGCTCAGTGTGCCTCATTTCTTTCTTGTTACCACCAGATACTTAATTTCTCCTTCTTCTTTTCTTCCTTCCGTCTACTGCTTCATTCTCTGGATGCAAATGCTTCATCAGAGCTGCCACTTCCAGTCCTGCCTCTTTGGTGTAACTAGTGCTGTGAACTGTCTGTCAGGTACCCACCTGTGTTCAGAATTTTGGCCTTTACTCTTGCACTTTCTCTTTCTAGGGGTGATTTACCTTTGCTTTTTCTGAGTCCTCTGTTCCTTTCTACTCCTTTTCACAGAATCTCTGAAATTTCTCCTTACTTGCTTTGTAGGCTTGCCAGCAGCAGGAGAGAAGTAGGAGCTCTGGAATTTTCCTTCTCTGCTTACAGGTGATTTCAAGGTTGCGGTGCTCACTGTCTCCTGGTAATGCTGAAGGCACCAGTCATCGGAGGTTTAATTTACTCTCCTTGTTGAATTTATCATTTTATTTAGGAGGACATGGGTATTAAGAATCAGATAGTCACCTTGGTTCTTCAAACCTGGGATTTCCAATTTTTAAAATAACTTTGCTGGTTTGTAGAATCCAAAATTCCTGAAACTTATGGATTAAGGGACTGGACCTTTATGGGTGAATCCTCGCCCTGTCTTTTCCCTTGGGAGGTCAGAGTCAGGAGCAAGCTGTTGGCTCCTCTCAGTTCTTCCTGCCCCCCCTCCCATAGGCAGCACTAGTAGGAAATAAGTTCCATTTGTCCTTTCCCTGGTCTTGATACTCTTTCTGTTAACTTGCAGGTTAACTTGGGATACAATTTACTGTTCTGAGAAAGTTCTAAATGGCATACTCAAGTTGGCTAAAATGGAATACTCATGGAATTCGAATTAAGAAATGATGTGTCAATTAAGTCCAATGATTACTTCCCATCATCCAATGAACTATGCAAACCAACTGTGGTAAATGATGTAATAGTATGCATTTTGAGTAAAACCTAGCATTATTAATGATGACTAAACCCACTTGTATTAGTCTACTCTGGCTGCCATAACAAAATACCATAGACTGCATGGTTGAAACAACAAAAATTTCTTTTCTCACAGGTCTGGTGGCTGGAAGTCTGAGATCAGGGTGCCAGCATGGCCAGGTTCTGGTGAGGGCTCTCTTTCTGGCTTGTAGATGACCCCCTTCTGACTGTATCCTCATGTGGCAGAGAGAGCAAGCTCTGTGTTTTCTCTATAAGAGTGCTAATCCCATCAGGAAGGCCTCAGCTTCATGGCCTCATATAAACCTAATTACCTGTGAAAGATCCCATCTCCAAGTACCATCATATGGGTGTTGAGATTTCAGCATATGTATTTGGGGGACACAATTCAGTCCATAGCACCATTTGAGATATCACCTGCCTGGAGTATGGAGTTCAGGACTTATGGGGCAAGTAAAGTCTGGTACCAATGGTTGAAAAGAATAGTGTTCTTGAAAACAACAAAACTAAGTTGTATTGTTGATATTATGTAATAAAATGGAGACGAGTCCCACAAAGGATTGAGAAAGAGCACAGGAGATACCACCAAAAGAAATGGTGAGTGCCTAATAATCAACTGCCCTAAAGCAGGGGTAACACTATGAAAGAAAATATATGCTAGGTCTTATTCCCGAAAAGATCCCAAAAGAGAAAGAAAACACCAACTCAGATATAAGGTATAAACAATGGAAATTACATTGTAAATTTTATTTCCCTAAAACATATCTTTGGGTGGGATAGCTATTTTGCCTCTTACTAGCTGTGTGACCTTATATAAATCATAACTTCCTGAACTTCAGTTTCCTCATCTATAAAATTTGGCAGCACATAAGAGACCTCCCCAAAATATTAGTCCCCTCATTCCTTTTACTCTTTGAAAGAGATCACCCTCACTGTATTTTGCCCATGGCTGCCTCTCTGCTTTCTCACCTCCAGGAGAAGATGGGATGGAGGATGGACAGTAGGACTTTGTACTAGTCAGGATTCTCAAGAGAAACAGAAACAAGAGGGGACATAGGAGATTATACATGTATATATATGGGGGGGGATATTTAATGTAAGGAATTGGCTCATGTGATTATGGAGGATGGCAAGTCCCAAGGCCTGAAAGGTGAGTTGGCAAGCTGGGGTCCCAGGAGAGTCAATGGTATAGTTCCACTCCTAGTCTGAAGGCCTGAGAACCAGGAGAGCTGTTGGTGCAGTTCTAGTCTGAGGGCAAGAAAAAAGCCAGTATCCCAGTTCAAAGGCTATCAAAAAGGAAAGGATTCTCTCTTACTCAAGGGAGGGTCAGCCCTTTTGTTCTAGTCAGGCCTTAAACTGATTGGATGAGGCCCACACACACTATGGGGGCAATCGGCTTTACTCAGTCTAGTGATTTAAATGTTAACCTCATCCAAAAATACCCACACTGTGCTAGTCAAGCTGACACAAAACTAACCATCACAAACTGTAAGAAGGGAGTCTTGAATCTGTTGATAAACAACCTAGAATGAACAAATTAAAAAATCTGAATTTAGAATTTAATTCATATATGAAATATTCCCTTGTCTTTGAAATGTGATTGTGACATTACTATTGAGGTCAACTATTATAGTAATTTGAGTTCTGAATATAAAATGACCTTAATTTTTGAATTTGGCAAGTCAGTGGTATATTTTGGACCCCCCATAAAAATCAAACTCTATGGCTTGCCAAGATATAGGCCTAAATAAAAGATGAAATCTAGTCCATTTTAGTTGGAAAATAAATAGGACTAGTAAATTATATTTGTTAATTTTTTTACTTGACATTACAGTGTTACAGAATGCCATCCTCTCTTCCTAAAACATACACAGAAAACCACTGAGAGACCGAAGAGGAAAGGCAGCGTATTATCTAGCCAGGCAGCCAACACAGGGCTCAACACTTAGTAGGCACTTCATGAATATTGAAGGAAGGATCCATCAGACTTCTTTTGCCTCAATAATATCAAATGTGTAGTAAGTGTTGAAAGTCTGTAGAGAAGATTAAGAAATATATAATTAAAGGTGTTAAATGAAGACAGAGTTTTTGCCTTGCAGAGCAACAGGGAAAAGAATCAGGGAAGAGAATACTAGAAAAACCTATTGAACCTTCAGGTATCTTAAGGAAGACCTAAGAGAGATGGTCTCACTCACTGAAATTAATACTAAAGAAAGGAGGGAGGATGCCCATGAGAAATCACACAAGAATGTAAAAATGAATTTGGATACCACGCCTTTCAACTACAAGACATATAAAAAAAAAATTAGGGGAAGAGGGAAAACGTCCTGGAGGACAATTTTAAATAACATTACCTAAAAAAATGTACTAAAATGTTTCACCCAGCATGAAATAATTAAGATATTTGTTATTCTTTTGTAAAGATGCTAAATAAGAGAGCGAACTGTGCTTCAGAAATGATGTCTCTTCACGTGGGCACATTGCCTGAAAAGCTGCAAATTATCAACAGGACATTATTCTAAATGGAATTTGAAAGGGAAGAAATTACATAGATTAAATTCCAAATGGAATTAAAATTTCTGGGGGGGTGCGGGGAATGGCTGAATACTGGTCTATTTCACCTACTTTCTTGATCAGCATTTGTATTTAGCCCCTTCATAGTGTTTATGCTTTTCTCTTTTCTATTAAGCTTTTTCCAAAAATTGTTTTAGAGAATTTTTATGATTTGACAGTTTGACATTTATATTCCAAGCAAAAGTGCTAAGCTTTTTCAAGCATGTGTTACTAAGTTCTTCAAGAAAATAAGCGCAGTCATTTGATACTACTGCAGGGAAGTAGTCATCTTTCTAAATCAAATCAGCTATTCACAGACGTATTTAATATCTCATTTTATGCAATAATTATCCCACAGTGTCTGGTTTTGCGAGTATGGATAGGAAGTTATTCTCTGCATCCCAGTATACTCCCTAATGTATTTCTTATCTGTCCCTTTTTTTGATGGTATCACAAGCAGCTTGGTTGTTACCTTGGTTTCCTCCAGACTCCCTATCTGAAGGAAACTGCGCCACTCATGGTCATTGATGATGGAAGGGGATCTTGGCTATTTCTATGTGACCCTTCCCAGCTATAATGATTGGAACAGGAGCAGAAACTTTATCTAAGGGCAAAAAATGCTGGCAGCTGGCCTTGGAGATAGCCAATCTGTGGCATGGCTCTGTTAAACCATGATGAGCTGGACCACTTCAGATTCTTGCTCTAAATTCTAAACTGGCTGATTCTAAAAACTGGTTGGCAGTGGGAGAGGAAGCAGAAAGAATGCAATAAGCCTATAAAGCAGAAGGGGCATCCAGGAGCCAACATTAGGAGGAAGCAGTACCATGAGTAAGGATGAGGTAAGGAAAATTGATCAGAGAGAAAGTTGTCATTTGTAGTGAAAAAGTGGAGTATAAAAATAACCAGCTGGAGAGTTGCTCAAGTCACTTTTGGTTGAAAATGCAATTGACTGCAATTGAGATAAAATAATCCAGTTCCCAGCCCTGGTTTGGTTCCAGAATGACCTTTCAGTACTGCATCCAATTTGGCTGTGCTGTAATTCCTTACTTCTCCCGAGTGCCCAATCTCTCTCTCTCTCTAACTCTTTTTAATGACCCTATCTTTATAACAAATCCCCATTACTTGGCTACCTGAGCAAGTTGTTTTTTATAATCAAAATAGGCTTGCCTAATACCATTGCCTAATGGTAGTGTTTGGGTAACTCTATTTGTGGGTACTGATATTTAGGTACTCATATTTATTTTCCTAATGCCAAAATACTACATTTATTCTAATTTCTCCATTTCTTCCAATACATGTCTCCTCTCCTCTCCCTTTTTTTTTTGCTGATAGTTTCCCGCTAAAATGAAGGAGCAGGGAGAAAAAGCAGGTGTTGGGCCCAATGTTCTTCTGTAGGAAAGGGGTGTTCTGTGAGCAAGGAAGAGTCAAGGAAGAGACATTGGGTAGGAAACCCAAATTACTTGCAAGACAGCTAGAAGGAAAATGCTAACGGCTGGTTCAGTAGCCTTTTCGAGCCTCAGAAATGCTTGGGCCTTTGACCTTTTGTAGAATCGCCCTTGCCACATTCACTCCAGGAATTATTAGGAGAGTTTGTGTATATTGGACCTAAAGAAAATGAGAATCCGACCAAGGACTATAACGGTTCAAGCACCTGTACTTCACTGTGGCAAATGTTTAGGGAGAAATGAATAACCAGCATTAACGAGATGCAGGCTGCACTGGAGAATGGACACAGTCCTGGGCGCCTGGGTGGGAGGAGGGGTGCTATGTGACTCCCAGGTGTAAGGCTGAAGCGACCCCAGAGCCAATGGCTTCTCTGAGTGAAGCTGTCCTCGCACACTCAGCTGGGTGTCACTGGGTGCTTCACCTGCTTAGTTCATATCCTGAAATTTGCACTTTTCTCTTAATTTTTAGCTTGAAAAAAATTTAAAGCTACAGAACTGCAAGAATAGTAGAATAATATATGTATATGTATGTGTGTATTTATAGTTGTTATATAATATATATAGCATTATTGTTGAGCCGGTTGCTAACACTACAGGCTCATGACCCATATCCTAAATACTTCACCATGTGTCCTGTAAGAACAAATACATTCTCTTACATAACCACACAGCAATTATCAAATTCAGAAAATTTAATATTGATTCAATATTAGATAACAGTATTATATACATTCATATTCAAATTTTGCCTATCCTCCCAATACTGCTCCCTCTGTCCTCTCAGTCCCAATTAGGAGCCAATCTGGGATCATGAATAGTAATTAGTTGCCATGTATCTTCAGTCTCAACTATTCTTTGTCTTTTCATGACACTGACAATTTTTGAAGAGGACAGTTGGCTGTTTTACAGAATTCCAGCAGTTTGGTTTGTCTGATCGTTTACTCATGACTGGATTCAGTTATGCACTTTGGCAGGGACATTGCAGAAGTCATGTTGGCTCCTTCTTTGTGTGTCACCTTGGGATACACATGATGTCAGTCTGTCCCATCACTGGGGATATTCACTTCAATAACTTACTCCACCACAAAGTACCACTTTTCCTCCTATGTAAGTAATCTGTGGGCAAGATACTTTGATATTGTATAAATATTTTATTTTTTAAGAAACTTTCATCAGTTAATGATCCTTTTCTGAATCAATTATGACTAAAGTTGGTTTTAAAATAGTGATTTTCTAACTCTGTCAAGATTTTCCTCCTTCAATTCCATCCCTCCTTTCTTTGTTTCCTTTCTTCCTTCCTTCCACTTTCTTCCTTTATATATATTTTTTGTATCAGTACACACTCGTGGACCCTTTTTCAAAGTTCTTTGTTACCCATTCCTGTCATTATTCATTTTGATGCTCAAATTGACCCCAATTAGCCAGTGCAGAGCTCCTTTATGTTTTCTCCTATTTCTTTTTGATGTGTCTCTCATTTTTAAAGTATTTCCTCACTTTCTATCACAAGATATCCAAGGTTCATCTTCTACTGCTCCTGCCCTAGCCCAGAAATCATCCTATTCTCCAAGGAGAATGGTATGTATTTAGAAATGAAGACCTGTGCTCTCTGTGTGCTCCTTGCAAGTGAGGTGTCTCAGCAGTCAGAGCTAGGAAATAAACATGCGCTCGCGCGCGCGCGCGTGTGTGTGTGTGTGTGTGTGTGTGTGTGTGTGAGATAAGTTTATATTGATACCTTCTAATCCCAATGCAACAGCACAGGGTTCTTACTTGCCTTCCCCCATTCCACATTTGTATCTCTCTTCTGCTACAATGAAAATCCTGATTCCTAACAAAATTAATGTTCATTTATTTGTGCAATCCTGCAATATACACAAAATGGTTTTCAAATAACTACACCCATGCCACTACAATCAAGAAACCTATTAGAGTTCAAGATTCTTTGTAATTCTTTTGGTCCTTAAATTGAGGTTATATAGTCAAGGTATTGTGCTCCAATGTTCCTTGGACTTGTTTGGTTTCACTTTTCCTTGTGGTTATGTTATGCTTTTGGTTAGCATAACTTGTTTCTGTTTGTGTTCAATTTTAGTTTTTTCCACATCTTTACTGAATTATTTTTATTTTTTAACATTTAAAATATAAGCATGGTTTCTGAAGTCCAAACCATACAATAAGAGATTTGAGAATTGCGCTGATGCTCATTCTGGATTTTTCTCTCCTCAACACTCATCAAATACTCTCTCTTATATCTCTGATACTTTTCTGGTATGTATAAGGCACCATTGCCTGTCAGCTTTATTACTTCAGTTGTTTCCTAATTGATCCTGCCTCCTTTCTATCTAGTTCTGAATCTTGGCTGCACTATGGAGTCAGCTGAGAAGCTTTAAAAATTCCACCTCCAGAAATTTTAGATAATTGTTCTGAAGTGGAGCTGGGCATTGGATTTTTAAAAGCTGCCTAGATCACTTGAAAAACTACGTAGATGAGAACCCCTGGGCACCAGTGACTTTCTGTAAATGCACATCTTGTATATTATATCCTCTGCTTAAAAATGTCCATAGCTCCAGTGCCCTCAGCATGAACACCTGCTCCTCAACATGGCTGTCATGATCTAGATCAGCTTACTTCTCCAGCTGACTCCTGCCCCTTCATCCCAGCCTACATTCCCTATGCTGTATGAGCCATCCAGACTAAGCTACTTTTATCCCCAGGAATCCACTGTGAACTCGGTCACCTCCAGACCTTTGCACATGCTGTTTCCTCTGCTTAAACCTCTCCTTCCTACTCTTTATCTGGCTAATACCTAACCATCATTTGGATGCCATCTTAGCTATGACTTCTTTCAATCACATGTTCCTTTCCTGCTCTTCCAACTTTGGGTTAGGAGCCCCTGTATGTTCTTCCTTGAATCCACCTCATCACTGCTCTTGTAGCACTGTATGGTAATCCTCTGCTTATCTGTTTATCTTGCCCTACTAGATTGTAAGCTTCATGAAAGTAGGGGCCAGTCTGTCTTTGTCACTTCATATCACCAGTGCCTAACACTACCCTTGGCCCATAGCATCAATCCGTGTATGGAGAAATGAATAATTGGGGAATAAACGAATACCTTTAAATTGAATTCTTTTGAGATAATCCATTTGCCATAATCAAGTACTAAAATCCCCACTGATAATCCAACAAGAGAAGCAGGCAGTGTAGGCTCAGCATGTGGCACGTGTACAGATGCTTGACTGACAGATCCATTAGTTGACCCATATGATAATTTCATTCATCATCATTAAAAAAATATCTACAGTGTCCACATTCATGTTCTGGGTACTGCAGGTATGAATGCACTAATATTACCTGGGACATAGCATCTTTTTTTTTCTGCAGAGCTCACAGCATTCTTATACTTTCCCCCTCCCCCATTCTAAAATTAAGTACTGGAAGGGACTTTAAAGATCATGTGATTTAATCTTTTAATTTTACAGATGAAGATTCTGAAACCAGAGAAGTTGAGCAAGTTCCCCAAGGTCATGCAGCTGGTTATTTTCATAGATTTGTATCATTTTCCCGTCAATTGAAAATCTGACTCACTTCCCTAAATTTAGCATCCCACTTGGTAAATTTGTGAGCCAGACCATCACCACCGCTGTATTTTCCCAACAGGTGGATGAGCTCTGTTTCCTGAGCTAACGTCCCACCCCACCACCCCACACGCAACTATAGTGGACATGAACACAATAATCAGCACTCCTACCATCTGCTCCGAACATGCATGCCTCCCTAAGCCATCCGAGAGTGCATTTAAAGCTTGCCTTTAAAGGACCTCATGTTTTTTCAGACGTTGGCAAGAATTAATCTTGAAAATTACAAAACCAAAACATGTTGAGTAAATTAAGATCCATTTTCTCTGACACCATTTGGTTTAGGCAATGATTGCAAAAGTTCCATCTGCATTTTGTAAGATGTCTTCTCTCGGAGGGCACCTGCAACAGCTTGATTTAGGAGCCGACTTCCGACGTGAATTTGACTGTGGCTGCTCCTGCGGAGGAGAAATAGAGGCCCTCGGTCTTCAGGGCTTTCATTAGAGCGCCGAGGTCGGGAGCGCTATGTTCTCTGGGAAATATTTATGTGGCAGTGTTCTCTCCCGGGATCGCAGTTTTCAATCTTTTAAAGTGCAGTTTGTCTCAGAACTTTGATTTTTTACAAGTTTTGAATTCCTTTTTATTGCCATTTTTTTTATATCTTTGCTTTCCTAGATAGAATTTCTTGTAGTAAACAAAGGTGAAGTGGCAGCATTTTTCACAGGAGTGTGGATTTTTCTGATTTTTTTGGGTATGTGTGTGTGTGATAAGTAGAGGATTGGCCCAGGGGAAAAAGGAAAGTATGAAACAGGTAAAAAATATATATTTGATGCCAATTCATTCCTCTTTCTGTGATCTTTTTATTTATTAAAACATTCATTCAGTTGTTTGATGCCTATTATGTGCCAAGCACTGTCCTAGGTGTTTAATATTATAATAAGTACATTACTGTATTATAATGATTGTATTTATTTATGTTTACATTAGTTTAATAATAAACATATTAATAACATACATTTCCATACATAAACTTTCTTGTATTTTCATATAACAACTGTATTAATTTTCAAGGGCTGCCTTAACAAAATATCACAAACTGAGTGGTTTAAACAATAGACATGTATTGCCTCAGTTCTGGAGGCTAGAAGTCCAAGATCAAGATGGCGGCAGGGCCACGCTCCCTGTGAAGGCAGGAGGGAAGGATCTGTTGCAGGCCTCACTCCTAGCTTCTGGTGGTAGGTTTGCTTGTGGGAGCAAACTCCAGTCTTCACATGGCATTCTGTGTGTGTGTTTATGTACAAATTTCTAGTTTTTGTAAGGACACCTGTCATATTGGATTAGGGACCCATCCTACTCCAGTATGACCTTATCTTAACTGAACTAATTACATCTATGATGACCCTATTCCAAATAGGGTCACATTCTGAGATATCAGAGATTAGGACTTCAATATATGAATTTTGGGGCACATAATTCAAGCTACAGTGCCAACTCAAATGCCACCTCTTCCAAAGCCATCTTTGCTCTATCCACCATGCCCCTCAACTATGTTTGAGCAATCTCTTCCGTAACTGAACGCACACAGTACTTCATCTATGCCATTTTTTACTTATATCATTCCTCTTCTGGACTTTATGCCCATTACTGTTAAGACCTATGTTACCAGGGTTATGCCCTACACATGTGAAGTCACATAAAAATGTTATAAAATGAATCAGTGGACTAATGAACAAATAGATAATTACATAGCCCTTTCTGGTTAGCAAATGTTTTCACATGCATGATCTCACTTGAGCCTTAAAGCACATATTTGAAGTGGGCATGTAGAAATTATCATCTCCACTATGACTGTGGAACTGAAGCCCAAACAAGGTAAAATCCCAGAGTTACATGGACATGGTGAGTCTGAATTAAAATCCAGGTCTCCTGACTGACCTTAGAGCTCTTGTCCCATTGTATTTTATCCCCTTTGGAGATATTTTTATCTCCAAATTACACCTCTGCCACCCCAGTTAGTGATCAGTGCTCACCCAAAGCACTCTGGCTGCCTAGGATCCTCCCTTGTTTGTGAGGCAACTTGTCTGAGAAGCTCCCAGTCTTGCACTTTTATGTGTCTCCCCTTCCATATCTGTATCTATGTCCATATCCATATCCATATCCATGTCTTTGTCTATATCCATATCCATATCCATACCTATATCTATATCATCTATGTTTGTCTTTCTCTCTCTCCATCTCTTTCTCTGTCTCTCTCTCCCTATATGTATATAGGTATATGTATATGTATTTTCCCTTGAGGCTAAGCCATTCAGAGAGTTCATATTGAATTAAAATCCACTTCTCTTCTAGAATAGAGCTTTTAATACTTTATAAACAAAACATCTGATTCTGGATTGGACACTTGAACAGTCTAAGAGGGTCACGTTATGACAGCCAGAAGTTACAGTGCTTTGATTATGGAAAAGAGTCATTTCTGTTATTATTAAAATAGTTTCAGACAGTGCCAAACAAACCAGGTCTTCTTAGGGAAGACTTCTGTAGTTGCCATTAGCTCTGACTAATTCTAAGGCAGAAATTGTTTTTTTAAGTGATAAAAACCACACACACACACACACACACACACACATGCACAGACTAATCATTGCATTTAATAACTAACCTTGAAAATGTTGATACAGCATTGCTCTCTCTGGGATAGACTTCAGATCTCTTTAGAAGAGTGAAAATGACTATAGAACCTCAGTGTCAATATGAAATGTCATGACGTAGATATTTTTGCTTCATTATGTTTTACAATGACAATATTCCAATCCCTCTGTGAACTCTTACCCGATCTCCCCGAGTTTGCAGGGAATTCGCCTTCCTCCGACTGTGTACTCATATTAATGCTAATTCACGTGCATAATGTTTTTACAATTTACAGATAGCTTTCACCATATTATCTCATTTTAATATTAAAACCATTCTATGAGATAAATGATATTACTATCTTCATTTTGAGAAATGGCTCAGCTTGCCCAAAATTATAGGGTTGAAAATAAGAGAACCAAGACTTGAACCTGGCATTCTGACTCCAGATTCTAAGCTCCTTTGACTTTATTATCTGGTGTATGCTTTCTTGTTTCCTCACTTTCCACACGTCTCGGCTCCCCAACTGGATTAGAATTTACTCTGGTGTTTAGCAGGTTACTCTGCACAGGGTTTTACACTATGGAGTACATAGAAGGATCTGAGTTTTGAACTCCAGCTTTGCTACTTCTTTGCTGGGTAAGCTTAGACAAGTTATTTCATCTGTCTAACCCTCAGTTTCTTCATCTATAAAATGGTGACCATAATAGTACCCACATCATAGGATTTCAAAGAGAATTAAATGAAAAAAATCAATGTAAAGCCTTAGCAGAGATCATAGCATCACATTATTATATTACACAATTTGCAAGTTGTGTGAAGTTGGGCAAGATACTTAATCTTATTAGTTCAATCATTGTTAAAAAAAAATTGGGAAAATATTAATTATCTTGCAGGGGTATCATGAAGTTTAAATTAAATAACATTTGTGAAAGTGCCTAACACTGTGTTTGGCATATACTAGAAACTCAGTAACTGTTATTTTCCAACCTACTTGTTTTCTTTCTTTCTTTCTTCAAAGAGGAAATCAATACATGTTTACTGGATTTTCAGTGATTCCTTTCATGCAATGATTTTATGACTATTTTTTAGTGGTTCTATACATGAATGCAAGTGTTCAATATCAAGGTGACTTTGACAAACTGTGCTAAAGCTCTGAATAGAATGAAATACAGTGTTCTCTCAGGGAGGCAACATGAAGGAATGTGGTAGCTAGTTCAGAGTAATTGCCCAGTAAGTGGCCTCCTAGTGAAAGTCGTGGAGACAAACAACAGGCCCACACATGGCTTTGAACATGGACACTGGATTTCAAAGAGAAGGATTTCAAAAGTGATTAACTGTTAGGAAGACTCATCAGAATTTGTGTAAAAAGATTGAACTTGAGAATATTTTAAGCACTGATGCTTAACATTTCAGTTCAGTGGATCCTGTGTCTACTGATAAAATAAAACCACAGTGGCCTTTTTCAAATGGGTAGGAATGTTTAAGTCAATAATTAGGATTTTCTCAATTTTACATTCCACTTCCACATATTTCTAAATTTGGCTACCACCACTTGCTTAGACTAGAACTTAATGTGTGATGATATGCAATTTATTGCAAAATTATATATTTAGTTATTTTAGGATATCATTATTTTGTGAATTCTCAGTGTTCAAATACTTGGACAGTCTGAGAAATGCTGTTAAGAAAATACAGTTTTGTTACTTTGGAAATTGTTCAGTTGATCAGAAAAAGGCAAATGTTATGTTGCCTAGGAGTTAACAGGGGACTTGCTTTCTCAAAAGATAGGATTAATTTAAAACCAGCATTTACTGTTGTATGTGTCTCTGAGCAACAGTGGGCACAGAGCTGTGTCTCGTTCATCTTTGCTTTTCTGTTGCCTGGAGCAGTGCCTCGGATAGAGTAGGGCCTCAACATGTTTGCATCTTACACAGAAATTGTATGTATAAAAAATAAATGCTTTGTTTCAAAAGTGCTTGAATAGTTTATTCTGTTAAGTGCCTTGAAGATACAATCTCCAATTTTGTTTCCCTCATTAATTTCTTTTTCATGAAATTCTGCCTCAATGTCACCTATTCCCAGAACCCTGCCCTGAAAACTCAAAGCTATGGGTGAATTTCACTTTCTGCCCATCCTATTTTACATTACTCTACTGGTGCATGGTTTATGCAAAGCTCTGCGCTGGGCAATGTTAGGCTATGGGCATTAGTGAGGTATCATCCTTGTTCTTAGCGACTTAATGCAGTGGGAGAGAGAGATACATAGGCAAGTAATTATATCACAAGGCAGAAAGAAAAAGTGCTAGGGTTAAAGTATAAACAAAATGCTGTGGTTGCAGTGGAAGGAGTAATTACTTCAAACTGGGAGGATCAGGAACAAGGAAGGAAAGAAACTAATATTTATTGAGGGCTTAAAGATGCCAAAGGCAGAGCTGGTGCTTTCCCTCAGGCTCTGGGAGGAGGCTGTGTTTCAACTGAGCTGTGGGGTGTTTGGCCACTGGGGCCATGTTTGGTTCAAGAAGCAAGGAGACTCTGGGAATATAACCTTCTACTGGCCCTGAGAGACTGGGACTGGGACAAGAAGCAGCTTCTGCTTGAGATGGTTTGGTGGAAGATGGAGTTGGTGAGGAGAAGCTGGTTTCTGTTAAAGTGAGGAGGTGGAGGGAGAATTCTAGGCCAAGATGAAGAATGTTAGTAAGAATAAGCTTCAGTGCGAGGGGAGAGCAAATAGAGGGAAAGGCAAGGCCTGCTTTTATGATGGTGGGTATAAATTATGGGGGAGGAAGAGAGCAGGGATTTGGAAGTGGACTGAGAAGTTGTGATAAGGATGCATATGGGAGCGTCTGTGTAATGGGGAGAATGATTCCATGGTTCCAAAGGAAGCAAAGGCCAGTGGATGCATCAACCTGCTTTGTTCTCTTGGGTGCTCAGGACTCCCGTACGCCAGTGAGTGTTGGCAGGTCCCTACAGGAGAAGGGACCAAGTGTTAGTTAGTCTTCTCTCCCAACTAACCCGTCCTCTCCTTGAGAGCGCAGTCTGTCTTCATCACTGCATCATTCCCCACAAAGCCTGCTACTGGACTGGGCATGTGGTAGATTTTCACAAAATCATAAATAATTCACGGCAAGCAAGAAGGTGAATTTCAGCAGAGTCAAGAGGCTAGATGTGGATTTTTATAGTGCTGCGGAAGTTTAACCTGAAAATTAACCACACAGTTACAGAGAAGGTTAAAGCCATTTAAGACTTTACGACCAAGAATTATTTCTGATGCCATAATTTTACAGAAAGAAAACTGTGTCAATTGATTAACTTCTACAGTAATTTCTTAGCTGCTCATTATACTTTCCTGTTTTGACTAATGAAAATGTTTAGAGCTGTATCTTTATGAAAGCTAAGCAGGCCAGGCAGTTTGCCTGTCTTAGAATAATTAGAGAATTTTGCATCGTCAGCCAGTGGGATACCTACCTTTCCTGGAGCAGCTTCACAGAATGCTTTTTCTATTTCTCTTCCTTCCCTCATTAGTGTCTGTTACTGAACTAAGCTTAATTCTCCAGAATATCACTATAAAACATTTTACAAACATTTATGGGGCTGATCCAGCTGATGTAAACTATTATTAATTTACTAATTAGGATGGTAAGAAGACAAATTTTGTTACTATGTGAGATAACTTAGGGGAATTTATAATATTAGGGCTTAAAAATATTTCCTTAACTTACATGAAGGGCTAAACTAGGAATGTCAAATTTGTGGTAAACCTCTCCCCTCTGAACTTCTGTGCCCGTGGTACACATCTATAATCTATAATGCCACTCTTGTCCTCTGAGCCTAGATATGACTTCAAAATCTTTCTCAATGCAGCACTGTGAACAGCAAGAGGTTGAGATTGGCATGAAAGATGAAGTAGACAGGTAATTGCCCCTAGAAGACTGTAAACCCCTCAGGGGTAGCCACTGGTCCAACTCAGGACTTGACATAGAGTAGATTCTTAATAAATGGTTTTTGGAATGAATGATGGACAGAGAGGTGGATGAATTAACAATGGATGCATGAATGAAATTTCATTTTTTTCTGAAACTGGTGGAATGCCTGTGGGGTGCATCCTTCTCTATGTCGTGGGGAATGCAGCACATATCACCTGGTGCCTTGTGAACACCAGCTCATAGAATGATAGAGCTGAAAGAGACTTTAGAGAATATCTAGCAACAACTTTTCAGTTATATAGAGATGAAAATAAGGTGCGGAGAGGGCACGCCTCTACGGTGCAGGCTCCAAAGCTCGGGAGCCACTCTGCCATACTCCACACCTTACTAACTGTGTGGTCTGCAGCACTCACTTTGCCTCTTCATCTGTAAAGTGGGGATAGTGATCTTGTCCGCCTTGTAGGGCTCCTGTGAAGCTTAAAAAGGTAAGGAATGCAAAGTGCTTAGTGTGCCTGGCACTTGATAAGTACCAAAAAAAATGTTAACTTTTTCCCTTATTCCCTTCTTTTCATTAATATTAGTTGAATCAGAGATGGTACTGTAAGTAGTTTTATCATAAGGTTTATCATATTATGTTATGCTGTGTTTTTCCCCATAAATCATCCTTTTTTTATCATCCCCATTTTAGATACATGGAAACTAAGACAAAAAATGTAAGGAATGGATTCTTATTCAATAAGAATAAAACATTTCCTATGTGGAAAACATAAAATTCCTAAATGCCATGTTCTTTTCTTTGGCTAATCATACCATTTCATAATACATAACATGCTTCAAAGAAAATATACTTATAATAGTTGTCTTTAAATAATACAGCAGTGTAGTTTAATAAAAAAGGAGTGGGCTGAATTGCCCTTTTGAAAAAACCTCAACATTTACATTATATATTCAAAGCTTCAGGTCAGTCATTAGTTGGGGAGTGGGGGGAGGAGGAAAAGGAAAAGTTTTAGCTGGCTTTTTGTTGGTTGCCAGGAAACATACAAAGGCAGCAGGAACAGATGAAACAAACAAACAACGCCACATTGCTGGGAAGGTGGCCTTCAGAGGCAAGCGTTTCATCGGGATGGAAACCTTGCAGCTGCGTCATCTAATGCCTCCAGACAAGAAAATGGAGTTTAAAGCCACAACATGTTACTAGAAGCGAGGTTAGCCAAAGAGATTTTGAAAAGTTGCATTTCTAGTGCATTTAAAATGGGGACTAGAAGCTGCATTCTGTGTCAGTTGCTATAAACATGGGGGAAGCTTTACACATTTATAATCAAGCCAGGTTCAATAGAGTATAAGAAGGGGGTGTTTTAAAATGATCTGACTGTGGATTTGGAAAATAAACTGTGAAATGAAGGAAGCGTGGTGGTTGAGAGCTTTCAGTTCCTACCTCTCAGCTTTGGACATTTGCCTCCCAATTGTATGCCTTGAAATGTACTTTCATTTTGGGATTCTATTGCTAAGTTGGGTTTCTTTTCAAAGGCACTTGTTGAGGGAAAGAAAGAAACCATATAGAAATAGCTGAAGGCTGCTGAAAAGAGGTGAAGCCATTATGAGTTACCAGAAGGCTGCACTTGAGTTGAACAAGGGGTCCCAGTCTGGGCCAAAGAGCCCCAAGAGGACAGAAGGTGCTACTGCAGGTGACGACCATGGCACAGCTCTGCTTGAAAACCAGCTCAGTGTGGGCGACTTTGTCAAAATACAGAGGGCCTTTGAGGTGAGCATTAATCTTATTTATGGGAGAGTTTGAGTTGTTCGTGAAGGAGACTAGGATGAAACAGAGAGAGATTTTTCTCTTAAAATTGTCTATATATTAATGGTTAAAACAAGGAATAGGAAAGAATCAGGCTTGAATTTAACACCAGAGTAATTTTATCCTTCAGTTCCTTGGGCCAAATAATATTTACTTTGAACTTGCTGCCGTTGAATATCGTTACCATCGAGGAAGGAAAATTCTTGGACAAAATTTTTCTTAGAGATTGATATATTTTTGGAAAACCAAAAGTTATGGTTGTGAGTGGGGAGAGCCAGATCTTGAAGGGGACTCCTAGTAATAACTGCCCTGGCATGTAACATGGAAGTAGAATTCTGGAAAGGCAAATACACACCTCTAGTTTGCGAAAATTCTCCCCAGCCTCACCCCAAGTGACACAGCTCCTTTTCAAAACTGATTTTGGCACTTCATTGCCCCAAGATCCCACGTGAGGGCCCAGTCTCCCACTCCTTTTGTAAATATTGGAGCAATGCCAATAAACACAAAATTTCAAGTTTTCATTTTAATTCTACATATAAAATAAACCTTAGGAATTTTAATTACAAATGAATAATTTCCTTCTCTCTATCTCAGTTAATTAATTTGAAATTCTGCAGCTATGCATAATGAACAGCACACATAAAAATGATTTTTAGTTTCTCGTGCGAATAGGAAGAAGTGCTCTTTCGTGCTGTGGAATTTAGGTAGATGTGAGCCTCCATCCGTTCTACTTCATTATGTTTGCTAAAATATGATCTCAGGTCTCCCGAAGGCCCTCTGGGGGTGCTTGGGAGTATCCATATTAATTTGAAACAGAAATATGATATTTTGGAATACCACCTTGGAATTAATAAAGCATGATGAAATCTAATTGGCACAAATTTTAGTCTTTAGTTATCCAAAAAAAGAGTCACTAACCACTGAAAAACTCTGCTATGCCCTGTTTTATATAACAAGATAGTTGTATAATAAATATACGTTAGTTGTATAACAAGTTATTTGTATAATAAGTTGTATAACAAGTTAAATTTACCTGTATTCATAAATTAATGTCACAATGGTATCAATCATTTCTTTATAATAGAACCTATCATATTTAGTAGCAAAGATGTGTTCTACACTTATCTCATTTTAATCTTCATATATTTGCTATTCATCCAACCCCATTTGTCTGAAGGATTTCAGTGCTGCTCATGTCCGATGCCCCAAATGAATTTGGCATATTTTGATAGACATAGAAAACATTTTGACAGCTTGAGGACATTCAGAAAAACATAACAGCAGATTATGACAGCTTTGACTCTGGAATGAACAGGAATGTGGCGGTTCTGATCTGGTGCTAAGAACACAAAGATTTGAATGGTAGGGTCTATTTGGAGAGTCAACATTATAAAGTTGATGTGATGGAAGTGAAACTGCTCCAGAAGGTTGGGGGTGGATGTTCTTTTCAAACTACTGATTAGTCTGGAGTGAACCCAAGTGAAATAGGACAATTCAACCTCAAGATTTTTTTTTTTACTTTAAATGTTTCAAAGTCTGGTTCACTTATTTTTAAATTACCAGTGGGAAAAGCAGGGACTACTGATGGACCAAAGGGGAAAGAGATTATAATTCAGAGTTTGCGTGAACATAGAGAATCTGATGACAGATTTAAAATAAAATATTGAGCTTCGCACACATATTTTCAAGAAAAATGAAGTCCACCCATTTTTAAGAGACTCGGCAGACATAGAATGAAACAATCCAATGGCAAATGTGCAACCAGGACTAAAAGTGAGGCCCTTGAGACAACACGATTTCCAAACACAGCGTGGACGCCTAGAGAAGAATGACACCAGACAATTTCAGTGGAGTCCAGTCCATCTGGACTCATCCAGTCCATGAGCATTAGGCCCACAGGCCACAGGGGTAGATTACTGTAAAAGGGAAAATTGCCCTCAGCGACTATCCTGCAGCACAGAACCCCAAAGGCAGTCCGATCACCCTAGACATGCTCTTGGAAATGCCAAGTTTCTGGCACTAGATCCCTTTATCCCTTATTTTGTTTTTTGTACACAGATTGCTTATTTGGGGCCAAAGAGTTGTCAGATATTAGGTAAAGCCCATCTCCTTAAATAGCAGTGGCAGTGCTTAACTGAAAAACGAGAAGTTGGGTCTTTGAATTGTGTAGTGAATGTTTCATATATGTTTCCAAGTGAAGTATTACATACCATATAAATCTTAGTAGCAACATCTAGGAATAAAGCAAGTAATGCTTACATTTATTGTACGATGGTATAAATGAGTCAGACTCATTAGTGTTTAAGAGCCGGGAGTCAGACTTCCTGGGTTTGAATCCCAGTTTTGCCACTTACAATATGACTTTGTGTAAATCACTTAACCTCTCTGGGCCTCAGTTTCTTTTATTTTTAACATGAGGATAATAGAGTTGTAGTGAAGATTAAATGAGATATCATCTGGAAAGCAATTGGAAGAGTGCTTTACATAGAGTAGGTGGTCAATTAATGTCAGTATTACACATTCAGTAATATGTAATACAAGGCCTCCAATGTTCTCTTGATTCTAACTCGTATATTTCCTAAAGAAAACTGAACTCTGAATAACACTCACAACTATGCTTCTGCACGCCTTTCAGTTGTGGTAGGAAGTGGAAGCAATAACAGTCAGAAAGACATAAGTTCACATTGAAGAGTACAAAAGCGTCGTCTTTCCATCTCCATTGCATATTTTATTAGCATGTGAAAGATTTTAATTGACATCTTAATCGTTTTCTTTGGACCAGAGAAATTACCTGGATAGAAGTACTAGAGAAGTAACTTGTGGATTTCATTTTCTTTCAAGTGATGGTGTCCTAAAAACCATATATCAGCCTGAAGGGAATGAAACTTGTATTATTCATAGAATTATAAAATGGTTGTTACTCAAACTTTCCTGTAGCACTTGCAATGCCTAGAGAAATTACATGGTCTCTGGATATTTATAATATTTTGATGTCAACCATATTTTACATTTTCTTAGATGCTTCAAAAACCAGCTATTGTGTGAGGAAGGATGGCTGTGGTTTGCTGATTTTCTAGGAATGCTGAGAAGGAGAGATGGGAAATGGAATTTTGGAAAAACTCCCTTGAGACCTGAAAAAAATTGAGTTTATTCCGAGAATCTGGCTATGTAGGTGTCTGAGTATTTCTTTCCTTGAATTCTCCATTGCTGACCTCTGCATACCAGGACATTCTGCTCCTTTGATCCTGGATGCCCTGTGGCCTGTTGGGTTTGAGACTGCAGTTTGCCTACACTACTGGACTCACTGGGTTGGGTGCCCACCTGCTTCTGTCAGTAACTGTATCTGTATCATCTCTTGGCACATCGATTCTGGCCCAGGCGGTGGGCCCAGAGCCAGGACCTGGCCCTACCCTGCCTACTCCATGCTGCCATTTGCCCAAGCCCTGCTAAACCTTTAGTTTAAATAGCTAGAAATGAAATCTGCTAAACCACGTGTAAAAGGTGACCTATTTATGCTCACAGTAGGAAGGGACAAAACAGCGTGAGAAAGGCATAGTAAAATCCTGGTGGGAAGTCCCCAGAGATGTTCAGGGGGATTCTCAGAGCAAACCTTTTTTGAATGGAATCTAAACACAATGCCCTTGTCTTAGCTTGTTCCCAAGAGATCAGAGAAGTTCAGGAGGCAACGCTGCAGGACCAAAAATTGTGCTTGAGGTGTAATAAAATGATTACATCCCCAGAGTTTATGATCTCCTCATGCTTGTTTATCTCTATAAAATTTCCGAGGTGCCTGTAGACAGATTCTACGGCAGGGCCTATGAACAGTGCTTCTTTGCTCCAACAGGACAATCAGGAGGGTCCTGATACCCTACCAGGCAGAGGCCGGGCTCTAGGGGAATACAGAAAGTGCGATTAGCCCTTGCCTACCTTTCCACTATTTGTCCTTCTTTCTAAACTGTCAGGATTTCTCCCAATTCTTTGAGGACACAGTCTTCTCTTGGCCTTCTCATTGCCCATAATTTCTTGGCTATTAAGTTACCCAAATAAGCCTTCCTGGATGTGTCTCATGTTCCAAAATTATTCTTGTCTCTTGATTCTTTCTTTTCTACCCCGGGCATCACCATCCCAAACACATAAATAAAATCACCCATCTTTGTCTCATTCCTTTTCCTCAGAACCGTTAGATTTTGCTCGTCTATGACAAAATGTGAGCTAGTCCATGAAGACCATTTAAAATTTTTTTAGGTAAAGCTGATAAAACTTAAAAACTCTGTATATTATGTTATCCAATAAAGTTTCAAATTAGAAAATCTTTATTTCTATAGGATGCACAATCTGTGTAAAACATGTATATTAGCTCGTGGATGATAGAGGTTTATTTCTTGCTCATATAAAGTAGAAAGCAGATATTTCTAATGGGTGGGGAGCTTCAAATAGGGATTCCGGTACCCAGGGTCCTCTATCTTCCACCTTCCATGCTTGCCAGTCATCAAGCTAGTAGCAGGGGGAAGAGATGAAAGAGCAGGTGGGGAAGGTTTGTGTGGATAAGGCTCATATCCCTACTGCAGGGGAAGCTGGAAAGTGATGACAGGTGTGTGCCCAGAAAACAGTCTCACTCATGATCCTTAGAGTTTAACAATAGGAAAATTTCCATCTCCTCTAACAAGCCAACATGCTTTATTTCATAGATTAGGGAGAGTCATGTGCCTAATGATGTTTTGTGTTTTGCCTTAGGTGCCAGGAAGTTCAAAGCTAAATTTAGTGTTCAATTGACACAACTACTTTAACACAGATTTTTCTGGAACAATTATCTGCTATTTTCATTATATGACTCTTGTTCTTTTATCTTGCTTTAATGGTCCAACCGCCTATGTACCGTTTGTTGTAAGTGAACTAAAACTCTTTCTGGAAATCAGTAGAGGTAAAATGATGAGTAAAAATTTAATATCTTTCATGTATGGTAAGATTTTATAAAGCACTTCTGTAAGTGTCATGTTATTTCATCCTCTCACCAGCCTGGAATGCAGTCAGGGCAGACATTTTTATTTCCCATCTATACATGAGAATGAAGCTCAAAAATATTTAATTGAATTACCCCATGGGGCAGAGCCAGGGCTCAGGGGGAGATTGTCAACTTTCCAGCCTATCATCTGGCATGGCTCCCACAGGCCACAAGGCAACCCCTCTTTGGGCTGTTGCTCGAAGGAACAGGAATCTAATGGGATAAAGACTTTGTCAACAGAACAAACATGTTAAGTTAGTAGCTCACAGGCGCTGTGCCCTGGTAACTTGCAATTAATGCTTTATCAGCAAATAATCAACTCCTCTAATAAAATTAATGCATGGAAAGGGGGAAGAATCAAAGGAAAAGATAAGAATGAACTACTGCTTTTTTATTATTTTTTCCTTTCTAAAGGCATCTCGGCAGAGGTTTGTGAGAAGGTAAACAGGTAGAGCTTAATCTGTAGCTCTATTATATAGTGCAGAGTGCAGTCAGCAGCCCCTGTCAATTCATCACCTGCTGAGCAAAGGCAGCAGGTCAGAGCATTTCTTGCCCCAACTCCCTTAGTGGAATCAGAAAACCTATTTTTGTTGGTGGCAGAAAATCAGTAAAGCTCCCCAGGGCCCCCTCCTCAGCATTAAGGAAATAGTGTGAAGACAAATCCAGTCCCACTGCAGCTGGCACGATTGGAAGTGACAGAGGAATGCTTTGGTGGTTTTGTCGGACTTGCTAGAATTCATGGGTGAGGTTAGCAGACGATGTCATCACCAAAGCACAAGCAAGGGAAGTTGTGCGTCAACACAAGTGAAGAATTGGTCTTCCTGAATGCTGCTGCCTTTATGCTGAATTTTGTGACAAGTTCTAACAGCTTCATGCCTTTTCCAATTTCTCTGTGTGCTTTTGTAACAGGTGCTTATAAAAACTGATCCGGATCAGAGAGGGTGATGAAGAGTGCTTTTGGTGAACGAACGTTTTAACCTTGAGCTTTGGCCAAGACTGGGGCAGAGAGGGCAGCCCAAAAGCTTGTTATAAAGGGGGAAGAAAGAAGCAAAGATGCCTATTACTATTCATTTGTAGTGCATCAACTTAGCCAGACCTGTAGACCAAGGGCACAGCCTAGTTTTTCAAATTTTCTGAGAACGAAAAAGGAAAAATGAAAAAGACAATGAAAGAACTGTAATTCTGGGCTATTTTGACTTCACATTTTATCAAGTATAGCAAACCCAATGATGACACCAGACCTACCAACTCAGTTGCTAGAAATAAGAAGCCTCTGAATTTAAAATAAAATAAGAATTTAATAAAATAAAAAATTCATTTCTTCACAAGCGCCAACCACATTTCAAGTACTCAGTAGCCACATGTGGCTAGTAGCTACCATATTGGATAGCACAGATTATAGAGCATTTTCATCATTGCAGGAAATTCTATTGGACAATGCTGCTTTGGACCCCTCCCATTGCATCCCACTAACTTGTTCCACTTCCTCACTCTGGCCACATTTATATGGCCAAGGGGCTATTCTTAGCCCCATAATCCCCCTGGAAACATACCAGAGCACTCACACCCTTACAACCTTAGAGGCCAAACTGATTCTTGGCCTCAGAGATACCAGAAATTATTTTCCTTCACTCTAGTCTAAGACTAAGTTTCCATATTCCTTCCCTAGGACTGTAAACAACGGGAACATCCATTCCTTTCAGCAGAATCTTTCCCTCCCCCTCTACCCACCTTGTCCCTCCTCACAGGTGTTTAGTCTGAATTTATGGTTCTAACAAGTCAGTCACAAAATCATCTGACACTGGAACATTACCCAAATTGTTTCAGTCATCCTGGTGGTATTTTAGTTGCTCTAATGGCACTCCTGTTTCAGGGCCTACCAAATGCTGGTGCCTCCTGACACCCCCCGCACCCCAATTTTCCAGCTAACTCCTACTCATACTTCATGTTTACATGCCACTCTCTCAGGAAAGGCTTCTCTCACCACCCAGGCTGGATTAACGCCTTACCAGGACCCTGTTTTCTCTTCTCATTGCTTCCTATATGTTCTTTTTGTTGCTGTAATGATGATGCTCTGATTAATACAATGCCGGTATTTGTTTAAAGACAAGTGGAAGGGTCAGGCAGGCAGAGAGAAGTCAGTGTGAGATCCAAAGATCCCGGAGGGCAGAGACCATAGTGCAAATGAGGTATCTGGAGGAGACGCAGAGCATCTAAGACCAGATCTCAGGGAAATCCTTCAAGGGGGTAGGGAAACAACTGGAGTTGATAACAATAAATAAAGAAGCAGGGTTACTTCTTGGAAATAGAAGGAGGAGAAGCAAACAAACAGAAAAGCAGGGTATAGCCAGTCATATAAAATTTCATTCATTTTTGTGATTCCTATTTATTTAAAAGTCCCTTTATTATTATGTAAAAAAAAAAGAAGGAATACATTATTCTCATTGTAAAAAATCCAAATTACACATGGAATTCCCCTCTTACCATGGCCCATTCTCAGCCACTGCACTGCCCTGGGTAACTACTATTCATGTTGCACTTTTCCAGTGTATTTTTTATTAATTTCTAGCCATATATGCACACACACATATCACATACAGCTTTATGTATATTATTATATTTTATACATTCACAGCAGAATGCCACACAAATTGATGCTAATCATGTGAAAAGATACTCAAATTCATCAACTCTAATAAAAAAGAAGACAGTCTTGGGGCCGGCCCCGTGACCTAGCAGTTAAGTTCATTTCATTCCACTTTGGTGGCCCAAGTTGGGTTCCCAGGCACGGACCCACACCACTCGTTGGAGCCATGTGATGGTAGCAACCCACATACAAAATAGAGGAAGATCGGGTTGGCGTAGTGGTTAAGTTTGCATGCTCTGTTTTGGTGGCCTGGGGTTCGCAGGTTCAGATCCCGGGCGTGGACTGACGCACTGTTGTCAAGTCACACTGTGGCAGCGTCACATATAAAGTAGAGGAAGGTGGGCACATATGTTAGCCCAGGGCCAATCTTCCTCAGCAAAAAAAGAGGATATCATCCTCCTTTTTTAAGCAACAGATGTTAGCTCTGGGCTAATCTTCCTCACCAAAAAAAATAGAGGAAGATTGACACAGATGTTAGCCCAGGGCAAATCTTCCTCAGCAAAAAAAATAAAAGAAAAAGAGAAAGAAGACTTTTTTTTCATTCATCAGTTTGGCAAAGATTAAAAAGATCAAAAACATTTACTGTTGGCAAAGCATCAGGGAAATGGGCACTATTACTATTATTGTAAATTGTCAAAACTGTTTTGGTTGGCAATTTTCCTGAATATATCAAATGTAAAATGTATCAAATGTATACTTTTTGAACCAGCAGTTCCAATTGTATGAGCTACTCTAAATAAATTATGATGTGCAGAAAAAATATATGCACAAGAATATTCATTGTAATGTTGTCTATAAAATGAAGTATTTAAAACAACCCAAATATTCATCAATAAATAAATGGAGACATAAATGACAGTATACTCTTCTGCTCAGCTATTAAAAGAATAAAGAATAAGGGAGACATATAAAATTGCCAAGATTTACTGTTCAGTGAAAATAAGAAAATTGCAGAACAGTGCATAATCATATTCCAAATGAAAAATGTATGTATTTGTGTGTGTAGAGGTGTCAATTATGGAAAAATAGAACTTGTTTGTAGCAGAGTAAGCTACAGCAAATGGCTATGTGGGTACATTATCTATGCATAATTCAATTTAACTATTAAAATGTCGGCATATCTTAACCTAAAGACTCCATGGTACTATTCTAAGTGTGTATAATGATGCTGAATTTAAAAGCAGTACCTTTTATAGATGCTTGACCTCCTACTAAGTAGTGTTTCTCCATCAGCTTCCTTTCACTAAGTTTTAGCATTGAAAGAGGACGATAGAGAACTATTTTATTGCCTTCATTTTACAGGTGAGAAAACAACTCCAAAGAGATTTGTCCAGGTCCCTGTGAGTTGTTGGCAGAGCCAGAACGTTGCCCAAAGTGGTCTGATATCCATTTTTTTGTCTCAGTGAACAACACTAAACGTAACTCTACTCAAGCTTATTTCTAATTTTCCAGTGTTGTTCTACACAGTATTATTCTATAACTTGGCCATTGTTCACTACTCTGATCCCCTCCCCAAACTTGCTATTATCGGTAAAACACATGAGCAGCTCTCTACAATATAGGAGAATACTGACAAGATATTTGCTAATTTACTCACTTACGATAAGTATCAACAGACACTTATTGAATGTCTACCCTCTGGAAGTCGAACATCACTTAGAGCCAGACCTTCCCTCACTGAGGGGTAAACCAACAAGCAAACGCACAATAACTCTTGTAATCGCTCAGTGCTCTGAGGAGAGAATAGTGTGGAAGGAGCACATGGCTCACATTGGGGAGGGGACTCCAGGAAGCTGCCTGGAGAAAGTAACATCCCAGCTGCCATCTGAGGGAAGGGGATCACACAAGCAGGTGAATGGAGGTTGAGGGAGTAGTTTTCTAGAAAGAGGATACAAAATGCAAAGTTCGTTGGGTGGAAGTAGTATGGCGCTTTCAGGGATCCATTTGTAGGAGTCAGAAATTCATCTCAAAGGGGAAAAGAACAAACGATGAAGCTGGAGCACCAAGCCAGAACCATCAGGAGGGCCTTAGGGAGCTGTGTGAGAGATGGATGTTTATTCTGGGGGCTGTAGGGAGACACTGATATGTTTCAATCATGGAAGTGACACTGTGGGATTGGTATTTTGGAAATGATAACTAAGGCTATACTTTTTGAGAATGGTTTGGGGTGGGAGCAGAACAGGGAAGAGGCAGGGAGGGCACTTAGAAGGCTGGCACAATGGCCTGGTGGTGCAGAAGCGATCAGTGGAGAGATTCAAGTGATACTCAGGAGCTATAATGCACAGGACTTGTTGACCAGTTGGGTGTGTTGAGTAAGGTAGTAACGTATATTGAGTTAGGGAGCACAGGAGGAGGAATGGGTATTTTTTCCCCTTGAATTTTTTATTTTGAAAAATGTCAAACCTACAGAAATATTAAAAGTGGAAAGATGAGTACAATGAACACTCATGTACCCTCCATCCAGATTCAACAGTTAACATTTTTCTATATTTATTTTATTTTTCTTTCTCTCTCTGTGTGTATATATATGTATATGTGTATATATGTATATATAGTATATATATGTATGTATATGTGTATATATGTATATATATAGTATATATATGTATATATGTATATATAGTATATATATGTATATATATGTGTATATGTATATATGTATATATGTATGTGTGTATATCTATCTATCTATGTATATCCTTTAAGAAGGAAAGCCACTCTGCCAGCACCTTGACTTTCACCTAGTGAGATCCACAGCAGAGAACCCAGTTGAGTCTGCTTAGGCTTCTGACCCAGAGAAGCTGTGTGATAATAAAACGGGCATTTTAACCATGCCTCTTCCCACAAAAAGTCAATTCTCTAAAGAAAAAAATAGTCAAATTCAAGATATTTTTTTGCACTTAGATTACATTTCACTGAGGGCACATGGTTGGAGAACTGGGCTTAAGGGTTACTAAAATTAATTTCATTTACCATTTGGTTATGTTATCAACTTCTTGCACAGCTAGGTTAGTATGTATTAAATTTTAGTTTTTTTAAAAAAATCCTTGTTTTAATTTCATTCTCTTGATTATGTAAAATATTTGACTAGCAGATATTTGGTCCTGTCCAAAGTGTCCATAAGACGTTTGGTCCACACCAAAAGGTCCTTGATATTTTGTCCTGTCCAAAACATCCATGAGCATATTTGGTACACGCCAAATGGCTTTTGACAGGACCAAATATTAAGGAACTTTTGAGGTGGACCCAATGCCTCCATGGATGTTTTGGACAGAACCAAATATGATCAGATATCAAGGACCTTTTGGTGTGGACCAAATGTCTGATGGATGTTTTGGACAGAATCAAATGGTCCTGCAAGTATCAAAGACCTTCTAGCATGGACCCAATGTCTCTGTGGACATTTTGGACAGGACCAAATATCACGGATATTTTTGGCGAGGACCAAATGTCTTATGGACATTTTGGTTAGGACCAAATGTCCTGCAAAGAAACATTTACATAGTAAAAAAGTCAAAACTATAGAAATGTATGCTTAGAAAAATTTTACTCTCCTCTCTATTCTTTTCTCACCATCCTCCCATCCCATTTAGGTAACCATTTTTATTAGCTACTGAATTCTCTTTCCTGTGGTTTTGGGTTTTTTAAAATACATATTACATGGATGTCTATGTGTATATTTTTTACTTCCACTTCTCTCTCATATAAAAGGGAGCAAGTGGATTATTCCACTTGCTATTCATGGATCTGTAGGCTGTGTTTTTCTCCCAAATTTTAATTCTGAAAATATTCAAACCCCCTCTTTCATCTCCACTGTCAACACAACTGCCATACAAACTGAGGAAGACTCGGAAATTTCAGGGTCATGTGAGCCATGGCCACAGCTGCATCAGTAAGCACCGGAAGCACCCGGGAGTCTGGGGTAATGTTGGTGGCATGCGTCACCACAGGATCAACTTTGACAAATATCAGCTATGTTACTTTGAGAAAGTTGGTATGAGGCATTACCACTTAAAGAGGAACCAGAGTTGCTGACCAACTGTCAATCTTGATAAACTGTGGACCTTGGTCAGTGAACAGACACTGGGAAATGCTGCCGAAAACAAGACTGGAGCTGCTCCCATCATTGATGTTGTGCGACCAGACTACTATAAAGTACTGGGGAAGGGAAATTGCACAAAGCAACCTGTCATGGTGAGGGCCAAATTCTTTAGTGGAAGACCTGAGGAGGAGATTAAGGGAGTATGTGTATTTGAGGGATTGTGTCCAGGTGACTTAACGTCAGATGGAGGGAAGTTCATTAAATGCTATCAGGTGTTTAAAAAAAAAAAAAAAATATATATATATATATATATATATATATATATATATATGTCATTTTAGCTATATTGCCTGTGGAATTTTCTCAATGGCCCTTTATTGCCATGCCACCCTTGGCCATCTTGCTGTCTCCCATCCTGTCTACCTCCCCTTTCTGCCACTATTCTCTTCTCTCCCCATCAGTCTAATCAAACAACAAAACCAAATCAATAAAAATGAATTCCAAATTCTTCTCCTTTCTTTAGAGCAGCTTGAGTCTTTTTCCTTCTTTGTTGATATCTTACACATATCTCAGGTTTCACTCTCCAACTAAATGGGAATCTCAAGAAATTTTCTCAAGCAAAGATATTTGGGCACCAAATATTAACTTGGTAGATTTTTCACCTTATAGGAACTGGAAATAATCCACTGAAAGATTTAGCTTTAGGTTTTTAGTCTTCTTGGTAAGAGCATCTTCAGTGGAGGAGAAAGGAAAGAAGCTGGATTGCAATAGGTTGAGAAAGTTGGAGGAGAGAAAATTGGGAAAATGTGTGAAAATGATTCTTTTAAGATGGCTGTTTGAAAAGAGAAGGATGGGGTAGTAGCTAAAAGCAGATAGTAACATTAAGGGAAGATTTTTAATGATTCAAGTGACTTGATTACTTTTAAATGCTGATGCTATGCTCTAGAGTACCAGTGTCCCCTGGAGGGGAACTTTACAGGCATCTGGTGCCTGGGTTTTGTGGCTAATTCCCAGGGGATGCCCCTTGATTGCCTGGCTCAGGTGGCCAGTGGGACTTCTGTTCCTGGGTCCCACGGGACTGTAGCAATCAGAGGGAGAGTTCTTGACAGGCTATCATCCTTAGGGCACTGCACAGAAGGCAGACTGAGGCCCACCTCCCAGTCTTTCTGTGAAGGAGGACACTTAGCTTGTCCTGGAGCTTCAGACTGAGGGGCAGGCTTCAGGTTTGGCACATATTTAGTGGCCTATGGAGTTGCTCTTGAGGAATGTAGGCTGTGGACACCATCTCAGTGCTGTCCCTCTGCCTTGTTCTAACTTGTCAGTATCTCTCAGAAAGTGGTTTATACACTCATCTAGAGCCCCGATTTTTGCAATTGCTGCCCAGGGGACACCTTTGGATTGCCTGGCTCTGGTGGCCAGGCGGCCTTACGCTTGCAGTCCCTTAAGACTGTATATATTTGAATCCTTTTAAAAGGTGCTGCCTGATGGTCTGGCTTCCAGTCAGCTTGAATCTAGGTGTTGAGATCCTTCTTTTTGTGATACTCATGAGTCTTAGCACATCCTCAACTACTGGTTGCTATTAAAAATTTAATAGACTGCTTGGACAAACACAGAGGTTTGAAAGATGACCAAGAGATGGGGCAGGGTTGAATGACAAGGTTCATCTCCTACATGAGGCCACTCCTTCAAGACTGGGAGAGGTGGTTGTTTCATCTACTGTATAGAAACCAACACAGAGAGCCAAGCAAAATGAAGGAAAAAGGGATATGTTCCAAGTGAAACAACAAGATAAATCCCCAGGAAAAATAAATCTTAATGAAATGGAGATGAGTAATTTATCTGATGAGTTCAAAGTAATGGTCATAAGGATGCTCACCAAACTGGGGAAAAGGATGGATGAACATAATGAGAAGATCAACAAAGAGATGCAAAATATAAGACAGTGCCATATACAAGTCACAGAGCTGAAGAATACAATAACTGCACTTAAAACTACATTAGAGAGGATCAACAGCAGACTAGATGAAGCAGAAGAAAAGATCAGTCAACTCAGAGACAAGGCAGTGGAACTCACCCAATTAGAGAAGCAAAAAGAAAAAAGAATGAAAAAATATGAAGATAGCTTAAGGGACTTATGAGACAACATCAAATGGACTAATATTCACATGATAAGACTCCTGGAAGGAGAAGAGAGACAGAAAGGGGCAGAGATCGTATTTGAAGAAATAATGGCTGAAAACTTCCCTAACTTGGGGAAGGAAACAGACATCCAGATTCAGCAAGCCCAGAGTGTTCCAAATAAAATGAACCCAAAGAAACCCACAGCAAGATACTTTATAATTAAACTTTCAAAAGTTAGAGACAAGGTGGGGTTGGCCCGGTGGCATAGTGGTTAAGTTTGTGTGCTTCACTTCAGTGGCCCAGGGTGCATAGGTTCAGATCCCAGGTGTGGACCTACATACCTCTCGTCAAGTCATGCTGTGGCAGCATCCCACATACAAGATAGAGGAAGATTGGTACAGATGTTAGCTCAGGGACAATCTTCCACAAGTAGAAAAAGAGGAAGAGTCTCAATGAATGTTAGCTCAGGACCAATCTCCTTCACAAAAAAAAGAAAAATTTAGAGACAAGGAGAGACTATTAAAAGCAGCAAGAGAAAAACAACTTGCTACATACAAGGGAACCCCTATAAGACTATCAGCAGATTTTTCAGCACAAACTTTGCAGGCCAGAAGGGAGTGGCATGATATATTCAGTGCTGAAAGAAAAAAACTTCCAACCAAGAAAACTCTGCCTAGCAAAGTTATCATTCAGAATTGAAGAAAAGATATGAGTTTTCCAGACAAGCAAAAGCTAAAGGAGTACTGCACCTCTAAACTAGCCTTACAAGAAATGTTAAACAGACTTCTTTAAGCTGAAAAGAAAAGGGTGTTAATTAGTAACAAGAACACATATGAAAGAATAAATCTCACTGGAAAAGTAAATATACCATAAAGGTAGTGGATTAATTGCTTATGAAGCTAGTATGAAGATTAAAAGAAAAAAGTATTAAAAATAACTATTCTTACAATAATTAGTTAAGGGATATGTAAGATAAAAAGATGTAAAATGTGATATCTAAAACATAAAATGTGGGGGAGGATAGCAAAAATATTAAGATTTAGAATGGGATCAAACTTCAATTGTTATCAATTTAAAATAGACTGTTGTAGATAAAAGTTGTTATACAAAACCACAAAGCAAAAACCTATAGTAGCTACATAAAAGAGAAATGAATATAAGCATACCACTAAAGGAAGTCATCAAGCCACAAAGGAATAGAGCAAGAGAAGAAGAAAGGAACAGAGAGGAACTACAAAAACAGCTAGAAAACAATTGACAAGATGGCAATAAGCACATACCTATCAATAATTACTTTAAATGTAAATGGACTAAATACTCCAATCAAAAGACATAGAGTGCCTGAATCAATAAAAAAGCTAGACCCATCTCTCTTTGCTGCCTACAAGAAAAACACTTTAGATGTATATTCCATGCAGATGAAAACAGAAGAAAACTGGAGTAGCTATACTTATATCAGACAAAATAGACTTGAAAACAAAGACTGTAATAAGAGACAAAGAAAGGCATTACATAATGATAAAAGGTAAATCCAATATGAGGATATAACATTTGTAAATATTTATGCACCCAACATAGGAGCACCTAAATATGTACAGCAAATATTAACAGACTTAAAGGGAGAAATAGACAGCAATGCAATAATAGTAGGGGACTTGAGTACCCCACTTACATCAATGGATAGATCATCCAGACAGAAAATCAATAAGGAAACATTGGTCTTAAATCACATGTTAGACCAGATGGACTTAACAGTTATTTACAGAACATTCCATACAAAAGCAACAGAATACACATTCTTCTCAAGTGCAATGGAACATTTTCCAAGATGGATCATATGTCAGGCTATAAAACAAATCTCAATAAATTTAAGAGGATTGAACTCATATCAAGCATCTTTTTCCAACCACAATAGTATAAAACTAGAAATTAATTACATGAAGAAAACGAAAATTTAAAAATATGTGGAGATTAAACAACATGCTACTGAATAACCAATGGGTCAAAGAAGAAATCAAAAGAGAAATAAAAAAATACCTTGAGACAAATGAAAATGGAAATGTAACATACCAAAATTTATGGAATGCAGCAAAAGCAGTTTTAAGAGCAAAGTTCATAGCAATAAATGCCTACCTCAAGAAACATGAAAAGTCTCAAATAAACAACCTAACTTTACACTTCAAGGAGCTATAAAAAGAACAAATGAAGCCCAAAGTTAGTACAAGAAAGGAAATAACAAAGATTAGAGCAAAAATAAATGAAATAGACTAAAAAGACAATAGGCAAGATCATTGAAACTAAGAGCTGGTTCTTTGAAAAGATAAACAAAATTGACAAACCTTTAGCTAGACCCACCAAGAAAAAAGAGAGTGGGCTCGAATAAATAAAATTAGAAATGAAAGAGGAGATGTTACAACTGATACCACAGAAATACAAAGGATCATAAGAGACTACTATGAACTGTTATATGCCAACATGTTGGAAAACCTAGAAGAAATAGATAAATTCCGAGGAAGATACAGCCTACTAAGACCGAATATTGACAAAATATAAAATCTGAACAGACCAATTGCTAACAGGGAGATTGAATCACTAATCAAAAACCTCCCACAAAACAAAGTCCAGGACCAGATGGCTTCACTGGTGAATTTTACCAAACATTCAAAGAAAAGTTAATACCAATCCTTCTCAAACTCTTCCAAAAAATAGAAGAGGGAGGAACTCTTCCAAACACATTTTATGAGGCCAACATTATCCTGATACCAAAAGCAGGCAAGAATGCTACAACAAAAGAAAATTACAGGCTAACATCCCTGAGGAACACAGATGCAAAAATCCTCAACAAAATATTAGCAAACTGAATTCAACAATACATTGAGAAGATCATACACCATGATCAAGTGGGATTTATTCTAGGATGCAAGCCTGGTTCAACATCTGCAAATCAGTCAATGTGATACACCACATTAACAAAATTAAGGATAAAAATCATATAATCATCTCAATAGATGCAGAAAAAGCATTTAACAAAATTCAACATCTTTTATGACAAAAAACTGTCAACAAAGTGGTTATAGAGGGAATGTACCTCAACATAATAAAGGCCATATATGACAAGTCCACAGCTAACACCATATTCACTGGTGAAAAGCTGAAAGCTTTTCCTCTAAGATTAAGAACAAGACAAGGGTAAATACTCTCACCACTTTTATTCAACATAGTATTGAAAGTCCTAGCCAGAGCAATTAAGCAAGAAAAAGAAATAAAATCCATGCAAATTGGTAAGTAAAAAGTAAAACTGTCACTATTTGCAGATGACATGATATATGGAGAAAACCCTAAAGACTCCATCAAAAAACTGTTAGAACTAATAAATTCAGTAAAGTTGCAGAATACAAAATTAATACACAAAAATCTGTGGTGTTCCTTTACACTAATAAAGAACTATCAGAAAGAGAAATTAAGAAAACAATTCCGTTTGCAATTGCATCAAAAAAATAAAATAGCCACAAATAAATTTAACCATAGGGGTGAAAGACCTGATATTGAAAACTATAAGACACTAATGAAAGAAAAAAAATAAACAAAAAAATTAACTCAAAATGGATTAAAGACTTGAATGTAAGACCTGAAACCATAAAACTCCCAGAAGAAAATATGGGCAGTAAGTTCCTTGACATAGGTCTTGGTGATGGTTTTTTGACTCTGACACCAAAAGCAAAAATAAACAAGTGGGACTACATCAAACTAAAAAGTTTCTCCTTAGCAAAGAAGACCAACAAAATGAAAAGGCAACTTACTAAATGGGAGAAAATAATTGCAAATCATATATCTGATAAGGGGCTAATATCCAAAACATGCAAAGAACACATAAAACGGAATAGCAAAAAACCTAAACAACCTGATTGAAAATGGGCAGAAGATCATAATATACATTTTTCTAAAGAAGACATAAAGCTGGCCAACAGGTACATGAAAAGACTCTCAACATCATTAATCACCAGGGAAATTCAAATGAAAACCACAATGAAGTATCACCTTACACCTATTAGAATAGCTATTATCAAAAAGACAGGAGTGTTCCCAAGGATATGGAAAAGAGGGAACCCTTGTGAACTATTGACAGGAATGTAAATTGGTGCAGTCACAATGAAAAACAGTATGGAGTTTCCTCAAAAAATTAAAAATAGAACTACCCGACGACCCAGCAATTCAATTTCTGGGTATTTATCCAGAGAAAGTGAAAACACTGTTTCAAAAAGATTTATACACCCTGATGTTTATTGCACATTATTTACAATAGCCAAGATACGGAAACAATCTATCTGTCCATCAATGGATATATGGGTAAAGAAATTGTGGTATACAATGGAATATTATTCAGCCACAAAGAAGGAAATCTTAGCATTTGTGACAACATAAATGGACTTCAAGGGTATTATGCTAGGTGAAGTAAGTCAGACAGAGAAAGACAAATACCATTTGCTCTCTCTTATATGTGGAGAAAAAAAAAAAACAGACAACACACCAAGCTCATAGATACAGAAAACAGATTGATGGTTGCAAGAGGCAAGGAGTGATGGGTGGGAGAAATGGGTGAACTTTTTTTTTTTCAGTTTAAATAAATTGAATAAAAAATAAATGCTGACATCTGATTGATGTCTCCTCTCCTCCTCTTCATTCTTCTCCTTCGTTTTTGTGAATTAGGAGTCAAACTTCTCTGTTAGGAATGGACAGGGAAATGATGAAGTAGGAGTTTGAAGAAAGTAGAGAATAAAAGTAAGAGTTGACCAAAGAAACATGGAAGGGTTCCCAATAGTATAGAGGGACCTTTGAGGTTGGAGGTCATGTATTTTATTATAGTGACACAAATTCTGCCCATTTGTAGGATCTTTGTCCATCAGTGTTCAACAGCTTGAGTGTAGGCATGGAGGTGATGCTTTTCTGGGACTAGTGTTTTGCTATGTACCTGGGATGAAAGGATGAGAGATCAAAGCAATGAGTATCATGGCCAGAGATTGGTTGAATTGTTAGATCTTTGGTTTGAGAAGGACGCTAGAGCAGGAAGGAGCTGATAATTTGTTTGAAAGGATTTCCCCCTAGAACCTGGACTGGAATCTTTCCGACCTTTAAGTCATTTAACGCTTACTTTATTGATTCAGCATTCATATGTAAATCTTAAGTACATCATCATAAAGCTTTACGGCTCTGAATAAATAGCTTTTATCAAAACTGCAAGAGTTCATTCAGGTATACACATTCCAACTTCATTTTTTTCTGGTTTGTTGTTGACCATGTTAACCTAGGGAGAATCAGGTTTTACTGAAGTCGACATATTTGTGGTGCGGTGAAAGTGGTTAGGAACTGGAAATCCTCGGTTCTAGGCCTATTTCTGCCAACAGTGAGTTATGTGACTCCAGAGAAGTCTTTTTAACTCTCTGGGCCTCATTTCTTCCTTTTAAATGAAGAGTTTGGTGTAGATTCTCTAAACTTCCTTCCATCTCTAACACGCATGAAATTCATGGGTGCATGAAATTCTTCGACTCAATCTGTGTTTCCAACAAAGATTGGAAACAATTCCAATAAAGATTGTTGCTGTTCCAACAACAAAGGAACACCAATTGTTTTTAAAGATGTCTCAAAAACAAAATTGTTTTTAAAAACAGTATATGTTTATCCTGCTGTAGTAGTATTTCCAAATAAAGATCAATGAAGCTCAATTATCTCTTGGCTCATCCCCCCAACTTTCTAGCTTAAGCAAAATGGATGATAGTGATAAACATCATTTAGGTCTAAAGCAGAGAATTGAAGATTTCCATAGACTTAGAGAAAAATGATATGGACAGTTACATTTCTCAGGGACTGTGATTATCTTTATTTAAAAGAGAAAGGTAGATTTATTGATTTTTTATTCGCAGCTGCAATTCACTTTGAATTCACCAGTTGGGTAGGAAATCTAACTGTTGAATTTTTGGTTCTGGAGAGTTTAGTTCCAAACGTTAAATTCAGTATAGGGATTTCAAGGCCTGTGTCTTTGTTAATCACAAAATTTTAACTCCGTTCAGATTGGTGGGCTCTTGAATTATTAATATCATAGTGTAAATGAAAATTAAAACCGACTAAAATCTATTGAAGCAAGAGAAAAAAAGCAATATGAACCTTGGCTGGTAGACTAGTCTCTCCCTTTCTGTTGTTTAATCTCTCATGAATGTTCATTGGTAGGTGAAAATTGCGGGGCATGATATACACTGATGTGTCTGTTTTGAAATAACATATCTAATCTTCTGCTCCAGAAGATGTGCACAGAGTTTGACAGCAACCCTAATACATATTCATAACCAATACACTTTGTAACCAAGGGACATTGAGGCAAGTGCAACAGAATGAAGCATGAGAAAGCAGCATGTTAATTTTAAATTTAATTATAGAGATGGGGGAAAGGATGCATTTTGATAGTGTATACTCATTCAGCTGTCACGAGACATTACCCAAAAATCATGACTGATATTTGACAGAAGAAATATTATTTTTAGTGAAGTGCTTGATAAAACTAGCAGGTTCTGAGGAAAACAAGATTCTGAGATCCTATTAGAAATTATTTTTCACATAGAAAAAAAGAAACATTGCAGAATTCCAATGATCTGAAGTAAAGACAAAACAAAAAAGCTGTCAAACTAAGGAAGATTTTCTGGTTCATACAAGATTTTTGTTTATGGAATGTTTTTGAAGTGCATAAATGCTAAATTCACTTTAAAATTAGGAAAAACAATAATTAATATGATTCTTGTGATTTTATTACTTTTGGTAACCTAGAACCAGAAGTAATAAAAATTTCCATTCATTGTGACCAGCACACCTAGGCTCCTCATGGAAGTGTAAGTATTTGAAGAGCGTAGACCTTGTTTGTCTTGTTCAAAGCTGGTGCTGAGCGCTTAGAATAGTGTTTGGCATGGAGTAGGCACTTAATAAATATTTGTTGAAAGAATGAATGAATAAATAAATCTACGCCATGCTACCTTGTGTAGTGTACAGGCTCAACATACGTTTATTAATAAATAGACCAATGGATGGTTGGATGCATGGAAGTATTTCTCTAAGTGGCTTACAACTCACCATTTGCATTAATTTTCAGGATATAGAAGTAAATACTCACCAATGGATGAGGGCAGTGAACCTTGGGTCAGTGACATGCGAACCCACTGTCAGCTTTGACAGAGGAGAAAATATCCAGATTTCTGAGCAAATTGGGTTGTGCTCTCTCTCCCTAGTTTCTAACTGAGATTTGTATTCTTGTCTTCGGCAAGTTCTTATTTACAGAGTAGGAGAAAAGAAGAAAAGTTTTATTGTCTCATTTCATTATAAACTATTGCTATAGGAAAAAGTTAAAAAAAAACAAACACAACATTTCTAAGAGTTGGCAGATTTTGAAAGAATTAAGTGTCTGCTTTGGGAATGTATTGCTCTGTTTTGCCAGAAAGTATGTAAATGGTTAGGCTTACTAGAACTGTTTTTTAGCAACCAATTGGTGAGACTTATGAAGATGAGAATACCCCAGCTTGGTGAGGGTCTTGGGTATAGGCAATCTCTCACTTTGTTGATGGAAATGTAAATTTGTTCAACCTTTTGGAGGAGGATTTGGCAGGATATAGCAAAAACTTTAAGACTGTGCAAATTCTTTGACTCAACAATTCTCCTTCTAGGGAATTTACTTCAGGAAATAACTGGACAACTAAGCAAAGATGTATGTGCAGGGATGCTTGTTGCCGGGCTGTTTATATAAAACAGCAAAGCATTGGGAACAATTGAAATTTTAGTAATGGGGGTTTAAATTGTATGTCTTCTCCATAGAATATTCTGCAGCCATTAAAATGACGATAAAGACCAACGTATATTGTACAAGGCATATAGCTTCATGGCATGATGTAATGTGGAAAAAGCAGCATAAAAGATATGTATATAATTATTTGGTAAATAATACACAGATATTTCTATTTCTTCCTAGAAAAAAAAATCTGAAAGGCTGATAGTATTATGGAGGATTTTAATTTTTGCCTTATCTATACTTTGTATTTTCTATAGTAAAAACATGGATTATTTTGTGCAAAAAAGAAATAATTTTTAAAATGTATATGCACACTCACACATTGCTAATTGAAAGCACATGATCTCTTCTTAATGACAAAATGGCTGTCACGTTTCTTACAAAGGGTGTATTTTTAGAGATTTTCACTTAGCTTTAGTGCCCAGTTTTCACATAAGTTACAGTGAAATACGAATCTTATAACGCTCAGAGGCTGAAGGGAATTTTACAGAATTCATGCTTTTTTTAAAAGACAGGCAGCTCACCAGAATTGACTGTAGCTGCAGAAAATGCTTTCTAGGCAAAAGGAAATGATTTTTAGAATATTCTTTGAAAGGGATTCAGGAAGACAGGAAGATTTTCTAAAGGTCTAACGTTGTGCCTGAGATAATCAACCAGACATTCTGAATATATTAGCTTTATTGCAAAAACAATTGGAGGCAATAACTAGTTATTTTCCTCCTCAATAATTTAATAGACATGCAAAATAAATTCACAAACATTATCTTAAGAAGGGCTGAATGAGAATATGTCTACTTTTCACTTTTATTAGGAGTTCTAAGAGATGCAAGAGCACTAATTTTCACTTCAAAATGACCAGACAGAGAATCTTGACTAATAGGAACAAAAGGCTATACTTTAAAACACGATTAGGTAGTTTTTATTTGGAAGGTCTACATTCTAACTGGAACAAATTATCTATGGGAAGAAGGTTCTATTAAAGCCGTACTAATTAAATTTTCAATTGAAGCGACTGAGAATTAATTATTTTATGCTCTATGTTTTATAATGAAATCAAATTTCCAAATTTCTTAATATTTCCCTACCTGCACTAAATATATGCTCGTGAATTTAGCTTGATATGGATGTGTCTTCAACAATAATAACTGCTGTTTGAACAGAATTGTTTAATGTAAGATGGCCTTGTATACAGATTATCTTATTGGGCCGTCATATACATCCTGAGAGAAGTTTTGACTGGCCTGTGGTCACACAAATGTTATGTAGCAAATTCAGGCATAAAACCCCGGTACTAAATCAGTACTAATTTAAATACAGATGTAAATATATATGCACATATGTTTAAATATATGCATATATACACATAAATATAATACATGTAAAATTTACATATATGTAAATATATATATCTCTCAAGATGGCTCGAAGATAAATTATTTTGCTACTCAGCACTGAATCTAATACAGATTGAGAGTTTATAGCAACAAAATCATAGTATATACAAGCTCATTTTTAGATTGAAGGGTTTTCTTATCTTCCTTTCTGTGGAGTTACCTTCTGCCAAGAAGTCCAGGATACAAACCTCCAGCTCACCTGCAATTCATACAGTAGCAGTACAAGTGGCTCAAGATGAGATGTAAGCCACAATGACACCCAATGATGAAATGTCAGTCTTGTATGTATGAAATAGTCTTGGTTTCTGGAACAGGTAAACTTTACTTCACTGGGCTCACTCATGACAGTTTTATATTGTGCCTCTGAGGAAGAAGCAGCTGAAACAGTGTGTACAGTTGCTGTTTCATATTAAGCCAAAAACAAGCATCTGCTACCATGATGGCAATGGTCACAGAAACTGAGGGCTTCAGATAATCCTGTCAGTAGAGTCTCCTTCACGCATTCTTCTAACCCACTGAGAAGTCTCTTAGAACCATCTAGGTAGCAACTATCCACCCCTAATACACAGGATCAGTTTACTAAAATTACTGATTATGTACATCTCCAAAGCCTTACACACACCCATATACACACACACACACACATACACACTTCAACAAATGAATTTAGCTAAATCCTCAGAGAAGATTCATTGCTGGCATGATAACACATTAAATTATCAACTCATCCTGATAACAGCCCTGAGGTATTGTTATCCCTATTTAGAGGTTCAGTGACTGAGGCTGAAGCTTAGAGCTCCAAATATACAACCACACAATCTCCCTGCCATGGCGTGCGATATGTGTAATATAATGGAATGAATGAATGAATTCTAGTCCCAGAACATAAGTAGGAGCCACTGATAAAATGAGGAGCAATTGTGTGGTAAAAGTTAATGCATTTGTGCTTTTAAAGCTTGTATAAAAGATCACATACTTTAATTGTACATTTAACTAATTTACTAAAGCTGACATATAATAGAATCAATAAACATAAACCACATACTGATTAAGGCATAAGACTTATTGAACAAGTTAGAGTTTTTTAGTAAAGGCAAATTCCTAAATTTTAACCAAAGCTATTGCAAAAACATAATTTTATTTTCATACTTAAAACAGAAAAAACTAACGAGTGAACAATCAGTAACAGAACTGTCAGGTAGATCATACAGTTGCACTTTTCTGTCAAATTTCGTAAATTGAGTGTGCTTCTCAAGTCTTCCCCCAGTGCATATTGGCATTACCAATATGCAGAAAATTATCAGGTTGATTGTTTATATTACTTTTGGGAAGAAAATTTGTTTCTTATTTGCAATTCCATATCCTAGAATATAAAAAAGAAATTGTTTTGGTTTTTGTCAATTAGAACAGTTTCTTTTTCTTAGAAATAAAAATAAATTACTAGCTCATAAGAAGAAAATACTCTGAGATTCAGCTTTAAAATGTTTTTTTTTAATGGGATAACATAGATATAAGGTTGATGTCATTATGTGATGGTTTAAAATAAAAGATCAACATTGACTTAGCTTTCAGAAACAATTTGCAGTTTTGGTTCAGATGGAGTGTTTTTAGAATAAGATTTCTTTCTATACACTTAAAATCTGGGTCACTGAAAAATTTCCATGTATCTAAACTTTTTTAGACTAAAGATAATTTAATAAAGGTAAGAATGATGGAATTCTTAGTAGTTCAAAGGGCTAGATGCCAATTATTTCTCAAAAAGTTAATTTAATTAATTAAAAGCCTAGACTAACTTCTACTAAACACTTGATTACTTGGTTCTTACACACATATATCAGCTAATCTTTTTTTTTTTTCATTAAGACTTTACATTTTTGGAGCAGTTTTAGGTTCACAACAAAATTAAGGGGAAGGTACAGAGATTACCCACATTTCCTACCCTGAAACATGCATAGCCTCCCCCATTCTCAACATCCCCCACCAGAGTGGTACATTTGTTACAATTGGTGAATCTATGTCACAATCACCCAAAGTTCACAGCTTACATTAGGGTTCACTCTTGGTGTTGTACATTCTCTGGGTTTGGACAAATGTATAATGACATGTATCCATCATTACGTATCATTAGAGAGTAGTTTCACTGCCCTAAAAATCCTCCATACTCTGCCTATTCATCCCTCCCTCCCTGCTAACCCCTGACAACCACTGATCTTTTTACTGTCTCCACAGTTTTGCCTTTTCCAGAATGTCATGTAGTTGGAATCATACAGTATGTAACCCTTTAAGGTTGGCTTCTTTTACTTAGTAATATGCATTTAAGTTTTCTCTATGTCTTCATGGCTTGATAGCTCATTTCTTTTTAGCACTGAATAATATTTTATTCTCTGGGTGTACCACAGTTCATCCATTCACCTACTGAAGGATATCTTGGTTGCTTCCAAGTATTGGCAATTATGAATATGAATTATGAATAAAACTTCTATAAACATGTGTGGACATAAGTTTTCAACTCCTTTGGGTAAATACCAAGGAGCATAATTGCTACATGTACATATGGTAAAAGTATGTTTAGCTTTGTAAGAAACTGCCAAACTATCTTCTAAAGTGGCTGTATGATTTTACATTCCCATCAGCAATGAATGAGAGTTCCTGTTGCTCTACATCCTTGCCAGCATTTGTTGTCAGTGTTCCAGATTTTGGCTGTTCTAATAGCTGTGTAGGGATGTCTCATTGTTTTAATTTGCATTTCCCCAATGACATATGATGTGGAGCATCTTTTCATATGCTTATTTGCCATCTGTATATCCTCTTTGGTGAGGTATCTATTAAGATTTTTGGCCCATTTTTAAATTGGATTGTTTGTTTCCTTATTGTTGAGTTTTAAGAATTCTTTGTATATTTTGAATGAGTTTTTTAGCAGATGTATCTTTTGAAAATATTTTCTCCCAGTCTATGGCTTATCTTCTCGTTCTCTTGACATTGTACTTCATAGAGCCAAAGTTTTTAATTCTAATGAAGTCCAGATTATGAATTCTTTCTTTCATGGATCGTGCTTTTGGTGTTGCGTCTAAAAAGTCATCACCAAACTCAAGGTCATCTAGGTTTGCTTCTATGTTATCATCTAGGAATTTTATAGTTTTGTCTTTTACATTTAGGTCTATGATCCATTTTGAGTTAATTTTTGTGAAGAGTGTAAGGTCTGTGTATAGATTCATTTTTTTACCATGTGTGTGTCCAGTTATTCCAGTATCATTTGTTGACAATATTATCTTTTCTCCATTGTATTGCCTTTGGCTCTTTGTCAAAAATCAGTTGACTATATTTATGTGGGTCTATTTCTGGGCTCTCTTTCAGGTCCATTGATTTATTTGTTTATTCTTATGCCAATACTACACTGTCTTGGTTACTGTTGGTTTATAGTAAGTCTTGAAGTGGGGCCGTGTCAGTCCTCCAACTTTGTTCTTGTCCTTCAATATTGTGTTAGTTCATCTGGGTCTTTAGCCTCTCTGTGTAAACTTTAGAATTAATTTGTCAATATTCAAAAATAACTTGCTGGGATTTTGACTGGAATTACATGGAACCTATAAATTATCTTGGGAAGAATTGAGATCTTGACAATATTGAGTCTTCCTATCTATGAACATGGAATATCTCTCTGTTTATTCAGTTCTTGATTTCGTTGATTGGAGTTTTGTAGTTTTTCTCATACAGATCTTATACATATTTTGTTAGATTTATACATATTTCCTTTTTGTGGATGCTAATGTAAATGGTATTGTGGTTTTAATTTTAAATTCCACTTGTTCATTTCTGGTATATAGGAAAATGATTGACTTTTGCATATCAACCTTGTATCTTGCAATCTTGCTGTTAACACTTATTTCCAGGAGTTTTTTTTGTTGATTCTTTCAGATTTTCTACATAGAGGATCATCATCTGCTAACAGAGACAGTTTCATTTATTTCTTCCCAATCTTTATACCTTTTATTTTCTTTACTTGTCTTATTGATTTTCCAATATGCTGCTGAAAAGCAATGGTGAGAGGGGACATCCTTGCCTTAGACCTGATCTTAGTAGGAAAGCTTCAAGTTTCTCACTATTAATATGATGTTAGCTGTATGTTTTGGTAGATATGCTTTATCATGTTGAAGAAGCTCCCTTCTATTCTTAGTTTACTGAGAATCTTTATCAAGAACGGGTGTGGAATTTTGTCAAATGCTTTTTCTGCATCTATTGATATGTCAGTTAATCTTCATAACAATTTCTTGAGATTCATATTGCTATATCCACTTTACAAGTGGGGAAATTAAGGATCAGCAGTGAAGTAACTTGCCAGTAGTTCCCACAATTACTGGTGGAACCTGGATTAAACCTACAACTGTTTGACCTGCTCTACAGTATGCTGCCTCCCAATGGTTGCTGTCAATCCTGACTCTGGCTCTGAGATAGTAGGAAAAGTAGATTCTCTAGTTTTGACTCTCACCAAACTAAACACCCTATCAATATTAAGCTATATACTTATTTGAAATACAAATGATTCTCATTATTCATGGATTCTTTATTTGTGAATTGGCCTACTTGCTAAAATTTATTTTTAACTCCAAAATCAACACTCAAGGCACTTTCATGGTCATTTACAGACAGGTACAGAGTGGCCAAAAATTTCAGTCTTCAGATGTGCATATTCTAGGCTGAGGTCAAACAGAGTGACACTCTGTCTTCTTATTCCAGTTGTAATACTCTAAACAAGTGTCTTATTTGTAGTCTACTTAATGCCAAATGTTTTGCACTGTGTGCTTTTTGTTGGGGATTTCACTGTTTGAAATGTCCCCCAAGTATAGGGGTAAAGTTCTCTCTAGTGTTCCTAGGTGCAAGAAGGCTGTGATATGCCTTATGGAGAAAATACATGTGCTGGATAAGCTTTGCTCAGACATGAGTTATATGGCTGTTGGCCATGAATTCAATGTTAATGAATTCACAATATATATTAAACAGAGTGTCTTTCAACAGAAACACATGTAAAACAAAATTATGAATTGATCAGTTGATAAAAACATTGTGACCACAGGTTTACCAAAACCTAACCTTGTATTTCCCCTGGGAGCAGTGGTTCAACATCTGCTAATTTAGTGTTTGCAGAGACTTTATAGAACATATCTACCACAAATAACAAAATCAACTGTATATGGTTTCACTATTTTTTGTAATGATGTATTTCCAGAAGTGGACTTCTTGCCCTTGGATTAAAGTTTCACTGTGGTATAATATAATTACTGGCTATGCTAAACTCTCTTCGGGGATTCACCTGTTTTCTGTACTCCACTGTATTAGTTTCCTATTGGTGCTATAACAAATTACCACAAACTTAGTAGCTTAAAATATACTAATTTATTATCACACAGTTCTACAAGTCAGAAATCTAAAATGGGTTTTACAGGGTTAACAAGGTGTTGTCAGGATTGCCTTCCTTCTGGAGGCTCCAGGGGAGAGTCTGTTTCCTTGCCTCTTCTGGCTTCTGGAGGCCGCCTGCCATTCCTTGGCTAATAGCCCTGCATCATTCCCATCTCTGCTTCCATCAACATATCACATCTCTGACTCTCCTGCCTCCCTCTTCCAGTTATAAGGACATTTGTGATTGAGGATGTCAGCTTGTAGCCCTGTCAATTATTTGCTCGCCAGCCTAAATTCACTTAAGTATAGTACTATTATAAAGTAAAAGACGTTTTCTTTTCATCTTGGAATAACTGCTGATTAGATCAACCTTGGGGGGTAGCACAATGCTCTGGTGTGTATGATGGTTTTGCTGTTGTCTTGTTTTTTATTCCTGTTTCTAGCCCTCAGAGCCAAGGCAAACCATTTGTATGTCCAGAGAAGAGTTTGTGCAGAAGATGACAGAGATTGTTGGTTGGGGCGCAAAGGAAGAATATGAGGCCCTCTTTGACAAAGTGGATGTGGCCCAAGATGGCTTCATTAATTGGGACAAGCTGACTTCATTTATGCTGTTAGCACTTTATGAGAAAGATGAACAAGAAAAGGCAACTGTGGTTCCCCAGTGGAAAGACATGGAATTCCTCCCAGTCAAACACAAGGACACCATTCAAAAAGTAATTTTCTTAAAATGTTCAAGTCGTTATCTGACCATCAGTAAGGAAGGTTTACTAGGAATCTGGGGAGAGAATTTAAAGCTGCAAGAAACGCTTCCCATCACCTCAGATGCCATCAAGCTTAAACATCTGTGGGTGACAAGTCTGGTTTCTCTGGAAAATGTAAACAAGGTACAACGTCTTTATAAATAAATTTACTGCTTGTAAAAGGGGAAAAAATGGTGGGACAGGGCCCTTGATCAATATCAAGTATAACACTAGCAGTGACAGAGAGCCTCCCACCTGACCTGGAGGGAATGCCAGTAGAGCCAAGTGAGCTACTCGATTTCCCAAGCTGTTCCCTTGTGTGCCTTTAAATGATACCGCTGATAATGACTCAGATTGTTGGCCCTGTCCCAAATGTGGCCATGCTAGCAGATAAGACCTTTATGACTCTATAGTTTACAGCAGGATCATGGATCTCTATGCAGAGCTGAGAGGCTATAACACTGCATGGCACAGCTCAATGCAATTACAGGGAATTGCTTATCTGATTTTGATTACTGTACTAGTCAGTCTCTTAATTCTGATAGGTAGGGTCCACTCAGTCCAAATATCCTCATAAAACTATGAACTTCATATAACTATATAACTATAACTCATAGGTATGTGAGCAAGATAATATACTGAAAGGAAAATAAGTTTGTGAGGGAAGAATGCATGTTAAAGAATCCACAGTCTTAGTGTTTTATATTAAGCAGATAGTAAATTTTACTATGAAATTTTTCTTTTTCTTTCTTTCTTTTTTTTTTTTGTGAGGAAGACTGGCCCTGAGCTAACATCTGTGGCCAATCTTCCTCTTTTTGCTGAGGAAAACCGACCCTGGGCTAACATCTGTGCCCATCTTTCTCTACTTTATATGGGACGCTGCCATAGCATGGCCTGACAAGCAGTGCGTCTGTCTGCGCCCAGGCTCTGAACCCGCGAATCCCAGGCCACGGAAGCTGAGCACGCAAACTTCACTGCTAAGCCACTGGGCCGGCCCCATACTATGAAAAATTTTAAACACAGAGACAATAGTATTAAGACCCAATATCCATCCTTAACTATTTCCAGTGCACAGCCAATCTTGTTTCATCTATTTCTCTCCTCTATTGAAATCCAAAACATCCAATTTAATCTGTAAATATTTCAGTATTTCTAAAAAATGTCTTTTTTAGCATAATCATAATACCACCATCACATTTAACATCAATAGCAATAATTCCTTAATATCATCAAATATCCGGTCATGTGCATATTTCCTTGTCTTATAATTTTTTAATAGTTTGTTAATTGATTTTTTGGTAATTTGTTTGAATCAAGATCTGAATAAGGTGCAAATATTGTGAAAGGTTGCTATGTCTCTTTTGATCTATATGTTTTCCTCCATCTCTTCTTTATTCTTGCATTTTTTGTTGTTGCTGTTGATGTTTTTGTTAAAGAAACAAAAGGTGTGTGTCCCTTAGAGTTTGCCACATTCTGGATTTTGCAGCTTGTCTTTACATGGTGTTGTTTAACACGTCCACTTGTTCCCTGTATTTCCAGTAAATTAGTAGTCAAGTCTAAAGTCTTGATCAGTTTCGGGATAGTTTGTTTTGGAATAGGTGTTCTTCAGTCAGGAGGCACCAAATGCCTGGATCTCTGTCTTTTGGGGATGTTAACCATTATTGCTGATTATTCCTAGATCCATCAATTTATTAAGGGTTGCGTGCCAATGACATTCTAATTTCATCATTTCCTCTTCCTTTATTAACCAGAATACCTCTATTAAAAGGAATGCCCCTTGTCAATTATTTAGCTATCACATAGTAAAATTTGTATAACACAGGCAGGATAAATGCCCAATTCTTTATTTTTATTTACTAGTATTCAAAATAATGAGCTGGTTTTCTAATATCCTTTAACGATGAGAAATGAGTACTACTATCTTTTTTGTTAGCAATATCATTACAAATTCATGAGTTTAAACAAATTTGATTTGTTTCAATCCATTGAGTTATTAACCCATCCCAAAGCTTATGCCATTTTTGGACAGTAGAACCAATACAAGTCAGCTTCTGAGTTTTTTTTGATGTAATCCTAACAGTCTTTGAAATCTTCTTTGCTGTCTGGTATGACAAGATGTTCCAGGATCATCTTGTATATTTATTATGCCAGGCCCAGAATCAGCCACTTCTCCAAAGAGCCAGGTTCTTTTTAGTGAGAAATGGCATGCTTTACTGCCTGGAACCATAAAGAGTTATCATCATCATCACTAGCTCCCATGTGACATGCCCTGTTTTATTAATCATCTCTAGACCACCCTGAAGTGGATGTCATTACCACTCTAAGAATGACACTGGTCAATGAGAGGTTGTGAAATTTGCCCAGGTCACACAGGATGTAATCAGTGTTGCAAGATTTGTAAGCCGAAGCAGACTGATTTCAGAACCTGTTTCAGAGTCTTTGCTGCCTGCGGAGTGGCAGCTGATGTCATATCCAGTGTCTTCTTGTTAAGCATCTGATGGTAATGCTTAACTGGTATGGATTAAAACATAGTTCTAGTCCAAACTTTTTTATATCTGTGTGCAGCATTCTGTTATTATCATGTAATGTTTGTGTTGCTATATTATGTAATGATTATGTTGCCCTATTTCTTCTTTCCAGGACTGATAACTAAATCTTAGCTTTTCCTTTGTATTTACTCAACATAGAAGCTTAAAAAACGTTGCTTTTTATTTTCATTTTTGGTGAGGAAGATTGGCCCTGAGCTAACATCTGTGCCAAACCTCCTCTGCTTTGTATGTGGGACACTGCTGAAACATGGATTGACAAGCCATGTGTAGGTCCATGACTGGGATCCGAACCCGCCAACCCCGGGCTGCCGGGGTGTGCAAACCCAACCACCATGCCACCGGGCCTGGTCCACCGAAATGTTGCTTTTTTATTCTTTTTTTAAACAGCTTTATTGAGGTATAACTAACCAAAATACATTGCACATATTAAAAGTATCCAAGTTAAAAGATTTTAATATATTTATATACCTGTGAAAAATCAACAATACAATGAAGATAATGATCATATTCATCACCCTCAAGAGTTTTCTTGTGCCCCTTTGTAATTCTCCCTCCAATGCCTCCCATCCCTCCGTGTCAGGTAACCACTGGTATGCTTTCTTCACTATAGATTAGTTTGCATTTCCTAGACTTTTATATAATTGGCATCATACAGTGTGTACTCCTTTTTCATCTGACTTCTTTAACTTGGCATAATTGTTTTGAGATTCGTCCAGGTTGTTGCATATATCAGTAGTTTATCTTTTTATTGTTATGTAATATTCCATTGTGTGGATATAGCACATCCTCACCAATACTTGGTATGATCAGGTTTTTTTCTTCTTAATTTTAGCCATTTTTATAGGTTTGTATTTTATCTTATTGTGGTTTTAATTCACATTTCCCTAATGACAATAATATTCAGCATATTTTCATATAATGATTTGCTGCCTGTATATCCTCTTTGATAAAGTGTTCAAATCTTTTGCCCATTTTTTATTGGGTTTATTTTGTTATTATTGAATTTTAAGAGTTTTCAATGTATTCTGGGTATATACATTTGTCAGATGGATACTTTACAAATATTGTATCCCAATCTGTGTTTTTCATCTTTTGATTCTCCTAACACTGACTTTGGTAATTTCATTTTCATATTGTTCATTGCTAGTGTATATAAATACAATAGATTTTTTAAAAATGATCTTATATTCCGCAAGTTTGCTAAACTCATTTATTAGTTCTGATCATTTTATTGTTATTGTTGTTGATTATTTAGGGCTTCCTATGTATGAGATCATGTCATCTACCAATAGAGATAGTTTGACTTCTTCCTTTCCAATCTGGATGCTTTTATTTCTTTTTCTTGCCTAATTTCCTTGGCTAGAAACTCCAGTACAGTGTTGACTAGAAGTGGTGAGAATGAACATCCCCATCTTGTTCCTGATCATAGGGAGAATACATTGTTTTTCACCATTAAATATGGTATCAACTGTGGGGTTTTCTGTACATGTACTTTATCAGGTTGAAGAAGTTCCCTTCTATTCCTGGTTTGTTGAATATTTTTATCATGAAACTGTGTTGGATTTTGTCAAATGCTTTTTTCATATCTATTGAGATGATCATACAGTTTTTGTCCTTTATGCTACTAATATGACGTATTACATTGATTGATATTTTTATGTTAAACTAGCCTTACATTCCTGGTATAAATATCACTTGGTCGTGTGTGTAATCTTTCTTATATGTTGCTGGATTCTCTTTGCCAGTATTTAGTTGAAGATTTTTACATCTATATATTTGTTAGGAATATTGATCTGCCGTTTTTTTTTTCTTTGTGTGATGTCTTTGTGTGGTTTTGATATTAGGATAGTACTGGCCTCATGAAATGATTTGGGAAGTGTTCCCTCCACTTCTATTTTTTGCAAAAGTTTGAGAAAGATAGATATTCATTCTTTAAATGTTTGGTCAAATTTATTAGTGAAGCCATCTGGGCCTGGGATTTTCTTTGTGGGAAATAATTTTTTGCTAATTCGATTTCTTTACTTGTTATATGTCTGCTGAGATTTTGTATTTGTTCTTGAGTTTAGGTAATTTTTGTGTTTCTAAAAATTTGTTCATTTCATCTACATTATATAATTTGTTGGCACACAATTGTTCATGGTATTCTATTATAAGCTTTTTAAATTTCTATAAAGTTGATCATAATGTCCACTCTTTTATTTCTGATTTTAGTAATGTATATCTTCCATCCTTTTCCTTGGGTTAGCTAGCTAAATTTTGTCAATAACTTTACTCCTTTTAAAATAACTTCCAGGATTTTGTCTGACCTAGGAAGGCTATTTACAGAGTTTTATCAAGTGATTTCTGTGAAGGCTTCTTGCTTTGTAAAATGTGGTTTATCAAGTTTCTGCTATGATTATGATGCTGTAGCTCTCTGTGTCTTTGTTTTTGCTATGAGATTAGCCACCTAGTCTCCCATGGTTGGAAGAAATTGGAGAGTGTGTGAAGTGAGGATAGGGAAGAAAGTATGTTCAAATGCCTTTAATGGGAAGAATTTTTTCTTGGCTAGATTCCAAAGCTAGAATAAAGCACGTTCATGTTACCATGCTATACTTCTGCAATACTGTTAAAGACCCTCAGGGAACAATGTCTGATTTGGTGCTGCGATTTGCATGTCTGCTTCACATATGGATTTCACTAAATCCGTCAGAAATGCTTTCTGATTTTCTACTTTGCTACTTTAGATAGCAGTGGCTTTTACAAGTAAAGAGATTTGTTTCTATGATCTGCTGTCCAAAGAAGAATTTCCTTGTCAATATAAACTCCAAGGCCTGAAAGGAACACCAATTTGCATGGATTATTGGTATGACCCTCTTGATGCCAATGAATCAATTCTTTCTTTTGGGGACATAACTGGAAAGGTAAGTGAAGGAATGAAAGCTTGAACACTGTGGATTTAATCACCAAACTGTAGCTCAATATAGAAATGGAATGCAATGAGTGTGTTCTCCTAAGTGAACTACTTATAGATTTCAAGGCCACACATGTTGGACATAGAAAAGATGATTAGGTCACAATTCCTCTTCTTGCTTATGAAAACCAATCTTCATTGTGATTTTTCTTGCCTATGTGTAGTCTCACTTTCCTTATTTAGAAAAAAATTACTATCTTTTTTCACCATAGACTGCTTAGTCTATTCATCCAAATATTAGTAAACATTAAATATTAAATGTCAAAAGTTCTCTCTCATAACTCTTTCAAATGAATTATTCTGATTTTCCCTCATAAGGTTTTAGGCTTCTCTCTACCAGCCTCTTGGGAAGTGCTTATTTCCTGTATCATGCAATAAAGGGATAGATGAATTAGAGAGGGTGGCACTGACACCCAGGCAGTGGATACAATGATTTCTGTCTTCCTATCAAATTCCACCTGACCTGAAAAATTATTACTCACTGAATGACACTAGAATATGCCTGTGAACTCTAAAGTAGCCTAATTTCAACAATTTGCTTTCATAGTGTGAAAGCTTTTCATTCTTACTGTTTTTAGTGACAAATGGATCATAAAAGCAAATAATAAACAGCCGTTGATAACTGCTTTACCAACCTGGTAGTTGTTCTGTCTTTAATATTACTGCCTGCATCTTTTAAATAATATTGAAGATAGTTCTGTTAATTCAATATCCATTCTTTATTAATCCTAAAGAACATAGAATCTTTTGCAACAATTACTCTGCCCATATTTCTTCTCTTTTTAATGTCTCTCTCAAGGTTCAAGCAATTGTTTTCATGACGGCCTTGATTTCCCTGTTTGAGCGTCCTGCTAGTGCACGTGAAAATGAAGAAGCAACTGTGACCATTCACTGGGCAGAACTGCTCTCCGGATATCACAAATGTTGCTATACGTTAGAGCACAAACTTCATCGTGGAGACTGGGTCAGGCAAGGTACTGAATTTGAACAGTAATGAAAGAAACGGTCACCTTCGACTTCTATATTTATATTCTTTGATGAAAATGTTTCACACGATGTTCAAGTCTAGAAACCAATAATTGGTTCTCTGGAGGTTTTGGCCTGGTCTCTCTGCTGTCCCTTGCACACCAGCAGGAATTATTCTTTCTTTTCTTTCCTTCTAAAATTTATGCCTCATACAATTAATTCAGGTGAACTGTGCACTCGAGAAATCTCAAGAGAAGGGAGAAAATTATCACAGAATCCATTTAACTTCAACCTGACTCTGATTTTTAACTAATCTCATCTAGTCATGTTCGGGGCTACTTAATAAAAGAATTTAACAAGTTCCCTCAAAAGCACTCCTTTGTTTCCTTTGTGTTCTCATACGAAGTATATTAGTTTGTCTACCTTCAAAATGGAATCTTAATTTTCTTTTCTTCTTTTTTCTCTTTTTTGGTGTACTGACTGAGTTCCTCTCATCTAGAGTACTTGAGCGGCAGTTCTCTGTGTTATAACATAAATAGATTATGTTATAAAATAGCATCTATAGAAAGCCAGAACTTCCTTAAACCCTAGTCACCAATGAGTTTATTATTTTCACAATATGCCTAATTGTTACAAAATTTGCATCTGAAGGTTTAAGATCCAAATGTGCAAAATCTGTTCTAATATCTCCTTTGGTCCAGACACTAAGGACTATGGTAATTTTCTCAGTTCTAAATTGCTACATTAAATAATGCCCACTGAAAGGAATGGAAACTAACTATCTCATTGACTGTTATATTGTGGATCTACTCTTAGTATACTTAAAAGAAGAGATAGTCAAAATGGACCCAAGCGTTGGCTTTTATGATAGTTTTACCCTCTTTGTGTTTTAGGAAGTTGGAACTAATTCTTTAATGCATGACCCACAATAATAGTATCCCACATAATGAATTATAGGTTCTGCATTTTTTCTCTTCAATAAATCATACCATGTCTTTGGTAGCTTCTAACCATCTTTTAGTTCTGGTATGATATTAATTGTGGGAAAAACAAAAGATGATTTTTTTGGTCATACAGTATATGTGACAGGCACATAATTATGTGTTATGTTTTTATAACATGGAAATAAGAATCATAGTACTAGAAACTGAAGGGAGCTATTATAACTGCTTCCAAGCAAGCGTGGAATTTTAATACATAAAACAAAGGCTAGATAGACTACAGTAATGAAGTAATAGTTCTAGAAATCTACCTGTAGAAAATTCTCTGAAGTTTAGTGTATTATTTGAGTTCTATGACCTTAAATTAATATGGATAAATACAGAGAAGTAGCTAATAGAATTCTGTTTTTTAAAAGGTTGGAGGTATAACAAGTAAGGTTTTTAAAATTGAGATTGTTTTCCTGAATATAAGTAATGTCTAAATACTCTCTTCACATCCAGGGAGAGAATGAATGAAAAGTTCTCACTCTAGACCCTGTCACAATTTCATTTAAACCTTTCAAAAACCAACCCTACTGGTGAGATAACCTGCTGATGAGCATTTGCCTAAGTTGCATGATAAGGATTTTTCTCCAGGTCATTGTGATTCATTGCTCATCATATTTCCAACATATTATTCTGATATGTGGTTCCCTCATCCACTGACAAAACAACGTGGGAACTTAGTATCTTTGTTTTTTTTTTTTGAGGAAGATTGGCCCTGAGCTAACCTCTGTTGCCAATCTTCCTCTTTCTTTTCTTTTTTCTCCCCAAAACCCCCAGTACATAGTTGTATAACCTAGTTGTAAGTCCTTCTAGTTCTTCTATGTGGGATGCCGCCTCAGCATGGCTTGATGAGCTGCGAGTATGTCCACACCCAGGATCTGAACCTCCGAACCCTGGGCAGCTGAAGCAGAGCTCACGAAGTCAACCACTGCACCGCTGGGCTGGCCCAGTATCTTTGTTTAATATCAGCAGTAGAGATTCGTGTTTATGACCTAAGGAATGCAACTTTGGAGCCTGGCCTCTAAATCATTGCAGTTAGGAATTGGCTACAGAAAAGTTTTATGTATAAAAAAATATTAAGGATCTTTGCTATTTAATATGGATTACATATTTCTTAGCTCTTTGAATCAAAACTCATGGTTATCAAATGGATAATCTTTGGAAGAATAGCTGAAAAAAGTATATTTACTTTAACCAGTTTATTTAAATTGTGGACTTAATGTGTCAATAAATCAACAATTATTTATTTATCTTTCACGTGTTTTAAAACTGTCTTGGGCATTGGAGACGGTAGAAGAAAGATTAATTATAAGCTTAACCCTCAAGAAACTTAAAATATGAACAAGCATTAAAGACTAATATAAAATACTTTATTAGAGCATTGTACAATGGTACTGAAAATTAACTACTAAACTATACCAACAAGATTTTGATTCCTATAGTAATTCTTAAGCAGGAAAAGCCATGAGGAAAAGCTTCAAGCAGGGGCGGATAGGCGGAGGCGAAAAAGAGAGCACGGTGAACATGAGTAAAAGCAGACAAGCAGGCACAACAATGATGGAGAAAGAGATAGACATGAATAGATCAGAGTCTGAGTATTGAGGAAATAAAAATGACTGGGTCTAATAGAGACATATGTGGGAAGACTTGGCAACCAGGCCAAGTTCACTTTGATAGAAAATGAAAGAGTGAAGCATTGAAAGTTTCTGAGGACATGTGGACAGACTTGATGCAGACAGCATTTAGGAAAGGTTTATTTGGTAGTTCTGTCTAGCATAGGTTGGAAGACAAAGAAAGAAACTGAAATCAGACTGGCTAGTTAGGAGGCTTTGATCATGAGAAAATGGAGATGATAAAGCAAGGAGGGAAACAAGCAACCTTCTGAAACAGGGATCTTCAGGACTTGAGGTCTGAAATGTGGAATGATGTGCCATTTTAGAATGTCCTACAAAGCCTTCAGTTTCCAGGTAGGGAATGTTCTATTTGCAGATCACAGATACCCTCCTGGGGCCAGTGCTGAGACTCTTCCCAGCTCGGCTTCTCAAAGTTGACTACCTGGGAAGGATTCTTTATTCCGAGATACTCCAGATCTGCCACGAAAGATGAGTCTTGCTTGCCAGTATTTTTCTTGAAACTTCCATTAACTTTGCCATCAGTCTAATTCAGATGGCTCTTCCTTGCACGATTTGTAAGATTCTCAATTTTGGCTTTTCTCCTGGGTTCCTCTTTAAAATCTTGATTTCAGATGCTGCTCAATCTGTGAACCAATCCTACAAATTTCTGTATCCATGTCAGAATTTTGGTCCAGTCTGTCATAACCCTCCCAGTCTCAGAAGGAAATGTTGATGCCTCACATGCAAATCACATTTATACATGAACTGAAAATTGAAACAGTCTTCGTAGGGCAGGGAATATGTCCTTTATTCTCCTTGGTGTCCACTATAACACATAGTACAATGTTTTATATGATTTTTCCTTTTTCATTGATTTTAAGCAATTTGATTGTGATATGCCTTAGTTTTCTTGGTGTGTGTGTGTGTTTATGCTGCTTGGAATTCATTGAGATTCTTGGATATGTGGACCTATAGTTTTCATTAAATTTGAAAACTTTTCTACTGTTATTTTTTCCAAAGTTTTCTGTTCCCCTCATTTTTTCTTTTCTGGGACTCCCATTATGCATATGTTAGATACTTGATATTGTCCTACAAGTTTTTCATTTTTATTCAGTCTTTTTTTTTTTTTTTTTTACCTCACTATGCTTTAGTTTAGTTAGATTCTATTGCTATGTCTTCAAGCTCCTGGATCTTCTGAGTATTGCAGAGTGGTTTCAAAGGATAGGGCTGCCTCTGGTTCAAGTGAGCCAGGAAGCCCCAGGCTAGTGCCTTGGGGGGCATCCCTGCAGGGACCTGTGGGCTGCCCCCAGTGGAGCCATGACATGAGAGCTGCAGCATGGGTGGGGCCACTGCTACAGCCTGGACCATTCCTCGGGGGGTGACATTGCTATCCCAGTGGGTCTGGAAAGCAGAGCATCAAGCCAAAGAGGATTATTCTTGAGCCTTAAGGTTTCTTTTGTTGTTGTTATTGAGGAAGATTGGCCCTGAGCTAATATTTGTTGCCCATTTTCCTCTATTTTGTATATGGGATGCTACCACAGCACGGCTTGATGAGCAGTGTGCAGGTCCGCACCCAGGATCTGAACCCACGAACCCTGGGCTGCCGCCAAAGCAGAGGGTGCGAACCTAACCACTACACCACAGGGCTGTTGACGTTTCCTTGTTAGGTTTTCTTGGGACCTATTACCCTTTCTTCTTTCCTATTTCTCCCTTTTGGAATGGGAATGCCCTACATATGCCTGTTCCACCATCGTGTTTTGGAAGCAAATAACTTGTATGGTTTTACAAGTTCACAGCTTGGAGAGGAATTTACCTCAGGATGAATTGTTTTCTGTCTTACCCATATCTGATTTAGATGATATTTAGATGGGATTTGAACTTAGACTTTAGAGTTGGTGCTGAAATAAGTTAAGACTTTTCAGACTGTTGGGATGTATTTTGCTTGCAAGAAGGACACAGATTTAGGGGGCAGGGGCAGAATATTATGGACTGAATTTCTGTGTCCCCCTCAAATTCAGATGTTGAAATCCTAACCTCCCATTATGTTGGTATGGGCCTTTGGGAGGTGATTAGATCATGAGGGTGTAGCTCCCATGAATGATTAATGCCCTTATATAAGAGACCCCAGAAAGCTCTCTCAGTTCTTCAGCATGTGAGGACATATTGAGAAGTAGGCCAGCTATCAACCAGGAAGTGAGCTCTGACCAGACACCAAATCTGTCAGCACTTTTACCTTGGACTTTCTAGCTTCCAGAACTGTGAGAAATAAATGTTTGTTGTTTAAGGCAGCCAGTCTGTGTATTTTGTTATAGCAACCTGAATGGACTAAGACATTGGGCAAATGTTAGTGAAAAATATTTCAAAAGAAAAGAGAGAAACCAAAAGAAATCTTGCTAATTATTTGTAGAAATATTTTTTTTAAATAGGAGGTTATTTATGGTTAAAAGAAAGTGGTTGAGTGAGAACCAGATATTTACAAATAATGTGTAGTTTAATAGTGTATGAACGGATGTTGAGGGAAATGCAGTAGAATAGAAGATAACTCAAAAAGGAGAAAGTGAAGAGTATAGAAAGGTGAAGTATCTATACAAGATTTCTCTTCTTTCAAGTTTTAGATCTGAAGCCCAAGTACCTCTGAAAGGGGGACCTACTTCAGTTCTAGCCAATGAATGAGCATCTTTTCCCAGATTTAGCAACAGAGATTAGAAGCTTAAATACAACTTTTTGTTTGTCTGCTTGCAGTTCAGTTATTTCCATATGAGGAGAGAGGAGGAAGGCTGAAATAAGTAGGCAGGAGAAAGAGGAAAGCAGGCTGGAGTCAAATATGGGACAGTGGCCTTAGTAGCGATCCTTGGTCTGCAAGATGTACTCTATCGGGAGTCAGCAACCAAGGCTGCTTTCATTTGATACTCTTTTTATCCCAGCAACATGAATTGATAGTCTTAGAACTCCTCAAGAAATATTTTTACTGATTTTCTTCTCAGTGTGAGGAGGGAATATACAACTGAGGAAGGAAAGAAATACATGAGCAAATATGGTAATAATATTTCATTGAAGTCAAGGATAAAATATCTGTAAAACCGAAATGTCAAAGGAAAAACTCAGTTTCAGACATAAGAATATTTGCTCACTGCTTTAAGATAAGGTTCAGACTTCTTATTTAAAACTTTGAAGGAGAAAATGTTTTCATCTTGTCTGAGTGGTTCTGTGCCATATTTTAATGGAAAAATAATTACATTCTGAAATGCTTGTAAAGTAAGTACAGAGATTTTGGGCAATAGTGGTAAGATATAAATGTCTTGAATCTCAGAGAATTTTCACTTTTTTAGTCCCAAATAATTGTCTTCTCATATAGACAATGTCTGGAAACCTTGGAAACTATAGACTGGAAGTGCAGCTATTGAAAGAGTGAACATTAAATTGCCAACAATAGAAACCATTGATTTTTTTATTCCATTGAAAGGTGCTTTGCCTCCTTTGTTTGACCATGGCTAGGAGAAGGTACAAAACAGTTTGAACTGATAACTGAATCATTAATTGCTCCACTAATTAATGGAGCTGTGCCAGAGAATTCAGAATACAGACATGAGGTTGTTTCCTTAGGGAGCCTTCATAATTGATAGAGACTAAGCTGGGAAGAGAAGCAGGATCTAGTGTCTTGCTTCTATCTTGTTCTGCTTCCCTGAATCTAAATCCTCCAGACAAAAGATGGTGCACCACTGAGTTAGCTAGAACACCCTGCCTCCCTGCCACTTGCCTCGCTGTGTTTAAAGCAGCTGAAATCAGCTGTGAGCTGGTGGCCTAGGTTTGAAGTAAGAGGTCTCTTCCTGCAGATTGTTCCATAGTACGGTTGGACAGTGAGACCCCTTTGTATTATGAACACGGGTCATAATGACTTTTGAAAAGTCATTAAATTAATTGCATTGTTAATTTTTAAAGTGCCTAGCAGCACTGAATTCGATGTATTTTGATGTTTAAAAATGGAATACATACAGTTATTCTTTCTTATCTTTCCTCCTTGAAATGGTAGTCGCTCAGAATATAGGGAGCCCTGTGGTGGTCTCAGAGAATGGGGCTCCAACTTCAAAATAAGAAGTGAGACTGAAAATAAACTCCCTCAAACAAAAGAACATCAAAGAAAGTTCAAGGTAGGCTGTTTTCCTAAGTCACATGACTCATAAAGTAAAAGCTTGAAAAATGATAATAAGAATTCCTAGTTAGAATTGGCCTAATTTTCTACCTTGCTATAGCTTCTATCTGTTGGCAAATGATATAGTGTGGCCTTATTCTAGCTTCCTCTAAGTGCACTTAATAGCATTACTTACTTAGTTTTTAGGTATCACTTTTCATTTTCAAATCACTTTTCCACATTAACTAATTGCTGTTACACAGGGTCATTTTGACAACACACATGAGGACAAGGGTCGATGGCAGGTTCCCTTAATGCCTTTCTTATGACGAAGGGGCAAGACAGCAGAAGAGTTGAAAGTTGGCATCTTAATAGACAAACATGATCAAATTATCTTTTTTCCCCCTCAAAGTATTATCTAAAAGTAATTTTAAAAATACTTTCCTCTACCAAGCCCCAGACTCACTGAGAATATTAAAAACAAATTATTTATTTTATCAGCTCTTCCCATTCCCTAGCTGGATACTTTAAAAACGTATTCATCATAACCTATCATTTCTTTTCCTCTCTTCAAGAAGTGAGGAAAACATTTTTGTTTACCAGATAATTTGATTTTAAGGAAATTGCTTTATTCTCACCTTTACTCTGGCATTCTCAAGAGATCTGGCATTCTACAATTTAATCAGAAACAAGTTATATCTTGGTTTAGAAATACAGTGTGAATTGTTGAGCCTCCAATCTGTAACACTGCAGGCCCATAAATGTCACTTGGTGACCTGCAGATTCAAATCTTAAAGCAATACCTTGAATACCAAGGAGAATGCACTTCTTTATATGTCTTTTTTTTTATAGCCTCCAAACTAAAGATGATACTTGGATATAATGTGGAAACACATGACAAAGCAATTTTCTGGGTAGAAATAGTTTACTTTGATTGTTCTGTAATGATCTTATAGAATTTCCATGGATTTGAAGATATGATTATAGTGTTATGTTGTATACTTTAGATCTTATGATATTACTTCATTAAGTTATAATAATCCTCAGCATTTTCTGCAAACAAAGGGGATATTTTCAATGAGGTTGCTTCCTGAATGAGAACACTTATCAGATTTTATACTGTTGTTACTTCTTGGAAAGTAGCAATAGTTGTGTAGCAGGTGATAAGCGACCTTTATGCCCCTGAAATTAATTGCTCCCCAGTGAGACTCAAAGGACTCGCCTTTGTAGGAACTGATTACTTCTTGGGTCATTCCCTCTTTCCTTCCTTTCTTCCTTCCTTCCTTCCTTTCTTCCTTCCTTCCTTCTTTCCTCCCTTCCTTCTTTCCTCTCTTTTTCTTTAGAAGGAAAGGCAGTAGATGAGAGAAAAGAATGGAGAGAGAGCAAGGAGGACGTAGGAATACTGTTCCTAGGGGGATAGATGGCAGTAAGTGAAATGATCAGGAAAGGGAAGACTCAAGATGAAGTGGGGGCTTTGTCTGGGATTGAGAGTATGGCAGACATAAATGTAGTTGGTAATAGAAAGAACTTCAGATCTGGACCTGGCATACATGAGGCAGTATGGCTTGGTGGAAAAGAAAGATGCAGTAGTATAGAATGGAGAGCTCACAGCCACACAGGACTGGGCTCAATCTCATCTCCACCTCCAATTAGCCAGACGCCCTTGGGCAAGTCAGCTTTTGGGTGTCTATTTTTTCATCAGTAAATTTGGGATAACCTATCTACCGAAGATGATTATAGAGTGAGCGCACCTGGCCTGATGCCTGGTACATGGTAGAGATTCAATAAATTATCCTAATAATTATTACAAGTAATCCATACATTGAGGGAAATTACATAATGGGGGATGAGCAAGAAACACACCATCCAGGCAAATTCTAGGCAGAGTGGAGAAGTAGACCATTTTGGCCTGTAGCAGTACTTCCATGTTTCACAACGAACTTCACAGGGAATCATTCTGTATGCCTGGTGCTCCGTGAGGCAGCTCTGCTTTGGTCCCCTTTCTGAAAGTCTCCTTTGCTTCCCAGCCCCTCCATTTTTCCCTTAGAAATTGTGTCCGGCATTGATTAGGAGAACTCTTGCATCAAAGGCCAGTTAAACTCATTTACTTTAAAGAAGCAGAAGCTAAAAAGAGGAGCCAAAGTGGGCATTGATTAACACAAAGGGTGTATGTCATTAGTAATGGAAATTTTAAGAATCCCTTGAGAAATCAGGTGAAATGTTTTGCAATCTAAAATTACCTGTAACTGGAGGTTCATCACCTGAGTTCTTCAGACCTGTCATGGTTGGGCTTCATGAGTGGAGTTCGGGAGGCTCCTAAAATCCCGACATATTGTACAAAATTTGTGTGCATATACATCTTTCTGGTGGGGAGGGTCTATAGCTTTCATCAGATTCCCAAAGGGGCATTTAGCCTCCCAAATTTTAAGAACTATGGATTAATTCTCTAGAGTATAAAATGATGGCAATACTCTGTAGAACGAGTTCTAGTGCCTTGCCACTTAAAGTGTAGTCTTAAGAGAGTGTCAGCAGCAACAACTGGAGGATTGTTAGAAATGCAGAATCTTTGGTTTACTGAAGGAGAAACCACATTTTAAGACCGATATCCAGATGATTCATGTGCATATTAAAATTTGAGAAGCCCTGTTCCAGTGGTCAAGGGATCAGGCCCTGTATTCTGAATTTGTACTCTGGCTCTGCCTAATGCTAGTGTCTTGAGCCTGGATTTTTAATCTGGCATGTTATGTAACATTAAACTATACCAAACTCAGAGTCAGAATGCCTGGGCTCCAGTCCTGAGTTTGACAACAATCGGTTGCTGACTTTGGCCAAATCATTAAACCTGCGTGGGTCGCTATTTCTTCATCTTTAAGGTGAGGGGTAGATTAGTCCTCTTTCAGCTCTAAATTTTGAAATTTAGCCTTTGTTTCACACACATGCGTTTTGTCACTTCTCATCTATTGAAATGCTATCTTTTTGTCAAAACTCACCAAATGTCTTCTAAACCCTGAAGCCCACATCACTTTCTTTCTTATTTGAACTTCTATTATACTTTCTGTACCATTCAATTTATGACTTTATTGTGTGCTAAAGTTTTCTCTAATTGTTTGATTTACATATCTTTCTCCCAAGCTGGGGCCCATCCAGGCTGTGTCTATTTCTTCTCTTATTAACTTTGTCATAGCACAGGGCACAGAGTAGATGCCCAATAAATCTTTGAAGAGTGGATGCCATGTTTTGAGAGAGGACATCTACAGATGACACACTGGATAGTCTCAAACTCATTAATTTAGTTTTAAAATGGTCATGTTAAGTCATATATTTCATAGTGAGATAGATATGAAATATGTTCAATTAAGGTATTCACATAATGTCAATATCAGCTCTCAAACGAATAAATGCTACTTGTTTTTAGAAGCAATTAACCCAACAGAATAGGCTAGAGGAAAAGGAATGGATTGAGCTATCTTTCCACCTCTCAGAATTTCCTTGCCTTTAGAAATTATTTGGAAATTTATATATTCATATATATGTATACACATACATATATATATATACATGTACACGTACATATATACGTATACACAGACACATATATAAAGCAAATTAAGTTCTTTCAACAAAATAGTAAAAGTAGATGCTATATTTAACTTTTTACTGAGGGATGCTTTTTTTAAAAAGAAGTTATGAGCACTTTTGTACAAAGGTATCTATCTGTTAAGACTGTGAAGGGTCCGAGCTTTTATGCTATTTGCAAGTTAGCTACTAATAAGTTAGCTTGCCATTTCCAACACAACCAACAATACAAATGCTGTGGTGCTCACTTGGAGAAAGACGTTTTTTTAAAAATCTTAAAATGACAGAGGACATAAGACCCCTGTGTCAGAGAAAAAGGCCTTTATTACTCACAGCACAGCAGGCAGCATGAGTATTAGCATATTTGTGTCAGTTTTCCTTGTCCCCAAGTCCCACAGAGTCAGTGCACATGGTCCCAGACGAATGCCTGTACATGAGTGGGTTGCGTTCACAGAAGAGGAACCCCAAGCTTAGGGAAGCTGAATCTCTTCTAGTAGGCAGGATGCATACTTGCATTTTGCTCCAGTGGAAAACATCGTATTTATTATTCCGGGTAGCAAGTACGTCTGCCATTTGCTCCAAAGGGAGACACTATCTCTACATTCCAAGATAGTTGGGAACAAAGGGCAGTCAGTAGTCAGTTTCATAAAAAACACAGGAATGCTAGTGACTAGTTGAGAATTGTCTTCCCAGAGTGTCACTCTTGAATCTGTATAAGTGGATCAGAAATATTTCCAAGAGCTATTCTGTTACAAAAACTTTCCTTAAGCTACACAAAGTTACAACACCCCTCTTTGTGTGAAGCAGGAATTTGACCTTGAGGTCACACCTGAAATTGACAACTTTGGGGCACAAATTATTGTCTGGGCAAAATGTAAAAGAGAACTTCCACCTACCCATGGAGGGCATAGTGGTTTGAAGTTGGTCAAAGAGCAGCTATGGCTATTTGCCTTTTGGAGCATGTCAGTCTGACAGGAATGGAAAGGTCTTCCTGACAAAAGGCAACAGGATCATTTTCCTTGCTTGGGAAGTGGGATTTTGCTCCACAACATCTGGTCATCGGGAATGCAGGAACAGTCATTTGACCCAAGCCTCCAGCTGTATTTGTGAAACTTGGCAGGGTGTTGAGTCCTGGCCATTCCACTCTCAAACATTCTAGACCAGTTAACACTTAAATAAACCATGGTTTGGGCATGAGCTGGACCTTTGAGAGCAGCAGATGGCTGCTAAGCTCCTGTTTGCCTGCTTCAGACCCAGGAGGAAAAACCTAGCAATCTGGCCAATTACTCATCTTACATCTCCAGAATCCCATATGATTATTATGATTAATATTGTTTCCTGCCATCTAATTAAAACAAATTTCAAGGTATCCTTAGAGTGGAAGAAAAGTTCAAATGCAGACTTTGGAAAAGGGTTTAGTGAGGTGTTTTCTAAGTGTCAGTTTGTGTCATCGTAATCTAAGTTTAATTTTTAACTTTACATATTAAAACAGTTCCATTTTGCTCATATCTTGTGAGAAATCAACTAAAAATTGTTTTCTTTTCTTTTATCAGTTACTTACAATGCATCTTTAGATGCTATCATTTCCAGTACAACCAGCAATACAAACACTGTGGTGCTGGCTTGGAGAGACAACTCAAAAAAGCAACTTAAAATGACATCCTTCAACATTGCCCAGGGCATTCATGCTTTTGATTACCACTCTCGGCTTAATTTAATTGGTATGTAAAATAAATCACGGTAACTATGAGGGCCTCATAAATAGTCTGGTATGCATATTTGTATGCATGGAGCCTCTCCACCTTGTTGCTTTATTGCCAGAGAGACCAACTTAAGCAGCTCATATTTTATTGCCTGAGAATGTCTGATAATGATGCATTATGATGTGCGGTGTATATGAACTACATTGGGGTGAAAAAATGAGAAAGCGCCCCAATTTAATTAATGTTTTTATTAGAATTGGTGGGGATGTAAAATGATATAGTGAAAGAAGACAGTTTATACAGTGGCTGCCATTCTGCCATCTTTCTAACCACCAAATGCTCAACCCAAACAATACATCATTTTCCTTGCTACTACACACACACACACACACACACACACACACACACTCACACACACACACACACACAGTAGAAAACTGCAAAACGTAGGACATTTTTCAATCATCTTTCAGAATGCAAACTCTAATGCTTTTTGAAAATCTTCAGATTATCCTAGCTTTAGTTTACTAAAGGAGAGTTCTTTTGATGTGAAAGAGTATATTTTAGCTGAGGAAATATAAGCGTTTTTAGGCAGGTTAAATAAATAAAGGTTAAAATACTTTATTTAAATAAAGTATTTGGACATTTTGAAAACTGATAATTTGATATATAAGAGTTCAGAACTGTAAACAAGTGAGGTATTATTGAAAAATTGGTAGGGTAGTTACAGAGAATGACCATACATGGCCTATGGGTCATGTTAATCCTCATTCAATAGTTATCCTTCACATAAAGAACATTGATATCAGCCAGGGGGCTGAGCCTCTAAGATCCCTAGCAATAATAGCTGACTATCATGGTAAAAGATATCTTGAATGTGAACTCAGGAATACGCCAACAGCAATTTTTCCAGGAGTGTTGTAGATTTACCAGAGAAGGCTGGAGGGGTTGGTGAATTGAGTTCGGAAGGACTCCAGTAACAACCATTTCACTGATTCATAGATTAATTATTTCAGCCCCGTTATACTGATCGCTACTTGTACCTGGCATAGTGCTGGAAAAATAAGTTCAACGTCACAGTCAGCCTGAAACCAGGGAACCAGAGAGAGTGTTTTACTTGGTTTCCACAGGCCTGAAGAAGCACTGTACTCCTGCTCTGGATGTGCTCCCTGAATATAACCAATTCATGTTCAAGTCTCTCAATAAAGCAGGTCAAAAGAATGTTGATGCTGCTTGTTTGCTTGTAAATACTTTATTATTTACATGACAGTGAAATAATTTGTTTCCTTATACTTTTTTATCACTTTGGAAACTTTAAATATTGTTTTAGTTCTTTCTTACTGCTGGGTCTACATTCCCAGGCTGTGCTGGCTGGAGAGCGGAAACATGGGACTGGGAAGCAAAATCTTGTGCCCTCCTGGTTGGCCTGCTGGTTACCTCCTAAATGGGACTGTATAGTTTTTTGTATGTGTGAGGAAGACTAGCCCTTAACTAACATCCGTTGCCAATCCTCCTCTCTTTTGCTGAGGAAGATTGGCCCTGGGCTAACATCTGTGCCCATATTCCTCTACTTTATATGGGATGCCGCCACAGCACGGCTTGATAAGCGGTGCATATGTCCGCGCCCAGGATCCGAAACTGTGAACCCCAGGCTGCTGAAGCAGAGGGCAATAACTTAAGCACTATGCCACTGGGCCAGCCCCTGCTTTGTTTACTTCATGCATACCTCTTCCCCCTATACCCTCCACTTCAACTATTTCAGATGATAGTACTTGTTCAAGACAGGGTACATTAATGCTCAGAAGGCATTTATCAACTTACAGATATGTGATAAATTCATTTCTACAAGAAAATGCTGTGGATTATTCATGTTATTAAAAACACTTTTTTCTTTATAATTCTGATTAGCAACTGCTGGCATTAACAATAAAGTTTGCCTTTGGAACCCCTACGTTGTCTCCAAGACAGTTGGTGTTCTTTGGGGTCACTCAGCCAGTGTAATAGCTGTCCAATTCTTTGCTGCAAGAAAACAACTTTTCAGCTTCTCCAAAGATAAAGTAAGTAACATTGTGCATTTAATTTACTTAATTCTGCCTCCCCGGTTCCTATCCAAGTCTATCCTTGGTCTTGAATTCCTTTGAGAGATGGAGTAGATTTTTAAAATATGCTGGCTAACTACTATGTCTTTGAAAATCTATATTAGGAAAAGATATTGATGGTCACTTAACAATAGCCCTGGGCAGCTGGACAAAGTATTTCATTAAAAAATTTCTTCAGGCCATAGACTCATGAATTTAATCTTCATTATTGGGCTCTCAATAGGTCACATCTTGAGAATTTCCATAGTTCTCACTAATTCAATAGAAAAAAATAGAAATAGGGGTGAGGAAATATTGCTTTGGTAAGATACAGAATAGGCACAGCCAATTAGCTATGGTTGCTTTGATATTGAAGTGACTGAGTAAGTTACAAATCAAAGTTAATCTGAAGAATATCAAGTACATTAAGAACATTTCAATTAAGTTTATCAGTCCATTTCTGTTTGATGATATTGATGGGATATTTTAAATATGATGGAAAATACGTGGCACTGGAATCAGATAGCCCAGGTTGAATCCTGACCACAATTATTTACTATTTATATGCCCTTAGGAAAATTTCTTAATCTCTAAGAATCTTGTCATTTCTTCCTCTGTAAAATTTCCATTTTACATAATATCTGACTTATAGATCCAGTTAACATGTGATAGATTTCAAGACACTTTCTTGTGAAGAGAAGGGTGAATAATAGACTAAAGGATGACAGCTTCTGAGACTCTTTCAGTGAATCTGACTTTTTATTTTATTTTAAAGTGGTACGTGTATATGTAAAAATTAAATAGAAATTCATCTTCAACTCCTTAGCCTCACCACACCCATAAATCCTGCCAAACTTGTGTATTTTACTGTAGACCTATCACATAAATCTCCCTTTCCCTTAAACTTCACCAATCAACTGTCAATTCCCATTGATTCTACCATCAAAATGTGTTCATCAGCCTCACCTCTCCTTCTTAGCTGCCACTGCTCTAATTCAAAATCTCATCTTCTTTTGCCCAAAATACTACAAATGTTTCCTAACATGTCTCCCTACTCTCAGGCTGGCCTGATTTCAATTTGCCCTCTATTCTGCTAATTAAGTGGTTTGTAAGAAAAATTCTTCAATCTCCCATCTTTGCCCTCCATCTAAATGTCAATTCTAAAATTCTTAAATGTTATACAAAGCTCTCCAATGGTCTACCAGTCCCGCTTCACTTCCTGCTTTTCTCTTCCACCCATTTTATGCTCCAGCCATATCAAACTATTGGCTGTTTTCACCATGCTGTCTCATGGCTTTGCGACATGCTCTTCCTTTTGCCTTCAATTCTCTCTCTGCCATGATCAATAGGCAAATGCTTATTTATCCTGGAAGTTTCAGACATTTTGGAGTCTTTCATGCAGACCTAGTGCTTCTTTCTCTGCATCTGTAAGTCGCTCATTAGAGCATGTGTCATCTTGTACTGAAATTATTAATTTGCCTCCTTAAGCAGGATCAGTATCTTTTCAGCCCATGTACTTGGTGTCTATCACAGTGCTTGGCACCTTGTAGTGTTTGTTGAATGATTATTTGTTGACAGCTTGATGTGAAGACACATTACCGTGAATCTAAGGTACCAAAGAAACTCAGAGTGAAAACTTTTTTTGATGCCCTTGTCAGATTTAGCTGTTTTACTTTTTGAGATGGTTAGCACTTTGTTCTAATTTCCATTATTGAATTTAACACAATCTGACTTGTATAGTCGAGAGTTGTATATGTACATTGTACCTTTGATTAGATTTTGAATGCTTAAAGGCAAAGATTATCTGTTAAATTCATTGCTGTGTTTCCCAGGACCTATCACACATTAATGTACATTGAACACTTGTTGAATATAATATATAAAATAATGTAACTATCGACTAACTGATAGGATTTGTGAGACTAGGGACTACGTATTTTTTGGATTGTGCCATACACTTAGTTGGTCCTCAATAAATCTTAATAAAATGAATGAATCTCTATTAAACATAAACTGAAATAAATACCAAGTATTTTATTATTACAGAGTTCTCTGAAATGTTTTATAGCTTTAAAAGCAAATGAAAAAACGTCCATAGAGTCAGAATTGATGGTGTACAGCTGTCGTCAATGTTGTGACTATCTGGTTTCTTCCAAAGCAGTTTTCTCCTTCTACTTTTGCTTTGACATCTAAACTGTTACATTATAATAAAGCTTGTCTTGCTGTCTTTCACATTAGTCTAAATCCATTTCACTTTGATAAATTCATAGTAATCTGGGTCTTTATGTCTTTACAACAAACAACAGAGCTTTCTGCTACCAGGTTAAGCCCCAGCTTTATTGCCATAAAGTTATTTTGGATATTTTATGGAACCAGAGTTAAGTTAGGGAACAGGAAAAATGAAAGGAAGCATCTTTTTTTCAAAGAGCCTTTGATTGAACCATGTTTTGGTCAATGAGTTGCTAAATTAGAGGATTTTCAGACCAAAGCAATTTAGATCTAAATAATTTCCTCCGAAAATGATCTGAGACTTCAGTTCTTTTTTGGAAGACTGCTCCATTGCCACTTTCCAGTGATGATTAAACAACAAGTTTATCCCTGTAGAATTTGATATCATGCTAAATGATTGCCCAGCTACATTTTGCCTTGGACTCCTGTCTCAGAAGATGGCAGTCACTGATGGCAAGACTCCGCTGGAAGCCAGCAACTTGGTCATTTGGAGGACGCATCACCATGGGGACTAAAAGGATTGTCAAAGCCTAGGGGCTTCTCTCTGCTGGGGGTTGACATTCCAACCAGGGAACTTGATTAGGCTTTTCTATTGGTCTTAACTCTTCTCTCCGGGCTACTAATCCTGATTTGGCCACCAGAATCAGGTCAGTTTGTAACTTAATCCTTCGTCTGAGTCGCTGATTTTTCCCAGAGCCTGGTTTCTGTATTGTAGACCCAAGGTTGGGAAGAAAAATACAAAGTCAGATTTTTGTGCTGGTGACTGCATCCTACCTGTTTGTCTTCCTTTCCATTCTGCATCCCTTCCCCCTCAACTTCCCTCTATCCATCCAGAAACAAAGTCATTTTTATTTTGTTTACATTACACAAGTAAATGGATTAATGCCCTCCTGTAAAAATTACAAATGAGGAAGCATGCAGTGCAAAAAATGAATAGTCCCTTTGAACACTTCTTCAAATCAATTCCTCTCCCAAGAAATAGCTATTATTAACACTTGGTGTGTATCTTCTCGTATTGTTTCATTATATACTTAATATATAACATATTGGATTATAATAATATGTGGTAGTTTTGTAATTTATTATATATACCATCCTATGTGTGTGTACAAACATAAGGTAGAATTTATTATTACTTTTTATGTAAAGGGTATCACGAGAGTCATATTTTTCTTCAACTTGCTTTTCCCTAAACAATCTCTCCTAGAGATCTTTCTATGTGAGTATACAAAGACCTGAATTTTTGCCTGCTACATAGTGATTTATAGCATGGATGTCCATAACTTAATTATTCAATCACCTGTTGATTAAAAGAGATATTGTTTCTAATTTTTTACCTTTATAAACCAACTATCACACACACACACACACACATTATTAAGACCTCATGAGTAAATTTCTTTGTGATAAGTTCCTGGAAATGAGGTTATTGGATCAACAGGGATGCGCTTCTTAAAGCATTTTTGTAAACACTGGTGATTTCAACTCAGAAATGTTGTACCAATTGGAATACTCATAAGAGGTATATAAAGGTACCTGTTTGCCCACACTCTTGTCAATAGTGGATACCATTAATTTCTTCACTTTTTTGTGAATCTTATAGACAAAACACTAAGATGAATTTCTATTTCAAATATTTATTGGCCATTTATATTTCTTTGTTTTTTTGTGAGGAAGACTAGCCCTGAGCTAACACCTGTTGCCAATTCTCCTCTTTTTTGCTGAGGAAGACTGGCCCTGGGCTAACATGCATGCCCATATTCTTCTCCTTTATATGGGACGCCGCCACAGCATGGCTTGACTGGACAAGCGATGCTTCTGTCCGCGCGGGGATCCGAACCTGTGAAGTCTGGGCGGCGGATGCGGTGCGCGTGAACTTAACCCCTATGCCACTGGGCTGGCCCCCGTATATTTCTTATTTTTTGTGCATTATCTGATCATGCCCTTTGTCATATTAACTGAACTATCTTTTTCTTATAGATTAGTAGCTTAAAAATATTTTGATTATCCTTTATTATATATGATGCAACTATCTTACTTCTTTCAAGCATATATCTTTTAACTTTATGTTATTTTTCTCATTCAAAAGTTTCTCATTTTTATGAAGTTGAGTCTTAGAAATGATTTTCTTTGTGGTTCTGGATTTTGTATCTAATTTAGGAATGTATTCCACACTTCATGTTTATAAAAATATTCTCCTTTATTTTCTGCTAATACTTTTTTTCTTGTTGAACTTTTTTTGTATTTAATTTTACAGTTTATTTTTGTGTAAAGTTTTTATTTTCTACAAATGGATACCCAAGATTATTTTCTGAATAATTTGTCTCTCTCACTGGTTTGAAATGCCATTGTTTGAATTACTGTATATATGTGACTTTGTTTCTGGATGCTTTACTCTTTCCATTAGTCTACTTGTCTTTTCCATTACTAATACACTGCTGTTTACCCACCATAGCTTTACTGTATATTTTGATACCTGGTAGGGCAATTCCTACTTTTTGTTTTTCTTTTTCAATTTTAATGATCCATTTTGTCCTTTCAAGTAAATTTTAGGATCAATATTCATGTTTCATGAAAATAGTATTAGTATTTAGATTGGAATGTCATTGAATATGATGATATTGGACGTTTTTAAAATATTGAGAAAGCACTCCCTGTATTTCCCCATTTATCCATTCTTTTAACTGTCTTTCAGAAAAATTGTATACACAAATTCCTTTCCCATTCCTTCTTCAGGCTTTTTCTCCATGTTTCAGGAGGCACCCATATCATATTCTTGACTTTAATTGGGGTGTTTCTAACGGGGGTGTGCCCACTTTTTATATAACCCATACATTGAGTTTTTAATTTTAACTTAGTTTATTTTTTTCTAAAACATTTTTTTAAGTGCCTGATAATTTTAGATAGTCTTTTGTTGCTTGCTCATTTTGGGGATTTTGACTTTTAGCTCTTTAATTTCACATTAATTATTTTATATTCTTATCTAATAATTCCAATATCTAGAGTCTTTGGTGATCTAAATCTGATATTTGTTATTTTGGTGATTCTACCTCATGGTGACTTGTTTCCTGTTATGTTTGGTTATCTTTTATTGTTACCTCATTTTTTTTGATTGCTAAACTGTAGACATTTTGAGGAACTCTACTGAAGGTGCTTTTCTCCAGAGAAGATTTGTGTATGTTTCTACCACGTGGAAATGAGGAAAACTACTGTTCTGAGTCTCCCTTTCCATTGTCCGATTTAACTGACCAGTCTCGCCCCAGTGCCTCCATCTTGCTGCTGGTCCAAGGCTTAGGCTCCTGGTTGTAGTCTCTGCATTTACACCTACTTTTTGCTGGCTCCACCTTAAATTTGTTTCTTTTTTCTTCTTTCTTCTTTTGGACCAGTGCAGATTGTCCCCACTCCCTAAAGGCCCAGCAACAGAAATTATGCTTTATTCAGAGTTGTGTTTCTTTGAAGCAGGAAAGCCCCCTACAGAAACCTAGTCTGCAATATCGAATGAGAGTTTCCTTGTTCTAGCTGGTTTTCACTTGTTTCCATCAAAGCTGTTGTTAGTATAAATATTGAGTGAAAAAAATAGAAATTTAAAGTGTTTAAGTTTACTTTGTAAAATAAAAGAGGAACAGTGATCTTTGAAAGGCAAAATTAGAAAACATTTTTTAAAGACAGAAAAATTCACTTATGTTTTTAGTGTTATGTGAGTAATGATAATGGCAAAAAAAATCAATTTAATTAAAATTTTAAAATTCTCCAAATGAACTTTTGTTCTGAAAAAAGAAAGCACCTGAAATAAAATGTTGGTATTAGTTAAATTTATTGCCAAACTTGAACTGGGAAATCAATGACATTTTTGCAGAATAATTCATAGTGTTAGAAAATGTGTTGACTTTTTCAAGACCAGCGATGGAATATACAGACACATAATAGACATCTGAGTCTTAGAGTTGTGTGTCTTTCATTTTTGTTGAAAAGAATGAAGAAAAGAGGAGATAATGGTTATGGTAACAATTTAAAGATGAATAGCACAAGAGAAGACTTTAATTTCACACTAATATTTTAAATTTGACTTCAATCCTGGGAAAAAATGTAAAAGTATTTCTTAAAAGATCTGTTATGTGACTTTAAGATAAAAACATTAGCCGAGGTATTCTGTAAAATACTTTTGCCGGCATATATCATGTCAAACAAAATTGCTTTTAAGCATTCACTGATTATGCTTTTGTGGATTATCCAAAGGCTTAGGTTCTGAATAAATAGACTTCTTAATACATAAAGGTGTATTCAGGAGAACCAGTGCCCTCGGTTCCTGTTATCCTATTATCTGCAAGTAGGCTGTCCATTTTTGTGCATTACCCCTGGAGAGCTGAGCTGCCGAACTGCTGTCCTCAAAATCCTCTAGCGACACGTACTCTCTCTTTCTTTTTTTCTTATTGTTGTTTCATATCTATCCTCTACAGAATGGCAGGAGTCAGTAGTAAATGTTTGATGAAACCAAAAAGTCTCATTTTTTGATAGAGTCATCTGAGTCTGTTTTCTACTTTTCCCTCACTTTTATATCATTATTAGGAAATTATGAATCTTTTTGTTTTCTTCTAACTACTTTGAATTCAATTTGGACATGTTACCAATATGTAAATAATGCTGATTTGGTTTTAAAAAGTGCACTGAAAACAGCTCCTCCATCCATCCATACATCTATTCTTGCACCCTCCTATCCATGAAGTTATCCATTTATAAATGTAATACTTATAGGACAAAAGAAAAGTTTTATTTACTTATTGACTAATTAATTAATTATTATAGTTTTATTATGCCTACGTGAATTGATTCTGTCCATCACTGGCAGGGAGCAGGGAGAAATTCTTCAGCAAAATTAGACTGAAATCGTCGTGATGCCCTATATTTCTTTAGTCCAATCTTCACAATACACCTTCTTGAATTTGTTTGAATTGCTGTTATTTTGGATCTGCAGACAATAGATAGAGCCATTTCACTACATTCTAGGCAGAATTGACAGAATTTTAGAGCTGGCAGGGACCTCTTTGTGGAAAGGTGTGGAAAGGGAGAGGTAAAACCACATACCTGAGCTGACAAACCCAAGTCATATTAAAGGTGGGAGCCCGGTGTCTGGAGTCTCAGTCCACTGGTTTCTAGTTCTAGTGCACGTGACTAATACAGTATTTGCTTTTATAATCCTGCATTATTAAATGGCGAACAATTGAAACAAGATAAAGATTAAGCAGAATAATGTGTCATCTTCATTATGTGAAAAGCTAAATTTTGCCTTGATATAAAATCATAAGCTTGAAAACTTATTCCTCCTAATATAACTGTGAAGATGAAATTGGAGCCCCCAATGTTATTTCAAGGACTTGACTCAGCAAATGGATTTGGACAGACATCACGAGTTCTTAGATATCCTGATGTAAATAGAAGGTACAGTCTAGATGAAAATTTGTGGAAAATATAAATAAAAAAGAATCAATTATGCAACTGGAAGTTTTAAGGTTAGGTGTTTGTCAATTTGTTTATTTTTCCTACTAGGAATAAACAGAACATCTCTAGGATATCTGGAATGAAAATGGATATTAAATATACTCCTTTTAAACTGTGGCCTAATTCTATTCCAAAAGCAAACTTGAATGTAAAAGACAAGGAGAACCCAGAATTCTCAAATAATAACTAGATATTTAAGTGACATTTTGCCAAAGGACTTGATTAATAAAACTGAATTAATGTGAGATATTTTTCATGATTAAAAGGATATGGACTGATTAGGAGAGAAAGGGAGTAAAGTTATCTGGTTTAAGGCCAAGCCACATGAAATTACTGATTAAGCTGAGAGAAAGATTTCTTGTTCAAGATTAGCACTGACCTTAAAACCAAGCAGAGAAGTTCAGGTACAGTACAAATAAAATACTTGGGAAATTAAAAAAAGAATACTGATGCCTGAGCCTCATCCTCAGAGATTCTGATTTAATTGGCCTGGGGAAAGGGCCCAAGCATAGGTGATTTCTAAAGCATCAGAGGTGTTTCTAATGTCAAGGTTAAGAACCACTGGGATAGAATGTGGTAGTATAGGGAAAACTGAAAAACTTATGGCGGTCACATACTGTGACATGATTTCTAGGAGAAGGCTGAAACAGTGTTGTATGCACTGATGGCAGTATATCAATGTTGTTGCTTTGATTCTAAGGAGAGAAAAATCAGAGAATTAAAGATGGAAGGTGGACTTAGTGGGATCATTAATTGAGAGAGTTAAGAGTTCTCCAGAGGAAGAAAGGAAAGCAGAACAATACAAATTAATTTTAAGAAAAATGAATGGATATACACATTCTGATAAAAATATTTCTAGTTTTAATTGCTAATAGCAAGAAGTAACCTGTCTTAGACTGGAGAAGTTATCACTCATCTATTTTTAATTTTTAATTTAATTTATGTCACTAAATGTCAGTGAAATAATAAAGCCAATATAAATTACTTGAACAACACAGTAGAAAATGATTCTAGGGAAATTATAGTCCATTAACACTCTTGAGTTATTGCTACTCTATACTCAGCTATGCCCCAGATTATTATTCTGTCATGGAGTTAGTTTCTATTTTTTAGAAGGAGGTGCATACTAAACAAGACAGGATCTTGAACAATGAGGGTGTGACTATCATACTAATATGAATGTTTGAGAATGATCTAGATGTGTCTAATCTTTTGGCTTTAACATTCAAAATAACAATTTATCGATTATTTATCAAGTCTTAGTTCTTGTAGAATATATATTTTTGAGGATAAAAATTTTATGGAAAGCTTCCAGAATGTTTTAAATAAAAATAATTTAGTAATGATTAAGAACCAGAATGAGTTTGATGATAAAAAAATCTTGCCAAGAAGACCCAACTTATTTTATAAATATATATTCTTGGCATTAGAGGGATTGGCGATGCTGTTTATCTGGTAGGGATTGATTAGGTCATTTTAAGCTTGTTATAAGTGTTGGTAGATGGAGAGGTTACCCTATACATCAAGCATAATTATTTCTGTAAGATGTTTGAAAAAGTCTCATAAAATTTCATTGTGGATTATATGAGATCTACAATTGGGTGAATAACCATGTAGAAGTGAGGCAAGTTTTTTATGGGAGTGCAGTATTCTTGGACTTATTCTAGCTAATCTTTTCATCAATGAGCTGAATAAAGACATAACCTTCAACAAATTCAAAAAATATTCGTTGCATATGTGCTATGTTCCATGGGATGTGAGGACAAATCAGGGGAAAATTATCAATATAAAAGAATTATGATTAAAAATTATATTGTCACATTGAAACTCTGAATCAGACTAGGAAAAATCCTAGTCTTAGCTTAAAGCATCAGATTTTTGAAGGTAGGATGAAGATGTAGAGTTTTGCTCAATCAGGACCTTAAGGTAAGTGAAATGTGCGATGGAGTGGCTTAATCAGCTAATGCAAAAATAGGCTGCTTTAAAGAAGTCACAGCACCTTTAACAGTGATTAGTACACACATGAAATATTGGCTCAATTCTGAGCACCTTGCTTAAAACAGGTCCTTGAAGATCCTCAGGTGTTCATTTAATATTTTGGTGAGTTGAGAGGTACAGTCTTAAATTGAAAGTGCAGTAATTTGTATGTAAGTATAGTATTTTAAATTATAGTAACCAGTAGGACTAAAAAAATAAAATAATAAATGTTTGTATTGAGAGGAATGAGAAGAGAAAGGGAGAAAAGAAGTGCAAGTAACTGCTTTCCTTTTGGAGAAGAGAGTCATTAGATATATGATTAATATATGCTATGTGTACACACACAGCTATTGTTTAGTGTTATAGAGAAAACCATAGCTCAGAAAGAGTTAAAGCAGGCTGTTTCTGATGAGTGGGACTTCGGGTTGAGGGGATGGGTTGGGAAAAAGCCCTTCGGTGCTATAGGATCTTATACCATGGACATATCCAGCTATGGTTTTTAAAAGTAAACAAGGTCCAGGGGGCTGGCCCAGTGGCGCAGCAGTTTAGTTAGTGCTTGGCAGCCCGGGGTTCGCGGGTTCGGATCCCGGGCACCTGTCGATGCACTGCTTGTCAGCCATGCCGTGGCGGTGTCCCATATAAAGTAGAGGAAGATGGGCACGATGTTAGCCCAGGGCCAGTCTTCCTCAGCAAAAAAGAGGAAGATTAGCAATGGATGTTAGCTCAGGGCTGGTCTTCCTCACACACAATAAATAAATAAATAAAAAAACAAGGTCTGGATGACCATCTTTCCCTGGAGAGAAAGTGGAAACAAAGATAAAGTGAGAGAATCAAAAGCCTGCCATAGCAGGGGGGGATGTGAAAAGTGATATTATGATGGTTGAAGGACCTGGGACTATTTACTCTAGAGAAAAGGTGAAAGATGAGGCTTATGTAGATGTAAGAAAAGAGGGTAAAATAGAATCATCAGGTGGAAAAGGATGTCTTTGGCTGAATGTATTTAATAATTACTGTAGGAACGTCTATTCTATAGATTCTTGGGATGTGTACCTATGTATGGGAGGTGTGTGTGTCCATGTACCCAAATAGGCTATATGGAAAATTGTGTACTTAGATGGGTATATGCATGTAGGGGGAGAGGATAGACCATCATTTTCAACAGAATTTTTTGAAGTAGTGTATAATTTAAAATAAGTTAAGAACTAAAGCGTTGCCTGCCTTGTGGAGTAATAAATGGTCATTGAAATTAAATAGACATAATTTTTTGTAGATAATTTAGAAATAATTCACACACTGGATAAGATAGACTAGTTTATTTGAAATAACCTTTTCTGCTTTGAGGTTCTAATATTTACACAGTCAAAAAAATAAATTTAATAATAAAAGGGCAGTTTTTGAACACATTACATGCTGGTCATCATGCTAAATGCTCGACATGGGCTCTTGTTCAGTCCTCACAGCATCAGATGAGGAAGGTGCTACATCAAAGATGCAGAGAGACAAAGAAGCTTGCCAGAGGTCAACCTACAGTAAGAGACAGAGCCAAAGTGAGAACTCCAGAAGTCTGGCCCTAGAGTTTGTCCACTAGCCCCTTTTGGAAGGGGTTTTTCACTGTCTTCGTTTTGATTCTTTCTCCCTCAGTGGCCTGTGTTAGGTCTCCACCATGAGTGATAGTAGCAATACCGGGACCTGCAAAGCTGCTCTTCTGTTTTCTTCTGTGTTTGTCTTGTTCTATCTACACGATATTTTTTGTGTCTTGATTGTCTGTGTTTGAATAAGAATCTAATATCTGTGGTTCATTTGAAGTTGGTTTCATTGACCACCAAGTCTTTTATTTCATATTCTCTCTATATATACATATAAATATAAATATATAATTATATACAGAGAGAGAGATTGAAAGAGAAACGCTGTATTAGTTATCTATTGCTACTGTGACAAATAACCACAAACTTTGTGACTTGAAACAGCACAAATTCATTTTGCATTCTGTAGGTTGGAATTCCAGCACAGGTCTTAATGGGCTAAAATCAAGGTGTTGGCAGGGCTGTCTTCCTTTCTGGAGCTCTGGAAGAGAATTTGTTTCCTTGCCTTTCCAGCTTCCTTGGTCGGGGCCCCTTTCCTCCATCTTCAAAGCCAGCAACACTAGACAGAGTCCTTCTTACATCCCATCACTCTGATCTCCCTTGTGACTTCTTTGGACTCACTTAAATCATCCAGGATAATCTCTCCATCTCAAAGTCCTTAATTTATTACATCTACAAATCCTTTTTGCTGTGTAAAGTAACATATTCACACATTCCAGAGATAGGACATGGGCATCTGTGGGAACCACTATTCTACCTACCACAGGCACCTACTAAATGCCAGGTACTTTTCCGGGAACTGAAACAAAACACAATCCCTTCCCTAGAGGAGATTACAATTGTGGAGATATTTAAATGGAAAGGGAAATTAAAAAAAAACATATTATGATGGAATTGTGAACAGTTATAGCACTAGGGAGGAAACAACTATCTGCCTGGGGTCAAGGATGAGCTAGAAAAAAATTTGGCTAAAAAATTAGAATTATTCTTGACATATTCATATGACTTTATCACTTTTCATTCAGGTTTTGAGACTCTGGGATATCCAGCACCAGCTGTCCATCCAGAGGATAGCTTGTTCTTTCCCCAAAAGTCAGGACTTCAGATGCCTCTTCCACTTTGATGAAGCCCACGGACGACTTTTCATCTCGTTCAATAACCAGCTAGCGTTGTTGGCAATGAAAAGTGAAGCCAGTACGAGGGTGAAAAGCCACAAAAAAGCAGTCACTTGTGCTCTTTACAATTCAGTCTTGAAGCAGGTAATGATGCTTTTCTGTCACTCTCCTAACGTGCCCCCACGTTCGGAGGCTCATTTCCTTAATTCAATCAAAGGTAACTGAGGACAAATATAGGGAAAGAAATGTGGAAAAGAAATGACTTAACAGCCATGTGCTTTTCTTCAATAATCTGTGTTCAGGTGGATTTGAAGAGTGATTTCATCTTCAGCCAGTGACCACAGCAGCACTGGTAGCATTAGAAGGAATTACAGTATTCCAGCTAAAACAAACACAACATGTAATGTAATTGAACTTATCTTTGTTGCCTACTAGTCTGGGTTTTGATGCCAAATGCAAGTGAACCTGGTTGTAAAATTCCCTTTTATGAACACCATCCTCCTGGATCCCTGTGGAAAGTTCTGAAATATGCATGAAATGTAATTAGCAGAGATCCATTTTGCCAGCATATTTTACACCAGTGGCTCACAGTGGCAGCCTGGAATGTATTCATAATAAAATGATTCAGTTAAATTTGCTGCCACTTGGTATGCAGCGCCAGTGTTGTTTGTCTCCCTACCACTCTAATGACGCTCTGCAGCCTTTGCTTATGGGAGCGCTACCTGCATGTCAATGAAGAAGCCTGGCTCCTCTGGAGAAGAGATGCCGCTCGGACCACAGGCCTTCTGAGAGGACAGGGAGGGTCAGCCTGTGGGGACCACCGGGGGAGCGGGCAGCAGTGGAGGTTAGTCTGCAGCAATGATCACCCCCTGCCTGATAGTAACAGCACAGCAGGAGCTGAGTGGAGAGCCAGTTTCCAGCTTGTGGCCAATTAAACAAAACTCCAACCCATTCTTTCTTTCTCTTCTGCAGAAGCTTCTGCGTTCATGCAGAAATGAGTCGTCGTTCGGATTTTATGCAAGGGGTGGAAAGCTCTTTGTTAGTAATGAGTAGTGTGTCATGTCATTGCTTTGAATACTCTGTTTTCTGGTTATTCTAGGAGATAAAAATCCTTTACAAAACAACCCATTTTGAGTTCCATCTGTGGGAAACATTCTCCCGTAAATGTTTTACTGAACTTTATGAAGGCAACTGGTTAATTCGGCTCCCTGGTGGCTACTGAGAGATGTATTTGTTTCCAGGAGAATGTTTTGCTAATTGAGATCTGCAAAGTGAAAAAAGCTAGGTTTGTGCTTAGATGTTAAGATCCTATGTTGTCTGGCCATAAGATGAGAAATATTCCACGAGGAATTCAGGAAATGGAACACAAAGAGATTTGAAATCTTCTATCCGGGACATGAAGATAAAGCCAAAATAACACAAATATATGCAAGTTATAGACAACAATAGAGCATGCACATACGGTATATGACATAAGGACAATCACTGTACAATTAAGTTGAGTATTCGCATCTCTACTTATTTTTGCTGTTAATAGTATAATCAAAAGCATTAACATGTATATAGAGCACATGAAGCTGTGTACCACATACATAAGTTTTTCCTAACTGTTAGCTGCTAAGCTACAGAGAAACACTTTAACACTGTATTACATTTACAATTATAAAAATGTATTGTAGTCATGTACAAAGAAAACGATATCACCCACAGTCTCATCAGCTAATGATAATTTATCATTTCAGAGTAATTAGAGAAAGCAAATAAAACAGTTTTGAACAAGTACCAGGTGCCAGGAGTGAGGAATCAAAGATTCATACACTATAAAGTTTCTCCATCCCAGTAGCTCAGGGAGACTCAGATCTCTATGGGCAGGTCCAGAGCATCTTCCTGGCACTCACTGCTTGGCGAGTGCTCAGAACAGGTCTGCGTGATGAAGGAAGGGGAGGCAGACACATTACAAGGAAACAATGGAATACAGTAAAATGAAGTAGGGTAAGAGCAAAGGGCTATCTATGGAAAGTGATCAACTCTGCCTGGGCGTGGGGTGGGTGACACTTCAGCAGAGCCCTGGAAGCTAGAGGGAATCTCTGAAAGGAGAAGGAAGTAGTTCCAGAAAGAAAATACAACGTGAGCACCTGCAAAGAAGCTCGAGCACTCACAGTGCATTTACGGGGAAAGGGTTTCTTCTGGGGTGGCTAGTTTGGGAGACTTAGCAAATGTTGTGGGAGTTGAGGCAGTAAAGGGAGCTTAGAGCCAGGCTGTGAAGGTCATTCACTGAATGCAGCAGTCTGGTCTTGGAAAAATAAAACATAGACTTGAGGTTAAAACAGTAATTCTCACAGCATGATCCCGGACTCCTTGGGGACTCAGATCCTTTCTGGGAATCTGTGAGATCAAAACTATTTTCATTATAATATTAATTTATTGTTTGCTTTTTTCACTCTCATTGCCTCATGAGTGTACAGTGGAGTTTTCTAGAGGCTACATGATGAGTGATGACATCGTTGCTCTGATGGCTAAAGGAATGTATGCTTCTGTATTTTTTGTTTTAACAATTTCTCGGTTTAAATTTCTAATATGGTAAATACATATGTGTGTGTATCTCTCTCTCTTTCTATCTCTATATATGTATCCCACATAAATGAAAGCTATTTGAATTCTTCAATAAATTTTAAGAGTGCAAAGGGATGCCTAGATCAAAAGTTTTGAAAGCCAGCCCTGATGGCCTAGTGGTTAAATTTTGGTGCTCTCACTGTTTCGGGGGCCCAGGTTCATTTCCCGGTTGCAGAACTGCACCACCTGTCTGTCAGTTGCCATGCTGTCTCTGCAGCTCACATAGAAGAACTAGAAGGACCTACAACTAAGATATACAACCATGCACTGGGGCTTTGGGGAGGGGAAAAAAAAGTTTTGAAAACTGCTGGCTTCGAGACCAGAATTCAAATGTTGGGCAGATTACTTAACGTGTCTAAGCTTCAGTTTATTGACTTTTTAAATGTCTGTGTCTGTGGAGCTAGACATGATAGTGGTGACAGCCCATATCTCTCCAGCATTGCCTGGCTATGGTCTGCCTTTCAGAAGCAGTCATCCTTCCTCCCAAGCTGCCAGCACTAGCGAGGCTCCCCAGCTCCCCGATACCTCTCAGGTTGAATGTTGATGCTTTGTGACTCCTCTTTTTCTTGTTAACTTCTTGGTATTCCTTAATCTTTATTTTAACCATGTGTTATGTGAAAGCAGATGTTAGGAAGAGTTAGAAAGGAGGGGGATCCTGAATTGCACTTTGCCCCTGGCCCCGCTCCTCCTCAGGAAGGCCCCTTGAGGTGAGGAAGTTGTTTATCCTTCCCCTTCTCTTCTCTGACATTGCAGTTCCTGCTCATAAACATTCAGTTCCAGGGCTTGGGTTTGGTCCTCTCAGGTCCCCAAAGTGTCCAGGGACATCTCCAGGCACACTTATCTCTCTTCTCTCTGAGCATTGGTCACATATCTAGCTGTTGTTTTTGGTGCAAGGGAAAGAGCCTTGTCTTCCACTTCTGTATTTTCCTACAACCCCTAACACTCTTCTGAGTGCCAAATGGATGTTCAGTTGCTAAATTTGGTCAATTACTGCTGGTTCTCACACCAAGCTCAAAAGGAACCCAGGCTTTTCCGGTCCCCTGGTGCTTGCTCTTTGGTTATCTGGTTTGGTGTCTTTTTTTAAGTCTTTCTCTTTGTCTGAATTTAATGAAAACCTTCCTTTCTGTTGTTGTCACTTCAACATGTTGCTGACACTTTATTATTATTTCATTGTATTTGCACATCCGTGGGGACCTAATATAATCCCTATGTGACAAGAACTTGGCACATTTCTGTGACTTTTCTTAGTCTTCCTGTCTTTTGGTTCCCTCGCATCCTAGTCTAAGAACGTGATAGTAAGCCATGTAAAGCCTTTTAAAAGGAACAGTGTGCTTTATTTCACACAGCAAAGTTTGCCCTCACAGCTACCTAGCGAAAGAACAAGTTGGGACAGGGCTAGGGAGTCCCTGGAATGCACAATTTGGAAAGAATCAAAGTAACTCAATATCCTGGAGGTAGTTCTAATGAACTGTCTTTGCACTGAGTTCTTAAATAAAACTTTTCTTAAAAACCCATGAATGTTAGGAAACTTTAAAAATTGTATTTGTAGATAGCTTATCAACTGGAATAGAAAAAATTTCTGAGTTATCACTATGGCTCTCATCCTAATGATGTGGGTTTAGGCGTTTTTGTAAAATAGATAATGTTTCAGTTTGTTTTGCATCTAGGACATGTTTATAGTCAGGTTAGATATTCAGTCATCATCAAAAAATTTTTTTTGCATTTATGTTTCCTCAGTGTATTTTAATGGCTTGATAGCTTTTTTTTTTTCCCATTGTATAGATGCACCACAGTTTATTTATCCATCACGTACGGAAGGTTGTCTTGGTTGCTTCCAAGTTTTGGCAGTTATGAATAAAGCTGCTATGAACATCTGTGTGCGGGCTTTTGTTGTGGACGTAAGTTTTCAGCTCCTTTGGGTAAATATCAAGGAGTGTGACTCCTGCCCTGTATGGCAGGAATGTGATTAGTTTTGTAAGAAATTGCCAGTTGCCTTCTAAACTGGCTGTACCATTTTGCTTTCCCACCAACAAAGAGAGTTCCTGTTGCTCCACATCCTTCTCAGCATTTGGTGTTGTCAGTGTTCCAGATTTAGGCCTTCCTAATAGATGTGTGGTGATATCTCGTTATTGTTTTAGTTTGCATTTCCTCGATGACATGTTATGTGGAGCATCTTTTCATATGTTTATTTGCCATTTGTTTATCTTCTTTGTTGAGGTATCTGTTAATATCTTTGGCTTGTTTTTTAATTGGGTTGTTGGTTTTCTTATTGAATTTTAAGTGTTCTTTGTATATTTTGGATAACAGTGCTTCATCAAATGTGGCTTTCGAAAATATTTTCTCCCAATCTGTGGCTTGTCTTTTCATTCTCTTGACAGTGTTTTTTGTAGAGCAGAAATTTTTAAATTTAATGAAGTCTAGCTCATCAATTATTTCTTTATTGACTGTATCTTTGGTGTTTTATCTAAAAAGTCATCGCCAAACCCAAGGTCATTTAAATTTTTTCTATCTGATCTTCTTTGAGTTTTATAGTTTTGTGTTTTACATTTAGGTCTGTGATCCATTTTAGTTAATTTTGTGAAAGGTGTAATGCCTGTATCTCAATTTATTTTTTTACCATGGATGTCCAATTGTTCTAGCACCATTTGTTGAAAACACTAAATTTTCTCCATTGTGTTGCCTTTGCTTCTTTGTCAAAGATCAACTGACAGATTTATATGGGCCTATTTCTAGGCTCTCTATTCTGTTCCATTGATTTAGTTGTCTATTCTTTTGCCAACATCACATTGTCTTGATTGCTGTAGCTTTATAGTAAGTCATGAAGTTTGGTAGTGTTAGTCTTCCAATTTAGCTTTTCTCCTGCAGTATTATATTGGCTTATCTGGGTCTTTGCCCTCTCTATATAAACTTTAGAATCAGCTTGTAGGCATCCACAAGATGATTTGCTAGGGTTTTGATTTGGACTTCATAGAATATATAGATTAAGTTAGGAAGAGCTGAAATCATGACAATATTGAATTCTCCTATCCATGAACATGGAATATCACTGCATTTATTTAGGTATTCTTTGATTGTGTTCATCAGAATTTTGTAATTTACCTCATATAGATTTTGTACATATTTTTGGATTTATACTTAAGTATTTAATTTTTGTGGATGCTAATGTAAATGGTATTGTGGTTTAATTTTCAAATTCCACTTGTTCATTGTTGCTATATATAAAAACAATGGACTTTTGTATATTAACTTTGTATCTTGCTGTAAATACTTATTTCCAGGACTTTTTTTGTGGATTCTTTCAGATTTTCTACATAAAAGATCATGTCATCTGCTAAAAAATACCTTTATTTCTTCCTTTCCAATTTTTATACTTTTATAACTTTATTTCCTTTACTTGTCTTATTGCATTAGGTAGATCTTCTATATGATGTTAAAAAGCAATGGTGAGAAGGGACATCTTTGCCTTGTATCTGATTTTTGTAGGAAAGCTTCAAGTTTCTCACCATTAATTATGATGTTAGCTGTATGTTTTTTATAGATAGTCTTTGTCAAGTGGAGGAAGTTTCCCTCTATTCTTAGTTTACTGAGAGTTTTTATCATGAATGGGTGTTGGATTTTGTCAAATGCTTTTTTCAGTCTATTGATATGATCATGTGATTTTTCTCTTTTAGCCTATTGATGTGATGGATTACATTAATTGACTTTCAACTATTGAACCAGCCTTGCACACGTGGGATAAATATCACTTGGTTGTGGTGTATAATTCTTTTTGTACATCATTGCATTTGATTTGCTATTATTTTGTTGAGTGTTTTTGCGTCTATGTTCATGAGAGATATTGGTCTGTAGTTTTCTTTCTTGTAATGTCCTTGTCTGCTTTGAAATTAGGGTAATTCTGGCTTCATAGAATGAGTTAGGAAGTATTTCCTTTGCTCCTATCCTTTGAACAAGATTGTAGAGAATTGGCATAATTTCTTCCTTAAATGTTTGGTAGAAATTACCAATGAACCCATCTGGTCTGGTGCTTTTTGTTTTGAAACATTATTGCCTATTGATTTAATTTTTTAAATAGATATTCAGACTTCTATTATGTCGCCTTTTTCTAAAATGTCTATTTCTTATTGTGTGAGTTTTGGCAGATTGTGTCTTTCAATAAATTGGCTCATGTTATTGAAGTTATCAAATTTGTGGGCATAGAGTTTTTCACAGTGTTCCTCTCTCATCCTTTTAATGTGTATGGGGTCTCTAGTGATGTCCCCTCTTTCATTTCTGATGTTAGTAATTTGTGTCTTCTCTTTTTTTCTTACTTAGCTGGGCTAGAGTCTTATCAATTTTATTGATCTCTTCAAAGAACCAGCTTTTGGTTTCATTGACTTTCTTTATTGATTTTCAGTTTTCAATTTCATTGATTTCTGCTCTAATTTTTTTTTCTTTTCTTCTGCTTACTTTCAATTGTATTAAGTCTTCTTTTTCTAGTTTCCTAAGCTGGAAACTTAGATGACTGATTTTAGGTCTTCCTTCTTTTCTAATATATGCATTCAATGCCATAAGTTTCCCTCTAAGCACTGCTTTCTCTGCATTCTACAAATTTTGATAAGTTGTATTTTCATTTTCATTTAGTTAAAAATATTTTTAAATTTCCCTTGATATTTCTTCTTTGACCCATGTGTTATTTAGAAATGTGTTGTTTAACCTCCAAGTATTTGGGGATTTTCTAAATACTTGATTTATTGATTTCTAGGTTAGTTCCATTGTGGTGAGATCAGAAATTGCATGATTTTTATTCTTTTAAATTTGTTAAAGTGTATTTTTTTGCTCAGAATGTGGTCTCTCTCTGTGAATGTGCCATATGACCTTGAGAAAAATGTGTATTTTGCTGTTGTTGGATGAAGTAGTCTATAGATGTCAATTATACCCAGATGATTAATGGTGGTGTTGAGTTCAACTATGTCCTTATTGATTTTCTGCCTGCTGGTTCTGTTCATTTCTGGTAGAGGAGTGTTGAAATCTCCAACAAAATAGTGGATTCGTGTATTTCTCCTTGCATTTCTACCAGTTTTGTCTCATGTAGTTTGACCTAGTTGTTAGATACATATATGTTAAGGATTGTTGTTTTCTTGGAGAATTGACCCCTTTATCATTATGCAATGCGGTTCTTTATCCCAATAATTTTCCTTGCTCTATGTCTGCTCTGTCTGAAATTAATGTGACTATTTTTGCTTCCTTTTGATTAGTGTTAATGTGATATATCTTTTTTATCCATTTACTTTTACTCCATATGTGTTTTTATATTTAAAGTGGATTTCTTTTAGACAACATATAGCTGGGTCTTGATTTTTGATCCACTCTTATGATCTCGCTTGATTTCAAGTGCATTCAGACCAATGACATTCAAAGTGATTATTGATATAGTTGGATTAATATCTACCATATTAGTTACTGTTTTCTTTGGTTGCCCTTGTTCTTTGTTCTTATTTTTGTCTTCTACTCTTTTTCTGCATTTTGTGGTTTTAAATGAGCATTTTAAATGATTCCATTTTCTCTCCTTTCTTAGCATTTTAGTTACACATTTTTTAAACTTTTTTAGTGGCTGCCCTAGAGTTTTCAATATACATTTATAACTAATCCAAGTTCACTTTCAAATAACACTATATTGCTTCACAAGTAGTGTTAATACCTTGTAATAACAAAATAATCTAATTCCTCCCTTTGTCCCTTGTGTCATTGCTTTCATTCATTTCCCTTATATATAGGATATATCTATATATACACATATATATATGTATACATAAGCATACATAATTTAATCCATTGTTGCTATTATTGTTTTGAACAAACTGTTATCTGTTAGATCAATTAAGAATAAGAAAAATAAAAGTTTTTTTTTGAGTTCACTTATTCCTTCTTCAATGTTCTTTCTTTCTTTATGTAGATCCAATCTTTGACCTATATTATTTTCCTTCTCTCTAAAGAATTTCTTTTAACATATTTTGAAAGCAGATCTACTGGCAACAAATTCCCTCAATTTTTATTTGTCTGAGAAAGTCTGTATTTCTCCTTTATTTTTAAGGTTATTTTTTGCAGGATACAGAATTCTAGGTTGGTGGGTTTTTTCTCTTAACACTTTAAATATTTCACTCCACTCCCTTCTTGAGTGCATATTTTCTGAGGAGAAGTCAGATGTAATCCTTTTTTCCTTTGTAGGTAAGTAATCTTCTTCCTCTGACTCCTTTCAGGATGTTTTCTTTATCTTTGATTTTCTGTAGTTTGATTATGATATGCCTAGTTTTTTTTTTTTTTTTTTTTTTTTAATATTTATCTTCCTTGGTATCATGTGAGCTTCCTGGATCTCTGGTTTGGTGCCTGATACCTAATTTGGGGAAATTCTCAGCCATTATTGTTTCAAGTATTTCTTCCATTCCTTTCTTTCTTCTCTTTCCAGTATTCTCATCATGTGAATGTTACACCTTCTGTAGTTGTCCCATGGTTCTTGGATATTGCATTTTGTTTTTTTCAGTCTTTGTTCTCTTTGCTTTTCAGTTTTTGAAGTTTTTACTGATATATCCTCAAGCTTAGAGATTCTTTCCTCAGCCATATCCAGTCTATGGATAAGCCCCTCAAAAGCATACTTCTTTTCTGTTATATTTCTGTTTTTGACCTCTAGCATTTCTTTTTGGTTCTTTCTAAGGATTTCCATCTCTCTGCTTATGTTTCCCATCTGTTCTCACATGCTGTCTACTTTACCCATTAAAGCCTTTAGTATATTAATCATAGTTGTTTTAAATTCCTTGTCTGATAATTCCAACATCCCTGCCATGTCTGACGCTTGCTCTGTTTCTTCAAACTGTTTTTTTGTCTTTTAGTATATCTTGTAATTTTTTCTTGATAGTCAGACATGCTGTACTCGGTAAAAGGAACTGCTGTATTTAGGCCTTTAGTAATCTGGTGGTAAGGTGTGGGAGGACGGAAAGCGTTCTATAGTCTTAGAGTAGGTCTCAGTCTTTTAGTGAGCCTGTGCCTCTGGACCGTGAACTTCACATATGCTTTTCAGTAGTCCCTCACCCTTAGGTGGAACAGGAAGGCTAGAGCTGGCTAGAGTTTGGTATTTCACTTTCCCAGGTCAATTAGGCTCTGATAAAACCCCAGGAGGTTAGGCTTTGGTTAAATAGTTTCTCTTGAGGGCAGACCTTTTTTAAGAAGAACAGAGTACTCTGATATAGGTAAAAATAGTTTCATTCTCCCTCCCCCTGCCAGAAGCATGAGGGGATTTTTCTCCAGTGTCTACAGTGAGAACCTGGCTGATATCCTCAAAATAAAACTCATAAAATTGTGGGCGCCCCTCATGACTGGTTCCCCCTGGAATTTTTAACTTTCAGACTTGTCCACTTTGAGCCTCCAGCAATTTGTCAATTACAGTTCTGGTTTTCTATCTTTCCCCCTTTCCTGTGGAATGTTCAGATCATGAGTTTCTGCTCTGGTAATTTATGATTTTCTCTATTTGCCTGTTCATTCCTCCAATTTTGGGGGCAGCAATTTGCCCTGTGACCTCATTTCGCTTACTGATCGAAGAAGAATCGTTGATTTTTCAGTTTGTTCAGCTTTTTACTTGTTAGAATGGGGTCACAACTTGTAAGCATGCAGAACCAGAAACTGGAAGTCCAATGCAGTCTCAAGTATTTTTTGAAGTAGTTTTTTCTTGGCTATTTTTCAGAATGTGGGAGGTGGTGAGGTTGTGGAGTCAGAGTTCCCAAGGCTTTACATTGAGAAAGTGATTTAATTTTTATAAACAATAGTTGTCTTATCTATAAAATAGAAATCATAATACCTCCCTTGTAGATTTTCTGTAAAGGACAAAGGATATCGTATGTAAAGACACACAGAACAAAGCAAGAGTAAAAGATAAATAAATGTTAGTCAAAAAAGAAGAAGTGATATTTTTCTGACTTTGTCTCCTAGTTCTTGTGAGTGCCTGGTGATTTTTGGAATGTTTTGCATCCCTGTACAATGACCGCAGGCTGTCACAGCCCGGGCCCTCCCCCCTCACTCATACTACCTGAGCCTTGCTGGCCTCCTTGCTAGTCCTTGAACACGCCAAGGGTACTCTGCGTCAGGGCCTTTGCATTGCTGTTTCCTTTGCCTGGAACTGTCTTCACCCAGCTACCTGCATGGCTCCCTCCTTCACTTCAGTCATGTCTTTCCTCAAATCATTTCTCAGGGAAGGCTTCCCAAATCACCTCCACCTGGCCAAACTTTGCACCCACTCTCAATGATCTCTACCTTCTTCTCAGTTACATTTTTCTTCATAATGTTATCACTACTAAACATCATTTTATGTGGATATATATATATGCTTTATTGTCTCATCTGGTTGCATCTCTCCCTTTAGTCCCCACTAAATATAAAGGCAGAATTTTTTTTTTCTTTTGGAGAGGAAGATTAGCCCTGAGCTAACATCTGTTGCCAATCCTCCTCTTTTTGATGAGGAAGATTGGCCCTGGGCTAACATCTCTGCCCATCTTTCTCTGTTTTATATGTAGGATGCCTGCCTCAGCATGGCTTGATAAGTGGCATGTAGGTCCATGCCCAGGATCTGAACTTTCGAACCCTGGGCCACTGCAGTGGAGTGCGTGAACTTAACCACTACGCCACCTGGCTGGCCTCAAGGGCAGCAATTTTTTGCTGCTGTATCCCCAGTGCCAAGATCCTGTGCCTTGCATATTATAGGTGTTCAATAAATTCAAGGAATGAATTTGAAAAAGTGAATTACAAATTAATCTAAGAAGAACTAATATCCTACAAATAAGATGTATAAATGGAGAACAGCTGCTTTAATATATTTGAATCCGTTGTCTGTACCAGTACTCTGAGATATTATCATTCTCCTCAACTAACTACTTACTGAGACGTAACTTCTAGAGATTTGATACAAAATAGAAGTAAAGGAAGTAACTTGCTTTATATTATGGGACCATAAACAGCACAGACTAAAAATATAAAATATAAGCAGCAATTAAATCAAATGTCCTGATCCCTCAGTATCCAGCAACATCCACTGCTATAGTTTTTGGTTCCTCCTCTTGCTTGGACCAAGGACTCGGGATGTATACAAAAGACAAGTAAAATGCGTACTGTTGTTGGAATAGCAGGAAGACAATTAGAGGACATGGATACAGCCTCACATCTCTTAGAACTGTCTGATTGGCTGTGACAGCTTCAGATGAGAAAGACAAAAAGACCCATGTACTCCTAAACAGTTATTAACTCAGGTACATAAGGTGGAGTGTGCTCCCGTCAGCACAGTGATCTGCTCATGAGGCCCGTTTGCACTGGAGTGTAGTCCTTCAGACAGAGCCATTTCTGCTCTGCAGACTGCCAGGGCCCTGTTCTCCACTGTGGTCTCATCTGCTAAGAGGCAACCAGGAATGAACTGAAAACTTAAGGCGACCTGTTATCAAAATGTGGCATATAAATGGGATGCCAATACTTATTCCTTGGCTTTATCACCGATAAAAACAACTTGCTAAAAATAAAGGCCCCACTGTCCTGTAGTCAAATCACTTCATCTGCCAAGTGGTCTTAAATGCACTCCTCCCTCACTAAACGTTGAAAGTCTTCTTGCTTGCCTTGTCATTCTTGTATTCTGATATTATCATAGTGACAGTAGATTCTGGTTAATACTGGTTATATGTTTGTGACATAGTCAGTCCTTGTTTCTCAACACAGTGTTTTCTCGAAGACTATACCTTGAGGCAGATTGCCATAAAATGAAATTCGACTGGTTTCCACTGTTGTCATTATTGATTCAGATTTCATGAGAAATTGTTAAATGTAGAGAGAAAGGTGCTAAAAACTGATGAATAGTATGTTGGGGCTCAGTCAGGCGGGCAGAGGAAGGAGAGTGAAAAGCAGCAGAAAGTGAATGTTACTCATTCCTGGTTGAAGTCTGCATCAGACACAAATGGTGGGTGACTAGATGCTGTGTGATGGGGGTGACGCCAGTCTTGAACAAGTAAACAAGCCTTGCCTTTGAACATGGCCTTATTTTATTATTTTTTTTGTTTCTATCAGGGAATGCCCATCTTTTAGTACTGTAATGCCTAGCATATAATAGGTGCTCAATAAATGTTTTTTGACTAGAAACCATAAAATCCTTCACAACCTTTAACCGTTTCTTAAAAGACCATTATCAAAATTTTCACCCATGCTTGGAAGATTATATGTTTTCATGGCTTTGTTGTTAATGAATACAAATCAAATTCCTAAGCAATTATGTGAGAAATTCATAAATATGATGTAATTTGAAATTTCAATGTACATCTAAAAATCTGGTTTCTAAAATTGTAATTGTCTACATTCACTGTCATGGTTGGGAGAAAGCAACATTTTCTTGATTTGGATATGAGAAGTGATGTGAGCCCAAGTAAGGAGTCAGACAAATAAAGATTAAATAGAATAGTAACCCTGGCTAACTATTCCGGCTTATTTATTGTATGCCATGTGCTGAGCTAAGTGCTTTACAAATACTAGCTTAATTAAACTTCTTAAGAATGGTTTGAGGTGGTTACTATGATTCTCTCCAGTTTATAGGTGAGGAAACTGAAGCTTAGAGAATTGAAGTAATGAGCTCAAGGTCAGACAACTGACATTCACACTCAGGCGTCCTGGCTCCACCCCAATGCTCTTAACCACCGTGCGCTTCTCACACACCAAAGCAAGTAGAAACACAGGCAGTTACATGGAATGATATTAAAGTCTTAGGTCACACTATTTCAAAGATCCAGGTCATTTGTCCTCAAAATTACACTATTGTTTAACAACAATAGTTAAATGTTTAAGCTACTTTTTATTTCACTGAGAGAAAATGAGTAGCATAAATATAGTTTTATGTCATTTAAGAAATTGTCTGATTTAGAGTTGTAATATCAAGGGAAAAAAGGACTATGAGAGCTCACGTGCTTGTGATTGGGTCTTTGCTGAGACATAAATGTTGCTAAATGGTGGCCTATGTTTCCAATCCCTCCTCTCCTTTCTTCCTCCTGAACTACTGTCTTAGGTGAGCATCTCTTCCCTGGACTATTACAGCAGCTTCCAAATGGTCTTCCCCCAACCTGTCTGTTCTCCACACTGTTGCCAGAGGTATCCCCACAAACCAGCCACCAAGAAGCACTGTATCACTCTCCTCCTTATTAAGAACAATGAGATCGTTCTTAATTTTATTTTGAGTTGTACACCCCGCTGAGAGTCCAATGAAAGCTATGGACCCTTTCCCAGTAAAAAGAACTTTATACACATTACTCATTATTCTCTGGCATTGCTCACTAGGGATTTCAAATATCTGTTGTCAGCTTGCTTCCTCACCTGATAGTCTGCCAATTTACCCCATCATCTCCACTCTGGCTCCATTAAACTTCTTATTGTTCCCCATAAAGAACATTGGAATATTCTCCAAATTCTCTCTTCTCAGCACACTCTTAATTATCTGGGATGCTATGCTGGAATAGACGAAAACATCTTGATGCATCTGTCATAGAGACCTCAGCATTCAAAGCATGTCATATAAGCTTGGGAACAGTACTTAGCTGATTAGAATCTCAGTTTCATCACTGGTAAAATGAGGGTGGTAACATTAGTTATTTTACAGCTTTTTATAAAGTTCAAATGAGGTAGAGAATGTAGAGGGCTTGGCACTCAATAAACACATGTTCATATCTTCAATCCAGATTGACCCTCCTCATCTTTTATTCTCCATCCCCCACCCCAGTGAGTGGATTTGGGGTTTTCCTCTCTCTGCTCCACAGCACCCAGGGGCGATACCTCTAAACTTGTAGCATTGTTTGGCATTTATCCTTTTCTTCTCTCTTTCTGCATCTACACCAGTAGTTCTTAACCCAGGCTGCACACTTAACCCGGGGAGCTCTTCAGAAAATGCCCGTTTGATCCAATTAAGTCAATGTGTCTGGTCTGGCATGCAGTCGTGAGTTTTAAAGTTCCCCCAGGTGATTTTAACGTGCAAGCCTAGACGACAGACTCCTTGAGAGCAGGGATTCCTCGGCGAAACCCCGCCGCCACCATGGAGCTGGGCGCAGAATGGCTGTTCGGTGAATGCCTGTAGAGTGGGTGGATGCCTACATGCACGCCGGCCGGCCCTCCAGGCCTTCTGAATATACGTTCGATAAACCTAAATCCGTTTAATTATGAAAATGTGACACCCAAATTCAACATATTCCTAATAAATTTACATTTATACAATGCTAATCAATGCCTAAGCACATAAAGATATGCTTTAAGTTTTTTTAAAATTTAGATGTTGCTTCAGGCAACTTCCTATCTACACGTTTGTATGTTTAGTTTTTTTTGTCTTTCTTTCATTCTTTTGGGTCCCAAAGTCATATTGATGGATTTGTTTTAACCTATAAATCTCTTAAAGGGTGCCTAAATACCTAGAGCTGAAATTAGCTGAAGCGTTTACTTGCCACTATAAAATTTCTCACTGTCGGACTGCTGTATATAACCCTATCCCTTCCAGGGTTGTTCATTTGCCTTCCTCTTGGAGTATATGCAGATTTATATTTAACCTTCCGGTGTTCTTTGTTTCAGTGACCCATCAATAATTGTGTTTAGCTGTAAAAATATACGCAGTACCTTGAGAAAGGAGGCAGAAAGGGACTGATGGCATTAAAAGCAGTTTCTTTAGCAATTTGTTGAAATTAACTTTTTCCCATAAAGGCTGCTAGTGCTTTCTTTTCTGAATGCTAAATGGAAGCTGATATATAGTATGTTTCTTTTCATACAGTAAATAGTGTCAGAGCACCATGACTAATAAAATCAGCTTTCTCATCCAAATGTGAAAGATTTATAAGTTTATTTTAAGGAGGATTCAATTTTAGGATGGTCTCTAGACACTAAGCTGAATGGTAGGTAAGGGAAGAAGATTCCTATCTTTTCTGATAAAGAGAATCATGACTTCATTACCTCAGTTCTGGCCTGGAAATTGAAATGTTATCAGCTTAACAAAAAGAAAGAAAATACATTACAAAAATGTCTCTAACTGTGGGGCGATCTCAGGAGAGAAAAATGCATAGTTAGATATTTTTATTGAAATAAAAATGGTGGATTCGGGGACTGTATTTAATATCTTTACATGTTATTTTCTCTTAGGTAATCAGCTCTGATGCAGGGTCGACTGTTTCCGTCTGGATGATAGACACTGGGCAGAAAATCAAACAGTTTACCAGTTGCCATGGCAATGCAGAAATCAGCACCATGGCCCTTGATGCAAATGAGACACGGCTTTTGACTGGCAGCACAGATGGGACGGTGAAGGTGCGAACATAGCGATGCTTTTCTATCCACATATGCGGGGGCTGAAATGTTGTGTGAGGAGACACAGCCATAGCTATTTTTGTTTTTGCCTTCTTGGCCTTGCAAGATGAGAGATGAGACCAGCTAAGAAGAACTAAATAACCCAAACTATCTAATAACAAAGCTGTTAGGAAAAGAAACCTCTGTGGAAAAATGAATAAATGATTTTTGTGAATAAATTATTTAGAATAAAAACACAGCTTGGCTTACTTATTTCAGAAATCCTTTTCCAGTGTTCTGGATAGAGGACTACTTTGGGGAATAAGAGGCCTGAATAATTTTTGTGTGCTTCAGCTAATGTTTCTAGTTTTCTTTTTCTCAGTTTATAAAATGAGAAATCAGGGCAAGGAAGTAAACTTTCAAAAATGGCATAGACACAAATTTTTCAGAAAATGAACATTTTAAAACCAACCCATTTTGTAATTTGCACTTTTGTGTGAAGGACAGTGACATAGTGAAGAAGGATAGTAGGAAGAACAATCATAATCTTATTTATTATCCATCCTAAACTAACACTATTTTATGCTCCTAGCTTTCTTATTTTGTAACTATTATTAATTTCTTCTGGGAGGAAGGTGCTATTTTACTTTGTAAAAATGATCAAATTTTCATGCAAAGCTAGATGCTTGCAATCTGAAATCATGCCCACCAGTAAATCTTTTCTGCTCCCCTCAGCTCTGAGAGTAATGACAGCCTTTGATTGGAGATGGCTTGTAACACTTTGAGGCAACAGAAGGCAGTTTCCTGAATAAGTTTTGAATGGTTCTCAGACTTCTGTCATAACTGGAGTCAGAAAGGTTTTAATTAGATGTACCTTCCATGCTTGAGTGTATGATCCATTCAGGAGGGCTGCAGGAGAGGGTAATGGAAAGCTATCCGGATATGTGGGTAGAACATTTTGGAATTTGGGGGCAAGTTTCAGGGAGATTCCAGGCTGGCAACAGTCAGTGTGAAGGAGGTGCTATGGCAGGTTGCAGTGAGAATCTCTGGAAATCAGCAGAACTTGGCTTCTGAGAAGGCTAATGGCATGAGATATGGCCTGGGAGCTTAGGTTTAAGCGAAGTAGTCAAGTTCATGGGAGAACTGGTAAGATGTCTGAAGGTTATGGGGTAATCCCAATCCCAATCGTCAAGGTGGAATAAAACAGAGATAACTGGAACTGGAGTACATATTAGACAGTGACTCAGGCAAGAGGAATAAGTGTGTGTCCCACTTACCAGTCCTGGGGTATGAGACTGAAATGAAAAATGAAGCCAGTGGATTATGTTCCCTTTACTCTTATCTTGGAAAGTAACTGGTTATAGAGTCCAGGGTAGGGCAGAACTTGCAGACGATTGCTAAAATGGACTTAGTAGGATCTGGGGACTATCAGATCTTTACAATAGCTATGTGTGGGTATTATTTTAGGTGGGTTTGATAAGAGCCATGTTTAGAGGAAAAGCAAGTGACAGGTGAAGTGATGTGTACCCCTCAACATCTCAGCTCAAGCTTTGCCGTCTTAGAAGTTAATGTGCATTTAGCAGTATAGTCACAGCTTTTGAAGGTACATTTATCTTTATTGCAGTAGCACAACAGAATTCTGAAATTTGGCAACCTCTGTGTAGGACACATAAATCAGGGTTGAGCTGCCCTGGCCACATTCTATGAAGAAGCAAGAATGAATGACATCTTCCAATCTCATTTATAATTTAGAATCCAAAACCAGTACCTATAATCAAAGATTTAAAAGTATTGCCCTATTTATCATAGTTTTGAAGTGTCTGTTTTTAAATTAATTAATGTTTCGAATAATTAATGTTTGCACACAATAAAATATAAAAGATATACAGTGAAAAGAAAGACTCTTTCTCATCCCTGCTCCCAGATCCTCCCTTGTGGCGACCACTGTTATTGGCTTCTTGTGCATCCTTCTAGCCTATGAGCACCATTTGTTTCTCAATGGCAGGTTACTACCCATGCTCTTCTGCATTTTGTATTTTTCTGTCTTGGACATTGATTCATATGAACACATGTAATAATAATGATGCTGGCTAACTTTTATTGCATGCTTGTTATGAACCAGGCATTGTCCTAAGCACTTTATATACAAACACACACACATGCATATACATCTATACGGTTGTCTCTATTATTGTCCCGGTTTTACAGATGAAAAAACTGAAGTCCAAGGACACAAAGCAACTTGCTTAAGCTTCCATAGCTGGTTGAGTTTTGACAAAACATGGAGACCACTCATTCTTCTTAATGGCTACTTTTAATGCTACTGTGTAGATAGCCCATGTTCTGATTGTTAATGAGCGATTAGGTTGATTCAGATCTTTAGCTTTTATAAACAATGTTTTGAGGATATTCTTCAAAATATGTCATTTCACACATGGGTGTCTCTGTGAGATGATTTTCTAGAAGTTGAATTTTTTAGTCAAAATGTCTGTGTATTTTAATTTTGATAGAGAGAGCCAATTTGCCCTCTGTGTGTGATGTACCAACAACGTTTCATAGCAGGGCTTAGTTTTAACTGCTTGTAACCTAATGATGCTCTCTCTTAAAGTGCACTCATCAGGTCTACGTCTTCCCCCACCACCTGAGGAGGTCAACTAGAACTGCTGTGCCTCTGTAGGGTTGGGTCTGGCACCCACTATCTGCAGGAGGTTTTATTGGCAGAAGATGGGAAACCTAGTACATGATGACTGTTTCAGGCTCTGTATTAAATGTTTAAAATTTTAAGCATCCCTGAGGAATCAGGTTTCTGTGTCATGAACAATGAAACTGAAATTTAGAGACAGACACTTAGAGAAAGAACTACGATTTTGACATACTCCAAAATATGGCTCTTCATGATTTTATATTGCCTCCTCCTTAAAAATATGCACGAATTTATTGCCTTTGAGTCAACTGTTACTGATTATCAACTATTATCAGAATAGACTGATAGGGTTACAAGTAGAATAATAAATAAAATGGCTAAATTTAAATGGTGAGAGGATTTTCCTTAATTATTACATAGCCCAAATGAATCAACCCTAGTCCAGAATGTAAACACAGAAGTTTAAAATAATTCTGTTACATCGTGTTGTTTTACTCATTGAAGAAGACATTTTCTTTTCTTGTCTCAAAGATGATTTTAATTCTTCTCTTAAAGGTATGGGACTTCAATGGACACTGTTACCACACACTAAATGTTGGGCAGGCGGGAGCTGTGGATATTTCACAGATCCTGGTTCTTAAGAAGACAATACTGGTCATAGGCTGGGAGAGGTATGAAATGCTTCATGCAAAACTGTAGGAAGGTAAAAGAAAATGTTTTTATTTGAATCAAAGTCTAAAAGAAGAAAGAACATAGAGATCTTGACTGATTCTGAGTCAACTTGCTGGTGACCTAGGTGAGTGAAACTCTAGTTGGAATTGACTGAATGCTTAGTGAATAAAATATTATAAGATCATGTAACTTGAGCAGTGTTGGGAAGTGTTATAAGGCTTTCTCCTGGCTTTGGGAATCTGTCTTTTTCTTTAAGCATTCCAGACAGGAACATAATACCACTCTTTGAATGGTATTAACTCCAAAATTTTCCCAAATTTTATAGTCAATAAATTTTTAATGTGAAAATTACATTCCTTCAACTGTAAAGGAAACTCATTCCTTCTTCGCCTGTCACTTACATTAAATTGCAGCACAAGAGGGAAATGTTCCACTAAATTCTGTGTTAGCACTTCCTTCATATCAGTGCAAAGAAGGGCCTTTCACAGCCCACTTACTGCTCTTGAGGAACAATTCTTCCATTTCATTATAAGGAAAATTACTTTTCTTTCCTTTTTTCCTGAGAGAACTAAGGGATCATAAATAGGGCCTCTTCTACAACATTGTATAGGCACTAGGAAAATTAAAATGTGATGTGTTTTGAAAATATATTGTCCATAAATTCAACAGTTCACAAATATTGCTCTAATAGGTAATTTGCCCAACATTATTCACTATAGAATAATGATTTTAATGGTTTGAAGATAGGATTAAATCAAATTTTATACCTAAAAACCTAGCAGTGTATATTTGGGGACTTTTATCAATTATATTAAAGGCTTTTCTTCTAATGCAAATGTGCATATACAGACTAGAAAACATAGTGCCACACAGCTTAGTTTTCAGGGGTGTTTTGACTATAAGGAAAGAAAGTACAGACCACATTATTCTACTTGATATTAAGAACTAATTCAGGGGCTGGCCTGGTGGTGTAGTGGTTAAGTTTGTGTGCTCTGCTTCAGCAGCCTGGAGTTGGCAAGTTTGGATCATGGGCGCGGACCGACATACCACTTGTTAAGCCATACTGTGGTGGCATTTCATATAAAGTAAAGGAAGATGGGCACAGATGTTAGCCCAGGGCCAATCTTCCTCAGCAAAAAGAGGGGGATTGGCATCTGATGTTAGCTCAGGGCTAATCTTCCTCATACACACACACACACACACACACACACACACACACAAAAGAGCTAATTCAATCTTCCTCCCCTTTGAAAGACGAGGCTTCTACACATCCCTGGGAGCAATCATGATCCATTAACAATTCCTAACCACCTCAACAGACTATGGCCTAATTATCTCTATATTTAGGCCATGGCAGCAAATAGGTTTAGTTCTCTAATATGGCAGAGTAGATGTGTGGTATATAGCCAATACAATTTAAACTTTAAATATGACAAAAAAGAATTTTAAAAATTAATCAGTGTAAGTCAAAACTTTGGAGATACCATTTTCTTAATTATATATTTTTAGATAGCCATAGTTAGAAACTAGCATCAAATATATGGCTTTTTAAAATTGCTTATGGTGGAAAATTTTTAAAGATTAGATGTCTAGAGTCATCTAAAAGTAGTTTAAAGGAACACTCAATGTTCTGATCTGTATTGGTGGGTAGTCACTTTCTGTAATCTTGCGGGGGAAGCTTTGGGAAGACTGAAATGAGAGGAGGAAAACTTACCACTCCTCCCATCTTCCTCCATCTTTCCCATCTTCCACAAGGTCATCAGGACTTGGATCCCTTAGTTGGAATTGAAAGTTGAATGAATGCACTCCCAATTATATTATTTCACTTTTATTTTGGTGGATTTAAAAGTTATAATTCCTAAATTAGAGGCCTTATGTTAGGATGGATATTGCAGGATCTTTGCAGAGTCCTTTTTACCAGGAGGCATTTAACAAGAGGCAACCGGACAGGTCAACTGTTAAGTTATAGCTGGGGAAGGACAGCCCGTTAAGTCAACTCCTTAACAGTTTAGTGATTAGAGAAGAAATAAATGGAAGATTGACAGTCAGCTTATTAAGCTTCCTTTAAAACCCAGAGGGAGGCTGTTTAAGTTACGCTGTATCTTTAACTTCAAGCTCTATCTAAATAAAGAGATTGGTTTGATAATTTTGCCCTGGATGGAGCAGAAATTACATTTATTGAGTGAGATACCTAAATATGCCATCTGATTTATTTTATTTATGGTGCTTTGTAGCATTAGACACTTTACATACATTATCTAACTTAATTCTTAGCTTCATCTTGGAAGGTAGGCAATATTTTGTAGATATCGCAAATCTCTAGCTTCAGCTCTTATCTTGCTAAGCTCCCTTATCCATTTGTTTGCTGGAGGCGTCTGACTGCAATCTCAAATTCAACATATTCTAAACTGAATTTATTATTTATTCCCCTGCCAAAAAACCGCTCCTTCTCTTAGATTCAGAGCTTCAGTGAACAGCCAGAGCCCCGGACATACACCTCGGTTTTTCCTTCTTACTCGACTTTCACAACCAAGTAGTCACTAAGTCTCGTCTTTTTTATATTCTAAATATTTCTCAAACCTGTTCCCATTACTATTACAGATGTATAATTCAGAGCATCATTTCTACCTGGATGAATGTCACAGCCTTCTAATTTGCCCTTTCCTCTAGTAATGCCCCCCTTAACACCTTAAATAGATTCTGCACATTTGAGCTACAATGATTTCTTTCTACAATGCATTCTATCATGCTACTTCCTGTTTAACACCTTTCAGAGTGTCTACAAAATACATCTAAGCTCCTTCTGGCCTGGACCTATTCTTAGTTTCTTCATTCTCCTCCATTTTTGTGTATGTTCCAAACTCAAGTAGCAACCGGCTGTCAGGGTGTTCTCACAAAAACATACTGTTTCACACCCCCATGCCTTTATTTCCTCCCCTTGTCTAGAAACCCCTCTCCAAACATTTTTCATGTGGCTAATGTTTATTCCTATTTCAAATCTCATTCATACATCTTCTCCATGAGGACATCTCTCTTTACTCCCAGGTTGGAAATATGCCCCCTTTTAGTCTTTGTGCTCTCTAGCTTCCTGCACTTTATTTAATATTGGAATATATATGTGTGTGTGTGTGTATACATATATATGTGAATATATATATACATTCAACAAATATCACTGAGCATCTAATAAGCATATGTGTGTGTGTGTGTGTGTGTATATATATATATATAGCATCTCAAGCTAATTAGATGCTCAATGATATTTGTTGAATGACTTAATTAATGTTTCTTGAATAGACAGGGAATCTAAGGATTAGAGAGATTTATTACCCATGGTCACACTCCAAATAAGAGGCAAGCAGATCAGATATTAAAATTTATTCTCACTTCACAATAAACCAGAAAGCTAAGCATTATCAATCCTCTTTTACAAGGTATGAAACAAGCCTTGAAGAGGTTGGGTAGGCTGGCCAAGGTTACAAAGCTAGTAGGCAGCTGAATTAGAATTCTATGCCAAAGTTCATGCTCCTTCCACCATTTCTGAGTCACTAAATCATGGGACAATAATTATATCCTTTTAAACAAATAATTTGATTGAGTAGGTTGGTTATGTCAATCAAAACTAATGGATCAGTTTTGTGCATTTGAAGAAACACATAGAAAGTATTATCAACGATACCTCCAAGTTTTAGCTTACCATTATTTTTTCCCTTTCCTCCCCACAAATATTTTTAAACTGCACCTAGATGGAAAGCACTGAGTTAGCAACTATGAGGGACTGAATGTGAAGAAGCATGATTCCTGCTCTCAAGGGTGTCACATTCTAACTGGGGAGTCAGCACATACAAGGCAGGATACGGTAAATGCCACTGTGGAATGGTCCTAAGCAAAACCTGAATTAGAGAGCCCATGTTGGATATTTAGAAATACGGTCATTCATATCTAGAGACTATTTCTGTCCAAAAGAAGAACTTCTAGAAATACGTTTCTTATTTTGAGCAAAATATACTTAGAAACAAAGTTGTGAACTGACATAGGGTCAATTAAAAAATACCTGGTTTCATGCCTGGCCATATTTATGTTGGTAAAATCAAATGAATAAATGATCAATTATCTTTGCATTTGTTTAAAGTAGTCATGTAATATGTATAGTTCTGGTAAAACCAAATAAAAGATCGTAATAGTTTAAGATTTTATACTGCCCTAAAATTCTACGATTCTATACTTACCACTCTATAAAAATAGACTCAGGCTCTTAGTTTCCCTCACTTTATTTCTCTCCTTTCTGTTAAAGGAGAAACCTCTGTTTGTGAAGGTTTTTATCTCTGTAAAATATCTAGACTTATACAAATAATAAAAAAGAGAATCTTTCATATAATTTAAATAATTCTGAAACTATTACTGATAGTAGCATCCTTTGCAGAGCTCTGTAAAAAACAGGTGCTCAATAATAGCTGCTGATTTAATTTGATTTCTTAAAGCATTTTTAAGTGAAATGAGATTAGGGATTTGAAGTTCCTCAACAATAAAACTTATCTACCACAAGATATTAAATTCTTAATAATTGCCTTACTAAGGAACTATAATCCTATGTGATTCAGTTGGTTTCTTTTATTAGGATAAGAATCAAAATGAAAATTTCCAAAGTTGTGACTTATTCTAAGTAACCATATTGTAGGTCAGGAGGGGGCGGGTATATTTGAAATTCACAAATAACCCTCAAATCTAATTTTGTGATGGTTTCAGTGTCCAAATTTGAGTCCAAAATTCTTAGGGAAAGAATAAAAATGAACTGATTTATACTGAACTCATTCTCTGCCTTTGAGATACCGCTTTAAGCCTAAAAAGCAATGGATCAAATAAGGATAGATTCTTATGACAATTGGACTAACCACCCATGAACATTTAACCTCTGAGGGAACAAATAGTTGAGTGTTCTTTTTTTCTCTCCATGACAATTTCTACATGATAAGTTTTGGTGAAAGTTATTTTCCTAGCTCATTCATCCTAAAAGAGGTTGTTTTAAAAAAACTTTTTTTTGGATTCTTTTGCACTTGACAGGTAAATTAATTTTGTTCTCGCAGAATTGGTCAGTGTGTTTAAATTCTGAATTAGAGACAGGATCATCTTCACAAGATAACACGATGACTCAGTGGAGCACTCAGGATTTCAAATGTGACATGTGGAATGGAACTAGTAGACTCCTTCAATCTCAGAAAGAACAAATCTCTCAGCCTCCTAAAATGGCCTTAAAATTGGCTCATTCTGCACTTTAATTTAACTCTTGGCAAAAGTGCAGACTTAAAAAAAATTTATCTTTGAAATGGACAAAATAAGAAAAACAGTGTGGATTCTGAAGGCATTTTAAGGATAACTGTCATTTCAAATGAAAGTTTCAGGTTAGGTTTTAGGGGAAAGGTGTCAGCTAATTAGTTTCTCAACATTTTGACACACATGGTCAAATATCAGAAGGGCTATTTTTTACACCATCTTATGAAAAGTGTTTTGTGCCTTTGAGTGGCTCTCCCTACATATATCTAGTTAATATGGGCATCTTGGTGAAAAGACATTTGACATGGAATTTTGGCTGAGAGATAATAGAAGAGATATAGGATTGATCTCCTATTTCTCACTCCCACCCCAGTCTCTCTTCCCAAGGGGCAGCCTCTTCAACCAAACTTACCAATAGGTAAAGAGAAAATTAAAAATATACACATATAAAGCTATTATGAGATTAACTACAATTTTAGAATTGCAAATTACTTTGTTTATATTGTCTTATCTTTCTAAGCCTCAAATTAATATTATTAAAAGAACATTAATTTTAAAATTGATTTAGAAAGATAAATAATTTATACATTGATTCAGCAAATATTTATTAAATGGCTATTAGTGCTGTGTACTTTTCTACACACTACTGATACAGAAGGGAAAAAACCAAGTTCTTGATCTCCTAGAGCTTATTTATGGTAGAAGAGATAGAAAATAAGCAGAGAAATAAATATAGAGCACAATATCACATGATAAAAATGTAATAAAGAAAAATTATGTAAAGTGAGGGATGAGAGACGCAAGGGAGAGTCTTGAGCTAGGGTGACCAGGGAAGGCTTACCTGAGGAGGTGACATTTGAGCAGAGAGTTTTTTATTCATTCATTTGACAAATATTTATTGAATATTCAATATGTGTAGGTCACTATGCTTGCTACTGTGGGGCTGCAGAATAAGACAAGATCGCTGGTTTCTGAGAACTTACAATCTAGCAGAAGAGCAGAGACTATATAATATTTATTAAATGTTATAAGTAAAATGTGAATGATGTACGAGTCAGAAGAGGAAATATTTCTTTCAACTCTAGTTATTAGGGACACCTCCCAGAACAAGATGGGTCTTAGAGAATGGTTGTGTCGATACGTAGACGTGGGTCTGTGTGTGAAAGGAAACCTACAGAGGGATGGAAGAGCACACCATGAATGGAAACAAAGCAACTAGAAATGTGAAGGGTGCTTAGAGAGCAATAAGAATATTGTTTGGGTTGAACAGGAAGGTGTGCTTTGGAAACTTAGCCCCTGAATTCAGAATACCGCCTGCAACCAAGAAATTTATTTGAAACCTGTGTCTTATCTTTAAAATCAGGTGAATTTTGCCTTCTATTGCATTAATTCATCTATCCTTATAATAATATAAAAACATTCCACCCCAAACTCTTTGAGTAAAATTAACACTTAGGAAGGTGCACCATATTTACCCTGGCTTCCAGCAGTCCTGTCAAATATTTAGTTGAACATTCACATTTTACTTTGAAAAGCAAGAATAGAAGAACAGAGAGCAATAATTCTAAAAAAGTAGATTGTACTCAAATATTACTCGGTCTTGAATAACAGGCCCATACATTTGAACTTTGTCAAGTAGGAAATGGAAAACCAATAAATGTTTCTTAACAGAGCATTGGCTTTATCTTTGACCATGCTGTTTTCTCTGCCTACGGTGCATTCCTCTTCCAAATCCTACCCATCTATTATGGTCCAGCTCAAACATGGCCCCTCAACTCAGCCTTCTGTGATTTCTGGACTTGGACTTCCATGGCAGTTGATGAGTACTTCCTTGGCACTTACCACATTTCATTTTGCACTTTGATCATTTTGTGCTCATGGCTTTATCCCCCACAGCACCATGAAAGGGGACTGCCATGTACAAAATAAGAAATGCTTGTATAATAGATGTATATGAAGAGCCTCAGAATGGAATGATTAATCTAGTAGCAGGATGAAGACTGTACCAGAAGTAGGTGGACTAGAGGTAGTGAAATTGGCTAAGAGGTTGTTACAGTTGCTCATCATGAGATAATGAGCACTGAACTAGGAAGTTGTCACTGGCTGTTTAAAATAAAAAGGAAGGAAGGAATATATAACCTATTGCAGAAGTAGAATATAAGTATTTGATTTGACTGGCTAAGAGAAAGACATGTAGGAGGCTGAAATGCTGGTCTATTAACCAAATTAGGGAATTTAGGGAGGTCTAGTTTGGAAGGAAGGTGGTAAATTTGGATTTTTGATATGTTGCTGATGGGAGCATTATATGCAACTGTTGACTGCCAAGAGAGAACTACTCAACTCTGGAAAATGTTATGAATGAAGATAAATTTAAGAGCCATTTGTATAGAAGTGAGATTGGAATTTATGGTCGTATACAAAAATCCCTGAACAAGCCCTTAAGAGCAGAGAGAATGGAGTGGAAGAATGATAATAAGAGATGTCTGTATTCCAGTGAGGGAGAAAATGAAGGGAAGGGAAAATAGAGAACAGAGAATGAAATATCAGGGAGGAAGGAAGAGAAGCAGGACATGCTAGAAACAGAAGTTTCCAGGTGGAGAAAGCGACATCCATCCGAGTGAGGAGTTAATTGATAGGGCAGTTGGGAGACCTTCGGAGTGGTGAGAATAGTAGCAAAATTTCAGGGAGCTAAAGAGAGAATGAGGGTGAAGACACCATACCTGTGGTTACAGATGCTCGTTTGAGATGTGTGTGGCCCTGGAAAGAGGGACAGGCTTAGCATAGGCTGGTGGCCAGAGCTCAAATCATCAAGTGAAAACAGGGTGGTATTGATGTCCCCACAATTTAATTTTTACACTCCTCCCTTTCCCTCCAGACACCAAGCATTTCATTTTCTGCCCATCCTGGCCTGTCCTCAAATCTGCCAGCAGTGCCCTAAGATACTGACCTTTTAACATGATTATTTTTGTTCAAAATATATCTGTCCTGTGTACCATTCGTTTGGAGCAACATTTTCCAAGTGTGTTCCACAAACAGTAGTCTTCAAGATGCTTAATGAGAAGGAACTCTGTGGTCAAGTAAGTCTGAGAAATGCCACAGGGAATATTAACATGTTAAATATCCTGGATGCTCTGATGAAGAGAAGCCTTATTAATTTTGTTCAAACTACCAAATATTATGTGTTCACAGACTCATCCCGTTTTTTACTGCTACTGACACAAGCAATTAGTGGTTCCATGTTACCATATGGGGAAACTTTGCTTTAGGGTCTTGGTGATGGATAATTAATCTGATAAATGCATACATGTTTGGTGTTAATGATTGTGAAAGGATAATTAACCTTCTGATACTTAATATTCATAATTTGCCAGAGAATTCAATGACAGAATCCAAAAGAAAGTTCAGTATTATGGATGACAAGTGGGGCTAAAAGTTTGGGTAGTGTTGTCCTTTGACCTCTCAAATTACACCACCCCAAGTGGATGGTGGCTACTCAATATCTATATCATTCTTAGATTCACAGCTGAATTCTATATCTTTTTTACTAGGGCTATCACTACCTTTCGACTTCAGAACTTCAATCAATTTTCCATCCAGTCTGAAGAATGGAAAGGAGGAATACAGCACCGAGATGATATCTTGTGCGCTGCATTTTTACCTCCACAAACTCTTGCTACAGGTTAATTGAATATTCATTTGACAGTCATTGGTGAAAGTTTGGTTTCTTTTGCCTCATTCACTTTTAAAAAGCCTTTTCTCAACTGCAAAATGAATAGATTTCTTGAAGCAGTCCCTGCACTTAAAGCTATTCTTGGTCCTTATTTCTAGGGTGATACACTAGTGGTTATGCCCGTCAGTTCCTGAGCCTGGCTACCTGACTTCAGATTCTGGTTTCACCACTCGCTACTGCATGATATTGATCAAGTTATTTAAACTCTAAATCATAATTTTTTCTGACTAATAACAGTATAACAATATCTTAGTTTATAGTGAAGATTGAATAAGATAATCTGTGTAAGGGCTTAAGTGCTCAGCACACAGTAAGCTCATCAGCAAATGTTAGCTTATTTTTAGTGTCATTTTTCCAGGAGCATCATTAGGTCTGTTCAACAAATCACACTTCTGCGGCACTCAGATGTTTCATCATGGGAACATGTTAACTCTTTGGCACAATTTAGTCTAAGCAATGTTGGTTAAAGACTGGCCTCACAAAATGTCTGTAAATCCAACCCCTTAAAAGGATCCATGGGCATGCTTTGATGCGACATATTAAAGAGGATCAGAAATTGTCGTCTCATTTCTGGCCAAAGAAAACAATTTATAAAGACAGATTGCACCATGAAATTATCAAGTCCATATTTTGACAGCTTAATTTTTTTTATAGAACCAAAAATGTCATCAATTAAGAAGAATAAAAACTTACAGGAACAGAGCCAAGATATCTACAAAATGTTACAAGCTGAGGTTTACTGCTCTATCTGCACTTAAAGTTCCACTGTTTTTAGGACTTACCTGATTACTTTCTGGTAGGGCAACTCTGCAATTGAATTTGCATAAAGCAAATATATATAAAAGCTGCTGGAAGTCTACCCCTGCAGGGAGTATCACATACTGAAATGTGATGGAGACAAGTAAACTATATGGCTGCGTGGTTGTTATTGTGAAAGTGTCATAAAATACCATTGTAATTGGTGCATAGATAATTTCTTCATTCATTCTTACCCCATCAGTCTTCTGTGAAAATGTTTGCTCGAGCACTTTGTAAGCAAAGCATTTCAAAATCACAGGAGAAGATGGATACTCCCATGGACAAGTAATCCATGGAAATCCATCATCCTTGGCCAATTTGTGAGTTACACAGGTTGCTTTCTCCAGAACAATACAGAGTTTACTCTGTATGTGTTACTCTCTTCTCTCTCTAAATCCCAAGAAAGACACCGTCTGGACATCCCACTCAAACTCAGCTCTTCTCTCCTGCTCTCCACTTCATGGTGACACTCTGCTCAGTAGGTGAGCTGCTGAGAGCAGAGTACTAGGCATGCAGTACTCCTTCCCAAGACTGGCTTGGCCAGATCCAGCCTCACTGTTTGGACTTTTCTATGTTCTCTGTGAGAGCATTTGGAACAACTTTCTGTAGGGAAAATTTTAGGATTGGAGAAAGCAATATTCAGTAAAGAATGTAGGAGGGAGGAAATGAAAAGAACACACACAAATATAAAAGAAGAGGTGTGGGAAATGGAAACCTAGAAGGATTTGATTGGCTTGCCTTCCCTCAACAATAAAAAAGTATGATAATTATTTTTAACACTTTTTCAATGCCTATAATATGCTAGGTACTATTCTAAGTACTTTTCATTCTTCACAACAACCCTAGGAAATAAATACAATTTTTAACCCAGGCTTATAGGTGCAGAAATTGTGGCATCACGTAGGGTTAAGTAACTTGGTCAAGGTTACGTAGCTAGTGGTGGCAGAACCAGGACTTGAACTCAAGCTGTTTAATTGTAAATCCCTTACTCTGAAGGTTTTATTACTATAAAATACAAAGACATAACAGCAATTCTATCACACCTAATGCACAGGTATGTTTGTGAAGATTGTGAGTTCTAAAGTTTAATAAAAATACTAATTATTATTCATTCATGTCTCCAAAAATATTGTGTACTTACTTTGTGCCAGATTCCATGTAAGATATTATGAAAATGACTTCTCGTTGCTTTTGCTCATATTTTCTAATTTTTTGGCAATTTATGTCCTCCATCCTGGCTCATATAGGGAGTTACGATGGAGAAATTGTTCTGTGGAACAATACCACAGAAAATGCTTACTATGTCCTTCACCCTGATTACCAGAGGCCGCTAAAATCAAAATCCGGTGAGTGCAAGTTTGAAAGTAAAAGAGTGTGGCTGAGTCAAACCCCAGTAGGCCTGGTTGTTGAGGCATATACCTGATGCAGCTTGCTCCTAAATTATAGATGATTGGCTATAAGCGCAAGGGATTAGTGATAACGTTGTCTTGTCAAAGTGACTAAAAAGAACCCTGAGATTTACTCGGCTTAGCAGATTCTCCATGGCCTCTGTTTCTTCTCTTTTTGCTACATCAGCGTTTCTGAATTACTGACAGCAGGGAGCAGGCCTCTTATTTTTATCTAGTTTTTGCCAATAAACCTAGCCAAATTGCCTTTGAGTGAAACTTGGGTACCCTTGGTAGGAAAATGGGAACTCGTGCTCACTTGATAGGCTGCTCAGGCTCCATCTAGGGCTTGTATTAAATATTATGCCACCTGGAAATCTTAAATTATTTCTTGCCTTAGAAATCTGTGAGGAGCATTAGATGGGAGTATATTGTATTTTATGGGAGTTTAGCAGAGCACATGAATATTTTATACCTAAGCAAAATGTCTTGACAACTGCCTTTCACATTTTATTTTAGTTTCCTTAGATACGAAAGGTTTTCCTTAGACTAATTTATTTGGGTAATGAATATGCCATTCCTCATGGCCCAGAGGGGTTCTGTTGTGTCAACTGGATAAACTCACAGAGGCTGACTTGGACTTTAGGAAAGGACTGGTCATCATCAGATACAGCTTTTCTGTGAGAAGCTGAAGGAGTAATTTGTTGAGAGTAAGAAAACCAACTTAAGAGAGTTAGGGCTTACTTGGCTGCAGGCACAAAGCTCTGACCTGTTTTATGTATAACAGCTAACCATTAGACTTCATCTGAACCCTCCATGGAGAGGGTAGAATTCTGTCTATTCTTCTACATTGGCCTTCGAGAGAGCACCATCTTGTTCTTACAGCAAACTTAACCTTGGCTACAATTAAATACATAGAGAGTTACATAAGAAAGGAAAGCAGATAATATCACATTTCTAAAAAGACACAAGAGACATTGCTATAGATTTTTTGCTTTGAAATTTTGAAGATACCTGTGTGTAGATTTTTCATAACTATGTGAAGACTATTCATAAATTCTGAGATGAATATCCCCAGTTTTTATTAGTAAGGTCTGGAGGTGATGTCATTAGACAATCGAAGTACCATTAGGAATCTCCTTTCCAGCGTAACTCACTAACAAATAATATTGCTAAAAAATGATCATTAAATATATTTAAATAGTCATTATATCTCATGTTCGTTAAATTATTTGCAAGATTAATATTAACTATTAAGAAGCTGAAAATGGGGGCTGACTTGGTGGCCTAGTGGTTAAGTTAGCATGCTCCACTTCTGGTGGCCCAGGGTTCGCAGGTTCGGATCCCAGACACGGACCGACACACTGCTTGTCAAGCTATGCTGTGGCAGCGGCCCATATAAAGTAGAGGAAGATGGGCACGGATGTTAGCCCAGGGCCAGTCTTCCTCAAACACACACAAAAATGCCATGATATTAGAATCACATTTATCTTGAACATAAGAGAATCTCTAAGATGTTAGCAGTGACTACAAAATGAAGTCTCTATTAATTCACATCAAGGGAAAACAGTAAGCATGTATGGAACATGCAAAACAAAAATGGAATCAAACAATCCTTCAAGTTGGGGTTGAGGAAGTGAATAGCAGAAGGCTAGATGGATGTGGACTGTAAACCTATTGTGAAAGTTGATGGAGGCATCCAAGACCACGATGGAGGTGGGCCTGTTGTTTTTCATGCATTCGTTTGAAAAGCAGACGTTTTCTTCATTAAGACACCTGTTTCCGTCACAGAATCAGAGCCTCAAAAGCTTCTCCGTGCGGAGAGGAGCTGCTCCACTCACCCCAGGGCAAACCAGGCTGCCCTGGGAGCCTGCTCCTTTGAGACTGACACCTACTGCAATAATGCTGTTATGAGGCTTTGCTTCCTTGAAGCGAGAAAAAACATTGCAGCGACAGGTAAAATATATATTTGTATTTTGACTATAGACTGCTTTGATATATTGTAAAATGTTGGGAAAAGGAGCAATAAAGAGAATTCAATCTAATCCTGTGTAGGTCTTGTAGAGTTTGACTGTATCTAGCTAACAGTCAGTACTGGGTCACGGGAGGCCGTGGGCCAGGGCAAATGAGGTTGGAGCTTAGGAGGATGGATCTAGGAGCAGGAGCCAGACTAGAGCAGCAGTTTATACAGTGCTGCCTGTGTCAGGATCAGAGTGAGGAAAACTCGGGCCAACTATTTGATATGGGCAACAATGGAATTGGTGTTGCAGCCATGGCAGAGAGAGGTTTGGTAGGGTAGAGGGCACAGCAAGAAATATGCTCCACATGTATGAGCTGAAGCTTAGGTCTACATGCGGCAGAAGGGGAGGGTCTGAGACTGACTGCACAGGGCCCTGTATCAAATGGGCTAGGAGAGAATGGTGAGAAACTTGGAGATTGGGGGCAATAGCAAAATTTGAAATAAGTGCTGATCCCGGGTCAAGAGAGCTGCCTACTCTGTCTTAATTTTATTTTGGGGGTGGGGGGGGTGGAATGGGGGAGTAATGCTTTGGGTCTCTTTACCAGCTGTGCATACTTTCCAGAATGAGTCAAAGTCCTGGTTAGAGCTTCTGCTGAGCTGTATGCTAACACTAGTGCTGCCATATGATTTACTGTGGGTACTTGCTTTGTATATGAACCATTTGCTTCATTTCCCCTCTGTTTTCAGTGGCTATGTTAGCATGGTGTCGATGCAGTCTGCGTCCTCTCGAAATAAAAATCTGCTTTTGAAAATAATGTATAATCTTTGACCTTTCAGCTAAAAAAAGAATTGTATTTTAGAAGTGTTTTTTCTTAATATTAGGTATCTAGACTTATATGTGTTATGTGTTTGAAAAAATAAATAAGACATATCTGAACTGTTTTTCGTATTCACTTTCCCATATTCAATTTGTAGGTGGAAAATCTGCCTAATTTTCATATAAAATTTTCAACATTAAAAATCAATACAAGTATATCCCTATAGAGTTTTAGAAACATTGTGGAATATTTAGAATAGACTTTGAAACGGCTAGTTTCTAAAACTTTCTATTTTCTAGAACTCACATATACTCACAATAGGAACTATTATCCTGAAATTGCTCTTATTTCCTCGACACTAATTCTTCTTAATGTTATCAGGATTCCCAAATTGCTTCCACTGAGGCGACTACATGCCATTATTTCTACCTTAAACAGATATGATTGTTAATCAGCAGTCCATTTGTGAAGCAAATTGGAAGTCATCTACAGATTTATCAAATAATAATAGGAACTTTGCCACAGAAGAATAATTTAGGTAAAGTGCTTCTACAAAGCATATAAAAATGGAAAATGAAAAGGTTAGTTCTAGGCCTATGAACCAAAAAAGTGTTCTGTAAGGGCTTACAATGAATTCTTGATGAAAAATTTAAAAATAAGCCCATAAATTGAATTCCAAGCATGCTGCTATATGGAGAAATCAATAGCTATGCTGTGCTAACTACATATATGCATCCAGATCTGTGCATGAGGAGTTTTACTTCTTTGGTATATACGTCCAATGGGTTATTAAGAAAAATGGGTTTTATGTAATCAGAATATTATCGTAATGTTGCAATTAATATTTTATAAGTTTATTTGAAGGGACAAATTAATTCTAACTTAAAAAACCCAAATAATATCAAAATGGTGAATGAAGGAGAGAGAACTAAATTTACTGGAACATTTTACATATCCTATCTTATTCAACACTCAACATAAACCAGTGAGGTTATCTCCATTTTACGTATGAGAGAACCGAAGTGCTGGAATTGATCTCAAGATGACCCACCCCTCCAACATCCATATGCTTTCCACAGGGCAAGTCACTGGGGTTGTTTCTGGTGTTTGTTGTCACAGTCCCATTGAGGTGTTCTGTTTCATGTTAGGAGGAGCTAACTTGGTATCATGTGGAGCATTTGGGTATGTCAGATTCTGGGATACATGTAAGAAGCAACTTCTGGCTGAATTTTTGGCTCATAGTGGACTTGGACCCATTATCATGTCTATTGATAAATTGAATCGATACCTCGCCACAGGAGATCCTGAGGGATGGTTGAAAATCTGGAATATAGAGGTAAATTGAAAAAAATTCTCACATCATGTTTATTGTTGCTGATTGCCTTTTGTTGCAGATAACTGTGAATCCAGTCTTGTCTGTTTCCTAGATAATGGAAGAAATGTTCAGTCTGAGTATTTTAAGGAAAACATTTACATTATTGAGCCAAGATTTCTTTTAAATAATATAGGGGGGAAAACAGATTTTTGTCAATATTGAAAATCTTCTGTTAGTATATAGTGAAGCCAATTACCCAACTGAGGAATGGAATATTGTCAGTAAGTTACAGCAGCATTGTTTGAGCATAAATATTAGGATATACCTTATTGGAAATGAGACTGTAAACGTAATTTAAATAGCGTACTGGCCCTTCATCTAACATTATTGTCATCCTGAGTTAGTTTGGGATTTTTGTGTCACTGTTTACCTGCTCAATTTTCTAATAGTATTATAAAATTGTATAATATGTGACTATCTATGCATAGTAAAGCTCACCTCTATCAAATAACTGACTTTACTGCTCATTTTTTTTCTTTCCATTCTTGCTCTCCCTCTCCTTCCTTTCTTTCCACTTCTCAAGTTAGTCAAATCTGTTAGAAAACTATTTTTGAATGTTAATACCATTTTTCTAACCTCTGTTATCATGAACTATTCTTTTGCATTTGGATCACAGATTATTTTTCCCAAACATACCTTTTTTTCATTTCCGTATCTGACTTTTTTTTTAAAAAAGTGTTATGTCAGTGCGATAATTTAATATTTGGACTTTTTAGAATTCTGGCATTTCTTTTCATTCAGGAGTACTGTCTTAATTGCAGTAAGCACAAAATCACACAGGCCCCAGCTCTGATAAGATCGTTTCAACCTCATGAAGACCAGATAAGTTCCTTAGAGATGTGTGAGCTGGGTGGCCGGTCACTGATTATCTCCTCCTCTGCAGACTGCAGCATTTGTGTGACAGATGTCTGCCGTGCTCCTGTCTGGATCTTTGGTCAGGTAGAAATATTGCTTCTTTATTATTCTAGTATTTACTTGACATTTAGTATGAACTTGGGCTGATTTCCATTTGAATCTCATCAGCTGTTAATGTTCATTAGTCACGAAAGAACGGACTTGCATTTCTGGAGCTGCCGCTCCAGGCTGCTCTTGTCCTGTTTACCATGAAGTCCCATCAAGTGGAGGATACCAGAGACATGGAAAGATGGTGGCTCTGTGCAGCTCAACATATTCCAGGATTTCTGAGAAAAATTTCTACTCTAAAATAAATGAATTCCTTCAATTTCAAAATTTAGTAAAAATACAATGTGGATAAAATTACCATGTTATTATTAAACAGACAGATGACTATGACTCTTAAGTAATAATCAAATAGTAAATTATAGAAAAAGCAAACTTTCTTGTTCATCATCTAGCTACTCCTGCCAAAATAGTAATAGCGACATTTGCTGAGATTTTTCTGTGTGCTTGGGGCACTGTTCTCAGATGTCTACATGAATGATCTCATGTAATCTTCACAATTGCCCATTCCATAAGGGAGGAACTCTATTCCCATTTTACAGGTGAGGAAACAGAGGCACAGAGAGTTTGAATAAACTGCCTGAGCTCAGAAAGTAATAAGTAGTAGAGTTTGACTTTTAACTCAATCTGGCTTATTTCAGAGCTCATGCTTTTAACCACTTACTCCCATGAAACTAAGCTCTGATTTATACCTGCCTATGAAAAATAAACAACAACAACAAAAAATGGAAGTGGAGATATGAAACTATTTATTTTTTCACATTTTTGTTTCTTCTGTTTGTTTTTGTGTGAACTCTGCTCCTGTTCTCTTTGAGCTTTGAGGTACAAAATATTGGTTTGATCTGTTACAACCAGTACTGTTCAAACATGGTAATGTGAGGGTACACGGAAACCCCAATTTCTATCTGGCCGGTTGACTTGATTCTATCCAGCACCCTCAGGCGTCTCTCTCATGCTGTGAGAACATGGCACTTCTCTTCATGTTGGAAGACAAAGTCTGTTGTTGCTCTATTTGTGAAGTCAGTTTGAGGATGTCAGCCTGTACTGAGAGAATTCTGTACAACCCTTTAGGATGTGGAGGGTGATGGTAAATCAGAAAATAATCTGAGGAGGTGGGCCCATGTTTGGCCGGGTAATGTGGGAGTCTCAGTGTAACCCTCAAGAGCTGTGCAGTCTCTTCTGCTCTGTAAATAAGGCAAGTGCTAGACTTTTCTCAGGAAAAACACATCTGAGTGGGAACTCGAACGAGCGTGTGGGTAGGTGTGTAGTGAGTGAGAGTGGGGCACGGCTGGCATTCTGAACACCAAAGGAGTTGGAAAGCTGCTTCTGGCAGTTGGAGAAGTGAATGCGATGTCGACATTGCTGCATGGCCACACCACCTGGGCTCTGCTGAGGTGAGGAGGAGGTTAGAGTGACAAGTAAGGAAACAAAGTGTCATCAAGTGGGTGAAGTCTGGAGTATAAGAAGTCCCACAGCAAAATAAGGGGGGTTGAAGCAAAAATAAGGCTGTTCTAGGTGTGGGTGCCACATAAACTGTGCCCACCAAACACAACCTGTATCTAAATTTTATTTGAATTAAGAAGTACATGCTAGTAAAAGTGTTCATTTTCATGCCTTCGATATTTTTTCTTAGTTGTTTCATAAAGTCCTTTGTATTTTGAAGGACTTCAGCCCCCAAAAGCCTGCATGAAAATAGTTTGGTTCTTTTCCTTCTGTTCAAGACAGGAAAAGAGCCACCAGAGCTGGGGTGGTGTTAGAGAGGAAAGGCTGGCAAAGCTGAGACAGCTGGGTTTTCTAGTGCCTTCTGCTTGAGATTTTCAATTTTTTTAAGGATCCACTGTTATCAAGCTGTCTTGAATGTGGATGTGTTAGTCTCAAGGGGTCCAAGGGGGAGGGGGAGGAAAGGGGTAGTGGAGGAGGAGGGATGGGAAGAGAAAAATGAGCAGATGCTAGAAAATAGCAACTTGAATGTCCTCTGTGGTGTGTAAGAAGAGACACCCTTTCACAGAGAGACATGGGAGGCAGATGGAAACACAGAGATAAGAAGGAGAAGAGACCCAATTAGTAAATTTAACCAGGATCAGAACAATTTTTACTGAACAAGTTGATTTGTGCAGTGTAGTGACTTTTGCCCTACATTTGAATGAGGCATTTGTCTTTTAGTTGAATTAATTCTGGTCTAGCAGTTATAAAAACAGGAGGAAACCAGCAAGGTATTTTAATTACCTATGTTAAGACAATTTTCTAATCACATGCAGTCTGATTAAAGTATTTAAAATTTAATGCAATGAGATTCTATATATTTCATGAAAGAATTTTTTTAAAGTAACTGTGAATCATTTTTCAACATAGCTATTGATGTGAGGTTGCTTTTTAAGTTAGATTTTTAAAAGTAAGTGATGTGGTATGTCTATTTCTAGAGTTGGAGAAATAGGGGTGGAGATGATTTATCCTAGGAAACTGTCAGACGCTTGTGGTATAAAAAAGAATTAGATGATGCATGCACTTCTTCAGTGCCCCTCCTCAAGCACTGATCACAGTTGTACTGGACAGAGTTTGTGTATTGGACCTCTCCTCCTCCTCGTCTGGAGGCCAGTGACTTTGTGCCTACTCACCCAGTATTAAACATTAAAAGATTCCATATAAGATCCAAATTTCTTTCTTCTCTTGAAGAACATATGTCATTCCCTAAGAGTAAGTGCAACGTGGGTTCTCTCTAATTCAGTGTGGTCCCCACTTTCCCTATTGCCTCTGAACACCGAGGCTGAATTCCATTTGCTATTGATCATCTTATATGAGGCTTGATTCATTCATTGACACTATCTTCCTGGCCCCTGTAGCCGTTTTACTTTGCAAACCCTTCTGACAAGGTTATCAGTTTGTAGGCCAGTCAGCTATCCTGGGGATGCCTAGTGTTCCCCTCATGTCACATAACGTCCCCTCACATCCCTTGTGTTCCCTGGTGTGTTCCTGTGTGTACGATGTGACTTCATATAAGACAAGGAAATCGGTTGTGTATTTAAAATGTAAAATACATTGTCATTGGGAGTTTTGCTAGATGGATACATATTAAGAATCGTAGCCAAGATCTGTGAAAACCATCATATAACACATTTATCATCTGGGAAAAAATGATCAATAATTGGATGGGCTTTTGAGATTTTTTTTAGGGAATTAAGATGCAAAGAAAGTAGTTGTATAAAAAATTAACTCTGATAATTCTTCAACAAAAGCTTTGTTTTTCTTTTTAGTAAATATACATGTTGTTATTCAGGATTTTGAATTGGGCTTGTCAATTTTTTTTGTAGCTCATTGTTATCTTTTCAGAGAATTTTTGTTTCTTATGACACATCACTTTCTACCTTTATTAAAGTTACATGTGTATGTCTTATCTCCTTTGTAAGGTTGTAATTTCCTTGAAGACAGGAGTCATGTCTTATTCATTTTTTTGTGTCCCTAAGACTTCAGTTAGTAGTATAGTGTGTAAATATTCTAGGAAAATAAATTTCATAAAAATAAAATAAATCTCTTTGTTTTTTTTCAGGCAAAGCATTGGCAAATTGAAAACTGTTTTTCCCTTCCTAAAAGAGATGCTAATTTAATAGAGAGTGAGATTCAAGAAGAAAGCATGAGGAAAATTCCTTTCCTTTCTAAGGAGGAATCATGTTTAGACCCAACAGAACATTCTCCACTTGATAAGAAAAATGAAGATGACTCCACATACAAGTAATTATTTTAAGTGGTACCCAGATGTCAACTGGAGTCTAGATAAGACCTAGATAAGATTGCCCCAAACTGTCTTCTGTGCTCTGTGCAATGTCCAATGACTACCTCGAGATTTCTCTAAAATTTTGGAGATTGGTAGGCGTGTGTGTGGCAGGGGGAGAATTTATGTTCTCGGCATTATATCTGGTTCTTATTTCTTGCCTCCATTGAATTCTTCATTTCTATTCAGTGTCTTCTAGTCTTTTGCTTCTGCTGTATCATCAACCTAATTGTGAAAATTAGCTCCTTTCCTCAAAAACAATATATGTGTGTATGCATGTATCTATGTATCTCAGAACGTATGCCAGATTCTACTCCTGGTTTGGTAAGGTGCACAGGGGTTTATATGTCAGAAGATCAATGAGCTTAACTTTGAATATTAGACATGACCCTCCTTTTGATGTTTCTAGGCTTTCCTTCGTGTTGTTCAAGCATTTCTTCTCTTCACACCGCTCAGCTAGATCCCATTCGTACATTCCTCTTACTCTCCAGTGCCAGGCAGTTTTAGTTATTTCTTTTGTTTCCTATACTCTTGCTAACCCATGCTCTCATAATTTCATCTTTTATATTAAACAACTTCTTTTTTGAGAGAATGATTTTATTCATGGTATTTTCTTTGATACAAATGGATTTTATTTTACCATGTGTATATATTTATTTTTTAGGTTTATAGAAAAATTGCACAGAAAGTACAGAGATCCTACATACCCCATCCCCACCCCACACAGTGTCTTGCATTAGTGTGGTACATTTGTTATAACTGATGAACCAATACTGACATTTTATTATTAACTAAAGTCCATAGTTTACATTAAGGAGGTCCAGTTGAGGGTTCTTTTGATGACCCCACTCAGGAACCTCTGCATCGCACATTTCCAAATTAATGCACTCTTTGGCCAGTCTCTTGTGGCTCAACCCCAGCAACTGGGTTACCTTTGGTAAATACACTTCACGGTGCTTTTCTGTTACAGTCTCCTCATGCTGGCAGGACTCCCCTCTTGCACAACTCCTCTTGGGTTAACTTCTCCTTGGCCAATAGGAAGCTCACCCATCCTCGCCACATCAACTGTTCCCTGGTTCCCTCCTCTGCCCCTGCTCACTTGGGTAGCTCCAGCCACAGCTTTTTGCTTGTGGACTTTCTCAGGTGATGAATCACTGGTCTACTGTGTCCCTCTAATGGTTACCCCAGGGAGGATACATTAAAGTCTTTGACTGGTCTTTGTGAATGGAAGCTAGAACTGAAGGTGGAGCCTCTCTCCTTTCGTATGAGAGTGGGACTCAGTGCATACCTACAACTCTCCCATCTTATCACATCTTAGGTCTGTTCATATCCTAGAGTGGTGGTTGGCCCAAGTGCTGCCAGGTCAGTTTTGGAGCTACCTCCTTGGCTTGCAGAAGGAATCCAACACCTCACTTTGGAATGTGGTGATACTTTTTACCTCTTAATTAATTAATTATTTGCTTTTAGATGTTTTGGACCTCTGACAGGGAGACAGAAGAAAAAAGTTCCCCTTTAAACATCCTGTTACACTAAATTACACTTTGGTGTTTGTTCTTCCATTTCCTTGAATTATGGCTTGCTGAAATGTCAAGTGGCATTTTACTTTCAGGCAGAAGGATCTTTTCAATTTAGAAATATAGCATGACCAATCCTGTACAATAATAGAATGCTGGGAATGGGAAGACTTTAGATATGATAAAATGCGCCCACCCAACTCAATTTTAAAGGTACCCGAGGGGAACACAGATAGATCATTGTTTCTCTTCCTGTCACACTCCCAGAAGAATGAAGGAAGTGTTACAGATTCCTGTTCAAGAATATTTCAGCCAATATACTAATTTCTCATTCCTTATGACAAACTCAGTTATTCTTTTTTTTTTGCTGAGGAAAATTCATACTGAGCTAACATCTGTGCCAATCTTCCTCTATTTTCCTATTGGCTGTGGGCTGCCAGCACAGCCTGGCTGCTAACAGAGCAGTGTAGGTCTGTGCCTGGGAATTGAACCTGGGCCACCAAAGTGGAGTGCACTGAACTTAACCACTAGGCCACTGGGGCTGGCCCCAGTTATTCTTTGTTTTGTGTGAGGAAGACTAGCCCTGAGCTAACATCCGTTGCCAATCCTCCTCTTTTTGCTGAGGAAGACTGGCCTGGGCTAATACCTGTGCCCATCTTCCTCTACTTTATATGGGATGCTGCCACAGCATGGCTTGACAAGTGGTGTATCAGTCTGCACCTGGGATCCGAACCTGTGAACCCCGGGCCGCCGAAGCAGAGCATGCGAACTTAACCATTACACCACTGGGCTGGTCCCCACCAGTTATTCTTTTTTATTATCAGCCTTTCCTTACTTTAAAAATTGGCAATTTGAACTGCTTACTTCCCTCCTGACTTCTCTCTCATTTTATTTCATGTCCTGTTGTTCTGTGCCTCTTTATTTGTATCATGAAAATTAGTGCCAATATATAGGTTTTTAAATTCACAGATTTCTCTTAAAGCTAGAGCTTTGTATTCTGTGCAGTGGAGTACAGTGGAGTGATCTTCTCACCATGGTTAAAAGTTTCTGTAGGCCTTGGGAGAAATTTCCAGCAGTAAGAAGCAAAGTTACCTCTATTGTACTGCATCTTTTCACATGACAATACATCAAAAGTACCTGTGATCTTTAAAATTTTTGCCTTTATCTAGTTCAGGTGACTGGATTGAAATAATTTTAAGACTTTGTAGTAATGAGATAGTACAGAAAAACGTCATTTTGGAATTATTGAACTAATTGAAAGAAAAAGGTTAAAAACGTGTCCTGAGAATTGAGTTGGCAGGTGCATCACTCATTTCTCCCGGGAACATGACCAGGAGTCCTATGTGGAAAACATCTAAGTGCAGTGTCATTGTCAGTTTTAAAATGTCCTTCGTGGCCTCCATCCAATACTGAAGAGATGACAGATCATTTTCTCCCTAAGAGAGTATTACTCTGAAGAAGATGCCCTATTCCTAATCAGATTAGTAAATCCAAGGAGGGAATCATGCCAGTTCTTGTCCATATGCAAAAATATGAAAGAAAAATAAATATATGAAAGAATTTACAGAGACTACAGAGGAGAAGCACATTCGGCAAGTGTGCATGCAGGACAGGGTGTGTCTTACTGGGGAAAAACAGTAAGAAAGATGGAGAAGCCAAAAGAAAAAAGTCAATAGAAAATGGAAGAAGCAGGAAAAATGATGGAAAAACTTAAATGATTTAATGCTATGTTCTCATGTTAACTCCTAAGAGTCTCCTTCCAGGATAAAAATCTTGGCATATATTATCTCCTGGCTTATACATAAATACCAGGTTTCCATAAAGGTATTTTATAATATTATGGGTGAGAAGTAGGTAGGTGGTAAAATGTCATCTTCAGTGTAAGTCCTGGGGAGATGAAGATGAATATAGAATTTAAGAGAGTAATAGAAAGTCCTAAGTTAACAATTGATACAGAGAAATAGATTTTTCCCTTCCTTAGGTTATGCAAAAATCAAATTACTATTAGCAAATGAAAAAAAAAAAGGAAGAAATAAATGAAAGGATAAAATAGGGAACAAAAACCACAGTGGACTTGCATTTTTCTTAATTTATAGCAATATTTAGTTTCTGGACGCAAACAAATATTCTAATCTAAAAAAACTATAGATAAAATGAATAATTTAAACAGTATAAACAGGATATTTCTTTATTACAAAAATAAAGAATGTTCATTAGGGGAAAATTTGGAAGTTACAAATAAGCAAGAAGAAAAAGATGAAAAATCACCTGTAGCGAAACTATTGTTAACATGTAGGCATTTCATCTCCAGGTTTGCTCCAGGCACACTTAGGCAAATAAACAAATGTCCACTTTATGAAAATAAGGACTGGGTATGCATAGTTTATAGCCTGTTCTATGACTCCTTAGGAATTTATTACGTAGCTTTTTAACCATTCTCTTCTTCTATTTTTTTATTTTTATCTTTGCTGAGGAAGATTTGCCCTGAGCTAACATCCGCTGCCAATCTTCCTCTTTTTGTATGTCAGCCGCCACCACAGCATGGCCACTGACAGACGAGTGGTGTAGGTCTGCATCTAGGAACTGAACCCAGGCTGCCGAAGTGGAGCACACCAAACTTAACCACTAGGCCACCAGGGTTGGCCCAACTATTTTCTTCTCTTCAAGCATTTAGGCTGTTTATAGATTTTAACTGGAAAAATATTTCTTTAAATACCTTCATGCACATGTGTTCGAGTACCCAGCTGAATTCATCATTAGAATAAATTCTTTGAAATGGAGTTTCTCAGTCAAAAAGTTTAAAGGCGTTTAGGTCGTCTTTCTAAGTTGCTATCTGAATGTGTGGGCTCCTCCCCCAGCAGTATGTGGAAATGGCTGCCTCAGAACCAACATGGGATGTTGTCGTTGTCTTAAAATCATTGCCATGTTATCTCATCATTGTTTGAAATTGGATTTTTTGATTATTTGTGAGAGTGAACATTTTTTCCCCATGTTTATTAACCTTTAATTATTCAATAATGAACTTGAAAGACGTGTTAGAAGTCTACTAGACTAATTTCTATCTCATCCTTAAGAGAAGCACATGCAGCCTCTTCTTAAATAATTCCTATGGGAGGCACTCACCATTTTACAGATAGCCTTCTCTGTTATTGAACCACTCTTTATTATAGAATGACTCTAATTTTAAGTAAAATATATCCATTAGTAGAATTCTCTTATTGATCTTCATTCTTATTCTAGGGCAACAAAGAGCAAGTCTACTCCACTTTCTATTATCTGACACATTTCCCTTTGGCTACCATTAAAAAATTGCTTATGGGGAAATTGTTAATTATTAGAAACCAGGATAAAAGAATCAGATGGGAAATGAAACAGAAATTTCCATTAGTTTCTCAGTAAATTTATACAGGCAGAAGGCACACTTAAAATAAATGTTTCTTTCTCTAGACATGAGAAATTATTGTGGTGTTCTAAATTCCATATTATTGTTAGGAGAGAACTGATGTTTAGTATTATTTATATGCTGTTGATTACCTAATTATTCTGACAGTAGATCTTATGCTAGAAATTAAATTAGAAAATTTATGGACAACTACAAGAAAAAATACACAAAACATTAAAATCTCATTTTAGATCAGGCCTTATATGACATAAAATGCTTGGAGGATTGACAGTTTACTTTTGCCAAAAATCTGTGGTGATAACTGTCCTATGCTCGTGTATGACAAATGAAAGTCTACTCAATTTTTGAAATTTAAGTCTTAAAAATACTAGTATAGCAAATTATTATTTTTGGAAGTGCCACATCTCCTTACTTTTTGTCTGATCATTTTGGTAGTTTCCAGGAGTATTAGAACTGGCTCTAAGGAGTGTTGGAACTCCTTGCTTTAAGAGAAAAATGTTGTATTATTCTTGCTTTAAAGTGATAGTAGCCAATTCTTACTGAGCTTTTACCATATTCCAGGCACTATTCTAAGGTCATTATGTATTTAACTCACTTAATTGTCACTATAATCCTTGGAGATAACTACAGTTATGATCCCCATTTCACGACTAGGAAAGCTAGGTAGAAAGGAGTTAAGTGATTTGCCTGATGTCAACCAACCAGCAAGAGGAGAACCAGGAATGCCAAAGGAGGCATTCTGGCTCCAGAGATAGTACACTTTGCCATTACTCTATACTGTCTGTCTAACAAGTACCATGTGATGATATTAAAAGTTATTGGTCTCTGAGTCAAGTGATCAAATATTTTGTCAAGGACCTACTATGTGTAAGCCACTACCCTAGGTACTTTCACTTTCCTTTAATGCCTTGTAGGGCACTTGGGGATTTGTGACACATCAGCCCTCCCTTCTACATCCAGAACCGAGAGATGGGAGATCCGTTAGAGCCTTTCCTTCTGATAGAATTGATGGCAAGGCTGCCAGAGCCCATAGTAGGCCCTCTTACTATAACACCATATAAGACATTTTTGCAAGAAGTTTTAAACTATCTAAACCCTTTATTGCATTCTTCCTCTTCTTTATCTCCATCCATTAGGAGTATTGGAATCTTAGGAATATTCACTTCTTTCCTGTTCCCTGTACATTTTCATAGTAACCACTCCCCCAAATGTCAAATGTCTATGGTAGGGAAGCAATAGGTTGGCCTTTGAAGATGAAGTTGATTCCACAGTCTAGTTCATAGAACTGCCCTTTGTCTTGGAGCTTTATCAGTACAGCTCTATTTCCGAGGCAGTCATCCAAGGAGGGCAATTTGTTGGGATTCCCAGGAGATTCTCTCCTACTCTCTGCCTACCTCTTTTTCTCTGTGGATGAAATTCTTTTGTGGAGATAGGCAAAGTCTTCTGTTTATACAAAAAATATTCAATGTAAATACCACTGTATGAGAAAACCAGAAAGCCAATGGTCTAAAAGCAGGAAAGAGTTCAGAGTGATTTGGGAAAAATCAAGGTCTGGTGTTAGCTAGTCCAAAGATAGACTCCCTACTTCTAGGTCTCCCTCAACCTTTTGCACCTTGCTTTATATAAATAACACTTTCCTGGGGAAAAAAATGTATTCTTAACCTAATAACTGCAAGGCCTAACTGCACCCTACTTTACCTTCCCTGTATCCACCACAAATTCTTATTGTTACCAATTCTTTTACCATTTTAAAACGACTCTCTAAGGATACCAGCATTCTTGTCTTCAAAGCCCAGAGAGTGGCTAAATAATGTTTTTATTCACAGGAAATGACATATTATGAGGGAGGCCATTCCAGTGTGATTTGGGGAGAACTGCCACCTGCCCTCAGTCTTTTCAATGGAAAGATTTCCTTAAAAAATCTGTAATTTCAAATAATTTTTGTAGATGCTCCCCCTAATTAAGGAAATAGAGCTTAACTCCCCTTAAGTGTGGGCTGTACTTGGAAACTTGCTTCCAGAGAGTAGTGTATAGAAAGGAGGGAAAAAGGAAACTTCCAGTGCAGGAACTTGGCAAGCACAACCTTGGCCAGATGATAAGGTTAACATCAACAGTGACAAGTCAGGTTGCTAGCATGTACCCTTGATAAGCTGTAATGAGAACAGCACTTCATCTCTGTTGTCTTCCTCCCTACAACCCATAACCCCCATCTAACCATAAGAAAATGTCAGGCAAACCCACATTGAGGGACATTCTACAAAAAAAATCTGACAAGTATTCCTCAAAACTGTCAAGGTCATGAAAAACAAGGAAAGTCTGAGAAACTGTCATAGACCAGAGGAAACTAAACAGTCAGAAAACTAAATGTAATAGTGGTATCCTCGGACAGAAAAAGGACAATAGGAAAAAACTAGGAAAATCCTAATAAAATGGAGTTTAGTTAATAGTAGTGTGCCAATATTGATTTCTTAATTGTGACAAATCGTAATACAAGATGTTAACAATAGGGGAAATAGGGTAAGGGGTACACCAGAACTCTGTACTATCTTCACAACCTTTCTGTAAATCTAAAACCACTCTAACATGAAAAGTTTATTTATGTATAAAAAAGCAATCAATAAATTGCTGCTTAAAGCTATATAAATAGCATCCAATATTAACCTTGAGCTACATAGACTTAATTTCACTTGTTCTGATATTTCAAACTCTTTTGAGCTTGGGAGATACAGTCAAAATAGAGCAGAGGAAAAGGAAAGAGGGAAATTAACATTTACTGAATGCTATTGTTTATTAGAGACATCACTGAAAGTTCATCCATCTTATCTCCTTTAAAACCACAGTAAGAATCTCATTATATAGAGAGAGCAGGAAATTGAGGCTGAGCGTATAGGAAACATCTCAAGGTTCTACAGCTACTCAGCATGTAGCAGAACTGGGAATAAAAGTTAGACAGTGGGAGAGCTGTAATCATGAAGGGCAAAGAAAGGAGGCAGAGGGAGAGGGCAGGCTCCACGGCTCTCAATGATTTTGCAAAAAATGGCCTGATATTCCCAAGAGAATAATAACAGTTTTTGGCAACACGATTTGTAGGTGAGTGTTAAAGTTGAAGTCTATGACAGTGAATGGTAAGTATATTTGAGACCATTTCCTGTTTTCTCACTGGAATTACATACAGCTATATAGTGATTTCACTCCCTATGTTATATTGATAAAGACTTTTTCCATGGATTCAAGCTAAAGTTTTCTTATACATTCATATGACAAGCCTCAAAAATACTGAACTTCTTTGCATTTTGGATACCATAAGTGAAGATCCAGGCCTGACATTGGTTAAAAGAGTTTTTGACACATACCACTGATTAGCCTATATAATTTACACACTGGGCAATGATAATATGTGTTTTTGTGAAATTTTCTTCTGCTTTGTTTTTTCTCTGACCTTCCGATTATTATGCGGATAGGATCTTTGCATAACTAGCCTCTTGGCCTCTCTGGCTCTCAATCCTTTTTTATCATCACCTGGCTAGCAGGCATTTTACTCAAAGATATGGCTTGACTGTGTAAGCAGTCACCACTTAGGTCCACAGGTTAGAGATGTTTTTGTCAAAGTAAGACGTGTATTTATAGCCAGAAGGTGTCTGTTCCTCCTTTGTGGTTAACATTTTATTTCATCATGCATTATTTTCTTCTAGTGTCCAACCATCAGAAGTCATAAATTTAGGTATGAAATGTAAGGAAAGAAATATCTACAAGAAGAAAACACATAACTTTTACAATCGTGAAGTTATACAAAAATCATGCAGTAAGTAATCACTGCTGATATATTTTTATACTGTTATTATTTTATCGATTGGCATGAATATGACAAATAGTTACTCTGTGTGCCAGGAATGTTGGTATTCCTTAATAAATGTGAAGGTAAGGTCCTGGGATCTCCATTTAACAAAGGAGGAAAGGGAAGCTCAGAGACTTTATGTGACTTGTCCAAGGCTGCACAGCATACAACTGGCAGAAGTGTAAGGTCTAAGCCAGAAAACATGTCTAAAGATGCTCACTATAGTTCCCAAAATAGAGTTAGCACAGGATGTTAATTCTTTCCCATAAGTGTTTAAGAGATGAAAATAAGTAAAAACTATTTTTGCTCTCAGGAGCCTGAAGCCACACAGAACAATGTATTAGTTTAGTTTATGACTGATCAGAAAAAGAACTATTAAAAAAGTAATTGAGGGGCTGGCCTGGTGGCATAGTGGTTAAGTTCAGCGTGCTCCGCTTTGGGTCTTGGGCACAGACCTACACCACTCATCGAGCCATGCTGTGGCAGCATCCCACATACAAAATAGAGGAAGGTGGGCACAGATGTTAGCTCAGGGCCAATCTTCCTCACCAAAAAAAATAATAATAATAATTGAAACAAAAGAATCGCTATCATACTGAAGTGTATTATTTAAAAGTGTAGTGAGAATCATTTCCAAAGCTCCATCATATAGTGAGAATATTTAACTCACTACGAATCTTTCTTCAACTTATGTCCAAGGGGAAGCTGCACTTTCATAATGCAGATATATTAATTTTAGAGTTTCTGTTGAAATTTTGCTGTCAAAAGGTATATCACTATTTGCTAACATTCAGAGCACATTTATAAACTAATCTACTCCATTAGGGTTTTTGTCTGGATTACATGAGATATCATATGTAAGGCACTTAGAACAGTGTCTGGCATATTATAACAATATAATTTTATTATGTTGTTATTTATAATGTTATTGTTATTATTATTATTATACCTTGGAGTATGACCTTTAGAGGGCTACATACCTGAACTTATGTGCAAGGTCTGCTATTTACCAACTATGTAAACAGGCAAGTTATTCAAGCATCCTGAGCCTTAGTTTCTTCATCTGTCAGAAGGGCACAATGATACTTGATAACTTAGGAAGATTTCTCCTTTGATTTGACATAGCACACTGCTTCTCAAAGTGTGTTCCCTGGCCCAGCAGCATCAGCATCACCTGGAACTTATTAGAAATGTAAATTATGGGGCCCCATCCCAACCCTATTAAACCGGTAACAGGGGTGGTACATAGCAGTTTATGCTTTAACAAGCCCTCTGGGCAATTCTGAGGCCTGCTGAAGTTTGAGAACCACCGACGCAGCACATGACTTCTCCCATTGTAACTACTGAATATGTTTTAGTTTACTTTTCTTGGGTGCTGAGCCATCACAGAGACAAAAGCACAGTTCCTACCTTTGCAGAGCTAACAATCAACCAAATGTAAAATCACATCTTAATTAAGCCTTTGTAGGTTTCTATTCCATTTTCCATTTGTCCCATGAAGCAAAAAGAAAACTTTTTTACTTTGTCCAAGATTTTGCTTGTAAGGGCATGATTAAAATAGCTTTCCTTTCCATCATCTCCTGTGTGCATAATAAATACAATAACACAGCTCTGGTTTACATTTTAGCAAAATGAAAAAGTACCTGCAAATTCAAAATTTTAGAGATGTTGTTAAATCCTAAAAAAAAAATAGATTCCATCTCACAAAGGATACAATTTTCTTGCAGATAAAAGAGAAACTGGAGCTCTTCCAAAACTGCAGAATACTCGTTTTCAAGGGAAAATAGCAAAAGAATGCAAAATAAAAAATAAATGAACGGGGAGCCTTGAGTTCCTTTTGGTCTTTTTGGATAAAAGGACCATGGATTTATCTTGAACAGCTGTGTTTACAGGGTTTGCTGATCACTGCAGCTGCACCAGCTGAGAAACAGGAAGGTTACATTTTAAAAAGTTGACTTGGAAGTATACTAGCTCCTTCTGAGGAATGAATGATATTTTACTTTTTTCTTTCCTCCCCTAAAACCCACTGTTGTGAAGGCACATTTAGGTTGTTAAGTGTTGGAGCCCTGAAAGAGCTGCCTAAAGTGAATAAACCGGCTTTTCTTCTAGACCCTGAGAAATACTTTAGGGAAGAGCCAGAGGAGGAGTGTCCCCAAATTCCAGAGCCTCCATCACTTTCGGAAAGTAAGTCCTCAGCCATCATACACTTCCATCATCTCTCCCCATCAAACTCAACCAATTAATAAAATAAAGTAGAAAAGCATGAAAGGAATGCGTGTTTGCCTTGTAGGTTGCAGTGAAATGAAGTGTGGTTTGACTGTTAAGATTTATAGCTCAGCTGCTGATCTCTGCTCTCAGAAAGGACAGCCAATAGGCTGGAATACATAAAAAGGATATTTTTATTTCGTTGCTTTTCTGAAGTCACAATGCCATGATTATGTATTATGAGTCCGCCATGGATGAGAACCCCTCCCCAAAATAATCGAAATTTTCAAAACTGATGCCAGAGAAAGAGACATCATAGGATTGCTTTAGCACAGAGTCTCTGACAATCTGGTTTTGCTCTTTTCATGTGAAACACTATAAATAGAGGCTACTTAAAGTATATTGTCTTCGAGACTTCCAGATGCAGTGCTAGGCTAATATGATGAGAGGACAAGAAAGCTTAACTTAGAGAATGTAAGTGAATGATCTTGAAGGTTTGGAAATAAGATGTGCAAAAGAATGCTCTGTTTTTCAGAGTTTTATAGGCTTCCGAGTTTCTAAGAATTTGAAGAATAATTTCTGTACAAAAATCCTACCCGCAAAGAGGGACCCTATGGGAACGCAGGCAGCACAACCCCGTTCTCAGTGAGGCACTTAGAAAGCATATGGGCCCTGCGGGGAACTCATTTAAATTAATTAATGAAAAGTGCAAGTTTTCAACTTGTAGCAATCAAAAGATCAGAACTGCACTCGAACCATCTGACATCTGTGGTTTCTCAACTTTTCAAATCCACTGAGATGGGGGTTCAAAATCATCCTTGAGAAAGAGTAACCCCTCTAGCAGGGAGGTGTTGCTTTATGTCCACACTTGAGGGCGTTTGTGTCTCTCATCTGTGCTGGGTTCCTTATGGAGCGAAAGAACAGCTGGTCAACCTTTTTTTTGAAATTTCACTTGTGAGTGAGGCACAGCTGTCATCCCTCATCGCAATGGTTTCCAACCTAATGATTATCAGCTCCCTTTGCCATTTCTCAGAGTTTCTCTTTTCGAAATTTGTAATCATTTATTTGCTTTCATAAGGGTCACCTATGGTTTCTGCTCATTACTTTTAAACACACAAATCCATAAACTTCAGGGCTGTAAATGACCATTAGTACATCTGAGAGGGCTTTCGGTCTATCATCCTGTTGTTTTTTCCCCAGGATGATTCATCTTTAAGAATAAATATGGGGAGTACTTATCTTGTCCTCTTGAGTCACAGACAAAGAATCTGGGGAACGGACAGTAAGAAAAGATCCAGAGATCCCGGACCAAGTGTAAAGACAGTCCAGACACAGAACATGAACACAGGAAGAAACCAAGATGGAGCCAGGAGTCAGAATGGAGGCGGGAGGAATGGGTAGCAGGGAGGGTAGAAGCTGGAGAGGAACGAAGGGGGAGAGGTCAACAGTGAGGGCAGCAGACACCTCTCCCTCGCCCTATGAACCCCTACTCACATGAGGAGTCTTGTATATTCTACAGCAGAAGAATTCTTCATCCACAGATGAATTCTCCTTATGGGCAGGGAGGATGTGTGTGGGGGGAGTTGGGGGTGGATGGCTGGATGGAAAAACCTAAAATACCTAAAAGACTCATACATTTTCAAAGAGAACTTTTTCTCCTGGATTTCTTCCTATAAAATCTGCCTGTCATTTCCACACAGTTTTTAAAAGATGTTCTCTCTCTTTTGCCTTTTTATTTTCTTCTTTTGCTCTCTTTTAAATATTTCCACTCACCTGCCTTCTCTGCAAATGAAAATAGTCCCTTCTTTTAAAAGTTTCACCAACTTGAGAGAGACACATGCAAACTATTGAGGACAGCAGAATGCATGACACATGACACTGCAGATGAGGTTCTGTGGAAGCACCAAGGAAGAAGTCAGATTAATTCTGGCTGGGATATAGGAAGGAATGCAGAGTGGAAGTCACATCTGAGCTGGAACTTAGGATGAGTAGGAGTTTGAAGGGTGAGGGAGGAGAAAAGGAAGTCAAGATCAAGAAAGTAACCCAAGGAAAGACACATCGGGGATGAAGTAGGGCAGAAGGCCAAAAGATTCCAAGTTGGCTGCAATGGGTGACTTCAAATGGTGACACGTTCATTCACCCATGTGAGTAGAGGTGAACCAGAGTGAGCTGAGTTTGGAATGTGTTGAGTTTGCTATTTAGAAATAAAGATCTGGAGGATAGGAGAGGATTGTAACACGCTCTGCATAATATCCTAGAGTCTTCAGCTAGAAAATACTGAAAATAGTGTTTGCTCATTGATGTGTTTAAATGCCTGCTCTGGGCTAGCCCCTGTGCTGGATGCTGGAGACACAGAGCTAACATGTAGAGGCCCAGGCTTCAAAGATCTTGAAGTCTAGTTGGGGAAAGAGACAGATAAAGAAACAAATGATTATGTTTTATAACAAGGGCTATGATAAGCACCAGGTACTGTGGGACCACATGGAGATTCAAAGATGATTTTTCAGGGGAATCAGATTATGCCTGAGTTGGATATTAAAAGTTAAGTTGATATTAGTCAGGCAGGAAAAAAAAAGAGGATGATGTTTCTGGCAAAGGAGTAGCATACTCTAACGTAAGGTGGTATGAGTAACATGGTATGCTAAGGCAGCTACGTGTAGTTCCAAATGGCTGGGTTGTAGAAGGGGCATGATGATTAAGGCTGGATAGGTAAATGGGGGCCAGATCATGGAGCACCTAGTATACTGTGCAAAGGATCTTGGCATTTATTTTACCAGAATGGGGAGCCATTATAATGTTTTAATCAAGTCATTCTGAATTATCCCACTTTATCTCCTCTATTAGTTCTTCAATTCTTATATCTCTTTGTGCTATTGTTTTAGTCATTACTCTGGGGGTTACAATACTCTTCCCTGTGCTCTTTATTCCTTCTTGTGGTAATGGGCTTCCATTTGAGATCATTTTCCTTCAGTCTGAAGAACTTCCTGAAGTATTTCTTATAATATGGATCTGCTGGTGAATAATTTTTCCAGCGTTTATGTGTTTGAAAAATACATTTATTTCATTTTGACTTTGGAAGGGTATTTTCACTTGGTTCAAAATTCTAGGTGATAGGGTTTTCTTTTTTTTTCTTTCAACTCTTTAAAGATAACATCCCATTGTTTCCTTGCTTCCATAGTTCCCGTTTTAAATTCAGCTCTTAATACTGTTGTTGCTTTGGCTGCTTTAAAGATTTTTCTCTTTATCCTTGGTATTCAGCAATTTTCTCATCATGGGTATATAAATACTTTTAAACCCATGTAATCAGTTCCCAACTTCAGATTTGATATATATATTTTTCAGTTCTATAATGCCATTTGAATCTCTTTTATGTAGATTCTAATTCTCAGTTGAAATTATGTTTTCATCCATTTTGTCCAAATTTTCTCTCTATTTTCTTTAACATATTTATAATAGTAATTTTAAAGTCTTGGCCTGCTAACATCACTATCTGGATGATCCTTGGGTCTGATTCTAGTGTCTATTTTTTTCCTTTTGATTATTGACCACAATTTTCTTCTTCTTTGCAAATCCTATAAATTTGTACAATTTTTTATCGTATGACAGAAATTATGTATAAAAGATCTATAAATACTGAAATTAATGTTATTTTCTCCCAGAGATAATTCACCCTTTCCTTAGTTTGTCAGAGAGCATGAGAGGCTGCTCATGTTAATCTGATTAGGAACTGAGTTTGGTCAGTGCTGGGTTACAGCTTCAGTTAGACTTAGTCTACTTCTGATTTCAAATGTCTGTTTGTTTTAGGCCTCTCTCATCAGTGAGATATGGTCTCCTAAATACTGCAAGACTGCAGGAAACATTACTCTGACTCTCTGGTCCAAGCCATAGTCTCCCATACCAGCCCAGCACTAAGAATATGTCCTGTGGGGAACACTGGCCATAGTTATAGAATTTCTCTAGATTCCAGCACATCACACCAACCCACATAGTCATCAAAAGCTGTTCTGCTTCTATTTTCCCTTAGAAGAGTCTCCCTTTTTCTGTGGCAAGCCTATTTCTTAGCAATGCCCAGATATGATAAATCCCCAGAGAGAAGAAAATCTTTGGCAATCTTGGTTCATCTGAGAAGGGCTCTACCATCCCTGGAATTTTAATTTGATAATTATTGCTTCCACAACCTGCTGATGGCTTTATTATTTCTGTAATTTACCTATTTTTTTCTATATCTGGTGCAATGAGAAGGATGACCTGCCACTACATATTAAATTCTATCTGGAAACAAAATTCCTGCTGAAATATAAAACGGGAAAGCGTCATGACCAGATTTGTGTTTTAGAAAACTTTCGGGAAACTGTGTAGTGGATGCATTATAATGGGGCTGGACTGAACGCAGCATATTATAGTAGTGGGAACTTGTTTGCAGCTAGATACCTGCTTTTGAATCCTCACTTTGCCTTCTACCCGTTGTTTATATCTGTTATAAATTACATAAGCTCTAAGTTTCGGTTTTCTCACCTGTAAAATGGGGCTAACGATACATGCTTCTTGGAGTCATGTGGGTTAGTTTTAGCACAGTGACTAGCACATACTAAGCATTCATTAAATGGTATCTATTATTATTTTGAAGATAAGGAGAGCCTAAAAAGGAAGTAACTAATTTGAGAAATGTTAAGGAGACAGAATTTAAAGGATTGTGTACCCAGATAAGAGGTGAAGACATGTATGACTATCAGGTTTCTGGCCTGGATAAGTATGTCAAAGAAAGAGGCTATCATTGAGAGAGGAGATAACAGGAGAAGATGGTTTACCATAGTTTTCAGGATATGTTGAGATGGGGGTGCCTGTGTGACACCTACCAAGAACAGCTAACGCTTTTCCAAGAAACTGACTATAGCAGGAAGGAAAGACAAAAGTGGTAACTGAAGAGCAACTACAGTCAGGACAGGCACGTTTTAGAATTAATTTTATTTTTAAGTTCACCTTTTTTCTTCTGACTGTCGATATAATACACGGGAATTATAGAGAATTGGCTAGTAAGAAGTAAAGAGAACGCTAAAGAATACAGGAATTGCAGATCTAAAGTGCAGCCAGTACTCCCAAGCCTGAGATGGAGAGACCAAGGAAGATGCCTACCCAAGCCAGGGCTGGGACCCAGACCGTGTTGGGGAGGGCTTATCCCTGTCTCACTGGATGGCAAGGTGGCAGAGCTGCTGCAGGTGGAACTTGCTGGAAATCTTCCCTCGGGGGTGCCAGGAGAAGATATCCATAGGGAGGTGCTATATTTCAGAACTCATGGAAAGCCATGAAGGGAGTGCAAGGGGGGCTGTTCACAGGGAGGAGCCACGCTGGTGGCCTTCTGCTTGTCTCTTGGGGTGTTATGGAAAGCCATTTACTGGGTGATGCCAGGCGGGTGGCATTCTGCTGCAAAGCCACCTAAGAGGGTGACAAGGGAAGCTGCTGGTTCTGGGCTCTAAAGAAGCCATACCTGCTTTGCAGAAGCCTGGAGCTGGAGAAGCCACTGTTGGAGCCTGTTGCTGGAGAGGTCATGCTGTAGGAGCCTGGTGCTGGAGAACCCTCACTGAGCCGGGTGAGAGGAGCACAGCCCACTTGAAAGAGAAATCCTTCCTCCTCCAGCATCCCTCTCGTGCCCTCTAGTGACAGAGCTCGACATCACACCAGCTGGCAAAGCAGAACTATTCGCAGGGCTCCAGTCCATTATCACGGAGCAGGGAGTGAAGAGTGGATTTGGAGCTGAGGGGTAATTAGTGAGAACTGACATATTATCGTCTTGCCTGGCTCTTCATGCTTTTATCCCCACTCATGGTCCTTTACATTATTTTGTAACCTTTGAAATCATGGTCATTATTCCTACTAAGTTATAAGGTGTTAATGGTAATGGTTGTCTTTTGAGAGAATTGCCATTTATAGAGGGAATAAAACTTGGAAGACTCAAAGCAATAATGGTATAAAAGTGAAATTTTAAGCATAAACCTTGGCTTCAAACTAAGGCTCCACCACTTGCTAGCTATGTGACCTTGAGCAGGTCAGTTAAACTCTCTGTGTCTCAGTTTCATCCACTAAAACTGGGCTTCATATTAGTTACATCCTCGTAATATTGCTGTGAACATTGAATGAAATAACTCGTGGAAGGCCTTTAGCACAGGTCCTGACACCTAATAAGAGTTTGATACATTTTCTTTATTGATAATATTTTGTTGTTATTATTCCACTAAACAGCTCTATGATATAGGAATAGTTATTGTCCCTATTTTCTATATGAAGAGTCTGTGGCATAGACTCTGTGACATAGACATAAAGAGTCTGTGGCATGCACATAAAAAGTTTAAATAACTTATCTAGTCTCACGTAGTAAAAGGTGGGCCCTGGATGAGAAGTGTCCATGTTATTCAAGTGTCCGCGCTATAAATATTTCTAGATGCAGGCTTCCTTGCTCAAATAGTGCTCAAATCATACTCCCTGGCAGCCTATTCTTATGCTGATTTCTAAAACCAGCCATTTTACTATAAAATTACCTATTTTTATCACTTTCATTTAAAATTGTTCATCTCTTCAGGAGGATGCTGCTGAATTTAAAAATTGTTATTATCAAAGAGCACTTTACAAAATCTCGATTACCAACATATTCCCCCTCCACGCTATCATTACAGAGTCTACCTTTAGTCTCTGCACTGCATTTTACACATCTCCCTGGAATCTCCATAATTACAGCGTATGGAAAGTCATTTGGCAATTGTATGATGAGAGGCATTTTGCCAGACTTACTCTCAACATTCTGAACGATCACTTTGGAACTCTGGACAGTTTTCAAAACTTCATAATCCCCAGTGACTTTTTAGTCATACCTACTGGGTTTTTAATGTCCTTTTGTATTCTCTTTCTTTCCCTTTCAAGTTGAAACATCTTTCACATTCTCTCTTTAGCTTCCAAGTTGTTCCCCACAGGTTCTCAAACAGCTTGAAACCCCTCTTTGATATGCCTTATTCAAAAACCTGGAAACTACTTAGAAGTCTCTTTGGGTTAGGTTTTGCCAATAAATTTCCCAGAACCCATTCACGTTATAGCTGTAAAATCTTTAAAATTTCCAGTGTAGAGAAAATGCTGCAGTAGGGTTACCTCAGGGGCATTGTTTTGTTGTCGTTGTTCTGTCAAAGGCACGGGACAATTAAAGAGATGATTTTATTCAAGCTATTGCAATAGGGAGAATATTCATTAAGGAGGAAAATCTCAAAGAAGAGAAAAGAGGCCTAAGCTGTTATAGAGGCAGGTCAACCAATTTACAAGTCTCATTAGACTTGTGAAGAAGGGTAGAGAGGGTCTTACCTCAGAATACTAGAGCAGAGTGGTCCTTTGCTGTTACTTGCTTCCAGAACACAAAAGGGTGGGGGAATTTATTAACTGTCTCTGCTCTTCAGGAGCACAGGGCTCAGGTAAAGCCTGACATTGTCAGTCCCCCCACTTTTGTTCAAGCTGAATGACTATTGCTCATCGCTGAACAACCCAGAGGTGATCACAAACCTGCGGGTGGGGCAAAGCAGGGTCTGAGGAGCAATCTCTCAGGGAGTCTTGTTGACATGGCTCCTGCAAACCCCACCAGTTGAACCATGTGTTGTGAGGCAGAGGCAAAAGTTTGTTGTTTTGTTGTCCTAGAGATCCTGAGAGAAAGGGACGGCTGCAAGGCAGCAGCGAGTTTGCAGAGGGATTGGGGTTTTTGGGTCTTAGTTCTCGGTTTTAGTTAGGTGTGAGAAGAACGGGAAAAGTTAGTTTGGAGGACTTAGTCAGATATTGAAGAAAACTGAGAGGATCGAAAATTTGGTAATAATTGACAATTTGTGCAAGATGATACCTCCATTCCAATTTGCAGGTAGACACCAAAACTGGTGTTTCCAAAGATGGTGAGGAAGTCACAACTCTACCAGATGAGGCAAAGTTTACGTGTCCATCGGTAACCTGCAATTTATAAAGAGGGGAAATAGTTCAAAAATGGTGAGCTCAGCCAGAATCTGACCACCTAAAGGGTGTGCCTGAGACGTGTGGTGTTGCATTGAAACACAAAATTTTTCTCTATAGTTCTTAAACTACAGGTGAAAAATATACACCTGGGCCTTTAGTAAAATCTAGTTTAGTCTATATCTTTGCTTTAGAATGTAATCTTAAATCTAGTACCAATAATGAAAAAGTATCACTGATATCATAGAAACCTTCTTACTTGAACAAATAATTAAAACACTAGAAGAAAGCATTTATAGATATATTCATTTTAAGTAAGAAATGAGAGATTTGCTACACATGATTCACTTCAGGAAATTTTAGATAACTAAAGATCCAGAATAAGCTCACAACTCAGAGACATCTTAGAAGTAGAAATCCTTCCTATTATTTTATTTCTTTGATTACGTGATAGCACCAAATCATCTTGAAAGTCACATGCACATCTGCCAAAATTTGAGTTCTACAAAATGGAAGTAAAATATGTAAAAAACATTTTTCAAAAGGTTCAGCAGATGCTCCACCTCATATATCATCAAGGAAATGCAAATTAAAACAACAATGAGATGTCATTACACATCTATTAGAACGGCCAAAATCCAGAACACTGACACCACCAAATGCTGGTGAGGATGTGGAGCAACGGGAACTCTCATTCATTGCTGGTGCGAATGCAAAATGCTACAGCCACTTTGGAAGACAGTTTGGTGGTTTCTTACAAAACTAAACATACTCTTACCATACAATCTAGCAATCACACTCCTTGGTATTTGCCCAAAGAAATTGAAAACTTACGTCAACAAAAAAGCCTGCACACGGATGTTTATAGCAGCTTTATTCATAATTGCCGAAACTTGGAAACAGCTAAGATGTTCTTCAATCCTCACCACTCTGCCAACAACCTACTGCTTTGTTACCTGCTTGTTACTTGGTGATGGCTGAAATTGAATGACAGCTTGGCAATACTGATCTGGAGTCTAGATTTAGGAATTAGAACCTTGATGTCAAAATGTAGACAGGGGATAATAACATGGGCATCCCCCAGGAGTATGTTAGAAATGTGGCATCGCAGGCCCCAAATCAGATCTATTGAATTACAATCTGCATTTTAACAAGATTTCTGGGTGATTCTTACGCACGTTAAAGATTGAGAAGCCCTTATCTAGAGGACTTAGAATAGGATGGAGGATGTGAATTAGAGAGCATGTTTTCAGAATACTCGTAGACTAACAACAGCTGGTCATCATAGTGCTATATTACATAGTCACCAAGTCCCTTCTTTCCAGGGTGACTTTGTGAGGTTTGCCATTGTAGTTTGTCTGATACACAGTTAGTCACCAATAGGGGGCTGGGGAAGGATCAGATGACAAAAGATTAACTTTGCTTTATTAAAATCACTGAATCATTTTATTTTAGTGAAAATGTTTTAATAGGTTCATGACCACCACATCTTTCATTTTCATTGCTTTTAAAACACCTTTGGTTATCATTGTAATAAACTTTGTCGGGCAGCCAACTATAAAATGAAGTGATGGATATATACATATTTTCCCAGGTAGGAAATAGTGAATGTAAATGGTTACTAAATGCTAGATGTTGATTTTAAGAGCATGGGTTGTGGTAAGTGGATGGATATACTGATATATGACAGGGAGAACCACCCTTCTAGCTGAAGTCTAGAGCCCTCAGTTCTCTGGAATGCAGGAAGACAAGAGTGAGGAGTGAGCCCGCCCCTTTGTGTGCCTGGATGTATCTTCAACTGTTTGCTCATTTATTTAACAAATATATTTCTGAGCACCTTCCATGTACCAGACCCAGTGCTTGGTGCTGGGGGAATATGGGGTATAAAGGCAGACGAGGTTTTTGCTCTCGATGAATTTATCACCTAGGGGAGAGATCGACAATCAGTAAGTAACTGAATGTAAGATGATAAGTTTGGATAGTGATTTTGGTAGGAGGTATAAAGAAAATTGCCAGCCCTGGTGGTCTAGTGGTTAAGATTCGATGCTCTCACTGCTGCAGCTGGAGTTCATTTCCTGGTCAGGGAACCACAGCACCTATCTGTTGGTTGTCGAACCCTGCTGCCTGCATGTTGCTGTGAGGCTGAAAGCTCTGCCACCGGTATTTCAAATACCACCAGGGTCACCCATGGTGGACAGGTTTCAGCAGAGTTTCCAAATTAAGACAGACTAGGAAGAAGGACCTGATCACCCACTTCTAAAAAAACTGGCCATGAAAACCTTATGAATAGCAGCGGAGCATTGTCTGATATGGCACCGGAAGGTGAGAGGATGGTGCAAAAAGACCGGGCAGCATCCTGTTCTACTGGACATGGAGTCGCTAGGAGTCAGAATCAACTCCATGGCACGAACAACAGATGAAGAAAATAAAGCGAGGTAATGTGGGTGTGACTAGGGGAGCATCAGTGAAAGTCTCTCTGATTTCTGAACTGAATCCTGGAAGATAAGAAGAAGCAGTTCCACAAAGAATTGGGGGCAGAATGTTCCAAAGACAAGGAACAGAGGATAAAGCTACTGAGGTGGGAACAAGGTTGACATGTTCTAGGGGTAGAAAGAAGGTCAGTGTGGCTGGAGCAGAGTGAGAGAGATGGAGACTGGTAGAAGATGAGGTTGGAGGGGGGTTAGGAATCAGGTCACACGGGGCCATGTAGCCTGGGCAAGGAATTTGGGTTTAGGTGTGAAGGAAAGCCTTTAGAGGATTTGAAGAAGGGATGTGACCTGATGAATCCATACACATTGACTATTACTTGCCTTCTAGGCAAACTACTCTCCAAGGGTCTAAGTTGTTGGACCCAGAAGGCAAGAAGTTTGAGGCTTGAAGTCCCACGTAACACGTATGTGGGAACTTGAGGTGCTTTAAGAGAAGCTGTATATTTGAATAAACATAAATTTTCTTACAAGGAGTAATCCAACAGACTCCAGTAACAAACCACAGGAACCTTCACAAACCATCCTGTTTGTCTCAATAAGAGCAGTTCACCCCTCATAATTGTTCTGTGATAAACAATGTACTTTATGGAAAGTATGTCAGTCAGGGTTTAGGGAAGCAGAACCAGCAGGACCATATATTGAAATTTATGACAAGGAATGGCTTATGGGATTGTGGAAGCTAGCTGAGCAAGTCCAAAATGAGTAGGGCTGGGTCAGGAAGGAAAGATCATGGGCAAGCTGGGCACAGGCTAAAGCTATTGTTCATAGGCATCAGGAAAGGAAGAGGATGGAACTCCATGGGCACAGGCAGAAACTGTTGTCCAGTGGTGGAATTTCTTCCTTCTCTTTGGGAAGCCTCAGCTTTTGTTTGTAAGGCCTTCCAACTGATTAAGTCTGGCTCACCTAGATTATCCAGGATAATCTCCTTTATTTAAAGTCCATTGATTAGGGGCTTTAATTACATCTGCAAAATCCCTTCAGAGCAGCATCAAATTAGAGTTTGCTTGAATAACCGGGGACTTTAGCCTCACCAAGTTAATACATCAAGAAAACAAGTCATCACAGCAAGGTTAAAGACATTCTTTTATAATCTTAAACAAGTTCAATAAATGGTTAATGGTTTCTTATACATATCATGATCCATTGCAGACTCATTCACATCATCATATAGAAACATTATGCCATTAACCTAGCAGATGTTGTTACTCTGAATAGTGAGAGGAATTGATTACCATCATCCGTTTGGAAGGTGTTAAGTTAATGACATCGTTTTTGCCACATAAAAGAGACTGCCGATGAAGCCAATGAAGGTTAAGTTTTATGGTCCTCATCTACAAAGACCATTGTGAGTAGGAGGGGTTGCTGGGAGTTTTAGAGTGTTCTAAGTGAAGAGTGGAAGCCAGCTTTCAAGCAGAAATCATTTCCAGGTAGCTTGCCTAAAAGGATCTCAGAAGAAAAGGACCCAATTCTACAAAGCTCCAGTAATTTATTGAGATTTATTTTCTCATTCTAGACAAATAGCCACTTTTATGAATAATTTTGTATTTGTAGTTTTATGTTCTTTTTCTTAAAGAGAGCTCCCCAGATTGTAAGTTTCAGGCTCAGGAAACAGGGATCCACCCCTGCATATGAATTTTTTATCATCTGTTTTTTAACTCAAGAAAATGAATTATCCCAGTAAGATTGTCTTTCTCAATACCTACAAGGTCCTATCAGTCAGTTACTGGTTTAATTGTCCTGAAACCCAGTCAATGAGGATGAAAATGCCTCGTCTAGTTGAGAGACAAATCCCAGTAAAACAGCCAGAGTTTATTTCAGAGCTAACATTCTGGCTTTCACAGTGGGTCTCAGGAGAGCTCTAAGGTGTGGCGAAAGCCTTGTGATTCTGGAGTGATAATCTGCAGGCACACAGGACAGGAGCAGCTCTAAAATCCACATTTTCTTGTACTGCTGGTGTTAGGCAAATAGAAAGTGTTTTCATTTGTAGCTTTGCTTATGAGGTAGTTCCAGGTTTATTCATTTTTGTCTTATTGCTAAAAAAGAATATATTCATGTTGGTCAAATATTAGAACATATAAAAATGTTTTCAGTGAGAAGTCTCCCTCCCTTCCATGATGCTGATTTGTGCGGCTCCCACTGTCGCCTAGTTCTGGGAACCACTGTTAGGAGTTTCTGTGTGTCCTCTGAGAGCTTTGGTATGAATTTACGATTTTAGATTTTGACCCCTCCTTTCTTTTGGTTTTGATTTGCATGGTACACTTTTCCAATCCTTCAGTTTCAAATTTTCAGAATCACTTTATTTTAGATGTGTATTGGATTTTGCTTTTGATCCAACTAAAAAAATCTTTTTTTTTTAAATCATCAAATTGGACACTTTTAAATTTATTGATATGTTAGATATTTTGGTTTTATACTTCTCACACTCTTTCATGCTATTCATTGTATATATATTATATATGTGTGTATATATATATATATATATATATATTTATTTATTTATTTATTTATTTATTTTGGTGAGGAAGATTGGCCCTGAGCTAACATCTGTTGCCAATCTTCCTCTTTTTGCTTGAGGAAGATTGTTGCTGAGCTAACATCTGTGCCAATCTTCCTCTATTTTGTATGTGGGATGTCGCCATAGCAAGGCTTGATGAGCAGTGTCTATGTCTGTGCACGGGATCCAAACCCGTGAGTCCCGGGCTGCCAAAGCAGAGTGCGCAAACTTAACCACTACACCACTGGGCCAGCACACTTATATGTTTTTTAAAGTTTTCACTGGATCTATAATTTTTTCTTTGTTTTTATTTGAGGGGTGTTAAATATTTGTTCTAGCAGTACCTTTATGTTCATAGGTTCATATAATTCTTCTAGGACAGTGCCTATTAGATCTGTGCTGACTGATGATAGAATGAGCGTTTCTTCATTCCCCTTCCCCTCTTCTGCTGCGCAATTTTATTCAATAATATGATCTTTCTTTGTGCTTACTTTTGTTTTGTTAAATTTACTTATACTACTATTACTTGACTTGTGGGTTTAAGTCTCTTGTCTCTTCACTGTTACTGATTTATCATGAAATGAAGATTCTTTTCCTTCACTCTCCCAATTTTTGTTGAATGTATCATTTCTACATTGTCAGGCGTGTGGCATTTACCTTGTATTTTGTCATCCTAAACTTCACATTGTTTTAATCTCACTTCTACATTGAAATATTTTCAGTGCTTACTACCAAATCTTTTCCCAAATTTTCCTCAGTCATGTCTCAGTTTATTCTGTAGTAATTTCCTCAGAAAGGACTCTTGGGGACAAGAGTCCCTGAATTCCCTGCATGTTGAAACTATTTGTAATTTTTAGATTGGAGCACAACTTGGATGTTATTTCCTTGATTTTCTTGTTGGTGTTGCTCTGCTTCTTCTGGTGTCTATCGTTGCTATGAAGATGTCTAATGCAAGATATATCATTGTCTCCTTTTAGGTGTCTTGATCATTTTGTCTGGCTACCAAATAATTCTCTTTATCTTTAAAGTCTAATAACTTTATGGGAATATGCTTTGGTTTTGACTATTCTGAGTCTATTATTCCTGGCACACAGTATGTCCTTTTCTCTATATATATCAGATTGCCTCTTATTTGAGAAAGCTTTGTACATGATACCTTTAAATATTTTGTTCTGCTTTGATTTTCTTTCTTAAGGACTCACCATTTATGTGTTTGTCGGATCTATTTTTTTCAATATCTATCATTTTCATATCTAATTTGTTTTTTTCTTAATTTTCATCTTATTCTATTTGGTTTTCTCATGTGTACACTGTTTCTCATTATGTCACCACAGTCTGTTCTCACTTGTGATATTTTTCCTGAGTTCTGTCAGTTCACTTTAATTACTTGCTGTTGTGTCTTCACCTCTTCCCTGAGTTCTTTTACTTCTGCTCTGTGATCTTCCCTTATAGAGACAAGTGCTTTTTCAAGTTTTAAATTTTACTTTATGACAAAATGCTTAGTAACAATATTTGTCTGTCCAATGGCAACATTTCTCTAATGGTGGGCCACATATTGATTAGTTTTGCTGCTCTTTTTAAAATTTGTTTTATTTTTAATTTTGCTTATAATACCTTTGTGTCCATGCTATGTCCATTTTTTAAATTTCCTCTTTTAATTAACTAGTTTTGATGAGTTGGGTTTTCTTAGACTTGAAATTTATATTAGATCCCTGGGTGATAGCTTGTGATGTGGGATCAGGGTGGCCTTCGATTTTTATAACCTACAGGCTCAGACTGATTCTAGCAAAAAGTGGCTCATGTGTGTGATTCCTTCTGTAGCCCTGCCTCATCTGTTTCTCTGAACCAAATGTGGTTGGAAAGAGCTTTTGCTTCCAGCCTTGTTCACCTCTCTTACATTCAAAGATTAAAGCGCTTGTACTGCAGGGTGAGTCCCGCACCTTTAGTGAGTGTCTTTTTTCTAGCACTTTCTGAGATGCTGCTACTGGCCTTCTCACACTCTCCATAGTCATCACTTTATCTTGTGTAACTTCTTCCCAGTCTCAACTGTTTGGCTGCCCTTCTTCATATTTTGTAGGCTGCAGGTTACACCTATCTTTGGGTTTTGCTAAAGGTAGTATTTGTTTGCAGAATTATTTCTCCTCATTTTCCTGATTGTTCTTGTGAAATATCCAAGAGAAAAGGGGAAAGATATCGTCTTATACAGTCATGTTAGTATGGGAAGTGGAAAGTTTTGTTTTTGTTTTTCTTAAAATCAAATATATAAAGATGGCACTAAACTGTGGGTTGTTCAATGTTGACTTAGTTTCTTGATTTCGTCTGCCTGGGCTTGACATTTAAAATGCTCCTCAGTCTAGCTCCAACCTCGTTGTACTTCACTCTCCTTCATATATTTTACACTTTTGTTAAATTGTACTGAATTATTCAGCATTATCTAAATGGTAGTTCTTGTTTCTCCATATTTTTATTCACTTTTTTCCCTCTGGTTGACATTTCCTTTCTCCCTTCTTCACCTCCATGGTCCTTATTATCAATTCAAATCCCATTTGGACTTCAAGACCTACCTCAAATAGTGTCTAATTCTTAAAACTTTTCCTCTGATCTCTTCACATCATTATAATCTTTCATACATTTAATCACAATTTACATGGCTCATATTCTCTTAGAACTCTATCCTATTGTATATGATATTTTTACTTGAGTACTGTTCCTTCTTTCTACCAGTTGGAAGAAAGGCTGTGACTTAGTCATATTTATGCCCAGTTTATGCCTGAGCACAGAACATTGGGCATAATATACATTCAATAAACATTTGTTGAAATGATAAAATTAAGCAAAAGGCCAAAATTATTTTCTTGAATGCATGGCACAATTTCCTCCTACTTCTCACTGATGTACAATATAACCACTTATGGGGATAATTTGGCTCTTTTTTTTCTGAAGCCACAGATCCCTGCAGATCAAAGCATCTTGTGAGGATGTGATGGCAGAGCACTTGTTTAGTCATGCAGACAGTCAGGCTGTGTTTTGATTATTTTAATTGTCTTATTTCAATACAGAATAATTTGTTCTTGGCTTTTTATGAGTCCTTGATAGCTGTTAAGTAGATTAAAAACAAAAATGGAAAACACAAGCTTCTTTAGTCTTCAACTGTTAAATAGTGGATCTCTATCAAGATTTAAATACATTAACAGAACAAACTCTGTTAAAGTTTCACTTTTACATTTAAATTGAAGTAAAAGGAATAACAGAAGCTTAAGAGAAAATTTCTCCAAATACATTCTTTTTAGAAACATATAAATTTTTAGGTGAAGTGAAACTTGAGAATTTTCTCTCCAGTTTCATTTAATTGAGTCTCTCGCCAAATATAATTTACATGTTATTTTCTTTATCATTTTGTAGCTTTGAAAGCTGTATTTGATGAGAGAAACCTGTTCCCCAAAGAAATTCTGGATCGTGAACGAAGAGCCAAGCAATTATGTCAAGAAACAAGTAGTGAAGTAAAGATAAAAAGAAATAAGAAGCAATCATAATTGAAAGAAAAATAAATATTTCGTTGTTGCATAAAGTATGTATATAAAGTGCAGACAAGGAATCAAGAATTCAACTCCTTTCTTTTACTTTATATTTGAACTTCAGGAAGTTTTGTTTTCAGACAATGTTTTAACGCTGCTTTTATCCATCACCATTCACTTTCTCTCTATTCTTAATAAAAGAAAGATTGGACTAAAAAGGGAGCAATATCAATTGGTATTATCTAATCTCAAGTGTTTTTATATAAAAAATGTACAATTCCAGAACAAAATATTCTAACCAGTTGCACTTCTTGTTGCTTCTATAGATAAATATTTTGGTTAATTTTTATTGTAAAACCTGCATTGAAATTAAATATGAAAAGTACTGACACAGTGAATATTTACAAACTTGACTAAGAAAACTGTTCCCAGTTATTTAAACTTTCTACTTTTTAAAAAAATGATTCTGATAATGCAATTAGACCTTGTCAATAGTAGCTGTGTCCATTAATTCTTATTGACTTATATCCATTCTTCTATGTACTTATTGATAAATTATTACAAATATTCTACTTCTGTACTTCGTTATACTCTATTCTAAAACTGAGTGGCGTAACACAACCAAAAAGGTAACAGCCTCGAAAAAAATCAAAAGGACTGGGGTTATATAGAGATTCTCTCTGTGTGGAAGGTCAAGTAGGAAATATCTGGTTCTGAAACACAATGCCTCACTTTTTTCGATCCATTTTTCTTTACAAATATATCATCATCCACCAGGCAACCAATATTCTTGTACTGCTTTATTTGTTGTCTTCTGTAGGAACAATTAATAAATTAATTCACATAACCTTAGTTATTTACTGTATATTTGTATTTTAGAGTCCTTTCAAAAATATTTGTATTTTAAAAAGAATTTTGCGGTAATGTGTGCAAGTAAAAGAAATAATTAACAATATATAGGGGCCTACTCTGTCCAGTAACTGCAAAAGTCCATTGTGTTTAAACCTCACAATAATTGTATATCTATTTTTAGGTTAAAATCGGATTTGGATCCATTAGGAGAGAGCACAATTATTGGTAGTAGTGTTGGGATTGGAGCCCAGGTCTGTTTTACCCCAAAGACCATGGTTTTTCCTTTTACCAGTCTGTTCACTCACTTCTTATTAGTATAAAGTCAATGGAATGAATTCTAATAGTAGAATTTTCAGCATCAGTGGGGCAAATGTTTTAGTTTGGTGGAAAGGGTAGCAGAGGAAAGGTTTTCAGAAGACAGTTGCCTATTTCATCTACATTTAAGTGCATCCTGAGTCAGGCATTGTGACTTCTACATATATGCTTTTCCTTCTCCTTGAATGACAATCACATATAGGAAAGATGTAGGAGAAAAATGTATTTGAAAGAATCAATCAACAGATGTTGGAGAATGTCATCAGAGTGGTAAAGTCCCTGGGAACCATGTTCAAGAGGAACAAGTAAAGAAATGGGGAGGTCTGGCCTAAGAAAGAGAATTCATGGGAGCTACAACCTATTCTTAAATATTTTAAAGCTGCAATGAAGAAAAAGAGTAGAAGCAGAGCTGATGGGCACAATTTAAGATAGATTCTAGAATTGCTCCCTAATACCTGGTAAAACGTGAAAAGATTTCTCACGTTCCCTTTCCTTCCCATCTTCATGTCCCATCCTGGTGCAGGGGTGTTGGCAGCAGTCCTGCTGCATGGCTATGAAAGGAAGAAGGAGGAGCTGAGAGAAGATCCAGCAGAGATATGCTTACTGAACCCAAGATTATGGGAGGGGTTAGTGGAAGGGGTAATTAGAGGGTGGGAAGGCAGAGGGGGTGAGTGGGGGAGATGACCAGCATGGGTGGGAGATTAGTTATGTATGTTGAGCAAATAAGTATTGAATAAACAAATGAATAAATCAATAAATATATTGAGGATAATGAGAGCCACGTGTCTCACTGTTATAGAAGGTACTTATAAAATTTGCAAAGGGGAAAATTAGAAAGAACCTTGAGATTTTGGATTGGGATTAGAGATATCAGTATGAACTCGTGGTTTCAGATAGAAAGATAGAACGGAATGTTTAGGAGTGACAGAAAATTATGTTTGCAGCTTTCTCTTGAATGATTCAGAAAATACTAATTATAATGCATGTGTATATATTTATATATATATACACACAAATACATCGCATATATGTATCTATACATACATGTGTATAATATGCACTGTTATGTGTGTGTGTATATATATACACACATATACATAGAAAAGAGAAAGAGAGTGAGGGAAAGAGAGATTAGGTAGAGCGCACATGTGTGGTGAAATGTTAATAACTGGGGAAACAGAGGGAAGGAGAGGGGTAGATGGTAGTTCTTTGTATTATACCAGCAACTTTTCTGTAAATTTGAAAGCATTTCAAAATAAATTATTTTTAAAAATTGAAAACGATTGCCTTGGCACAAAGGATTCTTTGAGATGTTCAAGCAGAGGCTGAGTAACTCTCTCACAGGGATGTTGCAGAGAGAGAATTCTTCACTGGTTGGGAGGTTTGATTGGACAATCCATCATTTCAAACTTAGAGCATATGATTTATGAATGACAGATTGGTGACAGTACAATGGAGTGAAATTTGAGCCACATTTCCAGAAATTGAAAGGAATATTAAGATGTTAAAGAGGTGTAATAGGAGTACCGAATATTTTGTGAAGTCTCTTTTCCCAATCCATCCATCCATCCATCCAATTATTGAAGGCATATGCAAGGGGCTATTTTAGATGGCAGATCAATAAATAGAGTATACTTCCTCTGCCATCAGCTTTCTGGAGTGAAGGCACATCAAGTGCTGTGATTTATTAAGCAAAGATTGAATGAGCCCACTAGTTTTTCTGGTATAATTTGGAAATTCTTTTACTGGATATATTTTCCTTTTTTCACCCCTGGAGATGACTTCTTTTGAAATAGTCTGGCTCATACAGACAGACCTTGTCTCTATAGCATACTATGTGTGCAAGGCAGTATGCTGTGTGTGACCCTAATCCCATCCTTAATTAACTTCAGGGCCTCTTCTGTGAAAGGAATTAACAGGAGCTGTCTCACAAGTATATTTAATGAGAATACAGCTTTTAAAGTTATGAAAGTCTCTTTTTATGTTACTTTTCTTAATAATTTGGAACAAAAACACACACAAAAGCGAAAAAATGAAAACGTATTTAGTTATTATGTCTTACTCTTCTTTTGCACCTTACAGAATCCAATTGTGCTGGGCAGGTGGCAGGGTCTCACCTATCAAATGTTAGTAGAATTGAAGACTTTATAAGCTATTTCTGAAATTAACATTTAGGTTCAATTATGTAAGATCCATTTTTCTACAGTGAAAGGAACTCGTCACGTTAAAATAGGATGTGCTGTAATTTTCAATAGGCTACTTTGTTTGCAGTATGTAGGTTTACACTAAATATAATTTAACCTGTTCTCTTTTCAGAACATTTTCCTCTTATCACTCAAAATATATGGAGCAAACTGACAGAGTAAAAACATGCCTGAAGTTAATCAATGCTCAAATGGAAGAATTACCTTTTAAGTCCTTTATTAATGAGAGCATTTTCTTGTATGTTTTTAAAGTTTGGAATTGGATACATTTTTACTTAAAAAAAAACTATGAAATGCTAAGAGAGATAATGAGATTGAACTTGTAACCCCTTGCTATTATTTTTGTACATATTCCCAGGTTTACTTTTTACAGGGAGGGTAGTGATGGTGCACAAATTTATACAAAGACACTTTGGTTCTCTCTAATGAATGGTTTTTTCCTGATGCTCTAGGGGCAAAATAGAGATTTAGAAGGAACCGATTTGTGGAAATATTTAAGAGGTTTGCAGTAATATTTTATGGACAATTGTGGTATCTTTATTGTCTATTAAAAGAGCTTAAATCAGGGAGGACAAATTCATGGCCATTGCTTTTTACTCCCCAAGAGACAGGAGAATGTACATTCTGCTTGACCTGCTCCAACAAAAGGTGCTTACAGAACAACTTCATTAAATGATCTTACTAAGACAGAATGTCTGCCTCTGTCATTGGAAGGAAAAGTAATGGCCTATTCCTGGGTAAATCACATTATGATCTGAGTAATGTACAGACACAATAATTTGGTAGCCAAGGGTACTTGTGATGGATGTTTGCTGGTGTCACTACATGGGTAGGAAAACATTGATTGAATGATAGTCTTGGGTATTCAGATGTATTATTTATGAATTGCAGAGTACAACAAGAATGCTAGTGTTCTTGTGTTATGAAACTTTGTTTTTGGAAAGTTATCTCTCACAGTGTTAAGTTAAAAGCTGGAACAGAGTTTGCTTATGTTAGATTAAGTAATTTTAGAATATAACCCAAGATTTGGAAACCATTTAGAGATGCCTAGATGGGCAGTTAAGAATTTTAGTAAATTAGATTGTGGCCTATAATAGTCATTAGGCTTCTTAGGTCTGTCATTAAGCTATAGTCCCATTAGGACACTGAAAGAGGTTCACAGGATCCTTGAAAAAGTTTTTTTGAATGAATTCCTTTTAAAGGTATCTACATTTGCTTTATTTCTTTTTCATGAATTTGTCAGAAATAATATTACATTTAGTGATCAATAGTGAATATTTGTTTAATTGAAACTGGACTAAAATTTCCATTTATCTTCTGAGAGGCCACTGATGAATAACAGTGTTTGATATCTGATTGCCATTGAGGTGATTGATTTGATCTAGAAGAATGAGATCAAAAGCCATTCAACTGTGCATTCATTTTTTATTAATGAGCTGTTTGTAGAGAAAAATCATGTAGAATTTTAAGAGCACATAAAAATAACACCAATGTTTATTATCAAATTACCTATGTTTAATAATATTATCTTGATATAATTTGGAAAATCAATAATCTTAATCTGAACTTTTTGTTTAACATAAAGAATATATTTCTTCTATATCCACTATTTTCCTTAAGGATTCAAATGGGCCTTGTCTCCACAGGAAATTCTTCTGACTGTTGTATAATTTGATGAATTGCTGAGAACTCTGTAAACGCAGTGGTAATTTGTCTCCGCATTCTCGACTTGATTTAGCTTTATTCTTTTTCTCACAGGCATTCTGAAATATTTATGATGGAGGACGTTGGTAATCTGATGTGGGAGTCCTGTGAGGAAAAAAGAGAAATAATTATTAGCAAATTTACAAGCACTGGCACATTCTTCCAAATTTTGTTTCTATTTGTTACAAAAGAAGTGGAATAATGGAGGAAATAATAGGATAAACTTAATGATTTTTTAAAATTATATTATCGTTTTCTCTCTCAATTCTTGCATATTTCATCATTGATCATTATTGATCATCATTGATCATTAGCCTGATTATGTTAGTCCTTTTACAGAAATGCAGTGAACACCTGCTTTGATTTTAGAGGAATTAATCGAGCAATGTTCCAGATAAGTAGAGTTGGCCGTGACCGACCAGATGCTCCATGTACTAGTGTTTCCCAGCAGGCACATTTTAGTTATAACATTACAGAGAATAGTCAGAAGTCAATTTTGGGTAAGTACCTTAAAATTAAATAGCTTTTGAATGAAGTATATATACAATAACATTGGCTGTGAGTGTGTAATAGAGTAGAGGAATGGCATTTCAATCCACTTTGGTACAGATACTATTTAAATTGATCAAATTAATACATTACTTTTATCCTCCTTAAAAGATGTCACTATAAATTTGAAGGTCAAATTCTTATAGGACTATTCATCAGGTTGTTTAGTTTACCAATACTTTGTGCTTTCTGATGAGATACTATCCAAAACCCAGTGAGGTAAGTGAATTTTTAAAACCAATTTTTTATGCAAGCTTGTAATATATTAAGTGCCTAGAAATTTTCTGGGAGAAATGGATGCTCAAAGAATGTAAATTTTAATTGTTAAGATTGTTAATAATAGTGAGAGGATAACTCCCAGATTCTACTATAAGGGAAAAATTATATCTTTCATAATATTGTTTATTATTCTAGTATAAACTAAGTACATAAAGATGTGCCTAATGAGTAGCCACTGGATGACTTAAAAGTACTAATAACATTTTGATTACTTATATATATACAAACCGATATCTTGGTCAGAAATCTTCTGAGATATTGAATATACTAGAAAATGATACACAGAAATTTACTTTGCATGTAAAACTTCTCTTACTCACTAGCTTTTACTGCTGTTGCATTGCCACTCACAACATTATGTACTAATTCAATCCTTGATAAAACATTTGCTTGATAGTATACATCTATATTTGCAGTTTACCAAAACGGTATTTTCTAAAATTGTTTTGGATTGCATTTTGAGGTCTTTTTCCTTTGCAAATTGTATATCTAAATAAAAAGAGTTAAACTACATATGTTAGAAAACAATTTGAAATATCTAGATATTGATGCCACAGCTTAGTTTTGGAGAATATTTGACTGTTAGTAATCTTTACATACAATAGTTATTCTCAGTGACTCTTAACCGATTATGGGTCGTGGTCGCCCTCCTTATGGTCAGCAAAACACTAGAAATAGGCTTCATTTCTTTAAGGCTAATGATTCTGGAGGCTTTCCTCTTTACCCCCAATGAAGGGTTACGTCCTAGCAACCTATTAAACTAGGAGTTATTGAAGGTTACTAAAATGTATTATTTGTAAGGTAAAATCAGTGTTACTAAAATTTATGAGGACTTCAGAGTCAGTATTCCATCAAGTCTGTGGTAATATCGCAGAATGGTAAACTCATTCTGTTCAAGATGTAATCAGGTGGTTGAATTTTCGGCAATTTTAGTGGAGAGCACTTTAATGGGATGTCATTAATGTTGCTGTGAATTGGTTATAGTTTTCAATTGCAGCTTTCTTATATTTGTTAATTTATTTGTCAAATTATTCTTTAATTTTTTAAAAAGTTGTCTTCTTCTTATGTTATTATTGTACCATTTATATTTGATTGCAATTTTTTTGTTTCTTTATAACTTTTCTGAAGTTTCCTGTTTCCTCCCTTTGGAAAAGTACAAGGTAGGTTTTGGGGTGTTTCACCCTGTAGAAGTGGGATTTCATGAAGTGTAAGAATCCATGCTGTAAAAAGTTAGCCAGATTACTCAATTGATTTAGAATACATTAACTTCCTAATATTACAGGTCCAAAACCACACTGGAGTGTGTTCAGTTTTTATTCAATTTTTCCTTTCGATATATATATTAGAGTAGTCTGGACTGAGGATTCCGTTGATATCAAAGGTACAAGTATCCCATTTAAAGCCATGGGAAAAGATAAGAAAAAGTATCATATAGCTATTTAGAGATAGTATTGCTATCTATAATGTTCCAGAATTATAATTTTTCCTTTGATTTTAAGAAACTGCAATATATTTTAGACTGGTTCTTAAAGGAATATAAAATATACCATTAGCACATGGCCGATTTCTCCTAATAGATGACGCTTATTCTAAAAACTGCCATTAGAATCTTCTTGTAGTAGTTTGTTCTAAGGCAGAAAATTCTAGCAGGTAGAAAGTTTTCTGTTAGCTTAATATGGTAAACTCTGATTATTTTGAAAACTAATAAATTTTGAATTAAATAATGCACAGAGGTGAAAATGGATAAGATCTTGTTGTGGAGTCTCTTATTGGCTTTTTCTGGATGTCAAGCCTCAAGACCCTGGGCTCAAAGAAATGTTGAATTTGCAGTGGATCTTTATCAAGCTACTTGTTTGTCTCATAAGAACAACGTTATATTTTCCCCCCTTGGAACAACTTTGGTTCTTGGAATGATACAACTGGGAGCAAAAGGAAAAGCACAACAGCAGATAAGACAAGCTTTAAAATTTCAGGAAACCTCAACTGGTGAGATTCTTACATATGACTTTTTATACTGGATAAGATCTGGTCAAATTTATTTTTGAATATTAGAGAGATGATCAGGGTTATAGAACTTTAATAAACGAAAAATATTATGGAAAGTATACAATTACAAGAAAATGGAGAATTGTAAATGTAAATAATCTTCATTTATAATTGTTTCCTAATGACAATTTTACCAAAATAGTTTATTAAGAAATTAATTCTATACAGATATAAAATTGTGAGTATGTCTGTATATTTTCTTCTGGTCTGTTTTAGCCAGTTTTAATTAATTGTGATTATGTTGTGTGTATACACACACATAAATATTCTTCCACTATCACTTACAATATTGTGATCATTTTCTCATATCATGCAACTGCTTCAGAATACAATTTTTAATTGCTGTGTTTTATTGCCTCTTAAAGAAATACCATTACTTACTTAAGCCTTCTCCATTAGGTTGTTTCCAATACTTCGCTTATAAAAATACTTCAGTAAGTACCTCATCCAGACATCTTTGTGTCGATCCCTCATTATTTTGTTAGTCTTTTAAAATTAGTTTTCTAATTAAAATTCAAATTTTTCACTTAAATGAGACCAAGTAAAAGCATTAATTTATACACTTTTAAAGCCAATTTGGGGCCAGTCACAGTGGCCTAGTGGTTAAGTTCAGCACTTTCCACTTTGGCAGTGTGGGTTCAGTTCCCAGGGACGGACCTACACCACTCATCTATCAGTGGCCATGCTGTGATAGTGACCCACATACAAAATAGAGGAAGATTGGCAACAGATGTTAGCTCAGGGTGAATCTTCCTCAGCAAAAAAATAAAATAAAATCTTATTTAGTTAATAGTTTTTAAAGAAAATTTGAAAAAAAAAAGCATTTATGTAACCCATCAGAGACCTTTTTGTGTGTGAGTGGTTGTTGTTTTGGAGTCTCCCAAAGGCCTGAGATACTGTGTAGAAGCTCTAGGGCTGGCATCCCATTTGAAGGGGTGGTTGTCCATCTGCCTGGCTACCCTGTTTCTCAATTGCCATCATGATTGTAATTGTAAACTTTAATATTACTGTCAGATAATGGATCCTAAATGGCAGAGGAGACATCCTGAGTTTTGATTTAGGAATTTAGTCCCTATAACTATAACTAATTTCAGTGTGTTTGCCTTAGCACAGACTAGTTATATTTAGGAAACATTTTTCTGAAAAAACTATTTACAAGGTTTCATTTGCTTCATTTTAAATAAAGGCGATTTTATACAGAAAAGGAGTTGGTGATAGTGAAGTTAATTGCAAGAGTTTTCCTTTGCAAATAATATATGATGAGGCCACTGTGTTCCAAACTGAGTCTTGATTGTCTATATTAATTTCAGCAAATGCCACTACATAGTCTCAAAAACATTCACATCACATGATACTTCTTTGAAAAGTAATAGAACATTTATGAAGATGTGTAAAGTTGATTCCATGATCAACTAGCAAAATTAGAGCCTCTAAAATCTGAATTACTTTAAGTGGATACATCGTATAGAGAAACACAGAAGTCTTAACAACTCTGGATGTGAACATAATAATAATGATGACACTATCAAACATATATATAGTGTGTCAGTCACTGATTTATGTTGATGAACATTTTCTCATTTAATTTTGCAATGATTCTGTGAGGCAGATACAACCCTGCAGTACAGATGAGGACACCCCGGCAAAGAAAGGTTAAGTAACTTGTCCAGGACTAATTCCAGAAATGATTCAGTGAGGGTTATAGCTCATAAGATCAAGGATGAAAACTTTTATATTCTCTTTGGAAGAGTATACACGGACAATTAACATTTTAACACATACAACAAAATCTACTTGACTTGCTTTCTACTATGCTTTGTTAAGGGGCGGGGGGCAGATGATGGATAATTGCAAAAAGAAGAGAAAGACCAACCAGAAAAGGAGAAAATATGAAAAATAAACTCTGGAAAATAAAAAAGAAGGAGAAAAGTAAGGAATAAAGAAAAAGGAGACGTAGAATTAAGGAGAGGAACAGAGTGAAAGGGTGCAAGAAGCTGGAGAAAAGGCCCAGGTGTCTGGAGAAAGGAGACCAAAATGGCAGTAAGCATAGAACAAAGCGTTTGAGGTGTCGGAAGGCAGTGCCTGGCAGAGCCGTACTGGGACCCAAGACAAAAAGAAAAATCAGTACTAATGATCCTGTCTTTACTCAAAGTTTTTATATTTTGTTCATGATGGATTTCTTTGCATTAGTATTGATTTTTTTAAAAAAAATATCTTGCAGTAAAATATTATTTGATTACTGAGTTTGTTGGCATCTCCTTAAATTTTGTGCCCAAAGTGAGTCTCTCATTAACTAATCTTAGTCCTGACTCTGCCTTCAGTTCCCACTGATCATCACAGGGTACTATCTCTTTTATCAGTTTATATTTTACTTTTCCTGCTACCCATCTGTTTCACGCTAACACCTGGATTATTGTACAGATGGGTGTGCAACTCCTGCATCCTGCCCCCACTGGACTCTCAATGTACTCAGCTCTCCTTCTTTCCCCCATTGTCAAAACATCTACTCAGAATTTACCTTCTCCTGTTTACTGAGCATCTGATAATGCTCCATTCTGCTTTGTCTTTAATAATGCTGCTTACTAATCAAAGACTACCTGACGGTGCTCCTTTATTCCAAGAGGGTTATGGAAAGAGGACTGGGCATGAATTCCTACCTCAGTTCTGCAACCAAATCACCTTGTAATTAGTACCTCTCAGGTTACTGTGTCTCTCTGGATTTCAGATTTCTCACTATAAAAAGATGAGTTTGGGTTGATGATTTATATGGACCTTTCGGCTAAAATAATCTATAACCCTGTGACTACCTTTGTTTTCATCTTTGGATCTCTCACACTTCACACACAGTTGGCCTTTGGGCTCTTAATAGCTGGAGAAGTAAACATGTACTGAGATCTAGAACATTTTCTGTAGGTCTGGTACAATCGAACCAAAAGTCACATTCACCCCATGACCTGTAGGTTTTCCATGGCTCTATTTTAGGACATGAAATAAACTTATTCTCATTGCTTATTAGGAGCCATATATATGTATTCTTTTTGCTCTGTGCCAAAAGAAGTTATTAATCTGTAAATTAAATCAAATTTATCAGGCAGATAACTTTATATTCTTCTCCAAACTTGTGCTCCTTGGTGACATTTCTTCATTGACTTCTGAGTCTAGTGATTTATCAAAGGGTAGCTGACTGTTTGTCACCCAGTCTTAGACCTTAAGTACATGACATAAATCTATTTGCTCTGACAAATGAGTTTGAATTATTTTTTCTCCCTCTCTCTTTTTTTCCCCTATGCCTTTAAACATGCTCATAAATTACAACTTCTGAAAATTGGTTTCAAATTCTGCCACTTCGTTTCTGACCTTAACTGATTCTTTGGAGAAGCTCTCATGCCTCCACTCGGAGAGTCTTCTCTGTAGCCTCCCAGCTATTGAGATAGTTCTCTCGGCTTCAAATAGCAAGAAATTATTGCATCTGAAATCATTGCATAAACAAGTAAAATAGATGAACTTTCTTCCCTTCCTTATGTAAGGAATTCCAGGGTTGTAAACAATTACTGAAATTCTTCAGATCCAATCATATGGAAGTAAGTTTTTGTATCTAAAGTTTATGTGTGCCTCTAAAGCCCATGGATGGAGAATCATGGAGTTTGAAATATAGAGCAGTACACCTTCCAGAGCGTCTCTGTGGTTGTGTACAAGAACGCTAGGTCCAGGAGGCAAGTGTGGACTGAAATGCAGCCTCCACTCAGCTGGACAAGATATGAGACCACGAGGCTGCAGCCCCTCCAGTGAGGGCACCTGTTCTTATTTCAACAGAGACTCCCTACGGACCGCCAGCTCTCTATAAGTGTTTACACACACACCTTATTTCCAGTAGACACCTCCTAGCAAGTTCCTCTCAGAAATGTTTTTTTTTTTTTCTTTATTCAGTGGACATCTTCAATAATGAACCACTTAATGATTGAGTTTCAGGGTTAAGCCAGAAGGAAACGAAAAATATTGATACCCTTTGGTAATGAATAGGAAGCTACTGAACAAAGACCAGAGCTCAGTTCTCTCATAGGCACGTACCCTTTCCTGACAACACTGTGGTCAGAATGACCCAACGATAAATAAATAATAGGCCAGTGGTGATTCTTAGCTGACTTTGACAGACTCATGTGGCTAGTGGTTACAGTAGGAATGGTTAAAGATTTTTATTGTTCATGTAGACAGCCAAAGTATATAGATTTATGAACCTGAAGAAATAGGCAGTTCTGATTCTTACGCATCTCTAGAGATGATTATAAGGGATACCTTGTAAATTTCAAACTTGGACAGGTGCAGATGCTCAAAAGAGAGCAATTCTTTGTTAAACTGAAATAAAAGTAATATTGAAAAGGATTGCTCATCTCTGTCTTACCCCCCATCAGCATTCATTAGCATTCCGCTTTCATAAATATTGCATGTTATGCAAAGAATGAGATTCTAAAGATAAATTTCCAACAACTAAGAATGAGCTAAATTTGACTATAAAGAGGGAGTTTCCTTCAGCCTGTTTAAATGCATAGTCTTGTTTTTGACAAATTTCAAATTTACGTGGACATTCTTTTTATCTATTTAAGAGCTGATTTCTCTACAAGAGATAAATGCTTTAAAATATTTATACTAACTTAGAAAGGATCGTTAGTTCTACCTTAGGGTACAAAAAATGGTGATATGAATCAGAGTGCTTAGAAGCAAAGCTGAGAAGCTGTTGTTTTTATGTTGTTCAATATGTCAGCATACATTGTAATTATTTTTTAGGAGAAGAATTTTCTGAGCTGAAGTCATTTTTCTCTGCCATCTCAGAGAAAAAGCAAGAATTTACGTTTAATCTTGCCAATGCCCTCTACCTTCAAGAAGGATTCACTGTGAAAGAACACTATCTCCATGGCAACGAGGAATTCTTTCAGAGTGCCATAAAACTGGTGGATTTTCAGGATGCAAAGGCTTGTGCAGAGACAATAAGTACCTGGGTAGAAAGCAAAACAGATGGTAAAGTTTCTCATTTTCCTAAAATCATTATTTGCCATTGTATTCATGGTTTTTAATATCCTAAAGTAAAGAATGGTTGAGTATTTTCCTACTAAACTGTGACTCAGAGGGATCAAATCTCCTATTTTGCTTTCCTGTTATTCAAATTAATACTAAATTGTAAAGCTGAGAGGAATTGTAAGCTGCTTTGAAAAGTGTACAGATTCTTTTTTTTTTTTCTGAGAGACACCTAGTGGTAGAATTCTTAATGGGAAAATTTTAATAATAATTTTTGTTTAAGCATAGGTTTTTTTAAGTATGGCAGCAGGAGTAATATCTTTGGTCAGGTAAAAATTAGATCTGTCAATCCCAAATGCCTTCTTTCCCACATGTACTGTAAATAATTAACACATCTTAGTTGGATGTGTTAATGTTTAATAACTAATGTCGATAGTCCTATCATAGACATGGTAATCTAAACTTTAAATACAATCTAGCAAAAATTCCAAAGGGACTACAGAGTGACGTAGCAGAAACAACACAGCCTTAAAGTCATCCAGATCTGAGTTCAACCCCTAACAAGTTCTAAGCTATGCCCCCATTTAAAATGAGGATACTATTCAAACATTTCAGGATTATTGGAAGGTTTAATAATAATGAGTGTGAAGTTAAAAGCATATATCGGGTCCTCGATTAACAGTAGTTTGTTTCTTTGTTCGTTCATTCTGCTACAAAAAATTTTGATGGTGTGAGATGCTGCTGTGTTCTCTATGGGAAGCCTCATATGGGGAAGCATAAATTGAAAATGTGAGATGGGTGCTATGAGAAGTGTTCACAGGAAAGTCCTGTTAATGAGAAACAAAATGAGAACACCGCTAGACAGCTCCAGGGCTGTCTCATAACTTCAAAATACTCATTGGACATAGAAATAGGAGACTGGTTGTTTAGAAGAGGGACATTGTACTAGCAACTTCATTCTTGTCCCTTCTCGGTGGTCAGTGGCTACAGCCTCAGGAGTAGCAAGTCTGAGCGCACCATTAACTTAATTCTGATTGAGTTGCTGGAGAACTTTGAAATAAAGTTTGAAAAATACTGATAGATATGCAGGAAGAGATATCTAGTTTTTGTTCTTTCTCTCTGAAAAACGACTTACACAAATAAGCTCACTAAAGAGAGTTCGTTGCTAGGTCTGTCCAAATTTGCCTAAGACAATCCCATACCTCCTGTTTCCTAGTGAAAACCTGTTTGTACCTGTTTCTAAGTGAAACTTAGAAACTTAATAGGGCTCCTCTTTACTCTCAAAATTGACACATTCGATGATAAAGAACCCTGTTTATAACTAATTTGCAAAAGAAAATTTTTTTAAATTCTATTTAAAGCAGTTCTGCTGAACCACTATTGCATATTTTTTCCTGCCTCCTCCTCCACCCCCTTCACAGGAAAAATTAAAGACATGTTTTCAGGGGAAGAGTTCGGCCCTCTGACTCGGCTTGTCTTGGTGAATGCTGTTTATTTCAAGGGGGATTGGATACAGAAATTCAGAAAAGAGGACACCCAGCTGATGAATTTCACTAAGAAAGATGGTACAGCTGTCAAAATCCCAATGATGAAGGCTCTTCTGAGAACAAAATACGGTAAAATGAGAAATTACACTCTGAAGCATGACTTTGGGAATTGACAAGTATATTTAATATTTTATTTTCTCTGTTCCAGGTTATTTTTCTGAATCCTCCATGAACTACCGGGTTTTGGAATTACCTTATAAAGGTGACAAGTTTAGTTTAATCATCATACTTCCTGCAGAAGATGTGAATATAGAAGAAATGGAAAAATTAATTACTGCTCATCACATCCTCAAATGGTTCTCTGAGATGCAAGAAGAGGAAGTGGAAGTGAGCCTTCCCAGGTTGGTAATGTCACTTTATTATTCTGGTTCTTCTGTTTTCACTTATGGGACTTTGAATAGCCAGCTCAAAGATAACAAATGCCTGAACGGGCTATTGACAAAGATGAAAAGGAAAATGAGTTTGGAAGTGTGAACTCACTTGATGGATACAAAGGCAGGTCTGAACTGTGCCCGCATTGCTTTGCCATGAGGACTGAATTTAAGTGCTCAGTATTCTCTGAAAGAGATGAAGAAATGTAAGTCTTCAAAGTAGAATGCTGGGATTAAAAAGAATTATTATTCTTTACATTATATGAACTTATCTCTCTCTAATTTTTTTCTCATTGGAATTTAAAATATTTATCTTCCATTATGTTTAAGGAAAATAAAACCCCCACACACTTATGACACTGTACAATTAAAAATGTGTTAAATCACCTTTGACAGATGGTGCTCTAATAATCATGGAATTATAAATAGAATCCTATGGTCAGTTTTAGATAGTTAATACAAAACAGAAATCGCAAAGGCCTATTTCAGGAAGCAATAATTATGAACACTAATTCCTTAATATCGTGTTTCTAGGAGACAGGAGAAACTTCTGAGAGTAAGGTGTGCCCAGTGACTCAATTCACACGCTACTTGAACTTTTAACGAGACAGATTTCTAATAGATTATCTTCTGTCCTTTCATTTCTAAATTTCTCTTCAAGCTCATCAAGGCTTAAATGGCCTGTGCGCCCCTCTTCCTGGCCCTCGGTCTCTTAAACCTGTTGGCTTTTCCTCTCTTTTCCACTTAGCTCAGCTCCAGGCAGTCATTTCAATCATACTCTCACCAAACATTTTTAATGTTTTTCTGTCGCCTTGTCTAAATTCTCTCCCAACCATCCTCAATCCTGAGTCTACTCAGAAAGCCACTCTTGCCCCTCAACTACTGATTTTGTTAAGCAAAAGCCCAGAGAACAGTCACTTTTGGTCTCACTGAGAGCTTGGGACTCCTTGTTTATCTTCAAAACTTTTCTTTTCTACCACCCACATCACACCAAAACTTACCACTATTCTCCAGGCACTACTTTATGTTGATTTCTCTTACTCTCAACGTATGTCTCAACTTCCTCTTCCTTAAAGAAAACATGTTATCGAACTCACCTCTCTACCCTTCACCTCAAAATTTGTATAAATCTTTGTTAGTCTTCCTTCCTCTACCTTCCTTGATGTTCTGGAGAAAGAGGTATCCTGTGCTTTGCTCACCCTAATGCTGGGCTCTTGATCTGAATGTTATTAACCATCCCCTTCTTCTTGAAAATCTTTCTTTCTTTAACCCCTGTGGCACTACTCACTTCTAGTTATTTTTTTCTCTGTAAAATTTTCCTGCTCCCTGACTTACACTTTTTTCTTTTTGTTCCCAAATAACCTTTACCAGGATTTCATCTTCAGAATTTTCCTCTTCTTACTCTCCTTTATTTCTCCCTTCTTCTTCATGTCTCTAAAATTTGAATCTTTCCCCCCCACCTCTCTTCTGATTCCCTACCATCCATATATCTCTATCTGGATGTTATTCAGTCTTTCAAAGGGTATTTTTTAGCTCCTACTGTATGCCAAATATTGGGGATATAATAGTGTCTGTGACAGACAGTTTACCTTCTAATAATGGAAATAATAATTTTTAGAATTAACTTGTTTATTTTCGAATTTACTTCTCTCTTTTTCTGCTTTGGAAAGATCACAGTTTGGGACCAAAAAAATCTGAGTTTGAGAACTGTCTGTGCCGTATCCTATCAGTGGGGTCTTAGGAGGTCACTTGGCTGTCCTGAGTTGTGGTTTTATTAGCATAAAATGGGGATAATGATACCTGTAACCACAGTGGCCCCAGCTTCATCAGCCTAGATAACAAATGCCTAGATAATCCATAAGGCCCCAAGCTCCACTACAACAGGAAATACAGTCTTTTGCCAGAATTCCCTTCTCTGACATTTTAGGAATCCTCACAGGAATGTTTCACAGTCCACAAATCCATCCAGGCTACTGTAGTTTGGACAGCTTTTCCAGACTGTTGGTCTTATTATCAGCTTCTTCACATTGTGGCCACATTTCTCATACAACTTCTGCCATAGTGTGGACACAGATTTCTCTTTGAATTCTTCCAAGAACAGCTGTTATGAGTTGAATTACGTCCCCCTCAAATTCATATGTTGAAGTCCAAAGCCATACTACCTCAGGATGTGACCTTATTTGGAGATAAAGTCTTTAGAGAGGTAGTCAAGTTAAAGTGAAGTCATTAGGGTGGGCCCTAATCCAATATGACTGGAGTCTTTACAAAAAGGAGAAATTTGGATACAGAGATACACATAAAGGGAAGACTATGTGAAGAGACACAGGGAGAAGATGGCCATTAATAAGGTAAGGAGAGAGGCCTGGAACAGATCTTTCCCTCACAGCCCTCAGAAGGAACCAATGCTGCTCACACCTTAATTTTGGACTTTTAGCCTCTACAACTGTGAGACAATAAATTTGTATGATGTAAGCCACCTAGTTTGTGGCAATTTGTCAAGGTAGCCCCTGGCAAACTAATACAAGCAAGAACAACTTCAATGTTTAACCAAATTACTGAAAACTTGGTGTTAATAAAAGGGGCTTATACAGTGGAAAGTAATTTAAAACCAGGTGCCAGGAATGAGTGTTCCTGGAGTATGAGAGTCTTGTACCAGAGAGTCTTCTGTCCATTGCTATCCTTAGCCTGCCATTGTCATGGTGCCAGGGCCTACTCTCACCCTAAAGGGGTGTCTTTCCATCTCCCTCCTACCCAGCATCCAGAGCCCTCCAACTTTTCTCAGCCTAGACAGAAGGTAACACAGATTTTTCCCATCCCCTCTGGGCCAGGTTCCCAGCCATGATAAGAATCTTTAGCAGTAGATTTTAACCTTCATGGAAAACAACATTTTCATATTATGTAGAACAGATTACACTCTCATCATCTCAAACTTCTCCATCTCCATCCCACAGGTTCTATTTGCATCACAAATAAGCTCATTATGTTGCTTTCCCCAAACCAATGAACAATTTGCCTTAAAAGGTGAATTTGAATCTTCAGTTATATGGAAATAAAAACATCACTTGGCAGTTGTACCCACTTTTTCCAAACAAATTCCAGCCACTGAGATTTTTTAAAATTTGGTGGTAGTTTCAATTACAATACTCATCACATCCTTCTATTCATAGCACTAAGTCAGGCAAATAGAAGATGCTGAATAAGTCATGGCTATTTTTCTCTCTTTGTTAAGAAAATCATTGCCCAGACAGTACCAAACTACAAAGTCTTCTCTGACTTCTCAATCCCCCTTACTCCTATCCCTCTCTCTGTCTTGCAGGCTTTTCTCCACGGTATCTAACCAGTAAATTCTCATTCATTCTTCAAGGTCCCTTCAAAATTAACTCTGATGTAGATTTCCCCAACATGCTCAGTTAGAATTAACCATTCCTTATCTTTATTTCTAGAACACTTTATGCAAATTTACATTAAAGCACTTAATATATTCCATTCTCATTGCATTGTTTACATTCTTCTCTATCCTATTAAGATGTGAGCTCAGGGACAGGGCTTATGTCTCCTTCATTTTGGTTTCCATTGTCACTAACACATTTCATGGTACATAATATGTGCTAAATAAATATTGTTCAGTGAAATTACATAAATATTTTCAAAAAAAGAGACCCTACATTATTTCCCTTTATCTAATATTACATATCTCAAAAACTAGAATTCAACTTTCCAGTCACTGTTTAATTCATTCCCTGTGAGGATCCTGATGAAGCCATCTCTCTTTCCCATATAGCAGCATAATAAAAGATAGGGCATCAGCTATTTTTTGGAAACTTCTCTCTAGAGAATTAAAAATGAGATCTTTTAAATTAACAAGACTAAAAATTTTATCAATTATTCAATCACATTAATACAACATTACATTTAAAATGTATTCACTTTTCACTAAAGGGATGAGTCTTCTGACTTCTTAAAGGAATGATTTGCTTGATGTGTTAAGTTTATGAATAATTTTAGTCCGTCAGGACACATTTATTGAGTTAAGTTTCCTGAGCACTAAGATCATGAATTGAAAGTTCTGGAATACATCTTCCCCAAAATGAACAATTTCCTCACAACAGAAAAATACCCATTTAAAATCTGTGTTCATACAGAAGAGGAAAAACAATATAGGCTCAATAAATCCTTCTGGGTGGACTGACAATTTTATATTCTATCACTCAGTGCTGTGGTTCTTTTACATCTGAATGAATGCATTATGTTCCAAACTGATAACTGAAGATTTTGGCAAAACTGGAGCAGTTTAGTCAGCTAGTTACGTCTGCAAAGACCCTATTTCCAAATAAGTTCTCATTGTATGATGCTGGGGGTGGGGGGAAGGGCTTCAACATAGGAATTTTGGGGGGACATAATTCAGCCCATAACACCAACTATACTAAATTCTGTTATTTAAAAAGAGAAGCTTCTTTGGTAGCAGAATTTAATAAATGCCAAAGAGAGAAAAATTAATCATAAGAATGCTTGTATATAAACAACGGTAGGAAGGAGTGTGTGAGTGATTATTTTGATTATAGTTACTGTTTAAGAAATTTGCCTTCCCTTCTTTGATGTATGGCTAGTTTAGAATCAAGGCCAATAAGATATAGTCTAAAAATACTAGGGTGCTTTCTAGTGTTTACTATCTGTAACATGTCAGACATCTAATTTTGGACAACATCCCGCAGTTGGATAGCAGTTAAAATAATCACGTGACTTTGTCTAAATCTAATATGGGACCCTATAAACATCTTAGTAGTCAAACTTTCTCGGGTTGAAGAGTCCAACACACACTTGCTATATATCACATTCTTCTCTGTATAGGAAACGTTCTGAGAATGTTTTTATGATTATGTGTATGGGCAAAAGCGATAATTTAATACATGTAAATAAGATAAACAATTAACTTTCATCTACTAGCACTTTAACTTTGCAAAGCATTCACCATTTATATTTTAATACTAAATGTTTTGGTTCTATAGTCTGACTTTGTTATATATTGCATTTCACAGATAAGAAAACTGAGTCACTCAAAAAGTAAATTGATTGACGTTCAACTAAGTGTTGGGAGACTGGATCAGCTCAGCTCTCATGTGTATTGGCTTACAGTCTTATAGTCTTATTAGTTTCTACTTATTGGAAAATTTATTTCCTGTTCAAAAGCACAGATTGATTGGGATCCTACTGTGGAAAAGGGATTGGGACAGATGCAAAGAGATAGACATGCTCCCTATGGATACAACAGTTACCACTCAGATGGAGTGGTGCAAGATTTGCACAAGAAACTCACTAACAATATACAGCAGTATACAGGAAATACTACAAGAATGTTACAACCAGAAAGCACTAGGAGGTTCATGAAAAAAGAGAGGGGAGACGGGAGAGAGAGCACCAGAAACTGTAATTGTCAACAAAGCCTTCACGGAAGAGAAAGGACTTAAACTGTGTTTTAAAAGAATCAAGAGAGTAAGACCCATATGCAATGGGAAATGATGGGAAATTTCCAAGTAGGATAGTGAAATGATTAAGGCAATGTTTCAGAGAGATATATTTGGTAGTCACTGTGCCTTTGTTCATGCTGGATAACTTGTCTGAATTCTTTCCCTAGTCTCCCCTCCATCCCTGTTTTTCTAGATATCTTCTGTTCGTCCTTAAAAGCAAGTTTGGGTTTTAGAAAGCTTTTCTGATCTCTCCATGCAAAATCCCACATCTTCCATTCTCCCTGCTGGGAAATGTTCTCCTAGTAACTTGTTTTTATTTCTGCATAGCAGTTACATTAAAATTATTTGTTTGTTTTCTCCACTGGCCTGTAAACTTCTTCAGGTCAGGAGTTGTGCATGCAATCATCCCTTGGTATCCGCTGGGGATTGGTTCCAGGACCCCCGTTGGATACCAAAATCCATGGATGCTCAAGTCCCTTGAATAAAATGGCTTAGGATTTGCATATAACCTATGCACATCCTCTGGTATACTTTAAATCACCTCTAGATTACTTATCATACCTAATACAATGTAAATGCTATGTAAATAGTTGTATTGTTTAGGGAATAATGACAAGAAAAAAAAAGTCTGTATGTATTCTGCACAGACACAACCACCGTAGGCCTTTTGATCTGCAGTTGGTTAAATTCAGGGATGCAGAATGTGCGGATACAGAGGGCTGACTGTACTTCCTTTCTGTGACCCCGGCACAAAGCACACATCTGAAAAATAGTAATTATTCAATGAATGTTTGTTGCCTTAGAGTGAATAGTAGTGATGTTCAGGATGTGTTGAAGAGAGAAAGATTGAAGACCAAAAGATCAGGTAAGAAATCACCGCAATGATTCAGGCACTAAGTAATGAGATCTACAGGGAGCCACCTAACTGGGAATAGAAAGAAACTGGTGAAGTAGAAAAACATTTATTGGAGTGTGTGACTAACTAGACATGGGTTAAGAAGGAATAGACTGTTCTGAGGTTCTAAGCTTGGTTTACTAAGAAAATGAGAGGACTGTGCTTTCTTGTTCTTTCATAGCAGTCCTTAACTGGGCACCATGGATTTCTGGAGAGCTCTGGGGTAGATTTCAGAGAATCCTTGAAGCCCTTGAAATTATTAGCAAGTTTATGCATGTAAGGTCATATATGTATTTTCCTTAGGAGAGGCTTCATAGTTGTCATTGAATTTTCAGTGGTCCAGATCTTTAAACTTGTTAAATACTACAATTCTATTCAAAAGTACAGCAATAACTAAACAATAATCACAGTCTTTCTGGGAGGTATCACTCTTTAAAGATATTGACTAATGTGGCAAATCACAGTATCTTTTATCAAATGTTGAAACCAGATCATGGAAAATAGAGCATAATATTGAAGACCAAGAGCTTTGCCACCTTCTTACTATATCACTTCAATCAACTTACCTAAGATTTTTTTTATTATTAAATGGGATAATGATAACACATACCTCTTAAGGTTGTTGTGAGGATGATATGAGATAACATTTTTAGTACTCAATATTATCTCATGATTTTTTCATTATTATTAAATTTTAATATTTATTGAGCGTGCATTATAGTGCCAACACTGTCTTAGATGCTCCCACTCTTTATCATATCTCATTTAATCCTTAAAATAACTTCGATAGACATATATTTTTTTAACGTGCTTTTTTTTTTTTTTGAGGAAGATTGGCCCTGAGCTAACATCTGTTGTCAATCTTCCTCCTTTTTTTGCTTTTTCTCACCAAAGCCCCGGTAGGTAGTTCTATGTCATAGTTGTGCATCCTTCTAGTTGCTTTATGTGGGATGATGCCTCAGCATGACTTGATGATCTGTGAGTGGGTCTGCGCCCAGGATCCAAACCAGCGAACCCTGGGCCGCTGAAGCGGAGTCTGCGAACTTAACTGCTCGCCACCGGGGCTGCCCCAATAGAGATCTATTTTTATATTCAGGTTACAGATGAGGTGCAGACAAATAAATACCCTGTGGTCACACAGCTAAGAAATGGCACAGCCAAAATTGAAGGAGTCAGAAAACAGGTGTCATGTGGGTAGGGATGAGGTAGAGCACAGAACAGAGCAAATGGTCAATGATAGAATGAGCAGCAAGACAAGAGACATGGAGCGGCAGTGCCAAGGAGATTTTTGAAAAGAGATAGCACCTTCAACAGGACATGAAGTATCATATTCTTGCTGAGCTAGAAATCGACTCCAGGCTTGCCCAGCTTTGGATCTCCGAGTGGGTGGGTGTGAACTGTGTATGGGTGAGAGAAAGTGGACTCAGGCAAAATGAGGCTGGATATGAGAATAGATATGTCATGACCAGCAGCAGAAGTGATAACAAAATGTTCACTTACCTTAACCTATTGGACACTGATACAAATTGGAATCCCAAGGTTGCATTAAACATTGCCCAGATATGTTTCATATGTGACAGAAAGCATTTTTAATTCAGCCCTTGAGGCTAACAGAGTATTTCAACACAGACACACACATGCTGTACAAGGTAATTGGTTAGAAAATGCCAGAAGCTACTATGGATTCACATAATAGTCCAAGTCCACCACTGTCAAGAATTGTGTTATATTTTTATCCTTGTGGGGAGCCCTAAGATTTGGTTTGGTTGGTTCTAAGCCTGAACATTCCAAGGACGACTCAAGTCCACAGTATCAAAACTGGGATTCCAAATAGTAAGGATAGGGACCCTAAAGGGAGACCCATCCAAGACTTTTTGTTGTTAACCAAGAATCCTGGGTATAAAGGAGAAGGAAGGGACACCACCAATACACAGTAGGGCCTGCAGAGGAGGAGTGGATCCATCTCAAAACAAAAATCCTGAACTTTTCTTTCCTTTTCTGCAGCTTTTATCTGTCTAAGACCCTTTTAAGCATAATGGTTGCATATGGCAGTAAATTGCTGTCTTTTAAGCAAATAGATATGTTTACATATGCTAAAACATTCATTTCATGATTATTTAGTTGTTAATTGTCTATCTAGTCTTTTTGCTGCTCATTCTTTCATCTTTAGCTGTATTCTCTTGACAATTTTAGAGGAGGGTCAAGGAAAAGGGGAAATGAACCACATCTGGAATAAACATTACGACTCAACAAAATTTGGAAGAGCTGCATAATTAACACTATATGTATGTATTGACTGAGATTACAATTTTGAATTACATTTTGATTAGAAGGCAATGGGAGTTAGCACATTAGCTTTGACTTGGAATGGACCTGAGTCTGAATTCTAACTCTGTGCCATCTTGACCTTGAGCCTGGAAATTAACCTCCTCAAGCCTCCACTTTCTTATATGTTAACAGGAATAGTAATACTAACTTTCTAGGTTTTTTGTGAAGATTAAAAACTATAATCTATATTAAGTGCCTAACACATGAAAGTGCTACTTCACATGTGGCTATTCATGGCTCCAATAATTATGGATAATTAGAAATTGTAGATTGCACCTTTATTAAATGGTTGAATGCGTTTCTATTGCTGTAGGTTTTATTGGAATATATTATGAGCAGGACTGTTACTTAAATGACTCTTTGGTGATAATTAGGCGTTATTAGAAGTTGCAATAAGTCTTGCAAGTATTCTTGTCATTATCCTAAAATCACTGGACTGTTATACTAAAAATAGCTGATTTATAGGTGGACGAGGACATTTATCCTCCACCTTTTAGAAGCCCATACTCCATTCAGTTTAAAAAAAAAAGTGTGGTAATGAAACAGGAAAAAACCGCTCAAAACCATTGTGCTGCACATTATCTTTCTCAGTAGAAAGTTCAAAGGAAGAAGTTGGAAACAGTTGGCATAAAACAAGCTATTTTCATTATCAGTAGATTTTAATGCGCATGTTGTGTCCATTCCCACATAGCTAGGGTTTGCAATGAGTTAACATCTTCCAAAAGTGCGTAATATTTTACCAAGAAATAATTTAGGTCCAGTAAATTTCTGCCATGGCATGTTCATTGTTTCGAAGAATTATGATTAAGAAGCTTGTTCAGTATTTGGCAATTAAAACAATGATCTAATTAGACTGATTGCCCAAACTAATTTCTAGCCCCAGATGTGGCCCTACCTGTTAGCTAAGCAAGGATCCCTGCTTGAGCAGTCGTATCTGTATCCGAACCAGAGAGCACGGGGGCAATGCCCACCAGTGCACGGACAGAACAACTTGAGCAAGAGTTGCCCAGGAATTTGGCTGATGTAGAAAATATACATTGCTCCTTGTTTAAGGACTTTGCGTTCTTCTTTTCTTTCACAAAGTTTCCAACCTGGTTTTAGGATGCAGATTGTGCTTTAAGCATCTTTAAAGTCAGTAAGTACTAACTTCGTCTCATTATTATTGAAATGGAAAAGTGAGGTTCAATGATTGCTGTTGACTTGGAATCACAGAAGACCAGTGTCTGAGAGACTCGTTGAGATTCTCTGGGTAAGGTCTCTCTTCACCTCAGGCAAACTGAGGCCTGGAGAGTTGAGCCGAATCTGGAGTCCTAACTTATGGCCCTGCATTGGAAGTACTGGCCTCTTTTTTTCCCCCTCCTGTACTTTTTTGTGTGTGTGTGAGGAAGACCGGCCCTGGGCTAACATCGTGCCCATCTTCCTCTACTTTATATGGGGCGCCGCCACAGCGTGGCTGACAAGCAGTGCGTCGGCGGGCGCCCGGGATCCGAACCGGCGATCCCCGGGCTGCCAAGTGCGAACTAAACCGCTGCGCCACCGGGCAGGCCCACCCTCCTATACTTTTTGTCTTTTATTTCCTTTGAAAGAAATTTAGTTCCCTTTCAATTCTTTACCCCTTTACAGAGCCTATTGGGAAGATATTAGGTGTATCCATAAAATGAAGGCAGTCACATCAACTGGGACAATGGATAGGAAGGATAATAGGTTATTAATGCCTCTCTGTACCTCAGTAGTTGGCTCCTGTCCCCATAAGAGGACATCTTGTAAGAGGCAGTTCATCTTAGATGTCTGCCAGGAACAGTCTTTGATGGTGTGAAAAAACAGTGTGCATAGTTGCTGGAGGGAAACTTTACACGTCTAAGGAAGGAAAGAAACAATTGAAAACTTAGAACTCTTATCCTGTTTTGTTGGGTAATTGTTACCCCAAAATAGAGTATCCTCTTTCCCCTTCCCACCAACCATTTATTTGGGAAGCACGTTATTAGCAACCCAGACCTTCTCAATGGAGCTGGGGGAAATGGTGTGAAATGTAATTGGGATAATGAAAACAAAAGATTTTGCAATATAATCTCTTCCAAGCCATCCATTTTATAAAAAGCATTTTGGTAGCACATGTGTACAATATTTCAAGACTTTTCTTCATCTTTTTTTTTAACAGATTTAAAGTAGAACAAAAATTAGACTTCAAGAAAGCTTTGTATTCTTTGAACATAACCGAGATATTTAGTGGTGGCTGTGACCTTTCTGGAATAACAGGTAGTATGATAAATAATTCTTATATTTTCATGTTGATATGTTTTCTTAGTAACTATGTTAACGGACTGTTCTTAAAACTGAAAGAGTATTCGGCCCCAGAAAATACATACACAATGAATAGATGTCATAGTCATGTTGAGATGTCTATAAACAAGCAATCTATTTTGCATTTAAGTAGTTTTCCTTAATGAAAGTCAGAAAGCATTTTAGAATGTTGGATAAGCCTTCTAACCATGCTTGTAATGAAAGTATGTAGGTAAAGTATTATACAGGCTTTTATTTCAGTTCTGTTTGGATTTCCTTATCTGAATAATGGGAATTACAACTTTGAGTCTCTCATCTAAGCAGAGCGCATAAAACTCTTATAAACCAATTTGCAAATGTTAATTTGGTAATATTAGAGCCCATGAAATAGGCATCCACAAGCTGTTGGGTGATGAACATGATCTAGAAATTGTAATACTACAGCTTGTAGATTTGGCTTGGGACCCATAACAAGTTTGAGAAGATGGAGCTTTTGTGCTAACTTGCACCTAGGAAACCGTGCCTGGTTTAGATGCTCACTTGCACAACCAAGCCCAAGACAGTCTTAATTTTTCTTGTCCTGGCAGTACCCATTAGTTCAAAAATAACTAATTAAAGAGAACAAGTGGATGAAGAAGGCCAATTTATCTCGTTACTTACCTTCTTTTAAATTCAGTCTTTAGTTTTATAAAAAGGAGCCTAATGATACAAGCTTGTCTGTCTGATGGGTTTTTGTATCATAACATGGAAATATTGTGTATTCTTATATAATATCTGGGCTTTGGAGAGCTAGTCATTAATTTATTCAATCATCAATTATGTGGGTGAATGAACAGAAGGGAGGCGATTTCCTGGTGGAGGAGGTGGGTGGGATACAAAGGTGGCATAGATGTTCATTACCACCTTCACACATGATTTAGCTACTTGTTCGCACACTGACGGATAGATCTGATTTCTTTGACAATTTCATCGGCATCAGGAATGAGACAGCCAGCATTAAATACTGCCACAGGATGAGATCTAAGGGTGCCCTGAAACACAGCCACCTGACCAACCTGAAATAAACCAAGCCATTTTTCAAGCACCCCTTCCTCTTAAAGTTCTTTCTGGCCTTCAAAAGCTAAACTCACTATACCTCAGACTCTGTAAATTCCTGGCAATTTGTGAGATCTATAAAAACTCCTTTTAAAAGCAGATTTATCAAGAAAATACCTCCAAAATGCTTCATAAAAGAATTTGTGCAAGAGAATAACCCTGAACAGAGAAGAATAAATGTCCAACATTTTCTGCTGTTTGTCTCCTGAGTTACCTATTTGGGTTGTTTTAACACTTTGGTTCTGTCTTATTGTCTGAAATAGAACCACCACAGCCAACACTGGCACTGCCTCTGGTTATTAGGAGAATAGTGAATTCCCTGCTGTCCCTATGCATCATTTGTGCAATAAACATTCACTAAAGACTACTGTGAACCAGTCCAATACTAATGTTATGGGATATTTACACAAAAGAGACACTACCTCATACTCATGTAGTTCACAAATTTTGAATGAAATGTTTTTAAAGAGTTTCTTTGGAAACTTTGAGATGAATATTTGACTTCTGTTATTATTTCTTGTGTCACCTTTAGTAAAATATTCAACCTTTCTGAGCCTCTATTTTCTAATCTGTTAAATGAGATAATATATCCTAGTGGCAGAAATAAATAAAAGAATGTATGTAGATCACCTTGCTCTACCTCTGGAACATAGTAGATACTCAGTAAATGTTAAATACCAAAACAAACAAACAAACAAAAACCCCACAACATCAAGTGGGACAAATGGCACTTGCACATCTTCTAGCAAAGCTGTAGAAGGTTTCTTGTCCTCTTAATTTGACAAAGACATACTTGGAATTTTCATAGAAAATTAAAGGAAAGAATTATTACAAAGGTGAGTTTATGGAGTCCAAATTCCTTGTTCTAGTCTATTATCTCTCAGGTCTTGTTCTCTTCCCAGGACTGGGCCCTCTCTGTGGTAAGGAGTACACGAGACAGAGTGCTCAGTATAACAGTCGGGGAGTCGTTTGGTCTGGTGCTATTGCTAAGCTGCGTGAAATTCTCCACTCCTCCCCAACCTGCTTTTTCGGTCTTTGCTTTTGGTATGGGCCCCTAGGTCACTTACTCTGGGCTCTATATGTGAATCCTGTCTTATTCCAGGCAATCCTGGAGAAAGAAGGTGCTTTTTCACTTGACTTTGAAAGACCATTCTGCATTTCAGTTAATCCACACAATAATGCATATGCCCACTTGTTTCCATCTTATATGTTTCCATCATTAGACATATTCATATCCATTGATTTATTAATTTAAGTATTTGTTGTAAGCCAACTATGTGCCAGGCAGTTTTCTAGGGATGTAGACATGAATGAGGTGGACAAAGTTCCTCTTCTAATGAAGTTTACATCTGTTGGGGAAGATGGATAATTAATTAAATGATAAGGCAATAGATACTGTGAATTTAAATAAAATAGGGTCATTTGATAAATGGTAATTAGGTCAGATAAGAGCAGAATTAGACAGGGTGGAGAGGGAAGACTGCTATTGGGAAGTGACATTTTTGCTGAGACCTAAATAACAAGGGAGCCAATCAGAGAAAGTTCTGGGGAACGAGTTCCAAGCAGAGGAAGTTCTAAGGCTGAGGCCTTGATGCTTGACTTTGTAACTGGAGCTATGGATGAGGAGAGGAGGGTAGGAGATGAGGATAAGAAGTATTAGGGGCCCAGAGAGAATCATCACAAGAAAGTTGGAGTTTATGTTTATTTTTATTGGGATGGGAAGCCACTTTTTATGCAAATATCTCTTTGATGACTTCTCCCTATCTTGCCTGAGAGGATTTACTTTACTGTAAGCTGTCAGAGCTGGTTTTCTTTTACTAAGGTATTTCTTCAAGAATCCTTGTAAATCTGGTGGTTTTGGTGGAGTCCACCTACATCACATCAGCTTTCTCTCTCAAGAGAAACCAGCTCCTTTTTCTTCTTTCTCTTCAACTTTCAAGGCCCATCTTCCTCTTTTCCATCCTCTTGCCACCACTGAACACATGACCACACTTCCGTTGTCTCTCTGAGGACCATTGTCAGATCTATCTGATCTTGACACAGCAGGGATGGCTGATGGCTTCTGAACTTGTGGTTTTACTTTTCCTTCTCAAGGAGACTGTCCTCACAGGTCACTGTGTTAGAAATGCTTCACACAGATGTCAGCTCTATCAAGGGGAGAAGAGGGGCCTTCTCTCTCAGCTTGTATCCACACCAGAACAAAACGTTGTCAGACACTATCTTACACTGAGAAATTTGACAGGTTTTAAAGCAAAGCTCTGAAGTAATTTTGTAACAGATGCCAAAAGTTCTTTAGACTTTTATAGCCTCACCAGTCTTGAAGGAAAGTAAATTTTGTTTTAAACTCAGATCAAAATCGAATACAGAATTTAAAAGGCAAGTTGGCTTTGAGGTTGAATTCATAGGGTGAGATTAATTCAGATCTGTAAAGCTTCTTTCATTTTGTCTGTAGACCATGGCTGAGGGGAGCAAAACCCTCTGTCCATTCAAATATTTCACTTAGTGGGAGACCTGATTTGAGGCTTACCCCCTTCTGTCTTTCCCTTTTATATCTGGGCTGACCTTGGTCTCTCTGTATCTGTCTCTATATCATCTCTGCAAGAGCTGAACATAAACTACCCTTATCTCTAGCAAATTAACTAACTCGGAAAGAGTTTGTTTTTCCTTTCCTTTGTTCATTTGAGAATGTAATTAACCTGGGACTTAATAAGTAATGGCTCTGAATTTTAACCCTTAAATACACTTTCCTATTTTCCAACAGATTCATCTGAGGTACATGTTTCCCAAGTCATCCAGCAAGTGTCCTTTGAGATAAATGAAGATGGAGGCGAGGCTGCAACATCAACTGGTAGGATAAATGATTTCCCAACAAGCTGGGAGGAAAGACTGCAGTGGGGGGCAAAGGGGAATGAGCATTAGGGTGCCGGTGCTTTTGCAGTACTCTGGTCTCCTTTTTCCTTCCTACTGTCCAGCATGCTATAGGAAGAAAAAAAGAAATTGGTTATATAAGCTAGTTTATGCGTCTCTGCAGCCATTTAATGCAAAAGGGAAGGGAAGGGGTTTGATTAGGAATTGAGGCCCACCTACTGATATTTGCCTGTTTGCAAACTGGATTACCTGCTAATTAGCAGATTGGACCTGTGGAGAAAACTTTAGGGTCAAACGTGAAATCATCGTTACTCAGGAGTGCTCACTCTTAAGTCATTGTGTTAATTTCATTCTTCCATTACACCTGATTAGTCTCTACTGTTCCAATTTGATTCTCATCATATCTCTCAAACTTTGCTGCACATTAGAATCACCTGGAAATTTTTTAAAAATCCTATGCCCAGTCCACAGCCCCAAGTAATTAAATTGATATGTCTGGAGATGAGATCCAGGCTCCAGCATTTTCTTAAGTGTCCCTAAGTGATTCCAATGTGCATCAAGGGGTGAGAACCAGTGCTCCACAGTGGCCCACTGCCTATTCTTGCCACTGCAAGTGCAGTGCAGGGACCAGCAGCATCAGCATCACTTAGAAACTTGTTAGAAATGCAGAACCTCAGGCCCAACTCCAGACCCACTGAATCAGAATCTGCGTTTTCCAAGGTCTCGAGGTGATTTGTGTGCACATTACAGTTTGAGAACCATTCCTCTGTGATGTATTTCCTTGAACAAATGGCCTTTTGAATAGTATCTATGCTGTATATAAGTGATACTTGAAAAATATTTGGGGAAAACCCTTAAATTCAATCAGAAAGGGAAAAGTAACTTTAATGAATTCCTCATAAGTCTATTTTAATTTTTTAAACTATTTGGATTTTAAACAATATGTAAAAGAAATATATCATTTAAACTGTCTTTTGATAAATTTCTATAAGTTTATATCCATGTTATTAATTTCTTGATTAATTTGAAATGCTACGTAGTGCCAATGGATTTTGACATCTGGGTGGGACACACTGGGCTCTCACTGCCATTTGTCATCTCCTGAAGGACTTTGCATTACTGTGTTCAAGGAACTTAGACTGGAGAATGTGATAGTTCAGTCCTCGGAGAAATCAAAGTGTTGCATTGGGATTCGGTTACTGACCCATGTTGACAAATACTCTAGCTGCTTTTGTGTAGACCTGGAAGAATCTTTATATATCATTATCTTACCCTCTCATTACATTGGTGAAAAAATAAGTCCAGTGATGTGAAGTGGCTTGCCTGTGGTCAGACTATTAGTTGTCAGCAGTGTTTGAACTAAAATCAGGTTTTCTAACTTCAAGTTCAGAGCTCTTTCTCCTATTGCCCACTGCCTCTCATTTTAAGTCTAGAGTTCTCTGAGAGAATGTAACAATCCTTAAGGGGAGGCAGGATAAATTAGCAGTGACCCTGATGTATTACACCTTAGAATAGTCAGCATGAGTATTTTGACTTTCAGGCATCTGCTCAGTGGTTGCTAAAGAACAAAAAAGCTCAAGTATTCACCCAAATGAGAATGGGAGGGATGCTGACTGCTTTTCTGCTTTATCTCATTAATTCAGACATAAGCCTACATTCACTGGTAATATGGGCAGTGCAGCCTGCTAATCCAGACAGGAAAGGGCCATGCATTTTATGTTACTGAGGTTATGTTTGAGTGTGAAGGGGATCAGAATACGTCATCCCAAAATACACTACTTTTGTAGAAGGGTTATTTTGAACCGAAGGCACTTGAGAAACAACAGATACAAAGAAAGCTGTCTATCCTCCCACTATCTGCCTAAAAGCAGAGCGTACATTCCTATTGTGAAGGTGTCTCCCCTCCTCTCTCCCATGCCAGGAGAAGGAGAGCAACCTTTATCACGGGAGACAGAAGTTGGCACTGAAAAGAGTCTGCATAACAAACCTTCCTAAATAACCCTTATTTATCATTGATTGCCCCCATATATTTTTCTTCCCACAATATCCTGCCCGTAGAAGCCCAAACCCTTTTTCCTTTGTCTAGTCACTTCTCCACAGTTTACCACACTTTGTTGATATGGTATGTAAGCTCTCAAGCCTAACCACTTCTTTGGGTAGTCACTTTTTTTCTGTGAGGCTCTTGCATGGATACCATGCAGAAGAAGAATTAAACCATTTCTTCTGTTAATCTGTGTTTTGTCAGTTTAATTTGCACACCCCAGTCACAAACAAAGAGTGTAGAGGAAAAGTTTTATTTCTTTCTCTACAATTATTTTTTAATTCTGATTACATTACATTTTAAAAAATTATTTTTCATGGGTCTCAAAAAATTGTATCAAATCATTGTATTATTAGTAAAGAAAACATCTGAACTGAGTGTAGAAATAAAAAATTTACCACCTAAATATTGACAAATGCCACAATGGGGCATCATGATGTAAATTATCATAGCAGATAATTGTTAAGGCAGCAAATCTCTCTGTCTAATCTCATAATAAAATCTCATACACATTCACAGCACAAATCCTAAAGGCTCTGAACTCACAGAATAGTTTCGGAAAGGTGAGTTGAAAAAAATAAATTTGAACTCAGATGTGATTACCACAAGCCTGAAGAATAGAAATAAAGTGCAAACATATCTGGATAGGAATTAAGAGTTGAAACATTATAAGAATAAATCATATAATGTAAATAAAAACTGAGCAGAAAATTATTGTTTGAAAGATTAAATTTTTCAACCGTTGTCACTAAATTGAATCTAGTATCTGGCTTTCTTCTTCATTGAGCATAAATGTGAAGTTAGAATTATTCCACGAATGATCCAATATTTATTCTTCTGCTCTGTGGTTTTTAAATTTATTCCAAGCTTCTCTGTATTTAGAAAATGCTTATTTTTCCACATGTTAACTCCTCAAACAAAATGACCTGTCCTGTCTACAAAAAAGTATTATGGATATATTTTCTTTACTGATCTTTTAATGTGAACATCTAAATAACTGTTGTCTCTGTTTCATAGGCATAAACATCCCCGTGATCATGAGTCTGGCTCGAAACCAATTTATAGCAAATCATCCATTTCTGTTTATTATGAAGAATAACCCAACAGGTACTTTTTTGAGAATTCCCTGGGGTAACTGCTTAAGTTAAACAGACCTAGTCCTAGCTGCTATTCTACATATATGAATCATTTATTCTTACAATGGATATTTGTTGAGTGTCTGTTTTGTACAGGGCATTGTATTTTATGAGATGACAGGGGCCTAAAATATGGCAGTAGTAATAATCGCTGCCAACATAGCTATTATATGTGCTAGCCATTTCCAATGCCTCTCTCTAAAGCTAACACCATTCCAATAGGTTAGGTATTGACTGTTAAACACATAGACACTTGGAGAGAGATTATGTGGTTTGTCTAAGTGGCCAAGTGAGAATAACACCTGTCTGTCTCTGAAGTCAACTCTCTTTCTATGATGCCACAATGTGAGTAGAAATTGGGAGTTGTAGCATAGTGAAACATTTCAGAGCTAGATTCCAAAAGAATAAGTGACTGCATATAGTCTCTGAGTGGAAGGAAGGGGTCAAATATAATTCCAAATTTCCAGTTTGGGCAACTGGTCAAAGATGATGCAGTTAGGGACAAATGTAGAGGTCATAGTAGATTGGACTGGCATTTGATACAATGTCAACATGTGGAAATAGCGATTGTCTGGGGAGATATTTCTGTACTTTCTCTTATGAAAAAGAGAGGTCAGGAATGTGGATACAGTGGGGGGACTTTCTTTAAGTGTATAGTTAGGATGCTTCAGGAGTCATAATGCCCATGTGAGGGTTATAAACCACAGGAAAGTAGAAATTGCATCATACTTATCTCTGTATCCAGCCCAGCGTTTGGCAGAGTGCCTTGTACATACTGTCAGTATCCCCGTAGAGATTGGGAGTATGGACTTGGGTGTCGGACCTGGGCTCAAGTCCCAGCTCAGTTATACTTTCTAAGGCATATTCTCCCCATCTTTTATTTGAACACAATATTAGTACTTTTCTGATAGAGTTAAATTAAAAAATACATGAAGCCTATAACACCGTGCCTGACACAGTGTTCATTACAAATAAATCAATTAATAAAAAAGAGTGAATGACTGAATAAATGAAAGAAGGAAAATGAAAACATTTCTCTGTATAAATTGGCTTACATGGAAAAGAGACATAGTTAATTTCAGAATCTGAATCTGTTAGATTAACTAGGGATGCTGATGTTATCGGCCCCATGAGAGATATATCAGTCTCTTTTATAGGCTCCATGAAGCTAATGCTGAGTGACCCTTCTGAAAGTTATATCTTGGAAACAGCAAGACAGCTTTAGATTTGCAGAAAGTGCATTAACACAACTTCAATTCCAATAGTGAATGTGTTAGTGGTAAAGGATATTCTGAGTTGGGTCAGCCCGGTGGCCTAGTGGTTAAGTTTGCGCACTCCGCTTCTGATGGCCCGGGGTTCACAGGTTCGGATCCTGGGCGTGGACTGACGCACCCCTTGTCAAGCCATGCACTGATGGTGTCCCATGTAAAGTGGAGAAGATGGGCACGAATGTTAGCCCAAGACCAGTCTTCCTCAGCAAAAAGAGGAGGAATGGTGACGGATGTTAGCTCAGGTCTACTCTTCCTCACACACACACACACACACACACACACACACACACACAAGATATTTTGAGTATGTCATTTGATCTATACATCTTTAACCTTTGAATAGCTCTAATTTCTTACAATTAGTATGTCATTTTTGAGCGTGGAGAATAGAAAGAAATGAAGCTGCATTGAGCATCAATGCACAAGAAAACAGTGGCATTTAGATTAAAGCTGTTTGGCTACTCTCCAAGTTGATGACTAAGGTCAGGTAATAGTGATCAGTTAATCAGCAGTGAAATTCAACACCCAAAATAATCTACTTATTTATTTATTTGTGGTAATCCTTAAGTACCAGACCTTAATGACAGTTTCCACTGTTTTACGATCTTTTTTGCAATGAGAATTTCTAAACTGGGGTTATTCCCTTAAAGTATTGTTTAAAATGAATGGCCACTCATTTATCAGGGGCTATAAATTTTTGCCATATAAAGTGTATAATGGGCTATTATCTTAAGACAATACACATTCTGTGATTTCTTTCTTTTTCTTTCGCAAATGAACTCAAGAAATCATTGAGATTAACGAAGATGGTGACTTCGCATAGCATAGTAGGCTACTAAGTGGCTTAATGTTTTACATAAAATATATTCATTTGACAATTTCTGAAGTCTGAGGATGAATGATTTTAGATTTAGTTCAACTGATTTTTATCTAGATTAAAATTTTTCTTTTGGTCAGACAATGCTTTTTGCAAAATCCATGTTATTTGTACTTTCCTATCAGGTTAGTTTTATATTTTAGCATAGTCATCCAAAGTTCTTACTAATCCAAACTTCCAGGAAATCAAAGAACGCTTTTTCTTCTTTTAGGCTGAGGGTATAGGTCAGCTTTAGAGACTTTCAGAAGAAAATTGTGAAAGACACCACATGAAATCTGCCATTTCTGAGAAAGTAGTGAATCATGGTTTTGAAACTGATGGTACTCCACTTACATTTTGTGTCGAACTGTTTCAGAGTCTCAGGTTGAAGGGAGAATGGGGCTGGCCCAGTGGCATAGTGGTTAAGTTTGCACACTCTGCTTTGGCGGCCCAGGGTTCGCAGGTTCAGATCTGGGTGAGAACCTACACACTGCTCATCAAGCCATGCTGTGGCAGGTGTCCCACATATAGTGACCCTGTGTATAGCAGAGCGGAACCCTGCCTGTTTTTTTTTTTTTTCTTTTCTTTTTGCCCTATCTTTTGCACAATATCAGACAATGCTCTACTGCTATTCGTAGGGTTTTCATGGCCAATTTTTTCAAAGTGGGTGGCCAGGTCCTTCTTCCTAGTCTGTCTTAGTTTGGAAGCTCCAGTGAAACCTGTCTACCATGGGTGACCCTGCTGGCATTTGAAATACTGGTGGCATAGCTTTCAGCATCACAGTAACATGCGACCACCACAGTGTGACAACCGACAGATTGGTGGTGTGGTTCCCTGACAGGGAAATGGACCCTGGCTACAGTGGTGACAGCCCTGAATCTTAACCACTAGATCACCAGGGTTGGTTAGCTCTAGTTATGCTACTGCCTTTTAATATTAGGAGATAAAAGTTGCTTCCATCTGATGGAGATGTTGTATGAATATATTGATTCAATATGAGGGACACTTATTTAAGAAGGAGGCATGAATAGAAAAATGGAAACAAAAATGATTTCTGCTTCAGCCTGCCTCTAAATCCATTGCTATTATGTCAAGGGAGATTTCACTAATTTGTCCAATTTAGTAGTGAGTAGATTGGTGACTGAATGAAGACTCAATTCAAAATGTGGTTCTCCTTGGTCAAAGAAACAGATTGAAAAGGAGGAGACAAATGGCTTTTATTTGTAATGTTCTATACATATTTTACATATTGTATATTCTATACAATTTTAAACTATTGTCTTCAATTATGAGTTTCTATGTGTTACTTTAAAAATTTCCAGGCCATCCTCAGTGGCCTAGTGGTTAAGTTTGGCACACTCCACTTCAGTGGCCCAGGTTCAATTCCCGGGTCTGGACCTATACCACTCGTCTATCAATGGCCATGCTGTGATGGCAGCTCACATACAAAATAGAGGAAGATTGGCAACAGATGTTAGCTCAGGGTGAATCTTCCTCACCAAAAAAAAAAAAAAAATTCTGAAACAAATAATTCTGATAAGCATTTTGATGTTATAGAATTATACAGATACAAGAGTCACTAATGATTTCTATCATGACTAAATATAATATATATCCTGGGAAAGTCACTTATGCATCCCTATCTATCTGAAAAATAGGTGTATTTGTTTTCTTTCTTTTTTTCAGAATTATTTTGAGATTTTGAGGCAAAGTATTATTGATCATAATTATTCACAAAAAGAAGAAAAAATTTGCTAAAGATTACATCTGTTTACATGTTATTGGCTTTTCTAAGAGTGTGTCTGTCTTTGGATGAACAGTAAAGAGTTAATGAGAAAGGGCTCTCCCATTGTCATTTCAAACACATTTAAATATAATTTTCACCAGCATTAAAATGAAGTAAAATTTATTTTATCACTTTTGAAATTAACCTTTATTGTATATGACAGTAAGGAACTTAAGAAAGTGACACTTGACATGGATCCATTCAAGCCACTTTCTTTACACTAGTTGAAAAGAAGGGTGAATGTATTTTGACACATCATTTATTTCTGTTTTGTCCTCTAGTTCTTAGTTCCTTTTCACTTGCAAGCGCAGAATGTCTGGAAACAGGTGTTTGCATTTATGCTGTATACTGTATCACCTCTGTGAGGATTTGAAAGTACCAACGATATGAAAATAGTGTCTTTAGCAGTGAGCTTTGCTCCAGAGCTGAAGGAGGAGATCGGAGAAGTTGCACTTTGAACCCTCAGGGCTTATGTTATGTGCATAAAAAGATGACTGCTAATGCCTTAAATTTAAAACTCCACCAAGCTCATCACCATTTTATTATGCTATGTTTGCCTGACTGAGTCTCTATATTTAGAAGAACACCTCTCTGTCACTTTATTTTTACTTTCCTATGAGAAAAACAGGACTAATATATTTTCCGTGACAAGCTGTTGTGAGTGTTAATTTACTTCATAAATTACCATAAAATGATTAATAATGATGTGATTATGAATTTTAGACAAAGGAGAGGGTTTTGCTATTACACATTGCCTATTTATCTAAGTGACTAAGTGATAAAAGTGACGAAAGACTGAGTGGTTTGTTAAAATATTTAAAAAAAACTAATTACTGTCAACTGTCAGAAATCCCTAAAGTATGCTTTTTTTCTTTTCCTAGAATCAATTTTGTTTATGGGAAGGGTGACAAATCCTGACGCCCAAAAGACGAAGGGAAGAGATTTAAATTCACTGTGAATGAAAAGTATGGCCTCAGAATATAAGACGATTCCTAGAAAATAGTTGATTGTCACAATATCATCATCTTGCAAATATTTTCTATATATCTTTTCCTATTTTAAACTGTGTCTGTATTAATCTGTGCTAATGAATAAATGAAACTATTAATAAATGAACTTATTCATTCAATCTTTCTGTTCTTTCTGTATGTTTTGTAAAGTCTATATGAACAAAAGCAATGGACTTACATAATATATTACTATCACTATGGTAGAACGACCTAAGATAATTTAGATATCAAATTCCTATATTAGATAGCAAAGTCGCTATATTCCTAAAAGACTGGACTAGCTGGCTCCCAGGCATAGCAGCATTATCCAGACCATGGAAAAGTAAGGTCGAGAGAGAGTGTGTGTGCGGCATGCCTCTCTGGGGTGCTACTCAAGATTCGGAGATCCAGTATCTATGACAGTAGATGAGCTTTGAGTTTTTCACTAATCTTCACTTGGTATTCCATGTGTTACATTTAATATTTGCCTTGTTTCAATACCTTTTGGGACACATCAATTTTTTTCTTCTGATTTATGCTTTAAACACGTGTAGAAAGTTGAAATAATGAGAACTTTTATAAAGCTTTCTTATAAGTGAAAGTGGCAGCTAAATTAGCGTGATTCAGGAGGCTGACCTTCTATGATTTTACAACACTGAGCTAAGAAAGTGTTACAGCCAAGATTGTAATCTACAAAGATTAAATGCAGAACCCTGTCTCTGAATACTCTGAAATGTCAGATGGAAATATCCAAAATACATACTACATTCCAATGACTTGATGTAACATGTTTCACAGTTTTTCCATTTTAATTTTAATGATGTATAGTGTCCTTTTATTTGTTTGTTTTAGCAATTCTTGGCAGGGAGCTTAATGATAATGGCCACCCATTGTTGATCTCTAATTATGTGTCAGGTGCTGAAGTAAGCACTGCATATACATTATGTTAAACATACTAAAAATCCTATGAGATACTATTACCCCTCTTCCTAAGGAAGAACCTGAGACTCAAACACGTTATATAAATCAAAGACATACAATAAATAAATATAGTGGTCTTTACTGTATTTAAAAGTTTGAACTCAAGACTATCTGAGCCTGAAGCCTGTGACCATAATCACTAAGTTATAATTCATTCTACCTAAGTCCTTCAGTGTAGTACACATCTTCCCGTGAAACATTGTGCCGTCTAGTCTCCAAAGTCTAGGTGTCCAGCAAGTCTAGCAAAACCTAGAGTAATACTCAAGACATTATGCAGACAATTTTAGAATTAATTTTATTGCTTAAGACCATAACATAATTGAAAGCAGTGTTCATTCTCCTAGACTGGCAACTCGAGCTCAGGCATAACACAGTAAATGCTAACCTATATGTTAATGATATACCACAAGTTTGCTCCTTACCATGGAACCGGTTTAAAAATATGCTTCTTCTATTCAGGAAGAAGAAAATAATAAGCTCAGTTAAGAGTACAGTAGTTTTACTCAGGTCTGGTCCAGATTCCTGTTTTCTTTGGACTGCCTGAGTTCTTGTGATCTTTTTCCATGTGTTACAAGTTAGTCTGCTCTGGGGATTCATTCATTGTTTCCACAAATATGAATTGAGCTTCCACCGTGTTCCAGGCACTGTTCTAGGTACCAGGGACATACCAGTGAACAAAACTGATGTGGTCACTACCCCCATGGGGCTGACATTTTACTAGTGGCAGAGAGACAGTAAACTAGTGAACAAATACAAAAACAAGTTAATTTCAAATGGTGAAAACTGATAACAATAATAATAAAATAGGATAAGGAAATAAGAGGGGTTTTATAAAATGAGATAGTGTAATAATGTGCCTGCTCAAGTTTCACTGTAATTACATGTTTTTATAACGTGTTCCCAATGTATTTGCTTTTCTTCAATAAGATCTTTAAATGTCTGCCTCAGGTTCCCTACTATGGAGCTTGACTTTGCATTGTAGGGCAGTTTTGGCTGTTTTTCTTCTCTGATTTCATGTTCTGTGTCTGGTAAGTGTTACTCGCCTTAAAAAAGGAGAGAGTTTAAACTCCTTATAGAAGAAAAATTAGCCTTCTAGTGTGGCTTCAAGCTTAAAATCTCCCCTTCTACCCTGTTCTAGAAACATAGTTGCCAAAGCACTTCCAAGATCAAGACCTTTAATCCTCAGCTTCAGCTGCAGTTAACTCAGTAGTTATTATAGTTCCATATTCAAAGGTTAAAAGTGTCTAGAATATATTTATAAAACATATATCTGGGGCCAGCCCAGTGGCATAGTGGTTAAGTTCGTGCACTCCACTTCAGGGGCCCCGGGTTCGCAAGTTCGGATTCTGGGTGCAGACCTATGCACCGCTCATCAAGCCATGCTGTGGAGGCATCCGTGTATAAAATGGTGGAAGATGGGCACAGATGTTAGCTCAGGGCCCATCTTCCTCAGCTAAAAGAGGATTGGCAACGGATGTTAGCTCATGGCCAATCTCCCTTACCAAAAAAAAGAAAGTATATCTATTATGAAATAAAATAAGTATACATTTTTTTCTTTTTTTGCCAAGCTGTGTGAAAATTTTAGAATTCACAACAGTACATAATCTATGTGGGATAAAAATATTGCCAAATTGGGCCGGTCCAGTGGCGTGGCAGGTTAGTTCGCGCTTGGCAGCCCGGGGTTCGCAGGTTCGGATCCAGGGCGCCTGCCAACGCACTGCTTGTCAGCCATGCCTTGGCGGCGTCCCATATAAAGTAGAGGAAGATGGGAACGGATGTTAGCCCAGGGCCAGTCTTCCTCAGCAAAAAGAGGGGGATTGGCAACGGATGTTAGCTCAGGGCTGGTCTTCCTCACAAAAATAAAAAAAATCAAAAAAAAAATATTGCCATATTAATACCCCTTATGAAAATCTAATACATCACATATATATATATTTTTTTCCCTCCTTGAGGCAAAATGGCCATTAAAGTAGCAGTACTTTTTTGGAAAGCTTGGGGTTGGATTTTATTGACTTCACACAGTCGTAATTCATGGCGTACTTCAGAGGAGTCTGCAATATCAGGCAGGGGGACCCGAGATGCCAAAGGACTGAGACAATGAACAATTCTTTTCTCGGGTGAGGTTTATAGAATTCTCCTAAATTGAATAATAAAGATTTGGAAACCTTGAAAGATACAGAAAAAGCTTTAGGCAAATTTCATTAGAAGTCAGTGCTTTGGGCTCTAAATAGAAGATATTTTCTCACAGGATGGCCTCAGACCATTGGGGCGCCTCTGTGAGAGGCCATACATCTGAGCTACGGATCCTGAGGCTGACTCCATGCATATGGGGAAAAGTGGACCTACTGTAATGTGTTTGCTCGTAAGAGCTCTTTTTTTCCTATTTTCGCTTAATTTCCTGTCTCCTCGTATGAACATCTGTAAATCTGAAGCCTGAAATGCAAGAGGTCAAAAATCTAGTGTTTTTTCTTTTAGATGTCTCAAGTGACCACTCTTATGGTATAATATAAAGGAAATGAAAGAGGAGATATTTTTGTCTGTCTAACATTATATTTTTGTCTAGTTACCTCAGTTCTTGGGGGCTTCAATGTCCTCACCTGTATGGGGGGGTTGGACAAACCCTATTTAAATTAAAGTCTTTATTCCAAATCCTATGTTTATAAACCTTGGACTTCTCAGCAAAGATACATCTTTGGAATAATGTCTTTTGAATCATTGTTGTCTATAAGCAGCGTTTTTTCACAAAACAAAACCAAAAAATTCCAGAATGTACCTCCCACTGGGATCTTGGTCCATTACATTATCTTTAACTATTTATAATCGTCTCTTCATAATTTTGAGATTTAACTTTTCAGAAGAGAATACATAGAAAACAATTTTACTATTGTCGCAGAGACCTCAATCTAGTGAAGATTTTTGACCACGGTTTCTGCAGTGTAGAGCTGTTTCTGGGCACTGTAGGCCTAGCCAGGGATTTAATTTCACCCACCACTGCATTTATTTAAATGGATCCTTGTAATTAGTTCTCATCAATGGAATGTGAGTGGAGGTGAGTGTGTCACTTGTGAGCCCAAATGATTCAGAAATTTGTCCCTCTCTAACTGCTCTCTTCTCCTGTACCAGCTAAATGCTGATGCTCAAGGTGACCCTGGAAGCCTATTTAGAAGATGACAGGGCCTCTGTTAGCCTGGGTTCCTCTATCACTGTGTGTCACAGAGCCTCTCTGCTGCCTGGGCCAAAGCCAACCAAGAAAACTTACCGGCATTGGACAGCAACGTGAACAAGAATTATATTTTCATTGGAATTTGAGGGATTGTTAGTGACAATCATGAGTGTTAATTTGGTTCCTTTAATAGGGTGCCTCTATAACAAAACCCAAAGTATGTGGCATAATTTAAAGTTGACAGCAAAAACAAAATAACAGCAATAGCAACACAGAATAGCAGGCTGGAAGGCAGGAGAGTGTGCTAAGCTGTGGAAATATTTGGTAGAATTGTTGCTTGTGATAATTTGGAAAATAGACCATGTGCAGACTGACCCCCTATCCAACCAGAGATTACATTTCGCATCTCTCTTGAATTTGGTAGACTACTTAATCAGTTCTTACCAGTGGAAAATGAGCAGAAATGCTATGTGTTACTGCTGGTCACAGTGTTTAGGAAGCAAGTTTGCGTACTTTTCTTTCTCTTTTGTCCAGTCTGTCGGCTGTATGCCAACATTAAGGATGACCATGGAAGCCTTGTATGGAAGGTGGCAGAGGCTCCATCAGCCTGGGTCCCTGAGTGATTGCATGGATCATATCCATCCTATCCTCTGCCCCACCACCACTGACCGTGGATTCTCACATTGGACTATCAGGAGCAAGAAATACACTGAATGGTGTTAGGTCATAGGAACTAGGAAGCTAGTGCACACCAAAATAATACAACTCTGTTCTTAATACATGCTTTCCAAGTATAAGCCTGGGGTCTATGTTTTCTCATCCTGGTAAGACAAAGTTCAAGAACGCTATTTCAATTCGCCTAATTCTGTGAAAGAAGTTCAGGAATGATGTTCCAGTGCATTTTCCCATGCAATTGCTCAGCTTCATTGTAAAAGTGTATCTTCACCAAGAGAGAGGATAGGATGTAAGACACAAAAAGCCCGCTAATGGGGTGCTTTGCCGGCTGCCGCACAGCTCTCTTGATCCACTCTTTCCGTAGTAAAAAATCAGCCTTTACCTCCTAGTTACTCTGTGGATGTGGTGGAGGTGAGGATGCGTTAAGGACATCTTCTTTAAAGATTTGTCCTGAACAGATTTTTGACTAATATAAAAAATTATGCCCACTTCCAAGGAATGAAGACATGGCATTACTAATGATATGTAAAAGTGTGCACTGAATGCTTCACAGAAAATGATGGAAGAAAAGCTGGTCCAAGTTCTCGACAGGCATTTATGGAGACCAAAACAGATTTTCTTTTAGATTACATATACATATTACATTTGAATTATTTGGTTTGTCATGGCTTGTATCACATTATTCATATTCTTGTATCCATGAAAATATATAGAGAAAACTTTCTGGCAATAAAGTTCCTATTTTGTAATCGACAATAGCTTACATTTGTAGAGGTCTTACTATCTCTGAGTAAGGTATATATGGTATCTTATATATTAGTCACATCTCTGTCTCACCATTTATAAAATGAGAAAATTGGAACCGAAATGTTAACGAACTTTGCTCAAGGGCACGCGTGGAGTATAAATGATAGAATTGGTATTTGAACTCTGGTTCTCTGACCTCAGACCACATCTCTTTATCACTAAGCCAGTTCTCTCACACTTTGATGTGCATCAGAATCGCCCGGAGGGCTTGTTAAAACACAGACCGTTGGGCCCCACTTCCAGGGTTTCTGATTTGGTCGGTCTGGGTTGGGTACTAAATATTTGCATTTCTAACAAGTTTCCAGGTGATGTTGATGCTGCTGGTCTGGGAACCATACTTTGAAAATCACTGAAATAAGGTATACTGCTTCTCTTCTATGATCATTACTTTGCTATACTCACAATGATCTGATAATCAATAAAATAGGAAAGAAACCACCAAAGTACAAGTTTCAATGAAGAAAGAGCCCAGTGAGAAAAGATTACATTAAAAATCTAAACAAAAGAAGGTAAATAAATTATAAAGATGATGACTCATTGCATGAAAGATAAAAGCAAGACTCTTCAGGCAATATTCAAAGCCTTCCATATCCTTCCAAATCTTGCATCTCTAGACTAATGTTCACTCATCTGTGCTTGGTCATCCAGCACATCTCCAATCTCCCTCCTTGGGTGACTGTTAAAGCTGCTTCCTCTGCCTGGAAATGCTTTTCTCTCCCCTCCTGCAAAATCTGTCAAAGTTCTAATTGTGCTTCAAGAACTAGTTCAAATATTTTCCTTAAAAAACCATCCAAGGTGCTCTCAATTTCTACTTCTTCCTACCAACACTCTCCCCCCATATCATAATAGTTCTGTGTTTCAGTTGCCATATAACAATGGGCCCAGAAAGAACTGTGTATTTTTTAATTGCTTTGTGATGAGATCTTACTCATCTTTATGTTTCCCACAGGACCTAGGACTCTGCTGCATCCTGGCAGTTGCTCAAAGAGTTGACACTGAGTTGAAGCAAATAAAGACCTTCATTAAAGCCACCAATTCAAGTATCTGTTTGCCTTGTCAGCCTGTATTAATGTCCAGAAGTTTTAGATAATTGTATAAAGTATAGTGTGTTTCAACTGTGAGTGACAGTGACTCAAAAAAGAGTGGCTTAAAATGACAAAAGTTTACTTCTCTGTCAAGCAGAAGATGTCTGGAGGTTGGATGGCTGGTGAAGGGGTTCCACCGCTGTCAGAAACTCAGTCTCCTTCAGTAACTCTATCTCTATGATGTGGTGTCTTAGCTTGGGCTGCTACAGCAAAATACTAGAGACTAGGTGGCTTAAACAACAGACATTTAATTCTCACAGTTCTGGAGGCTGGGAGTTCCACAATCAAGGTAATGAGGAATTCCTTGGTAATCAAGGAAATCCACCCCCTCAGGTAACGTGGCCCTGTTCTTTACCTCCTTTTCAGCAATATAATTATAATGTGCTGTGGTGTTATTTTTCACTGTGTTTATCCTGCTTGAGGTTATTGTCCTTATTGGACCCATGGACTAATAGTTAACATTAGATTTGCAAATTTTTGGCCATTATGTTTCCAAATATTTTTTATGCCTCTCCCCACCTCTTCTGGACTTCAGTTACATGCATGGTAGACTGCATCACATCACTCCACAGGACACTATAGTTTTGTTCATGTTTTTCTCTACACATTGGTTTGCATAGCTTTCATTGTAATGTCTTCAAGTTCATTAAGCTTTTTTTCTGTAAGGTCTAATCTTCATTGATTCCATCCAAGAAAAAATTTTTTGAAATATTATATTTTTTAGCTCTAGAAGTTTCATTTACAAAAATATCTTCCAGGGGCCAGCCCTGTGGCTGAGGGTTAAAGTTCCACGTGCTCCACTTTGGCAGCTTGGGTTCACGGGTTCAGATCCTGGGCGCAGACCTATACCGCTTGTTAAGCCATGTTGTGGTGGTGACCCACACACAAAGTAGAGGAAGACTGGCATGGATGTTAGCTCAGGGCAAATCTTCCTCAGCAAAAAAGGAAAAAGAATATTCTTCCATTTTCCTCCAAATTTTATTTAGTCTTTTTAAAATCCTTGAATATATGTATAAGAGTCATTTTAAGTCTTTGTCAGCTAAATCCATAATCACTGTTATTTTGGGGTCTGTTTTTCCATTGATTGATTTTCCTTTTATTTATGGATCACATTTTCTGCTTCTTTACATGTGTAGCATTTTGATTGGATGCTGGGTATTGTTATTGCTATTATTATGTTGCTGTGATTCTCCATTTTGCTGTCTGCCTTTAAAGAGAATTGAGTTTTATTTTAGCAGCCATAAAATAACTTGCAGATTAGCTTGATCTTTTCAAGGTCAAAGACAGAAAATTCAACTCTACACAGAAAATGATAACATACAAGGGAAGAATTTGATTCGTATATAGAAGGGTTAAGTCTTGAGACAACTTATAGAAACTGCTGACCAATTGCTTCCCCTGTTGATTGTTAAAGTCAATATAAATTATTTATTTAGTGTTACATCCATATTTTCTCACCTTGTCTCTACCTTGCTATCACTCCTTGGATGAAAGCAGCAAAAATCTAGAACTCAACAAGGAAAACGTAGATATGTACCCTCCCCCAGTGCCTTGTGCAACAATTCGCTGCAATCCTGGCAGCCTCCTCCTTAAGTTGATTTCTCTACCCTTAACATCACCTTGAAGAGCTGTACATGCCCATAATGGAGAAAAGAACAAGGAGATAACCTTAGATATCTTTGTAAATATTGAATTTGTCATGGAACTAATTTTCTCAGAACAAACAGATTATGATTAGGTGAGTTCTACTCTGATGCATTTTCAAAAGATTGTAAGAGAGGAAATTTTATTGGATCAAATTATCTAGAGATTGTTGAAGAAAGATAATTTGAAAGTTGGGGTGTTTGAGCTATACCAAATCACAACATACATTCTCCTTCTTTTACAGATTTATGAAATTCTGTAATTCTAATTTGATTAGTGTATTTATTTATTCATATACTTATTATACCAGTAGATTAGGATAAAAAATATATCAAAACTGAAAAATCCTAGACTAGTCCATTTCTATATGTGGTTGTTCAAAGGAAAAAGTAGTTAGTCATTTAAGACATTTAAGTAGAGTCAGTTTTAAGACAAATTTAAGACATTTAAGTTAAATTTAAGACATTTAAGTAGAGTCAACAGATCAACTATATGGATTGATATATAAGCTTTTTCACCTTCAATTTAAATTTTCCAAAAGTATTTTATGTATTAGCAAATTTAAAACGGGAATGTGATTTCCCCTTCAGAAGTTATTGGTACAGGATGCCCCAAATATGTGAATTTTGTCAGTTCAGTTAAAAGCCACAACAACAAAGAAAGATCTTTTGTTAAAATATTTCATTTTTTACTTTTTGATCTTTCGGTTAATGTTGTGATTGTATAGTGTATAGCAGTACTTCTCACAGTGCCTGAGACTCTATGAAGTCAAACTGTTTTCATTATAATATTAGGAAGTTATTTGCCCATTTCACCCTCAGTCTGTCATGGATGTACAGGGGAGTTCCATAGGTTATAAGATGTGTGATATTGCAGCAGATTGAATGCAAAGCCAGATATGAGACTATTGCTGTCCTCTATTAAACAAAATATAAAAGAGATATGAAACATATAAAGACATGCTTCTCTTCTCTGTGACTTTTTAATATTTGGAAAACATCGTTTTTTAAAATAAAAATACATTGTTTACGTTAACATGTAATAAGTTTATTATTGCCATTTTAAAACAAATTAATATAAATATTCATTAAATTGCTCAGCTTTATTTCCTAATATGACAAATATCTAGATCTTTGGTGTGCTCAATGATTTTTGAGTATGGAAAGATATCTTGAGACCAAAAAGTTTGCAAACCCCTAAAATATATTTATATAGGCCAAATTGACACTAGACAGTTAAACATTACCAAAAAAAAATCTAGATGACCAATGGGAGGGAGAAGTGGAAGCATGAGTCTGGGAAGCCAGGAGTGTACAACACTGTGAAATGGGCACATCACAGTTGGAGATACCTACACTATGTGGATAACTATTTCAAGTACTATGGTGTCCACCCCCTGTCTCCCCTCCCCCATTTTTTTCCTTTACATGACTACAGGACAGATGGACTAAAGAGCAGAATATAGCCATAGGGAGGGCCACAGAGAATCAATGCAAATTAAAAAAATATATATATGTATGTGTGCAGATGTGTGTGTGTGTATATATATATGTATACTATGCATATACATATGTATGTGTGTGTGTATATATATTTATATTCCCTCTGAGAGAATATAAAATCATAGAAATTGTTTTGTAGTGAGCAAGCTTTACGAGAAAAGCAAGACTCATTTTTATTTTCCCTGTGTTTGCAGAGATCTTTACAAGGTAAATGAGAAATTCAAGTAATGTTTAGTCAAGGCTCTTTGGCTACAGAAGCCTGCCATGCTGAAACAGGAAAGAGGATTTATTTGAAGATACAGGGATATTTTAATTACCAAGGGAGAAACTGCAACCAAGTTTCAGGAAGGACCAGAACCTGGAAGCAACCAACATCAATCTCCACAAGGTTATTAAATTATTATCTTTCCTTTTGGAACACTATGGTTTCTCATCTTTGCTTCTCTCTGGGATCCTGATAAATTCATTTGTCTCTGTAGATTGGTGTTTTTGCTGCTTCATGCACGTGGTTAAATATGACCTATGTAAGTTCCTATATTTACAAGTCAAGCCACCATCAGAGGCCAGCTAGCATCATTGAATTCCAATTCCAAATGCTTAGAATAATCTGACTGGCCCAATATGGGTTATATGTCCAGCCCTGATCAAGATAGTTATTGCCTAGAGGTATTTAGGAGCTGATGCTCATGAAGGAATATAAGTTGAGTTCTCAGAGAAGTTCCTTGTGAGCTGGACAAACACTGCCTTTCACTAGACATAGGATATGTAAATATATGCAACAGATTTCTACTCATCTCTAGGTAACTTAGTTACCCTACCCAGTGTCCCAGCCAATCATGATTTCAGCACATAATCACTACAGCTTTAGTAATTTGTATAAGCACTCTCTTTACATATCATTGTAGGTAACTATTTTGGTAGAAATCCCCTAGACAATTCTCTTTATGAAGCTTGAGGCTCCCTAAGCAACTATTACATTGTGATGAAATTTCTTTTTTTGGGCACCAGACTCTCACCTAAATTAATTGAAACCTGCATAAAAATGGGGTCTGATGCAACCTGAGAAAAGAACTGTGTATATACATAGGTCTGCAATGGAAGCATGCAGTTGACTCTTGCACTGGGATCAATTTTTAAAGTGTTCTGTCCAGAATGTTCTTTATTGGAATGCCTCATCACTGTTGGTGATCTTAGAACTACACCCAATTGCACTCATAAAATGGAAGGTCTAAATGCCATCCCTCCCTTACAGTCTGAGTCAATGGGACATGCACTATCTGGTCTGACAGGCAACAGTGGACCTTTCCTGGAATAGCCAGAAAATGGACCTGTTTCTTTAAGAGTGTGATCCATTTCCCTTCAATCCTGCCTAGAGAATGCTAAGAAAATGTAATACCCAACTCTTTTCTGTGGCGACGCACCGTGTCTTTTATTCCTCCAGTTAATGGGAGAAATTGGAAGTAGCATTTAAGATTGCCTGTGTCTTACCAGTACTGTCTTACATGTGTCTCTATGTAAGTCCCCACTTAATTAAGAGGGAAAAAATAATTTCTATAGCTCCACAGTTGGGACTAGAAAGTTAGATCTTAATTAGACTAATTTAGTAACTAGGGCAATATGACATATGCTGCAGTGAGAGTTCTTTTTATAAACAATTCATTTGAAATCTCCATTTTCAATGCTTATCGTGGCTGTGCCCAGAAATCATTTCTTCCTAATCATTAACAGATCCTAGGGACCTGATGTGATGTTATCAATCTCCATGCTATCGTATAACATAGCTAACAATTGATGTACTCAGTAGGATACCTTTCCAAGCATTGAAATCAGGTGGCAATATTAGGAAACACAACCAGAGCCCAACTCCCAAATCTTCTCCTGGCTGCTTACTGCTGCCCTATATTAAGTATCATCCTTAGACCCAGGCAAGAGAGTTTGGGTCCCATGTTATAAACCTTCTTTGACCATATCCTCTCTCCAAGGAGCTAAAAGTCTACAAAACCAAGGGATGTGTCCATCCAGAGCTTGAGACTTTCTCTTCTAGACCACACTTTGGATACCTAAAATCCTGGAATTCACTTCCCAAACAGCCCCAAGCCTGTTTTCAAGGTTTATATAGGGCATTGCTGGAGTCTGTTCTCTCTAGGAAATATTGCCCAGCCCACCCTGGGACCCAAGAAGGGGCCAAAGGACTGGTGTTTTCAGGAACACAGACGGAGCTTGGACTTACAGGTTGGGATGGGCATGCAACCAGGCCTCTCCCAGAGTGGGAGAGAGGCAGGGGTGGAAGAGAAAGGAGTGGGTTACTTCCTTCTGGGGACTAGGAACTGGCTCTCCTTATGCTGCCATGCTTTGTTACAGAAACCCAACTGATTCAAGAATTCTAAATTCAAACCTGGCCTTTCAGGTTATTATGAAGGTTTATTTATTGAAGTAGGAGAATAGGCATATTTTCTTTAAATTTTTGGCTTGATTTATAACTTTTAAATACTTAGACATATGGTGTGTGGGCCTCCATTTGTACTCTTCCCAGGGACTCACAAATGTTAGTGGTCAGCATGCCTAGATTATTAGACGTTTCCAGAAAAATGCAAATGCTTCATTAATATAGCATTTTGCCCTAACTCTAATATGGCAATTTTGCCTGGAATCAAATCAGGCAGAGAAGATTGTTTGCATCTCTCTGAAGCCCAGAGCTACATTTCATCCCTTTATATTCAATCTTCAAAAGCAAGGGAAGGTGAATCTGAGGAAATGCCTGACAAAGGAGAGAGGGGGAGAGAGGGTTCACTTTAATACTCAGAGAACAGCCAACTAAAATCATCTATTCCAGGACTCCTGTGTCTGAGACCTATCCTGGGTCCTGATAGACATTTTTTCTGTCTACAGTTGGCTATGACTTCTTAGTGAAGAGGCATTGAAAATTACCATCAAGGTATTATTTGTATTTCTTGGGCATGTATTAGGTTAGAAAACTATAAGTTGAGTACTTTCTTCCATGACTCATTTTGCTGTTATGATCAAGTTCAGAACAAAACTCACTTTCAAGGGTTGTTATAGATGGGTACCTAGATTTGGCAGCCCAGACATATGACTAAAGCTGAGATTATTGTGTGTAGAGCAGACTGAGAAATTCTCTCAAGCAGTGCCCTTTAGAAAATAACACTTAAATGAAGTCAGTGTCTGCCCAGGTGTGCCCTAACTTACACAAACACAGCCTTCAATGATGCACCAGGGAGAGCCAGGATAGCTATTATATAGCATCCAAGTAGCAGTATGAATGCTAAAGATTCAAATATCTTATTATCCTTCATCTGGTAAATTAATTCTGAAGTACTTTTTTTTATTAAGCCTATAGATGTCTCACCATTCATGCAATTTTATGACGCTTAATATTTAAACACGGTTCAGATGCCGATAAATTTAGCAATGTCAATATTACTCATCTTCTGGTGAACTGCCACATTTTCTGGCAGGTCAAAATGTGGAAGCATTAGCAATTTGGTCTGTTTTCAAGATTGATATTTCATCCAGCTATGTAGCAACGTTCATGCTCATAAAGCCTAACCTTTGCAGGGCTCACCCTGTGTGTAAGCAGGTTAGGTGGCTTTCTCTGTGGTGTGATTTTAGAGGCTGCAAATCCTTCCTGTTTCCAATGTTTTAAAATATCTACTCTGTGCCTACCATTGTACTAAAACTTGTGCTAAATGCTAGAGCTAGAAAAGCATAGTCTTTGCCTTCCAAGTCATTAGTGCCGTGAGAGTAGCAAACATAGTTGGCTTGCCAAGGTGTGGAGAATTCTTCTAGTAGTGTTGCTCCTTGTCATTAAGTAACTAGGTCTCCATGCTACCTGTGTTAAAAATGCAAACATGGAAGATAAAACTCACTGTTCTCTTAACATCTGTATTAGTTAGGTAGCAGCTAAGCTGCTATAAAAAAAAGGTCCCAAATACAGTGGCTTTAAAAGATCTGTCTGTTCCTGGGAAATGTCTTCATCTGCATGATCAAAGCTAAACTGTAGACACGTCCATGTTCTGACTCAAGGCGAGGGAAAAGAATAGATGTCGAGAGCAAGGAATTTTTTTAAACCAATGATATAGAAATGGCACTTATATTCGACTTCCACTCATATTCTCTTGGTGATAACTAAGTCATACCCCAGAGACAGCTGCAAAGGAGTCTGGAAAATGCAGTCTCTAGCTGGGTGGCCACATACCCAATTAGAACTCCACTACTGTGGAAGAATAGGAGTGTGGATTTTGATAGACATCTAGCAGTCTCCAACACAGAATCGTTCAAAACTTCAGCATTTTCTGTTTAGTCCATTCAGTAAAGTAGCTATTGCTTTAGTAAAATCTTGAAGTTATGGGATATAGAGTAGGAATATTTTTAATGGGGAGAGAGTGAATAAGCACTCTGCAGGCTGGTTGGGCCTGATTGTAAGTTGAGTGTGGAGGCAAGACTATAGTTGCCTAAGATAAGCTTGGAGGAGAATATGGCTTCCAAAGATAAACTTGGAGTCACTATGAGGGATCCCTTGGGGCACAGTGGAGATGTTACACGGAGCTGATAGTAGGACAAGGTCAAGAACTTCCCAGAGCTATCTGCGAGCACATCAGTAATTATAACACTCATATATTCAGTTTTTGCAAACTGTATTGCACCAATATTTGTTTCTCTTATTGGAAAAGGCATATGGGTACGGACATTACCTTTGGGCATTTCTATATATAAGAATGCTTTAGCATTAATATCAGAAAAAAATCATTCAAAATTAATGTAATTACACTTACATTTCATACTGAGAGATTTCATACTGTTTTTTCTTTCTGGTATCTTTTGGATTTTGTTAGAGAAATTTAAAATATACAGTGAGGGTCATAAGCATATATTTATACTTATTCATTTAAGGTTTTTGAAATGCTCAATGCTTCTGGGATTCTGTAGTTATGTGATGATCTGGCGCCACCCAGCAGACCAAGTGAACATTGACTTTGTAGCCATTTATAAAACACAGGTCTGAGAGTGGAGCAAGCAGACAGGAAGGCATTCCTTGTGGTGGACTGAGTCAATCTCCCCCAAAAACAGCCTGTCCTCCCCATTCTTGTGTCAGTAAGCATCAGGCCATTCAGGAACTACTGGGAGAAAACTGATCTTTCGAGTTAGATTCTTATTTTTCAATGCTAACTCCTACATACAAAATTAAAATTTTCCACCTTTCACAATTTCCATTCCTTTCTTTCTTTTCAGGAATAAAGTTAGGGTTTGGCTCTTTGTTGCCACTTCTCATAGTCCTTCCTACTCTCTTCAGCTTCATTCCTAGTGACCATGGTAGGGAACTGAGAGAGCTCACTAATCTGCAGTGAAATCAGAATTGCAAGACACTTTCCTAGATGTATCCATGATGCTCAAATCGGGGATTATCCTAAGGAGAAACATCTTATTTATGGGGCTATAATTTAGATTTCTCTAATGTTTACCTCTTTTCCACACACCTTTTTAATCTCTTCAGTTCCCTGGAGAGTGTCTCCATTGTGTAAATTACTAAGAAAGGTGTGTTAAACCTTTGCACTGTTTGTAGTGAAAAATATAAGTAGCCTTTTGCCCAAATTAAGTGTTTATTGCATTCTTCTTTATAAATGTATGTCTTTCCTAGACCCTTCATACAGGCAGTGCTGCTGATAAAAACATGTTATTAAGGGCTAATTATCTCTGAAGATGTCCCTTAGGTTGAAAATCAACATAATATAAAAGAAGCTATAATCTCTCCAGATGGGAAGAGTTTATTGGTTGCTTAAATTGAAGAAATTGCCTACTGCATCTTTTTTATAGCTCATAGTAGGCTTTTTAATTATTGATGACATCAACTCACCAGGAATGCCTTCTCCAATTATTAATTTCAGGACGGTAGTTCCTATTCAGCTTAAAAGTCAAGATCCCTGAAAGAATAACCTATATTAACTTTTTCTTCACCTTCATCTCTCATTCAGTCTTCAATTCAATGCAATCAGGTTTCCATCCCACCGCTTCCTGAAAGCTATTCTGTTAGAGTTGGAAGAAATCGTCTATTCTCCAAATGCAGTGAATATGCTTCAGGCTTCATTCTCTTGCAGCATTTAGCTCCCTTGGAAACTATCCTCTTCTTAAATTCATCTCTCTCCTTGATTTTTGTGCCATACTTTTTCTGGTTATTATCCCACCCTTTCCTTCTTTGTCTCCATCACAGATTCTTCTTCCTCTATCTACTGTTTGTATGACAAAGTTCAACGGTTCTGTATTTGGCCTTCTACCTGTCTCACTGGGTTATTTCGACCATTCCAATGACTTTAGTCACTGCAACTATCTCTAGCCTGTCTTTTCTGTCCTCCAGACCCACGTTGCCTATTGGACATTTCCAACAGTGTCTCACAGACATCTCAAAATCTCAAAAGTGTCCAAAGGTGAACTCATTGCCTTTCTTCTCAAATGTAATTCTCCTCCTTCACACTATTTTGATGAAAAGCATCCATCTGATCTGCTCACAAGAACCCTGAAGATTCTAGATGTCTCCCTGTTGCCACCTCCCACCTGCACCGAACATCCAATAAGTGACCAGTTTTGTGTTAATTTTAGAAACCAAGTAGCATATCTCCAGTTTTTTACCTTCTCTCTACCTCCACAGTTTCCTCATTAATTCAGGCCATCGTCATCTCTCATTCAATTACTGTAATGACTGCTAATTAACAGTCACTCTCCCTTTCTCTCTTTTTCCCTTTCACTCTCTCTCTTCTTTAGTACTTCCTTGACAATTCCACCAGAGTGAAAAATGCAAATCTGACCATATTATTTCCATATTAAAATGTTGTTCTATTAATTATTGACAAAAAGATGTGGAAATCTCCTACTATAATTGTAAATTTGTTCATTTTTCCTTGCAAGAGTGTTGAAGTTTCCTGAGGATATGTCTGTATTTTGTTTGTTTCTGTAAGTTTTTCTTCACTTACTTTTAAGCGCCATCATTGGGAGCAGGCATGTTTAGAAAAATTATGTCTCTTTGGTGAACTGACCTATTTATCATTATGAAAATCCCTCTTTATCTCTGGTAATACTCCTTGTTTTAGAGTCTACATTGTCAGATGTAAATATAGCTACACGAGGTCTCTTCTGATTGGGGTTTGCATGGTATATTTTTTTCCATCATTTTACTTTCAACTTAACCATGTTGCATTTAAAATAAAGTTCTTACAGAGAGCATATTATAGTATTAGTGATTGTTTTTTAGCTATTGCTAATTACTATTAGTAATTATTTTTAATCCTCTCTGACAATATCAATTTTTCTTTGGCATGTTTATTTCATTTACATTTAGTATAACTATTGATATGGTTTGATTGAAGTTTAACATCTTATTTTTATTTTTCATTTGTTTCCTTTGATCTTACTTTCCTGCTTTCTTTTAAATTAATCTAGTATTTTTTTAGTATTCAATTTTACATAACCTGTTGAATTTTTATTTTATTTTTTAAGTAGTTGCTCTAGGGACGAAAATACGCACCTTTAACCTATCATATTCTATCTTGAATTAATATTATTCCTCTTCATGTATAATGTAGGAAGCTCACCAAATTATAATTCCATTTATCTTCATTTCATCATTTTTTATGATTCTTATGTATATTACTATTACATGTTATAAACCCTACAATATAAATGTTGTTTTTGTTTTAAGTAGTCAAATGTCTTTCAAAGAAATTAGAAGAGAAAAAAATTAGAAGCATATTTACCTCCTTATTTACCATTTTCAATAGTTTCCAATTATTCCTGTAGATCTAAATTTCCAAATAGTATCAGTTTTCTTCAGACCAAAGAACTTCTTTTAGCATTTTTTGTAGTGCAACTTTGATGATGACAAATTCTCTCAGCTTTCATTTATTATTTACTCATTTATTTTAAAATGTATGTAATTCACCTTCATTTTTGAAGGCTATTTTTGCTGGATTTAGGATTCTAGATTGACATTATTTTTTGGTTGTTTTCTTTTAGTACCCTAAATATGTCAATCCATTGTGTTCTGGTTTGCATTTCTCTTAATGAGATTTTTTACTCTCCCACCTCCCTGACTCCTTTCAAGATTTTTCTCTTTACCTTTGGATTTCGGTAGTTTGACAATGGTATGCTAGGTGCATTTTCTATGAATTATTCCACTTGAGATTCACTGAGCTTCTTTAGTTTGTAGCTTTTTGTATTTTTAAACATATAAGAAAAAATTTCAGTCACTTAAGTTTTCTTTTTTTTTTCCTTCACCATTCCGTCTTTCCTCTCCTTCTGGGACTCCAATTACATGTGTATTTGACTGCTGGATATTGTTCCACTATCAATGGAACAATGGAACAATAGGTCAACTAATACTCTGCTTGGTGTACTTTTTCTCTTTTCTTTTCTCTCTATGCTTTACCTGGGATAAGTTCTCTCGATCTGTCTTCAAGGTCACTAATTTAATTATTTTGCTGATTTCCCTGTAAAACCCATCTATTTTTTCGTATGTTGTGTTTTTTAAATATATAATTTCTATCTGTTTTTTCTTATATTTTTCATTTCTCCACTGAAATTACCCATCCATTCATCTATTCTTCCCATCTGTCCCTATTTGAGATGTTTTAAATTCTTTTCTGTTAATTCTTGTATCTGGGTCATCAGTGGTCTAATTCAGCTGATGTTTTTCCTTGGTTCTGAGTCCTATTCTTGCCTCTTCACAGGTTTGGTAATTTATTATTTCATCCTAGAAATCACATAGAGAAGAAAAGTGAGAATTGAAGAATAACACTAGTTTTTTCCTTGAGAAATTTCAAGTTCTTCTCTCGTCTATTGGCTAAAGTGAGGAAGTGATTATTTAGATTTCAGCAAGGGTCCATTTGAACGGGACTGAACTACAGCTCACCTCTTGTCAGCCCAAGCCCCCACCTCCAATTTCCTAAGGAAGGGGTAGTCTCTTTGTGCTAATTAAGATTTGATTTGGGATCCCCTGTAGCCCCTTTGGGTTTCTCAATTTCAGGTATAAAGAGAGTGTGGTAGATGAGACAGATGGAATGATTTCTTTCTGCTTATCAGTCCTGCCTTCACTTCCATTTTTCTTAGAAAATTTGGGGTGGGGTAGAGAGGATTGCTGTGTTGAGAAGTTATTATTGTACTTGATGGTATTTCAGACTCCAATACTTCCCATCTATTGCCACCATTGCCAGTAGCTCTGTTGGCTTTGTCTCCACCCAGTTAAGCAGACTTGAGCAGCCTTCTGCTCTCCCTGTATTCAGACCATTCAGGACTCACTGCTTTCTTAAGAAGGGCTCCTGTCTCTGGAAATAAGTTCGTCAAAAGTTTTTTATCTCCATTGTTCTTCGATAGTCCCACATATAAGTATGATTTTTATATTATCCGTATTTCTTTGGTGTTCCCATGGAGCTAAGGCCTTCCATGTCCTAATTGGAAACAGAAAGTGCTTACAGAACTTTTAAGCATCTTTTTAGACTCTGTTCAAATTTACTTCTTAAAAGTCTTTACTGACTTCTTATTTGAAACTAATTCTTCTATTGTGGCTCCTGTATACAACCCTATAATATCAGCTGTGATACTTTAGAGTACCTAGTTGTTTTCAGGATTTATCCTTCTACAGGATAATAAAATATTTGAGTCCAGGGGCCACATTTTGTTCATTCATTTAATGCCAATAAGTAGTGTAGATTTGGCCTCACAAGAGATATGTAATACATGTTTGTTGAATATGCCATATTTTCTATTGCCTCCATGACCTTGAACATGCTGGGCTGGGTGGTCCCCAACACATGAAATTCCCTTCCTTTCCTTTGCCTGGAAAACTCCAGCTTGTACTTCAACATCCAGCTCAGTCACCTCTTCTCAGTCAGACTTTCCCAATCCTCTTTCAGAGCACTTACCACATTGTATGGCAATTTTAATTATTTCCCCACCTCTAGCCCCAGAGTGCAAGTTATGAAAAATAGTAGAAGGGAAGTAGCTAAGTGTGGTTGAAAGAACATTGGCTTCAATCTCAGACAGACTGGGGTTTAAATAGACTGGGTTTGTACTTAATAGTTCTGAAATATTTAGCAAGTTTCCCAATTTTTCTGAAACTGCATATCTTAAATGCCTGACATGTAATTGGCACTCTGTAAATGGCAATTATTATCCTTGCGAGGTATTAAAAAATATTTGTTGCTAGTGAGTAGTCACAAAATATTTATTGAATGAGTGAGTGAATGAATGAACAATAGCTGTCGTGATTCAATTAAACTTTCAGCAGCTTTAGATTTTACTTGGATTATCTCTGTGAATTTTTCTTGTATCTGAGATTTGCTCATTCTCATCAGTTTAACAAAGGCTGTTAATTAGCTGCTGCTGTACAAGGTTTGAATGAAGCCATGCTGACCTGTGGTAATACTGTGCCTATTTAAGAACAATTTAATATCTGGTGTCCCACATGTCCTCAGATTTTCTTAAAAAGTTGCAAATATCAGATATCTAAAACTAAACTTTCTTTCATGCGCTATTATAATTTTTTAGACAAAAAAGAGTTTGTAGTAAATACCAACCAGTAGTGATAATAAATGCTCATTAAATCTTTATATACTTGATTATACATGTTACATAATAAATTCACTAGATATAGGAAATATTTTCTAGCTAATATAACATGAATGTCATAATTTATGGCTCATAATTTTAAAATTCAGAAAAATCCACACTGAATATTTTTCTGAAGGATTAGAGATTTTGTATTTTCTGTAGTAAAAGCATATTATTGACTATTATCTGGTCCTTCAGAGACTCTTATTCCTTTTTATCTTTGCTGTAGACTGACAATAGTATATCTGACATTTCAAGATAAAATAAATTTGCATTTCACAGTTATAGTCAAGCCATCCGTTTTCATTGTGATAAAATATTGAAAAAGAAACAAACCCAGTAAGATATCCTGACACATCCACATTTCTGAAACATAAACAAAATGAAGAATTTGAGAGCCCACAAATCAGTTTTCCATTGTAGAGATTCATGATCTGTTATCTTGCTTGACTGAACAGCTCTATGACTGAAGAAGAATTAGAGCTCGTTCACTTTTTCCCCTTCTTGTAGCACATTCACGAAACAATGTGCGGGAATGTAATGGGTACACTACCAACCATGTGGATTTTTCTCTTGTACATCAGGATGCACCAGCCCAAACGTGCTTTGTTTCTTTTCTCCCCAACACCTCTGCTTTATTTTCCTACTCTGCAATTTGCAATTTGCTGAGCTTAGACTCATTCTTATTTTACATGCAAACACAACATTTTTTTTTTGCCAGTGAGTTTCAGTATTTTGAAAACCACATATGATTTCCCCCCCCCCAAATGCTGCTGATTCAGCAGGGCGTTTTTCCTTTCGAAAGGCAAAGCCATTTCGAGTGAAAGTTCTCCTAAAGATGATTTGTTTTTCCTTAGCCTTATAAGTTTTGTCATCGTCTGCATTTCTCTCAGCATAAAAGGCTCCCTCCTGCCTTTCCCTTTTATTTATCGTCTGCTGTACTAACAATAGTTTTCCCGGAAGCAGGGAAATTTCTTACCCTCTGACTTCTTGCTGGTCAACACAACTCTTCACTTTGACATGTTACATTTGGGAATGAAATATTAATGTATGAGACTAGGCAGTGTTTCAAGGAAGATAAAGTAAGGAAATAACACATATCTGATCATTTTCTTGTCACCTGAAAAAGAAAAAATGTGTATGTGAGTGTGTGTATGTTGGAATGGGACAGGGAGTAATTTATTTATTTTCAAAAGAGCATCATGGGCCATCCATACAGTATTTATGAGGTGACGTGTATCTTTGCAAACCTAGGGCAGTGCTCTTCCTTATTCAAATGGAACTGAGCAATTCAATTGGTGGCTGAAGAAAAAAAACTGAAAAATGCAAAGGAATTGGAACTAGGGAAGACAAGTGAGTTGTAGGAGAAGTTTGTGGAAAGGAGCCAGATTTTTACCACCAAGAATCTCTGTCCTTAACTAATTTCTCATCAGTTCTGCAGACGAGTAGCTGAGTTTTTCATGTTTATAAATGAGATACTCATGGATTTAATGATTAGGAAAGGAAAAAAAAAAGGTAAGCAGTGTCGAGCTCACTGTGTGAGACCAGTGCACAGTGCCCTTCTCCCTGGTCTTTCCTCACCACCAACAACCAGACCGGACATTGTAGTGATATTGAAGTCCTGTGAGAAGCAGAGACAAATGGTGGTAGTTTAAATTCCCTGAAGTAATTTTGCTATATCTCAGCCTTCAGCACTCTTTGCTCTTAGGAAGTAAAGGGCAAGAAAAATTGCTAATGCAATTTTTTCCAATTAAAATGTTCATTGACAAAACCTTAAAGACAGTAGTGTATCACCATCATGGCATTTATTTTGAAAGGACTTTGTTGTTTGTACACTCTCCTTCATAAGTCATAAATGTTTATATCATGCCCAGGCATTCATGACTAGTTTCAACAAAACTAAGCAAAACAAAAGGGGCTGCTACTTCTTAAAAATATGTCAAATCTGGGTATAAAAATGTAACAAAAATCTCTAGGTTTGTGAACCCCAATTTTAGCCGCTTATTTGAAATTGTGTATGTCTATTTGGATATTACTTTGACATAAAAATAAATATATATAAAAATAATATTTCTTTGCTATTCAAATAAAATATGTTTCAGGGGCCAGCCCCATGATGTAGTGATTAAGTGTGGCATACTGCGCTTCAGCAGGCTGGGTTCGTGGGTTTGGATCCTGGGCGCAGACCTACACCACTTGTCAACCATGCTGTGGCGGCAACCCACATACAAAGTAGAGGAAGATTGGCACAGATGTTAGCTCAAGGCTAATCTTCTTCAGAAAAGAAAATGTATGTTTCAAATATGACTGAATTAAGATTCTCATGGGACTTCTTAATAGCATATTTCTTCAAAATTTGGTTCATGGACTATTTGCATCAGAATTATCTAGAGCAGGACTTCTTAAATTATGTGTGATGAATGAGGTCTCTTTTCTCCCCTTACTCTGTGGAGGACTGAAATTTTTGCTCTATGCTCTGTCCAATGAGGCAAGTCCACTAATCACAGGACTTGGATGTTGCAACAATGTCAGATTGTTCAGAAAGTTTCTAGTCCCTTACTCTCATCTGTACTTCTTTCTTCCAGGACTGGTAACCAATAGTTTGCAAACTTGCACTGGTCCTCAAAGCACAGCTACTCACCTCCTTTGAGTAGCACTGAATTAGCGGAGTGGTGAAAGTCTTAAATAATCAGAACTCTTGAGATGGGTCTTAAGGATTGGCATTTTTAACAAGTTCCCAGGTTATGTTTATGCACCCTAAAATTTAAGAACCATTGCTTTTGGGTAAATCTAAACATTGTCATTGCTCTCTATCACAAATCCATGGAACCTAATAGCAATTACACTATAGAGCAAAAGGATTTGTGACAGGGAATTTGCTCCACAGCCAAGCTCTTGGTTTCTTCCCCCACAGTCACTTTACTTCCCTCTGATAGTTCCTGCATTCATCTTTCATCATCTAAAGACCCCTATTCTCTCTGCCTATTAGACAAATTTGTTTTTGTTTTTGTTTTGTTTTTGTCTTCCTTGGCTTTCAAACATTGTATCAGATGATTTACCTCTCCCACTTCTGCATTTGCTTCACTTATTTTTTTCTGCCAATTCTGGCCATTAGCCTTGCTCTAAGTTCAACCTTATCTGTGTTATATTTTAATACATACTTTCTCCCTCAGTGATTTTATTCATTGTGATGACTTCCCTCTGTCACCTCTATATTAACAATTCCAGTTTTTCCAATTTTAATGCAGTGTTCTTTCCACTACTCCACTCTGCCTATAAGATTATCAACCTTAAAACTCCTTTCTTCCTCTCATTTCTATCTCTGCCAATGCTAATAGCCTTCTGCCTCATGCCTTGAAAATGGCTACATAAGCTACATTCTGCAGAATTCCATTACTTGCCATTCAGGTATACTTCAAAGTGAAAGTGGTCTCCCGGAGTTGTGCACAATAATAGTCCTGATTCTTTCAATCACCCAGGCTTGCAACCATGCAGACAGACTTTGTTTCTGTCATCATTCATTTATACATTCAACAACAGAACCCAGTTGGGAGCAGCTGACATAGACCCAGGGAAATGCATCCTGCAGCATCAGCTTCACTGCAAGACAGCGTAGAGTAGAAAGCAAAGATGGATCTGAGGGCTAAGAGGCCCAGTATCAACACGCCAGCTTAGATACATTCAAGAACTGTATTTTTGCATGGATTACTTTGGGCTCTATTAAGAAGAAATTTTGCCAGGAAAACAAGGAATTCTGAAATCCTGCCATGGCAATTATCTTCCTCTTCAAGGGATCCCTGAGAGTAACATATGAAGAAGCAAAAGCAAAACAAAGGAATACTTATTTTAACTGAGGTTTACACTCAAGCTCTATAGTAGAACTCCAGAAGCGAGAGTGAACCATGCAGAAGGCTCCTTATCTACCAAATAAGCCAAACCCTCAAACCAGAGCAGGCCACATGGCTTTCTCTCTTAATTCTATATCTTGCATTCACCCTTCCAAATTTGTAACTTATGATATGTATGGACAAAGAGGTAAAATGGGCCAAAATCAAAGAGTGAGAGATATAAAGAAAAGAAAGTATATGCCTCCATATGGTAAATCTGCCTTAAGCTGCCTCCTGGGGTGAGCCTCAGGCCAGGCCAGTATATCTCCACTTAGTAACCATGTGAAAAAGGAAAGATGAGAAGGATGACAGGGTCATGGTAAGGGAGGAGGCCCTGGCGCTCTCCTCAGTTCAGCTTGTATTGAGTGGAACAGAAGGGAGAAGGTGGGACTACACAAAGCAAAGTTGACCTTTTAGCCTTTTCAAAACCTCTTAAACATGACCCAAATCAGTCTTCTACACTCTAGAGTTGGGAAGAGAGGGGCAGATCTTTCTCTGTGCCTGAGCAAAGGGGGCACAAAGGAAAAGGAGTCATGGTGCCTGCTCCAAGGAAGCTGAAGGACAAAGGCGATTGGAGGAAACCAACCGGTAATTGTTACCATTGCTTTCTGCAGGGTCTGGCGTGGGCGTGGTATGTGCTTTACAAAGGCCATGCATAGGTTAATTGATACTGTCATAAAAATAAGAAAGTAAAATGCTTACTACTTCTCAATATTTATTATTGTGGAACCACATTGATATGTCATGCTACCCAGACCAAATATAACCTGGAATTGGATACTTTTAAGTATATCTTTGTCAATATTACCTTGAACAAAGGTGTCCAGCACACAACATCAGTGTGTATGGTTACAAAACTCACCAACTATAGGGCTTGCTGCTATTTTGTGTATGCAGTCTCATCTTCCCAATTCTTTATTGGCTGAAATACCAATAACAGAATATATTACCCTTTGAAAACATGAGCTTAACTAATGTTAAAGGGTATTGTCTGAGTGATACTTACATTGTGTAGGAGTTTGGAAAAAGGTAGCCTAGAAACAGTTCCCCAGTTTTTTTCTGATCATAACAATATTCTTGCATCTATTATAGAATATAGATTCTCAGGCCTCCTGGAGCTTCTGAGTCAGTAAATATGATGTGGGGCCGGGAAATTGGTGTTTTTAACAAGTACCCTAAGCGAGTCTTATGATTAAGAAACACACCTGTAAGGTATCTTTCAACTCTAATATTCTACAATCCTATTGTAATCACCCAGACCGCAAGAAACATATCTTTAATGGCTGTTTCTGAATTATCTTTGCACTGAGAATAGAGAGGGTGTTCAGTATTGATTTAATTGATCACTGGGGACCATTTTGACAGATTCTCAGTCTTCAATTCATGTGCACAGTTTATAGCGAGTGGTGTTTTGGATATTGACTTGGAAGTGAGAATGTATCGTTAGAAACAAGATTGCTGTAATTTTCAAAACTCTTCACAGTTTACACAGTATTTTTATTCTGTGTTCTCCAGGGAACCTCATCACAACTTGATAAAGTTGTTAAAGCACCATTATTGATATTTTACATATGTGATACTCATGGATGTTAAGAACCTGCTCCTTTTCTACTCAGCTACTACATGTGGAATTAAGATTCAAATTCAGATCTTAGGATTCTTTACTCTATGATCTTTCCATGGTACCAGGCTGCTTTTCTAACACTGGCATTCCTGTCTGTTCTTATTGTACACCCAACAAAAGAGAATTCACTACCTTATTCCTGCATGAAAAGACCAGTATTGCAGGTGAAATCAGCTAGTACCAAAATTGATAACTATTATATACAAAACGTGAGACCAAAAGCAGAACATTTAAGAACACTATCTCTTCCTAAGGAAAGAATTTTAGTAATCCCCAATGAGGCAAAGAAAATGCCCATCTAGTCCAAAAAGAGATAAATCCCTAAATCTCATCATTTTTCCACCACAATCTTGGCCTTCATTCTTCTAAATGGCATGAGTAACTGGTGCCTTTTTGAGAAGGCTGGGGAATGAACCTTAGGGAGTCAGTAAGAAAATTTTAGGCCCCCCCTTCAGAGGATGAATTCATTGGAATTAGAGGGATAATTGAACCAGGGGCTAGTTTCAATATGCCTCTATTTCCTTTGATGGCTCAAGACTGAGAACTAACTGATGGCAAGGTCCCCATCTTCTTTGTCCTTCCCTTAGGGTGGTACTTCCACAGATGACCCTTGGACCATTGCAGGAGCTTGTAAAATGTATAGATTATTGAGATCAACTTAAAATAGACAAGATCAGAATTTCTAGGATTGGGTCCTTGATATTTATGCACACCTAAGTCAGAAATTCTGCCAGAGAGAGATTAACCTGTTTGTATGTACAGGTACAAACTTCTTTTAGGAACTAGTTCCCCAAGTACACGTCAGATTTTGGGTGGCTTTCTGTAGCACCTATTAGAATGGATCAACGTTAATGAAGACTTGCTTATTTGGGTCACATAGCATTTTGGTTCAGAGGAGTTGCGATATCAGATGTTTACCTTTCCTCTTGACAGAAGAAAAAACATGAGTTTGAGAGATGAAAGGACAGAGCAGTACTTTTTACCAGTACTTTATTTTCTGTTTAATCTTGTTTATCTGCATATTTTTGGAAAATAAGGAATGATATTCTTTGACAGTTTTATTAAATCCTAAATTATGTTCATGTGCATATGGCTTGTTTTTGATGCAATTAGAAAAGCAAATAATGCTTAAGCCAACAATTTCCAAACAATTTCCAGTGGAAATAAAAATTTTTTAAGTCTTCAAATAGCAAATATTGCTTAGCCATAAGCTATATAAAGACTGAGGGAAAAGACAAAAAAAGAAAGTTGAGAAACACTTTAAAATGTTAAGTTATAGTACAACTCCACCCAATGGATTTCTGTTGAATTTCACTTGTGTTGAGAAACACTATAAACACTAGATGCCACCTGAATTTGTATTTGATCACAAACAGATGATCACAATTATGTGAAAAATAAATGATTAGTGATATGGATAGGGAAAGGGTTGGAAGAAAATACAACCAGATATAAAGAGATTTTGATAGGTGTGGAAAACGTGGAGTGAATATATTTGCTATTTTAAAAATATTTTCCACATTTTCATATATCTATCTGGCAATATCTCTATATCTCTATACATGAAAACTTAATAGCAAAAAAGGTCAATAAGCATCATTTTTAAAAAAATGAGAAATATTTCACAAAGTGCCAATGGGCAGTTTTCTGGGGCCGTCTACATGATTAAAAGGTTATGCTGCTTAGCTCTTGTATCATGTTTTTAATTGGCTGTGACTTGTAATCCAATAGTTCAATTAAAACGGAAGTGAGATAATTGCATTTTACTTCCACCTTTTTCCACTAACTTAGTTTGCTATTATGAGCAAATAATTTAATATCTCTACTTCGGTTCCCTTTTCAATGAAATGAGGACAACCACATTTGCTTTTTTAAAAACTTTAGCATCAAGAATTAATTGAGGCAATGACTGGAAAGAATTGCAAGTACGTGAAGAAAATATTCATTAATATTCTGCAAGAAAACATAATTACTTCTTGGAGCAGTTTAGAAATCTAGCAACCTAACATGTTTTGAAAACTAAACCCAAATAAGTAATGCTAAAAAATAAATAAGATTGTGGTAAAATCAATAAAAATGAATAAAATAAGTGGCAATGGAGATTTGTTTAGTTGAGCATAAGAAATAATTGGATATGCCTTATAAATCAGTTAAAGTTAGGCTTTGGCTGCTTAAAAATTCAAATATAGTGGTTTAAATAAGATAGAAGTTAATTTTTCCTCTTGTATATGAGTCTGTCTAGAGATGGGCATCCAGACTGGCAGGGAGATTGTGTCACTCATGTTCCATTGGTAAGAATTTAGACATATAGCCACACCTAGCTTTAAGAGAGGCTAGAAAATGCAACTCCTAAGTGGTCTACTTTATTAGTGGGAAAGAAGGGTGAAATGGCTTTTTGTTTTGTTTTAGGCTAACTAGCATTCTGCTGGTTATATTTATACTTCGTTTGGTCTCTGAAAACAGTTTGTGAAATCATTGCATCATCCGATGGAAACTATAGCTAACATTTACTCCCTAATTCATCTCATCCCATCCCATTGCTTTAAATTCCATCCGTATGCTGGTGATTCCCAAATTTATATTTCCAGCTTTGATGCCTGCTGGAAATAGACCAGAATGGTAGAGAAAACAGTTTATTCATCCATCCACTTCGATATCTAATGTCTCAAATTTAACATGTCAGGTCAGTTAATGGCACCAACATCCACCCAAAATCCAGAAGCCAGCTTTGATTTCTCCCCTCCACATGAAGTCAATCCTCAACATTTTCACTTTGTCTTTCTTTCTGTAATAAAAACCCTGAGTTTTATCTGGGCACCTGGTGTCCCAGCTGTAGACTACATTTCCAGCCTCCCTTGCAGTCAGGTGTGGTCATATGACTCTTTCCTGTTTAATGGGATATAGACTGAAACCATACCTGTAGCTCTGGGCATGCTGATGAAAGAAGTGGAGTGGCAACTGGAACTTTCATACATTTGCTGGTGGGAATACTTTAGAAAACAGTTTGGCAATCTCTTATACAGCTAAATATAAACTTATTATATGACCTAGCAATTCTACTTCTAGATGTTTACTCAAGATAAATGAAAACATTTACCAAAGAGAAATAAAAACACGTGTCTGCATGAAGACTTGCAAACAAATATTTATAGCAACTTTATTCATAAGAGATAAAAACTAGATACAATCAAATATCCATTAAAAGGAGAATGTATAAACAAACTGTGGTATATCTATCCAGTGGAATAGTTCTCAGCAACAAAAGGGAACAAACTACTGATACACAAATCAGCATAGAAAAATTTCAGAAACCTTATTTTCAGTGAAAGAAGCCTTACGTAAAAGAGTACAAACTGCTTGCTTACATTTATAATGAAGTCTAGAACACAAAAAATTATTCCATAGTGGCAGAAAGCAGATCAGTGGTTGTCTGGGGTTGACTGCAAAGAGGCAAGCAGGAAATTTTGGGGATGATGTGTATTTTCTATATCTTTATTTTAGTGGTAGTTAAAGGTACATACATTTGTCAAAACCTATTGACTGTAAACTTAAACTGTGTGTAATTTATTGTATGGACATTATGTATACCTCAATAAAGTGGAGTAAAAGAAAAGATGGCCTGATTTATAGTACAAATCAAATGGTAACAATAAAAAATCAATCATGTTGGAAAGAAGCAATTCTCAGAAATAGAAATACAAATGGCCATTAGAAACTGTTCAGACTCACTATGAAGTAAATGCAAATCTAAGATATTATTTTCATATATCAATTATTAAAAAAACAGAGGATTCTGGTTTCTGGTCTGGCATGTGAAAAGCGTGGAAGTCACCATTTGGTCCTAACAACAAGTAAAAGGCTGAACGAATTGAAAAATCAACAATGCTTCTTAGATCTGTAAGAGAAGTGAGGTCACAGGGCAAACCACTACCCCCAAATTATAGAGACCTACAGGCAAATACAGAGAATCATAACTTAATCGAACAGAAACCTTGGGAATCAGTGCTAGGGTAGGGAAACCCGAACTATAATAGAAGAATTGCTGGAAGTGCAGTGTGGACAACTCAAAGAGGTAAAATCTCCAGGATGGCCCACTCATTGGAGGGACCCTACACTTTTGTCAGTTTTGCCTCCTGAAGTTCTACTAGGTTCTCACAGTGAATATTAGAGGAAAATCTCCTCATACTTCTAGCAGGGAAATGGGGAAAGGGACAATTTTGAAATATGCCAGAGCATTCTGTTTTTCTTAACAAGGTCTACCCTTAGGAGAAATTATTTAACCAGCACTTAACCTGCGGGGGTTTTATCAGAGCCTAACTGACTTGGCAGAAGGAAAGTACCCAATCAGCTGGCTCTAGCCATCTTGCCCCACCTAAAGGGGAAGGGAAACCACTGAGAAGCATGTGGAAAGTTCACAGTCCAGAGGCACAGGCTCACCAAAGCACTGAGACCTAATCATAAGACTTGAACGTTTCCTCTCTTCCCACATCTCACTGCAACATTACTAAAGGCCTATTTACAGCAGTTCCTTTTATCCAGTATATCATGTCTAGCTATCAAGAAAAAAATTACAAGACATACTAAAAGGCAAAAAACACGGTCTGAAGAGACAAAGCAAGCATCAGAACCAGACAGAAATGGCACGCATGTTGGAATTGTTAGATCCGGAGTTTAAGACAACTATGATAAATATACTAAGGGCTTTAATGAATAAAGTAAACATCATACAAGAACAGATGGGCAATGTAAGCAGAGAGATGGACATTCTAAGAAAGGAAAAGAGATGCTAGAAATCAAGAACACTATTACAGAAGTGAAGACTGACTTTGATGGGCTTATTAGTAGACTGCACCTGGCCAAGGAAAGAATCTCTGAGCACGAAGGTATCTCAATAGAAACCTCCCAAACTGAAATGCAAATAGAAAAAAGACTAAACAATACAGAACAGAATATCCAAGAGCTGTGGGACAACTATAGAAGGCATAACATATGTGTAATGAGGATTCCAGCAGGAGAAAAAAATAGAGAAAGGAACAAAAGAAATATTTGAACAATCATGGCTGGGAATTTCCCCAAATTAATGTCAGACACCAAACTACAGATCTAGGAAGTTCAGAGAACACCAAGCAGAATAAATGCCAAATAACTACTGGAGGCATATCGTTCTCAAGTTATAGAAAATCAAGATAAAAAAAATCTGAAAAGAAGCAAGAGGGAGAAATACCTATAGAGGAGCAAAGATAAGGATTATATTGATTTCTCCTTAGAAACCATGCAAGCTAGAAGAAAGTGGGGTGAAATATTTAGTGTTGAGGAAAAAACTCCACCAACCTAGAATTCTGTACCTTTAAGAGTTAACCTAGAATTGTCTTTCAAGAGGAAAGGAGAAATGAAGACTTTCTCTGACAAACAAAAATTGAGGGATTCATTTCTAGTAGATTTGCCTTGAAAGAAATATTAAAAGAAGTTCTTTAGAGCAAAGGAAAATGATATAGGCCAGAAACAGATCTACAAAAAGAAAAGAAGAGCATCAGAGAAAAGTAAGTGAAGGTTAAAAGAAAAACTTTTATTTTTCTTATTCTTAATTAATTGAACAGATAACAGACATCATTTTGCTCAAAATGATAATAGTAACAATGTGTTCAATCATGTAAGCTTATGTATATTAAATATATAATATATTTGTATAATAAATACATATATTTGCTTATGTATGCTTATGTATAAACGAAATGCATGACAGCAATGATTCAATGAAAGTAAGGGAGGAATTCAGATTACTTTGTTATTATAAGGTATTCACACTACCCATGAAGTGGTATGTGTTATTTGAAAATGGACTTGGGTTAGATGTAAATGTATATTTCAAACTTTAGAACAGTCACTAAAAAACAGAAAAAAAGATATAATTGATATACTAATAGAGGAGAGAAAATGGAATCATATAAAATGCTCAACTAAAACCATAAAAGGCAGAGAGTGGAAGACAAAAATAGGAACAAAGAACAAGAGCAACAAATAGAAGAAAGTAATGTGTATCAGTTTAAAAAGTATTTTACAAGAATTTGTCTCCTAAATAAGTGAGTATAACAGTTTCACTGAAATCTCATCAGTATTAACTACTGACTTTTTTCCACTAATAAAATAAAATAGCACCTTATTTTAATTTGCACTAATAGATGTATAAAAAGCATTTGACAAAATCCAAAAGTCATTCAGGATAAAAACTCTAAGTAAACTAGGAATAGAGGGGAACTTCTTCAACTTGGTAAAGATATCTATAAAAAACCTACAGTTAACATTATACCTAATGGTGAGAAAGTTGAAGCTTTCCCACTAACAGTTTAAAAAGCAAGGATGTCCTCTCTCATTGCTTTTCAACATTGTACTGGAAGTCTTAGCTAGTGCAATAGGACAAGAAAAGGAAATAGAATATTTACATATTAGTAAGAAGAAATAAAACTATCTTTGCAGATGACATGATTGTGCAGAAAATGTGAAAGAATTGACCAAAAAAAAACCCCTTGGAACTAATAAGCAATTATAGCAAGTCTGCAGGATACAAAGTTAATATACAAAACTCAATAGCTTTCCTATATAGCAAAAACACAAGTGGAATTTGAAATTAAAAACACAATACCATTTATGGTAGCGCTCCAAAAAATGAAATACTTATGTATGAATCTAATAAAATACAAGATCTACGTGAGGACAAGTACAAAACTCTGATTAATGAAATCAAAAAAGATCTAAATAAATGGAGAGATATTCCATGTTCATGAATAGAAAGACAATATTGTCAATATCTCAGATCTTCTCAATATGATCTATAGATTCTATGCAATCCTAATCAAAATCCCAGCAAGTTATTTTATGGATTTTGACAACTGATTCTAAAGTTTGTATGGAGTGGCAAAAGATCCATAATAGTCAAGTGTATATTAAAGAAGAAAAGCAAAGTTGAAAGACTGACACTACCCAGCTTCAAGACTTACTATAAAGCTATAGTAATCAAGACATTGTGGCATTGGTGAAAGAACAGACAAGTAGATCAATGAACCAGAATAGAGCTGAGAAATAGACCCCCCCAAAATATAATCAGCTGATCTTTGAAAAAGGAGCAAAGACAATATAATGGTGAAAAAATTCATCAAATGGGTTTCGAACAACTGGACATCCACATGCAATAAAGTGAATCTAGGGGCCTGGCCCCGTGGCTGAGTGCTTAAAGTTCCATGCACTCTGCTTCAGCAGCCTGGGTTCTCGGGTTCAATCCCTGGCATAGACCTACTCCACTTACCAGCCACATTGTGGAGGTGTCCCACATACAGAAATGTAGAGGAGGATTGGCACAGACGTTAGCTCAGGGCAAATCTTCCTCAGCAAAAAAAAAAAAAAAAAAGAATCTACACAAAGACCTTATACTTTCTATAAAAATTAACTTAAGATAGATCACAGACCTAAGTGTAAAATGCAAAAATGTAAAACTTCTAGAAGACAGCATAGGGAAAAATCCAGATGACTTTGTGTTTGGTAATGACTTTTTAGATACAGTACCAAAGGCAGTATCCATGAAAGAAAGAATTGGTAAGCTGGACTTCATTAAAATTAAAAAGTTCTGCTTTGCAAAAGACATTGTAAAGAGAATGAGAAGACAAGCCACAAAGTGGGAGAAAATATTTGCCAAATACATCTGATAAAGGACTGTTACCTAAAATATACAAAGAACTCTTTGAACTCAACAATTAGAAAACAAGCAACTCAGCCGAAAAATGGGCCCAAGACCTTAACAGAGAAGACACCTCACCAAAGCAGATATTCAAATGGCAAATAAGCTTATGAAAAGATGCTCCACATCATATATCATCATGGAAATGCAAATTAAAACAGATAAAATACCACTGCACACCTATTAGAATGGCCAAAATCCAGAGCACAGACAACACCAAATGCTAACAAGGATGTAGAGAACAGAAACTCTCATTAATTGCTGGTGGGAATGCAAAATGGTACAGCTACTTTGGAAGACAGTTTGGTGCTTTCTTACAAAACTAAACATACTCTTACCATGTGATCCAACAATCATGCTCTTTGGCATTTACCCAAACCAGTTGAAAACTTATGTCCACACGAAAACCTGCACACGGATGTTTATAGTAGTTTTATTCATAATTGGCAACATTTGGAAGCAACCAAGATATCCTTCAGTAGGTGAATGGATAGATAAACTGTGGTACATCCAGACTATGAAATATTATTCAATGTTAAAAAGAAATGAGCTATTATGCCATGAAAATATGTAGAGTCACCTTAAATGCACATTGCTAAGTGAAAAAAGCCAATCTGAAAGGCTACAAACTGTATAATTCCAACTATATAACATTCGGGAAAAGCACAACTATGGAGACAATAAAAATGTCAGTGGTTGTTAGGGGTTAGGGGGAGGAAAGGATGAAATGGGAGAACATAGAGAATTTTTAAAGCAGTGAAAGTACTCTGTATAGTAGTAAAATGGTGGATACAGGACATTACATATTTATTCAAACCCATACAATGTACAACACCAAGAGTGAACCCTAATGTAAACTATGGACTTTGGATGATAAGGTTTAATGTAGGTTCATCAATTGTAATAAATGTACCACTCTATTGGGACATGTAGATAAAGGGGGAGGATATGCATGTCTGGGGGCAGGGAGTATACAAAATCTCTTTACCTTACGCTCAAATTTGTTGTGAACCTCAAACTTGCCTTAAAAAAAGTTTATTAAAAACAAAACAAAATAAAATAGCCAAAAAAGGGTGTACCTTCACTTTCCCATTGCTCGTTTCTTGTACGAATCTCACTGGCTTGAATGCTAGCTTGATGGCAGGAACTGGGTCAATCATCTTATACCATTAAACGGAAGTCAAGTACGAAGGCAGAACAACACAACAGAAGGACCCTGGGCTCCCTTTACTATGGAGACTCCATTAATTCTGGATTGCCTGCACTTAAATGCTAAGTGAGAAAGCAATCAATATCTATCCCATTTAATCTACTGTTGTGTTGGATCTTGTCAAAGCAGCCATCTTGTATCTTAACACAATGATTATGTCCTTAATACAATCATTTAGTGATTGTCTTCCTTGGACTATTGCATTAGCCTTCTCACATATCTCTCTGTCTACTTTTAGACTCATATGTCCAATCTCCTCTGGTCACCAATGTAATCTCTTAAAAATATGAATCATTTCTAATTCCTCTGCTTAGAACTCAGTCATAACTTCCTATATTAATTGGAATAGGATCCAAATCCCTTATTTTGGCCTTCATCTCCTATCTTCCTGCCTACCTCTCCATGTAGTCTTATCTCCTCTTTCCCCTTATTCACCACATTTAAACCACACTCTAATTCTTTCTATCCCAGGACACTTATATTCCTCTTCCAGAACCATGTCAGATCTGCCTGTGGCTCCTTATGCATTATGGGCTCATTGCAAATGTCACTTCCTCAGACAGGTTTTTTTGTGATTATTCTACCTAAAATAGAATCCTAACCTAGGAAAATATCTTTTTTGTTGACTTGTTTTATTCTTTTCGTGGAGTAAACCAAAATTGGTTTATGTGTATATCATATTTTTTCCCAATAAAATACAAACTCAATTAAGACAAAGGATTTGTCTGTGTTGTTCAATGTTCCACTCCCAAAACAATACCTGGTATATGGTAATTACTTAATAATATGTGTTAAATGAATAAATGAATGTTCCCTAATTGTGTATTTTGCATCATTTTTTATTCTATCTTCAGTCCCATGATTACTGTGGACCATCCTTTGGTCGTCAGCCTCTCATCTAATCAATTCCAAGGCCACTGATGAATTTCTCAGTGCAAATATTGGATTCTTCACTTTCCTTTAATCTCGCTTCCTCTATCTATACTAGGCCACTAGTATCTTCCAGACTGTAGCAATGGCCTCTTAATTAGTCTCTCCTTTGCCAGAGTTGTATGACACCCCCTTCTTTTCTTCCCTCTTCTCTACTTCTCCTAAACCCCTTTCATGTTTCAGTAACGCTGGAAATTTTTAAATTCTCTAAACTTGCTATATTCTAATTCACAGAGAGGAAGTTTGCATATGCTTTTTTTTCTACCCAGAAAACTCCCTAATTTCACCCACCCCTCAAACCAGTCTAGAGCTCCTACTCAACCATCTAGGCCAAACCTAGACTTGGCATCGCTTATGCTGAGAAGCCGTTCTTGAGTCCCAACTGTTGGGTTAGTGTCCTTCCTCTGTGCTCTCACAGTACCATGTTCTTATACAGTTCTAGCAGTTGTTATTCTGATTTATTGTTTGTATCTCCTATCTAGACTATTTTTCCACAAGAACAGAGTACAGATCTGTCTTGTTCATGGTTGTAGCCATTATTTACCAAAGTACCTTGGACATAGTAGGACATCAATAAGTATTTGGTAAATGTCTGAATGAGCATCGCCTTCACAAAAGCTAGCTACATCAGATGCATATGGTTTTCTGGTTTAGTGTGAAGATGGGTACATAGGTCATGTTAACTCGCAGTTGGCATAAGAATGGTAAATCTAGTTTGTTCTGTAGTGGAGAGACTTGTGACAGCTCCTTTGGAATGTTTTGGGAGCAACTTCTGCAAAAGTAAGCCTCCTATTATAAAATGTTTCACAAAATCTGATGAAAAAACTGCCCTCGGGGATCAGAACTGTAGGAGAATAAAGTTGATGAAAGAAAATTACTGTCAGACATCTCATGTCAAATAAACCTTGTAACTCTTGTTTTGTGCCTCCCAGCTTGAGTGCATAAGAGAAAAATGCAAATTTTCCAAATGAAGTACAGCTAACAGTGCATAAATCTCAAGAAGACAGTAGGATACACTTATTAAAACTTGGCAAGGATCAGAAATAAATGACTTTTTCTCTGAAATGCCAGCTTTTTTCTTTTTAAGATTAGCTTTTCCCTAAAGCTACATCAATTATAAATAATTGTTCACTAACAAAACTGGCACCGCTAAACTTAAAGAAAATAAACTAAGGAATTAAACTGATTAAAAAATAAACAAGAGATTTTAGCTTTTTTTGAGGGAGAGACTTCAAAAGAATGTCAGATGACTTTCCTATCGTTGTCTATGTAGGAATATTAATTTAAAATGATGACCAACATGGACTAATGTTCTCTGGGAATATACACTCTGGACTTACCTTATAAAGAAAGCTACTTTATGTTACAATTCTTCTGGCAGTCATCTTAGTTAAGATTCTTTGTTCTGCCCAACTGAAACCAAGCTGTGCTAGTTTGAGTAACAAAGGGAAATTTATTTTAAAGATACAAGGGTGTAACGTGGAACTCAAGAGCTGGGATGTAGCTAGTCCTCAGAAAAGGAAAGCTTCCAGAAAATTCCCTTCCTCCTTCCTTCTTTTTTTCCCTTCCTTGCATCCTTTTATCCTTCCTGTGGTCCACATGGCAGAATATTGCTACCCCAAGAATCTCTCTCAGAGTCTCAATTCCACATTCTCACAAGAGAGAATCTGACTATTTCAGTTTGGACTCCTGTCCAATAAACCATTACAAGATGGGCTGGATCCTGCAGGAAAACATGGCTGCCAAGGCTCACAGAATGTTGCTAGGCAACAGTAGGGGGAGAAGGGGCAGATTATTGTGCCCACTATAGTTGTTTATCAATCCTTGGATGGAGTCGAGAAATACTAACCTCTTATTACATTGGAGGCTGTAGTAAAGAATGAAAGAAAATAATGTTATGTTTGAATAAAGTATTCTCTTTTCCCAATGTCTTTCTAAAGATCTCATTCTGTGATCTATCTTCACCTTCTCTGGACCTGTTTACATGAATTGTATGTAGGTGAAATGATATCAGCAACATAAGTTTCAGGAACTGATCCCAGTCCGTCTTTCCGTCCGTCCTTCCTTCTTACCACTGGGTGTAGTTCATGCTTGTCTGCAGTAAATGTATGAATAACACTGAGACTAACTGAGAATCACTTTAATAAATTTATTCAGGTCATCAGGCCCATTTGTGAGACCCTGCAGTACACCGCTGGATTAAAAAGATCAGGTATGGGTTTCATCCCGCTCTACTTTAGAATGCTGGATGAATGTCTCTCTCAAAACCATCTCCTCCAGAGTTTTTTGAAGGGCCCCAGGACAACTTCAGCTCTTCCTTTAGCTTTGGTTCTTATCTATACGCTGATGACATCCTGATATATATGGCCAGCCCCCACCCCTTTCCCAGTAACTAGACTTATATTTTATTACTTCCTATTGCTTTCTCAAATGTGAAAACTTCAAGAGGCCAGCCTGGTGGCATAGTGGTTACGTTCGCATGCTCTGCTTCGGCGGCCTGGGGTTGGAAGGTTCAGATCCTGGGTGCGCACCTATGCACCTCTCATCAAGCCATGCTGTGGCAGGTGTCCCACATGTAAAGTAGAGGAAGATGGGCACAGATGTTAGCCTAGGGCCAATCTTCCTCAGCAAAAAGAGGAAGATTGGTAACAGATGTTAGCTCAGGGCTAATCTTCCTCACCAAAAAAAAAAAAAAAAACCCAAAAACTTCAAAACTGAACTCATTTCTGCACCACCTCCTCAGTCCCCACTCTCTGTGAACTACTCCCTGTTCCTAACCAATCCTATTTCTTCAGTCTCGAATTCTGTTGGAGTTTATAAAATCTCCTTGACTTTATTTCACTTGGCCTGTGCCCTCTGCATTGGTTTATCCCAGACTCATCATTTCTGTCTTGGACTAATATAACCCTATTTTAAACTTATCCCTTGGTCTCTATTTTCTCCTTTTGCTCTATCTTCACATTGCCACCAGAATTACCTTTGAAAGATGCTGCTATAAGCATACAGAGATGATTATTTTTCATTTTAAAGACAATTTGGGAATTTCCATTATGAACAGGGTAATGTCTGAAGGGCTTTCTTTTTTTCTTTGCTGAGGAAGACTAGCCCTGAGCTAACATCTGTGCCAGTCTTCCTCTACTTTATATGTGGGTCACCACCACAGCATGGCTGATGAGTGGTGTAGGTCCACTCCCAGGATCTGAACCCAGAGAACCCGGTCTGCTGAAGCAGAACACATTGAATTTAACCACTACACCCTGGGGCGAGACCCTAAGGGGCTTTTAAATTTGACCACAGCACAGCTTTTCATCTTTATTTCCCTGCCACTTAGACTATGTTTGAACCATCCAGAAAGTCGGACCATTCCACAAACATGCCATGCTCCTGTACCTTGTGAACATAGTACTTGATCCATCACCTATTAATTATTTGTAAACTCTCATTTCCCTCAATAGAGAGTGGGTCCTCAAGGGAAGAGATGCAGTTTGTTCTTCTTTGTACCCACCTTAGGCCAGTGCCTGTGTTAGAGCAGGTGTTGAATAAATGCTAATTAAATGAAGCTTTGCCCATCCAGCAAGGCTATACATTTATTTTTCAACTGGGAAAGAACTGCACATTGCAGGAAGCAGAAATTTGTCATATGTCCTGATGATTTTCTTCCACTTGTGCAACATCAGTAATGATTGCCTTGTGTTATGGAAATTTATTTGCTGAAGAAATCTGCGTCATGGGTGACAGCCAGAAATTATAATACTGAGAAAAATCATAAAGGACAATGTCACCTTCTAGCTACAAGTTTCTTCTCCATTCTTCAGATTTAGTCCTTCAGAAGCATTTAAATATATTTATATCATACTTATTTAGGTTTTTGAGAAATCTTTTTGTAATTTTATGTTGCCTCTAAAGCTCAGCTATCCTTGACAATTTGAAAGTTCCCATATATATGTAACAGATGTTGTATTCAGTGCCTGCCAAGGCATGAAGAAAGTAGATGCTCCATTTCAAACTGAGGCTGCATTGCAGGACTCGTGAAAAGAAGATGGTAGAGGGGACCGGCCCAGTGGCGTAGCAGTTAAGTTCATGTGTTCCACTTCGGCAGCCCAGGGTTCGCATGTTTGGATCCTGGGCACGGACCTACTCACCGCTCATCAAACCATGCTGAGGCCACATCCCACAACTATATACTGGGGCTTTGGGGAGAAAAAAAAAGAGGAAGATTGGCAACAGATGTTAGCACAGGGCCAATCTTCCTAGAAAAGAAAAAAAAGAAGAGAGTAGAAAACTAGTTTTGCAATCCTGAACTTACCACCAACCTCCACCTATAAAAGAGTTTGAAGGGCCAAGAAGTAGCGATTGGAAGAGAACTTTTGGAATCTGATGGTGTGCTATGTGTCCCTTCTTCCTTCAGAAGAGGAAAGCTTGGTACTACAAAATATAATTTCAATAGTTAAGAACACGATGTTCTATAAATATAGAATGTACATGTTACACAGTTTAATTCATTAATTTACCACCAGAATGGTAAAGTTGGTTCAAAAAAATTGGATAGGCTGACTATATATAGACATTGACAAAAAATATTGATGTAAGATTTCTACGTTAGATGCAAAACTGGTTAATGTACTACAAGGTAATAAAACCATAACCTTTGGACTTTTTTAATGTAAAGGACAGAAATTACTTGCATATCTAGATGCAAATCGTATGCAAGATGTAGATGAAAAAACCTACAAATTAACATGTAACTTTACAGAATCAGAGTCTTATGAATAGCAAGTGATAATCACACAAAAGTACATTTCCTAGAGAATAAGATAACCTTTGCATGGTCTCTTAGACAGTATTCTAGTATACCATTGAAAAGACATATAGTTATTCCTTTATTTTATTTCCAAGTTTTGGATAATGTTTGTCAACAGTCCCTGACCGTCATTTCAAGTCTGGTAAGACATATACCAATGGGTCCCTGCAGGTGGGGGCACAGTGGGCGGGTTTTTGACTCTCATCTGAGGAGTAAGAAAGTGTAACTGTTAGATTGGCTGGTTGTTGGTGTATGAGCCAAAGAGAGGTGACTGTATTAGCTGTCCTGCACACCCACAGCATGGCAGGGCAAAGTATGCAAGGGATTTTCTGTAGGTCAGACATGGGGCATGCCAAAATGTAAGAGAAAGTAGATGATTAAAAATTCTGTCCAGAAGGACCACTGAGACCTTGCAGACAGAAGTGAGAGTAATCACTTGATGCCTAGGGACTTGGTAAGCAGAGGTCTGAGGAGAATGTATCCCTGCATCTAGAGGAATGTAGGTAAGAGGTCCCCAGTAGAGGTGGGTGGGGGGTTTCTGGAGAATGGCCTGGTCTTAACGCCTGGCAGTCTCAGTACCAATCAAGTTAGGACTTTTCTGCTTTAGTCCTTATGCTTTCTTGTGATTCTAATGTAGGCACTTAATAAGACTGAAGCAAGAATGGATGATGTGGAACAGAAGCACAAGTCTTTACTAACAGGTCCTTGACTTCAGGCCTTGCTGCATTCAGCGGGCCCAACCACTAAGAAACGGAAAAACTTTAATGCTAAATCACATGCAAAGTTTTGACAATTACATGGGACTGGATACTTTTATTACTCATCTAAGAACTTTCATTACCCATGGGGACCAGAAAGTCCTGAGGCCTGCCACAATTTTCCTCCAGACAGTGGCCTACCAATACAAAATAATGTTACTTAATGAGTTGGGCTTGCTTAATGGAAGTGTGTGTGTGTGTGTGTGTGTATGAGAGAATGTGTCTTTTTAAGCATGACCTGGCACTATCCTTTGAATTCAGTAAGTCTGTGCTCTCGATTTCTTCACTGTGGATGATTTTTATCTCTTTAAATTGAATACCCCTGACTCAGAAAACTTGCGTTCAAATCTTGTCTTCACTCTGGCACAATGAAGCATGAATTTTGCAAAAACCCTCAGGAATACTGTGCTCCTGATATAGACATGGTAAACTATTCACAGAATTGCTAGTATGTCAGTTAAATGCACTCTGCTTCAGCAGAGAGGATGTCATATCTCTAGAGGTGTCTTTGTGTTTACATGTTTCATTTCATTTTGGCATTAATCATGGTTCTGAAAGACAAGCTCTTCATATTTTTCATTTTACTACGTAACTTGGCTCTGCTTTGTTTTGCGTGATTGCACACAAGCTAAGACATTTTCCTAAATATAAGTATGATAATATCCTTTTAATGCTTTTGAAAAGTGCCAGAATATTTTGTACATTATTTTTATGAGTTTGATTTTACTATTGCACGAGTAAATGCATTGTAAGAATTCTTCTTTGAAGTAAAAAAGTGATGTACAGAAGTGATCAGAGGTTTTATGTAAATTACTGCTCTCGATTGGGTCAGAATTGAAGTTTGTTTATTGTCCCTTTTGTCTGGAATGTTCCTCATCCCAATTGCCCCATATCTTCCTCTCTCCCTGCATTCAGAGGCTTCTCTGACCATCTAACCTAAATTTGAACTAATTATTTTTTATTTTTTTATTCTGCTTTACTTTTTTCAAAGCATCTGACATATATTTATATGTTTATTATCCTTCTGCTCCCATCAAAATATAAGTTTGACAATAGAGAGGGGCTGTGTTTTCCTCACTGCAGTATTTTGGGGACCTAGAACATTGGCCTTTCAATAAATATTTGTTGAATAAATGAATGAATGGATGAATGAATGGATGTATGCTGAAAATACCTTTCCTAGTAATTCCAAGAGCATACCTGTCTGGGAAACACAGTTCTGCACAAGAACATTCTAGTATTACATATCCATTTGAAACTTGTCATTGTATTAGATTTAAAGGGAGGAGTTGGTGAATTTATACCATAAGCAGTAAGATAACAACCACCATAGCCACACCACCACCACTACCACTTTTTACTGTCTATTAAGTGCCTACTATGCATCTGACTTAGTGCTAAAGACATAATATACATTGTTATTTACTTTTTCATACTATACCACGTATAGGCTAAGTGTATTGTTATCTCATTTAATCTAGGTTTTATAACTCGCTCAAGGTTACACAGCAGGTGAGTTGTGGCAGAACCAGGACTCAAACCAGGTCTGCCTTAATTTCAAAGCTCAGAGTCATGGCCCTGAGACTACCATTGTCTTTTCCTATCTATGCTGGTTGTAATCTTGCACAACTGACTCTGCCAAGGGAAAACATTAAAGGTATTCTTAGATGCGTATTGGCAGACACATTAATATGGAAAGCAATGGTGCATAGGTTAGTATCTTAACTGTAATAGTTGAGATTATTAGTCCAGTAACAAGATAGATACCATGTGGATCAACATAGTTTTTAGACCACTGACTGCAGAACGAACCACACATCCTACTTGCAGAGATAAAAAAAAAAAAAAAAAAAAAAACTACAGCATATTTAGGAAGCCAAAAATAAGTTCACAAGTGACTCTCTATTTGGAAGAGAAAAGTTTGAGAAGTGTGGCTTGCTTGTATATCTCTCTATCTCTTTATATTACTCTCACACACCCTCATGGGTCATACATCTAGTATAAAAAAAGAGTTCTGGGCTTGGCGAGAGACCTAGATTCTAGCCCTGACTTTGCCTATTGTGACCTTTGATAAGCGATTGAAAAGAGCTTATCTGGGAATTCTGAACTCCCTTTCCTTCCTGAGAACACCCTTTTCCCTCTCCTTTCTCTGTCTCTTTCTGTCTCTCTCTCTCTCTACGGATCCCGAGCTCCCTTGCTCCCTCTGCGGGCCGACGGCGGCAGAACCCGTGGCTCTGGTTGCTATGGGTACCGAGGTAACGCGGTAACCATGGAGACCAAGGCGGAAGCGCTGGGCAGCTAGCTGCGGTCGGCGCAGGGGTCGCGGCCCGGGGTCTCCAGGTGGGTCGGCCGGTTGCCGAAGGCTGCGGCGGGCGGCGGGCCTCGGAGCCGGCGTGGCGGGGCAGCGCGCTGGGTGTGGGCGGTGCGGGGGCCGGTGCGGGGAGCGGGGCCGCAGGGCGGGAGAGGACACTGGGCTCCGGGTGGAGTAGGGAGCGCCGGCCCAGTAGGTGTTTGCAGAGCCCCTGCAATGTGCCTGGCACAATCCCCCGCCCGCGGGCTGCAGGACGCGGCCTTGACTCAGGAGTTGAAAGTCGTTTTTTTTTTTTTTTAATAAACAAAAGACTTCCTAGCCCACGATGCTAATGGAGATATGAACTAAGGGTGAACCCCAGACAGGAAACCCGGGCCTCCATCAGTTGTACCCCATCTACAACCCGACCTTTTCAGACGCTAGCTTCTTTTATCCTTCGGAGTCATTTGAGCCCTTATGAAAAATTTGGTCCCCTGACAAACCATTAGCACATCCCCTTTTGCAGCCCTCTTTCTGCCTGGGCTGCCACATGCATTCTAGAAGTCCACTCTGCCCACGTAAAGGTCACGGTGAGGGATGCTAGTTTCCTGAGAAATCTCAGACTGTGGAAGTTTTTTCTTCTCCCCCAATCAGCATTAGAGGTGCTCAGATATATAGGTTCAGTTATTTATTTTTTTATAGCGTGACTTTTTAAATCCTAAGTTAGCAAGACTCATTAAAAAAATCGTATACAAGTTGAAGCTACACAGGACTATGCAAACTGTATGCTTATGGAAAATGAGAACAAAATCAAAAAACCTTCCACTTCTCTCTAGCACCTTATCTTATAGGCTGCAGAAGGGCTTGCCCTGACCTCCTATGATATTGCCAGCTGTATTACGAGTTTATTATTTGAAAGTACCTTGGTCCTTTGTTTATTTCCTTCAAAACACTTAATACTTCCGCCATTTATTTTATTGCTTTTAAATTTTTTCCTACTTTTACCAGAGTGTAAGTTCGGGGAAGACTGGTACTGGACCTGTCTAGAGCACCTTGTTCCTCAGTGCTTAACCCGATACCTGGCACAGAAAATGTATATTTGTTGAATGTCCATTAAACTTTGGTAGGATACATGGAAAAAAGAAAGCAAAAAGATTTGTTGAAGTGGAGATTGTTGTAGGGTTGATTGTGCAATAAATTCAAAGCAGTAGAAAAAAATCAAATACTATACTTAAAACTTAGCACATTATTATTGGCGGTACACTATGTGTAGACATGCTACTAATTGCTGAGGATTCAAAGACCAATGATAGGACTGCCCTCAAATATTTGGGATCTTAGGGGAAACCTCACCTATATAACAAAGCAGCAAAAGATAACACGAGGCAGCATATAATAGCGAATGAGTGTAATGCACGTGATGTCTTTACAGATGGAGAAACTCACTTTTGATGGAAGAAATCTTCATGATAGAGGTGGCCTTCCAACTGGGCATTGAGAAGAGTAGAACTTGGTGAGCAGAGAAGTGGGAAATAAAGCATAAGGCTTAAGAAGATTGGGAGGCGTAATGGAAGATCTTAAGTACCAAGCAGAGCAGCTGGGTATTTTTTTTTTCCTATGGGTATAGGGAACTGTTTAGAGACATAAATTTGTTTCCTCATATTACCTGGGAGCAATTTGACACCGAAAAGGTTTTCGATGGTGTTTAAATATATTGAGGTAAAATTTTAAAATATTTGATGTCAAACAGTTCTTTCTCTAAATTTCCTTTTTATGGCAGGTTAAGAGTATGAAAGGGGGAAATCTGAATGATATGAATTAATCATTTTAAGTATGCAGAACAATATTTAGGTTTCAAGTCTTAAGAGATGCTAACAGGACTGGGAATAAAATTAAAATTTCTGGCTTTGTCACCAATATTGGATAGATGCCTTAATTTTCCCATTCCTAAAATATTCACAAGGTAATAGTGGATGGTATGAGAATGGGTGGGATAGATAAAATATGAAAAAATTAAAGGACTTAGGTTTCTGAAAGGTATGACTTACGAATTTAATACTTTCATTGCTATTTGTAATCATAAGGTTTTTGGATGATTCCGAATTAATAATAGGTGTATATTGCTTTACCGTTGTGCCTTTCAAACTTTTTTTAAAGCTATTAAAGAGTTTATATTAAATCTGACCCAGAGGATCATTATGTAATGTAGATGAAATCAGAAGCTGTAGGTAAAGCAGAGCCTTGATGCTCCCCTCATTCCCTTCTCAAAGTAGTTGCTAAGGCTTCCCCCTTCCCTGAAACCTGAGCTCTTTGGAGGCCCTTCAGGAGCCCACTGCTTTACAGGCCACAAATCAGAGAACTTTGCGTGATATCCTGCAAACTGGGGGGCATCCTCACCATTTTATACATGGATAAACTGAAGCTCAGAGATCACCTGACACGAAGGTCTTCTGAAGTTAAACCCAGTGTCTCTTAATTATTTTCAGTTGGAAAGTATTTTGAAAGAATATCTTGCCCCTTGATATCTAAAAGAAAACTTTCAGTTGTTCTCCAGGGAAATTGCACAGAGAAGGTAAAAAATGGGTGATTTGGGTACCATTTAGTTTCCCGAAGCAGTGTTTAATTATATTGGTTGGCTGAAAGATTGAGTGCAACTTGGAAGTCAATACCTGATTTACTTTCAGGGCTAGTGCTAGGAGAAAATGGCATATATTTATTTAGTAGGCCACTCAAGCACAAAATATTACACTAGGGATCATGAATTATCAGTCTTTTCCTTAGTTTTTCTTTTAAGATTTTAAAATATATTTATTTAGAATAATATATTTAGAGTAAGGATAATGTCAGATAGAGAAAATATTAAAAGTACAATTCTTCTAACAGTTTAAAACTATTCTTTTTATTTAAATCATTTTCATTTAACATTTCTCTCTTGGATCTCCGAATTCTAAGTACTATGGTAAACATGTTAATCCATCCAAAAAAGCTTGCTTATTAGACCCTTTTAAAATATGTGCAAAAGTAAGGAAAAAAATCTTTATTTACTGGCTTTTAAGTTTTCGAGTCTAAGATAATCTGGGTCATTAGAAGAATCAGCTAACCTTAGATGAGTTTTCAGTTACAAAATGAGGCCCATCTTGAAAGCAATCATTTCCAAACCTCCCATTCTGCCAATGGTGTGATGGTAAATTCTCTGGGAGACTAGAGCAACTCTTGATGAATGCTCTGAGTTTCTAGATTATAGATCATTGTAATTTCTCTGTTTACATTTTGGGGTAGCAGGCCTTGATGCTTGGGTCTCATTCCCAGAATGAGAACTTGTATAGAAGGATCATTAAACCATGATGGGCAATTTTGGGTCATTTTTTTGTGTATATGTGTGGGGAGGAACAAGGTTGGGGAGAGAAAAATGATGCAGTCTAATAAATCAGGTAACTACAAAATTTTCCAAATAACTATTAAACTTTTAGTATTTAATTATAAGAAAAAAAATTGAGTGACCAAAGGACAGGTGGAACTATGACGTTTGCATAATAGGGAATTATCTGTATGCCCCTGGTTCCAATAGGCAGCTAAAGTTTTGTGCTTTGCTATTCTTCCTGCTGACATTGCTGTATCCTTGCTGTCCCAAGAGAGGTGACTAATTCTCTGTTGGTTTTACGAAAGGAAACAGGCAGAACAGCATGACTCACAATTATAATCTTCCTTTTTTCTTCATACAAGAAAATTGGCTTATATATGTGATTTTATAAAACATTTAATTGAGAAGAAGCCTTACTAATTGCATTCAGTGAAGTGAAATGCCCCCTGAATAAGACCATTTATTGGTTAAATCACATTATCAGCAGAGCTATAAATCTGAATCATCTCATCCTAATGAAATTTACAGACTTTTCTTTCATTCATTTCAGTCTTTATGTATCAGTTCAGCTTTATGCAAAGGTACATAACATAAAGTTGTATATCTCAATGCATAAATGAAATTAGGGCAATTAAGTTATTTTAATCAGACACATTAACTTAGGGGATTCTTTTATTTATTTGTTTATTTATTTAGTGAGGAAAATTGGCCCTGAGCTAACGTCTGTGCCCATCCTCCTCTATTTTGTATGTGTGCTGCCACCACAGCATGGCCTGATGAGTGGTGTGTAGGTCTGCATCTGGGATCTGAATCTGTGAACCCCGGGCCAGTGAAGCGGAGTGTGCCAACTTAACCACTACGCCACCGGACCAGCCCCTTGTTTTATTTTTTAAATGATAATGATAATGACAACGCCATGAAACTTTTTGTTCAAGACTTATTGATAGTACGCTAGGGTCCAGCAGTTGGGTTTCTTGATTTTGACCAAAAAAGGATATAGACTCTATGTTATATGAGCAGGATTATTCCTGGAGGTTTTCTAAAGGTAGCTGTTGTAGCCTCTGTTTGATTAAAATAAGACAAAGATTTTACCTACAAAGAAGGGGTAGAAGATTCATCCTCTCTTCCCAAAAGCAAACCAAATCTTAGTTTTCCATTCCTGTGGTACCTTTAGTTCTCTTTGACACTGATTATAGTTTTGAGAGACAGGACTTGGTAGTTGAGAAATGAATCTGAGTTTGACATCCCTCGTAAGTACTTCCTTCTATCAGAATGTTCCACAGTATTGTTGTCGTTTGTGTGGCTTTCCCTTTGACTGTGGGTTCTTTGAGAAGGACGCCATGTCTTATTTACCATTGTGACTTCAGTACCCATAATAGGGGTCACAGAGGGGCAGCTAAATAAATGTTTGTTGATTGAAAGCACAAATATACTTAGTCCTATGATGCAATCACTAAATTGCTTGCAATATAAAATTATTTTGTGTAATTTCATTTTAGAATTATCCTCAGAAAATAAATTCCTTCCTCCAAGGTAGTGAAAATCTACCGTTTCAGGCTGGATTTGATGTTTGGAGGTAAAGTAATTTGAAACTAAATTTAAGTGAATAAAGTAGTTGCTCCTGCTGGACAATATCATTTTTAGTTTTAAATGAGGCACAACAAAGTAGATTTGTGTGTTTGTTGGCTGTACGATGGACTCCACAGAAAATTTCAAAAGAGGCATTCCAAAAATGTTCAGACCAGTGGCTGCATCATTGAAATTGTGAGATAGTTTCCCAAAGGAATAATACTGAAGAACTGCTCATTCTATTGTGTAGACCTTGATGTCACAATAGCCTTCCACTTGGTGAGTGGTATTCTGATGCCTTCTCTCATTAAGTCTTTGAGCAAAGCTTCTGGACTTATTTTCTGTTCTTCCTTCTAAAACTTTCAGTGACTCATTAGCTGCAGAATAAATTCTAAATGCTTTAGTTTGACATTTAAAGCCACGCATTGTTGGGCCTCAGCTACAATTCCAAACTTAACGCCTACTTTTCCCCCTGGATGTAACCTGCACATCAACCAAATGGAACTATTCATGAGTCTCCGTTCAAGAGCTGTTCTTTCTCACAGTGTGAAATGTTCATCCAATCCATATCTTCATATTATAAGCCCCCCTCCTCTTTAAAGCCCCACTTCAAATGCTAGCCAGCTTGAATTCTCTCCTTTCTCTCACTTCTTATATTATTACATCTATAAGTTTTATGACCCTTATAATTTCTACCTTGTTTTATGGCCGTTATATATAGGTCTCACATGCCCTGTTTGACTCTATGCCATTTGAGCCCAGAAAACAAATCTCCTTGGGCCTTGACTCCTTCATGCCTCTCAGCGCAGTACTTTGCATATAGCAGAAACTTAATAAATATTTATAGGGATTATGAGCACATAGGAACGCATGTATAAACCTACAGTATCAAGCGATTTGGGCATTTAAGACTATGGACCCTAGGATAGTGTCCCATATTTCTTTAAGAGAGTTTGGAATTTGGAAATTTTTATTCACATAAATATCTAATAGTTATGCATATGATTCAGTAATTCAGCATTACAGAGTAAATTATTATAGAACCATGAATAATTGGGATACTCGGGAAATAGGATGTTCTGAATAATTTAATTTTCTGGTTAACTTGGAGTTAGGCAGAAAATCTTTTTTGTTTCATTTCTTGTTGAAAAATTCTTTCTAAATATGCTAATTTTCCATCTTAGGCAAAGAGCATCATTAAAATTTTCTTTGATAAATGAGGATATTAGAAGCCTTTGGGTAATTATTACATACCTTAGTTCTCATTTTCCATTACCATATATGTTTAAAAAAAGGTTTTTGAGTTTGGATTGTATCTCTAAGGTTCTTTTCTTTTCACTATATTTAGCCTTGGATATTATTTTTGGATGGGAACAAATACCTGATATATATTTTTATAAGCTTAACCATAGAAAGAATCAGAATATGTGCTCTATTAGTCTTAATAAATGCATTCTTCACTTTCAGTTGAATATTCCCTCAGTCTTTTGCTATGTAATTATTGGTAAAATTTTAGTTCCATCAGATATATTATATTTATAACTATTGATATGTGAATATTTATGTAATTTGTAATATATTTAGCATGTATAATAATTTTTTATTATTTAGCCTTTGATTCAACCTGCTCCCTAATAATGATTTCTGTTTGTAAAATTTTCCTGAATTATAAGTTTTGAATTTGTAACTTAATTGCTTTACCTCTGGTATAATTCCTTTGTCTTTGTTACTTTTTCAGGAGTTTTCACAAATCACAATAATTTTTAGACGATTTTAAGACGGTAATCATGAACACCAAAGATTTTGTAGTTCTTCCATGGGGAAAACCTGGAAATTCTGTAAAGCTGAAATATAAGTAAGTGTATATATCCTTATTACTTAAATAGAAATAATTGCTAAGGTTTCAGTATATGTAATTTACAGTATTCTTTTTACATGAGGCTGTTTAGACTTGAACTCAAATTTTGTGAATTCTTATCTCCATTTTCTTCACACTGCTGTATTTTTATCTATATGAGAATAGGTTTGAAATATTATAAATCTATAATAGTTTACAAAATGAGGACTAAAATATTTATGCCACAAGAATTGGAGTGAAAAGTTATAAATGAAGGTTAGACTCATTAACTTTTGAAGCAATATAGCAGAAAGTTACAAATATTTTTGTAACACTCAAAATTATACAAGAATCGCCCTAAAGAAATTGAAGTTAGGGAGTGTTTTAGGGTAAGAGACCTTTAAACCGGGAACAGAGAGCACTAACTACATTAGCACTTCACATAATTAAGGGACGTTATATTGAATTTACCTTTCTTAGGAAGGGTATCTTCTGTCCTAGCTTGTCTGGCAGATGCATTCAGATAGAGCCAAACAATTTTGGGTATCCTGGGAATTTCGGGACATGGCAGGGGTACCGAAAGGTTCATATACTGTTTCCCTTTGAGATCTTTTAGAGTCACTGGAAATTCCCAAGACCTTCCTCTCCAATATCACTAAGGGCCAGCCAGCATGCACTGGGGACAGACTGTCGATTTTTAATTTTAGTTTCTGAGTTACCTGATCCAGATCAATAATCCTGTGGTTATTCAATGTCTTCAGAGCTTTCTTAATTCTCCCTTCACTTTTGAGATACCGTGTGTAAAAGCATTGTGTAAACTGGAAAATGTTGTACAAATAGATGGCATTATCATTATTAGGTTTACCATTTTTTGTGGGGAGGGAGCTATCCAATTGCTAGTATTACCAATTTTCCTTTTTTTATACAAAAAGAGAAGAGGACATGCATTATACGACTTTGGTGATATGTTTCAAGTCTGTGTGCATATACCTATAAACATTCATCCAACAAACATTTTCTGAGTACACATGTTCTAAACACTGTGCTAAGGAATGGTGACTACAAAAGTAGGAAGTCACGATCTTTGCACTCAGGTAGCTTGTGGAGGATGTGAATAAGGAAAATTACATTTACAATATGTTGTGAAACATGGTGTGATGTGAAAGCACAGGGGGCTATGAGAACGTGGCCCAAACTGCTCGGGCCCGGGCAAAGATTCAGTCAGTCAGGTACTTACTGGGTGAAGCTTGTGCAAAGGCACAGGGACCACATAGTTTGGGGACTTTCAGACATATCCAGTTGGCTAAGATGTATAGAGCAAAGTTGGAGAGAAGGGCGGGGTTGTATAGATAATAAATTGACTTGTATGCCACACTAAGGAGTTTGGAATTTATCTTGGAGATAAGGGGAAATCACTGTTCCCTGGCTTGTATGTCTCCCTAATCCCTCCATGATCCACAAGCCATAAAAACTAGGATGGGAACACCCACTCTGTGGTAATTACCTTGGACTTCCCTTTCTTGCCTTTTCCTTGTTCCAAGTCTATTTTCGTTTGACTTGTCTTAGCAATTGTCTGATGTTTTGGTGTGCTCCATCTCCTCTCTGCCTCTTTCCCAGCCACCAGCCCACTTCTGTGGAATGTTTCTGGCCCTTGAATTTGTTGTGTTAACACGGCCTCTGTGGGGTCAGCCTTAATTTTCCTCAGGGGCCTTGCCGGCCCTTCTGGCTCTCTGTCCAAGGCTGTCTCCAGGAGGAATCCTTTGTTTTGTTCCAGGCCCAAAGCATCCCACTGTAAACGTGACCCCTTCATCACTAGGCTAGTCCTTTTTTTCAGTCTTACCTCTTTCCTGTACCACAGTGAGGACTTCAGAAAGATTAAAAGTTTTCTGATCAAATGAGTGACACAATCTCACTTGTGCTTTTGAACTCTTCCTCTGGAAGCCATGTGGGAAGTACTGTAGGCCATTGACACTTTGGGCAGAGAGACCAGCTTGGGAACTAATCCTGAATTGTGTCCCTAGCCCATTCCGGAGTGATCTAGTTCAGGAAATGGCATCATTGAGCTCCTGGTTGCTCAAGTAAGAAACCTGGGATTGTCTTATATTCCTTCCTTGTCCCCTCCCTGGTCAGTCATCTACTTCTGGGTAGTCTCTAAGTCCAGTTAATTCTATTTTCTTATATTTCTCAAATGCTCCCATTTTTCTCGCCATTGTCTCCACCCAATTAGACCAGAATAATCTCTCTCTAATATTAGGGTTACTAAATAGTCTCTTAAATGGCTGTCTTGCTTCTAGCCTCACACCCTCTAATTAATTTTCAGTTATACAGCCAGAGTGATCTTTCTAAAATGCAAGTCTGATCAATTCTTGTAAAACATTTTAATGATTCTCATTGCCCTCGGGGTACAAATCCCAGCTCCTCATGGTGGCCTACATGGCTCTTCATGATCTGGCCACTGGCCACCTCAGCAGTTCTGTTTCCTGCCACTTTTCCCATCCTGCACTTATTGCCTGGTCACGTGGAAGGAAATTCTAGTTCCTTGGCCCGCAGGTCACTCTTTTCTCCGTGTGTCCACATTTTTTTTTTTTCTTCTTGGAACAATGCTCTCACTACCTCTCTTTGACTAGCTAAGTCCTTTCAGCCCTTAGGGCTCAGCTCAGACTTCACTTTCTCCAGGAACTGTTCCTACAGTCCCAGGGGCTGTGCCTGTGCCCTTTCTGTGTGCTCAGGCTCCTCCTTGTACTTCTCCAATGAGAGCACCATCATACTGTATTTCAGTTACCTTCAAGCTTGTTTGTGTCCCTCTGTACTGGAAGCTATCACCTACTACAGTGCTTGTTTGTAGCAGGGGTGGAATTACTCCTTGTGGAGCAGATGTAATGAAAAGAATGCCACTGCTTCAGTATCTTTGGCAGCATTTCTGAACCTTCTGGACAGACTTTGCCTCCTATCACCTTCTGTTTATACCCTGGATTGTGTCCACTTAGGGACATATCTTTGGCCCACATGCTCTTTGGTGACTGCTCACCACCCCCCCTACAAATGGGTTCCCTTTTCCGATCTCCATTATTCTTATTTTGGCTCTTTGCCATAGCATGCATGGGTGCCCATTGCTACTTGGTTGTCTTAAAACACTGATGTAATAATGAAGGAAGAGATTTAAACTCATGATAAATAATAAAAGCTGGAGAACTAGGTTGGCTTAGACCTATGAAAGAGAGAGTCAGTGACTAATGCTGGCAAGAAACCATAATTGTAAAATGAAGAAGATGGCTTGTGTCAAAAGCTTGATGAACTTCAGATATTATTATCAAAATCTTTTGCACAGGAATCTATTAGGAGGTTCTGATCTGTCCTCAAAAATTCTCTTATTGCCTTTCCTTCAGAGGAAACAATAGGTGGTGCTTGGCTCAGTTCCCATTTAATCCTTTTGATGGCTCCTATACCAAACCCTTAATAGGTGCTTTCTTCCTAATAGGCCTCAAACAAGCTCTGATTTTTTTTTGTATTATACATACAGGATATAAAGGCAGAAATTTATTGAAGATTTTCAAGATGGTCAGTTTAGCAAAATGTGTATTCTGCCTATACAGAAAAGAAATGTTATTTTAAATACTATGCTTCAACCTACTTGAATCCTTTACAGGAAAAACAGGAAAATTAGAAAATAATTTTTCTTTTGTTTTCTATTTGTGTGTCATAGATAATTTTGCATATATAAAGACATAGCTCATATAGAAAGTGAATTATGATTTGGAACCTCTAGCAATGTAATAGGTAATATAAAAGGCTGAGATGTGAAGAGATACCTTACTTAAGGAGAATATTAATGAAAGGCAAATGCTAACTTTAGAAACCATATTTCAAACAAGTACAAAGAAAGTAGTTAAAGTAATTCATCACTTATTTGTTATTCATAATTTTAATTAAGGGCAAAAGATGATATAAAATTATTTTGCCTTGTTTTTTGTTTGTTTGCCCCGAATGAACCTTATGTGTTTAAAACTTATTCAGAAATGCTCAAGAACTGAGAATGGAGAAAGTACGGTTAGAATTGGAGAACCAAGAGATGGAAAGGAAACTACAAGAATTCCAGTCAACAAGAAGGAAAGAAAAGGAAGAAAGAGAGTGGGTGACATTATCAGAGAATTTTAAAGGAATAAACTGAATTATGTAAAAAAACTATTTTAGATATTCTTTTCATTTCAATAAAGATGTATCCTGAATGAATAATTTCTGGCTTTTCCTGATCAACAAGCAATATTAAGTTTTCCCTCCTTTTTCTCCTGTGTCCCTTGTATAAGGTATGCTGCTTTTAAAAATTACCATTACTTTTGTTTCCTCTGAACCTTATTTGGTCTTATGCTTTCTTATTTCTCTTCTTACATTACTCTCCTGAACCGTTTATATGCTGGAATGTTTAGGACAGCAATGCAGAATTTTCCCTTTGCTCTCATAAAATTGCCATCAACAGGAGATTGCCAGTTTATAGTTAGGGTCCTTTTTATTTATTAAAAGATTTTGGGCGGCAGGAGTTTACATGTACGTATATACGAATCATTTGAACCCTCAAGTGTGTTTGAAATATTTTTAGCAAATGCATCTTAGTTGAAATTTTATCAATGAGAACTCTAACATTATTCTTGCATATCTGCACTAATTTTAGTGAGAATTTTGCTTTATTATAAAAATAAATAAATATGGAAAAAGTCAAATAGAACAGATAATTATATCACGGAAATTCTCTCTTCTTAGCTCTAGGCTGATTCGCAGCCCATTTTCTAGCACCGCTTTTAACAATTAAAATTTTTTTCTCCACAAATGTCTTATCTTTGCACAAGCCTGTGTATATATACGTGTATGAATGTGTGTGTGTGTCTTTTACGTTTTTACAAATGAGGTCATCTATAAAAATAAGTGAATTGATTCACTCTCTGCTTTTCTACTTAATATGTCCTAGTGCTCTTGCCACATCAGCATATGTTGATCTCATTCTTTTAATGGCTACATAGTATTTCTTTGTGTGGATATAACAGCATTTTTTTCACATGTTTATTAAATTTTCAGTATTTTGTGATTATATATGGTGCATGAATTTGTTTCTACATATACTTTTCCTTACATATGCAAGAGTATCTATGGGACAGATGCTTACCTGTGTAATTTTAGGTCAAAATATATGTGCAGTTTACATTTGGGTGGACTTTGGAGACATTGTCTTCCAAATAGACTTCAAAAGTGTATAACCTTTTCCTACAGAGAATGAGATTGCATGTTTCATGTGCTTTTACTGGTACTAAATATTACCAGACTCTTTGTTAAATTTGCTTTTATTTGGTGCCCAAAATGATGACCATCAAATATCTATGAAGCACCTTCTGAAGCATTAAAGAAAATTGACATGTTTATTATAGTTTTGGTAGTATTTATCTTTAGAGTCTAACTCTTTGAAAAATATGCGTGACACATACACACACCCTCTCTACTAACCAAAGTGTTGGTTTAATCAAGGCCTCTCAACATTGTCCATCATCCCAGGTGACAAAGTTTATTGTGTGTCTTACTGCTCTTTTCTTGATAATCCAATGGCTAGTTTTTTTTTAACCTTCATTGCTTTGGACTTAGTTTGGACTTTTCAGTGGATCATGAATACATCCGAGAATCAGAGGTTTTGAAATCAGCCCCTAAGAGTGAGTTTTCCTTATCTGAGGAATTTATAGATGTTTTTTAAAAATGTTCTAAAGCTTGACTGAATATTCAGAATAGTTAAATGCTTTTCTAAGGTCACGTAGATAGTAAACGTCATCGCCAGAATGAGAACCTGCCACTCACTGGTTCGGAAGATAGAAGTCCAGTGTTCTAATCTTGGCTTTATTATTTTTTATCTGTGTGACCTTGGGCAGGTTTTTGTTTTATTATTTTTTAAATGGGAATTGGCGTCGCTGTCCTGTTGACTTCAAAAAATTTTGCCAGGCTCAAATAAAAATGCTTTGAAAATTGTAAAACTAAACAGTCTGCCTTCTTTGAAATCTCTGTTACCTTTCAGAAATGTGGGAACTAATTTGTTTTAATAAAGAATTCATCATTTAATAGATCTGCTGAATGTTTTTGTGTATTGTTTTGTTTCCTTTTCCTCTTTACGTTTGTGGACCCTAAAACTGCATGACAATCTGTAAAATTTCCTATAAATCAGCAAAGCGATCTTTAGTCATTGTAAAGTCTAAAAATGGAATTCTTCCTCTGTGTTTGAACATTTCACTTTTATTCATTTCCTCTCAAAAGTTCCAAATATGGTAGAGCTATATTTTAGAATTACTGAGGATATTGTGGCATTGTTGATATTTCATTTTCATTTTGTGGTGGTCTGTTACATGTTAACAACTTAATTTCCATTTCCTGAAACAGGGAAAATATATTTGTTTTCATTAAAAGGAGAAACATATTTAGTAATTACATTTTGTCTTCTGTTTATATATATTGAAGGTCAAGTGGATATCACTGGAAATCTGGACAAGTGGGCAAATTGGGTAATCGATCACACATGATGTCACAAATTAAAGGAAATGTTATTAAGGTAAGAAAATACCATTTGATTCTCAGGCAATTTTCTAAGTAAGAAGATATAAATTATTTTTTCAGATCTTGAATTCCCTTTCATACTTAAGAAACTACTATTCTTGTTTTAACAACTCTGCTTATTATTGGATCGTGATTAATATTTTATGGGTTAATAGGCAGCTTTCATTATTCAGATCTGTTTTTGTTTCTCACCTGCAAATTGATTTTTAAAAATTCATGTTGAGTTGAATTTTCTAAATTGAATTTTTCCATTCGATTCAGTTCTGGTTTCAAGTATGTGAAACAGAACTATGTCAAGCTATATTTAGGTGAAAGCTAGGGTATTTGATATAACATAGGACAGACTTTTTCTATTTTTTAATTTCATATTTGTTTAATGTGTTTATGTTTTGCCTGAATAGTAATTATTATTCATATACTATTGATTCCATGTGTGAAGATACCCAAGGAAAAAATGCTTTCAGATTTCTCAGTTGTAGAATTGTTTTGTCTCTACTGTGTATTGTAAAATATAGCATTATATTATATTTAAGATTAAAACCAGATGAGTGTCTTTATGTATGTAAAGAAAATGGTTTTGCTTCTGGATTCTTTAGTACAAGATTCGTGACTTTGTAAGTTTTAACTTATATAGCTTTTTCCTTTGTGTATACCTATCATTAAACTTTCATTGGGCCAGTTGACATCTACAAATATCTTACTTGGCACTTCTAACCTTCTTGGCTTCAAAAAAGCATTTTATTCCTTAGTGTCATTCTCTTACTGAGATATGTTTCTTTAATTTTTGGATTAAAAGTTTTGTAATCCACTCTCTAGTTTTCATTCCGAGATAGTGTTCTATGTTTCAGATGTTATTGTAAATATAATATATTAACAATGCTGACTCTTTGTGATTATGGACTTATTTCTTCAACAGCATTGATTAAGTGCCTTCTTTGTCTTATAGTGAGTTATCCTTGTTCTCAAGGAGATACTCATCTAATGTGAAAGACACGCATATCAAAATATTTATAGGAAAAGTCAGTATGGAATTTTTGCCATAACCTTTTAGTGTATGAACCGTTTGTGTTTGGGAAATAATAGTTTAGTTCTACAAATATTTGACAGTTTACTAGATGTAATTATAAGGAAAAAGTGATGAATGAATCATAATGCTTGTCCCCACAAACCTCATAACTGAGTAGGAGGGTGAAGGCGTGGGGTTGGGGAGCTGTAGCAGGTGGGTGTAGAAAGTGAGATTGGATGGGTGGGTAGAAGGCCATGAATACCAGACTTGAAGTCGTGACTTCTTCACTGGGTGAAGGGAATCCCTGACAGCTTTTGAGCAGGAGGGTGGCAGGATTAAAGTAATAATTTATGATGGCTGATCTTGTTCAAATTCCCAGTGCATTTGGAGTTTATGAGTAGAGTGTAGAGCACATGATAGCCAAACTCTTTTGATCATGCACCAAGTCAATTAAGAATATATTTTAGGCATGGACTTTCTAACATGAACTTTTTATTTTATTTATAAAAAGAATTTATTTATCTACATATAGTTTATTAATGTATCATGTGCATTGTAAAACAAAATGTGGGAATTAATCAAGGATGATGTAAATATAAATAGATGGTTCTTTTCTACTCTTGAGTCTTTTCCTGAGCTCCCTCTGGCACACATACATGTACTTTGGAGGCCACTGGAGGCAGAGACACTATCTAGAAAACTATTGAAAGACTCGAGAGGTCAAATGAAAAGAGTCTGAATGAGAATGTAGCAGAAGAAATATAAAGGAAATATGGAACCAAAAAACAGTGAGAAAGGAAAGGAGGAAGTCAAATATGTAATTGATATTCCAGACTGGATTGCCTAGGGGATAGAATAAAGAAGGGAGCTGGAAAAAAAGTTCTAGGGTATAGATTTAGAGCTAGCTAGCTTCCTCGTTTCCTATCTTCCTCCCTTCTTCCCTCTCTCTCTCTCTCTTTCTTTTCCCAGCTTCATTTAGGTGTAATTGATAAATAAAATTGTAAGATATTTAAACAGTACATGATGATTTGATATACGTATACATCGTGAGAGGATTCCCCCCATCGAGTTAACACATCCATCACCTCACATATTTACCTTTTTAAATTCCTTTTTGTGTGTGTGTGTGTGAGAACAATTAAGTTCTAGTCTCAGCAAATTTCAAAGATTTAGAGTTTTGTTTGAATTCTCATGTGTTAGTTGAAGCTGAGAGAGTAAATGTGCTCCCTAAGAATTTATAAAAAGGAGAAGAAAGGTGTCAAAGATAAAGTTCAGGAAGGGCAGGTGTGAAGGATAAAGTTCAAGGAATATGGAGGCAAAGAGAACTTTAATTTTACTCACTGTCTGTTGGATACCAGTCAACAGTTTAGCTCCTTTTCCTGTTTTATCTCATTAAGTGCTTATATCACTCTTAACAGGCAGTTGTTATTTTTCCATTTCCACAGATGAAGTAATTTAACATCAAAGTAGTTTAATAACTTGCTCAAGGTCAAGCGTCAGGGCCAAGATTTGGAATGCAGGCGTTCAGGCTGGTTCTAGGGTAATTTGCCAGCTCTCCAGTAAAGGAGCCTGAGAAGAGAAAATGTGGTAGGAGTAGACTCGAAGTAATGTAATTTCATAGAAGATGAAAGTAAAGGAGGGTGTTTTTAGAAAATATGGAGAAGTCAGGATTGTCTAATACATTGTGCAATGAAAAAGTTTGAGTACAGTTTTAGACCAGTGTTTCTCAACAAGGGGCAATTTTGCCTCCCAGGAGGCAAAATTGGTAATGTCTAGAGACATTTTTAGTTACCACAACTGAGAGAGGTTTTTTTTTGCTACCGGTATGTAGTGGCTACAGGTCTGGGATGTTGCTATACATCTTACAATGCATTGGACAGCCGCGCTCTTCTTCAGAGGCTCAGTTTCGCAGGTTCAGATCCCTGGCGCGGGCCTACTCCACTCACCAGTCACACTGTGACAGTGTCCTACGTACACAGTGGAGGAAGATTGGCACAGATGTTAGCTCAGGGAGAGTCTTTCTCAGCAACAAAACAAAACCCTGTGTTAGACCATATAGATAAAATCCTAACCCATTTCAATAACTCTGTGATTTTAGGCAAGCCGCTTAACCTGTCTGAGATTTTCTTACCATGTCTGTAAACATGCATAACAATACTTGATAACTGCTTCAGAGATTTGAGCAATGTGTAGATAATATGTGGGAAACCAATTGTAACGTTAACTGAAAATCACGTTAAAATATCTATTTATAGAGAATGAGAATTTTTATAAACACTGAATTTGATTTGATGATTGGATTGTTGTTAGATATAAAAATATATTTCAAGTGGTTGAAAAAGAAAGGCTGGTGGCAATGAGTAAAGACTAATGTTGCAGTGAACATGAGGACAGAGGGTGACCTCTCAAGGGTTTAACAGGATCAAGGAAAAACTTATTATGTTGTTTTTTAGAATCAGAGAGAAAATGTGAGCCAGTTTGTAGCTGAGTGATGGACTCACTAGTGGAGGAAAGATTGAAGATGCAAATGGGAGAGGTGCCAGTTGCTGGGGGTGTAGACTTTGAAGAGGTGGCTCACTAAGGAGGCACATTTTCTCTGAGATAGGAAAGATGGCAGAGAAAACAGGGGGCAGTAAAGATAATTTTTTAGAGGTTGCATTTGATAGGGGCTGAGGCAGGAAGCTGTGGAAAAATCTTAGTGGGAAGACCTCAGCATTCTTGGTAAATTTGAAAGCAAGATCAGCTATTCAGATTAAGGAAGGGAAATGGAGTGAATTTGAGGGTTTTGGAATGGAGAAGGTTTGGAGTAGCCACTGTAGGAATCATGACTGAGGTCTAGCAGCAAATGAATAAATGGATGGCTGAAGAGCCCTGAGAGCTCACTGGGGTCATTAAGCATGGGTTTGTAGGGCACCCAATCATTATTATTTCATCACAATGGTAAGTAGCTATGGGAAGTCTAAGAGGAAGGAGGTAAGTGATCGTGGTTAGTACTGAGAAACTCTGAGTTTGGGATTTTGAAGGTGTGGCCATTCAGATTGCTGCTTAGGTTCAAGGTTTGGTCATAATGGTCATGTGGCTGAAGAGGCACTTAGATGTTCATGGTAGTTAGCATGTTGGAGGGTTTTCAGCGTCAGGATGTTGGGTGAACATGGTCACTGACGTCTCCACAGTCATCACTCAGAAATGTGATGGAGAGAAATACTGAGCAGATTGCTGAAGTTCAGGTGGAAGAGGATTCTGGATATTGATAAGGGCAATAAGTAGATGGTGAGGACCTTCAGTAGAGGCAACTTTGTTGAATGATGAGAGCGGGACAATATTCTGGAAGCAGCACTGAGGAGCAAACGGAGAAAAATTTCCTTCTTTCCTGGTAAGTGAAAAGGAGTAGAAATAGAGCTTGTTTCTCTGGAGAGTTCTGTGGAGAAGGTTTTGTCTCAGGAAATGTGGGTCCAGTTAATGTGAACTTTTGGAAGAGATATTTTTAGGAAAGATTTAAGGCATAAGATAGTTAGATGACTATTTAAATAAGAGCTCCATGGAATCACAGGGGAGCCTGGATGGAAGGAGGAGCAGTAGAGAATGGCCCAGGTTAATAGCTAATTGGATTAAGAAGGAGAATATTCAAAAAGGTGGCTTGTGGGAGGAGTGTGGGCCCAGCATAGCAGATTAGGGCACTGGTGGGAGTTTGGAGGCATTTGTGAATGCCAGAGAGGCTGGTGATGACAGCATAGTGTCACCCCAGTGGTCCAGATGATATATCTATGTGGTAGAGCCACTAAGCTGCCCTGGGCCCTGATGGCACCTCTTCAACATCAAGTGGTGGAGGCATAAGTGGGTTAATAAGGCATAGGCTTCAGTGTATTGAATTCCTGATGTTTGGGATATACATACATAGGTGTACCCATATATGTATACATATGGTTATGCATGTGCTTGTGTGGGGAAGTGTGGGTGTGTATTTTGTGTGTATCCCTGTCCAATCCTACTCCACCCTCAACTCTTTCCCAAACATAAAAATTAGACTTAGGAGGAAATTCTATTTGCCCAAAAATAGTAGCTAGCAGCTTGTTTATTGAAATATTTTTGTGCAGTTTGAATTATCTGAAGTAAATATGGCTATATTTATAGAGCAGAAAAATATTATTCACAATAATAAAAACAAATTATAAAATTTCCGTAATAATGAGTTCAGTTTGCTTTGGCATACCCATTCTGCCCAGGTAGCCTGTGACCACACTGATCATGTTGCAATTCAGATGTATCATTAAGACAATAATATTGTTTAATTTGGTTTTGAAAAATGAGGTTAAATTATCTGTAACTTGTATAACATTGCCAGTTTAAAAATAAAAGTGTGATTCACATAAAAATTGATTATTTCAATCGTATTTTCTTTTCTGCTGTGTTTGGTACATAGCATCTGAGCAGCTACTTAAAGAATGTGAACAACAAATGCCCTTTTGAAGCAGAACCACTGGATTCACTGAGAATAATTAGGCCTAAATTTTCAAAGATGATTGCAGTTGGTACAGCCGTAGGCATAGAGGCAGCCATTGTTCTCATATTCTCCTGTACAAATTGGGCAATTGAGCATGCGAATTGCAAATTGGAAACTAGGCATGAACTGCCAGTGTCTGTGTAAATGGGCACCATCTCCATGCTCGTTTGTATACTTTGAATGTTGATTTTAATAAGACCAAGGCAAGTATGTGCAATTGGCGAGTCTGTGTTATTTCTCAAAATCTTAAGATCCAAGGATTTTAAGTCATTATTTATCTGAAATATCTAGCAGTGAATCTTACTCAATTTTTTTTTTGGCTACAACTTGGGAAAGTCAGGAATCACAAATAATATATTTGAAGGTTAAGTCTATGATGTTTAAACATGTAGTTCTGTAAATCGGGCAAATAAGATAATAAGATTGGCTTCCACGGTTATGTAAGCAGAGTAGCGCAGTCAGAATCCAGCTTAGATTCAGTCTATACAAATATTAGACTGTATGTGTTTCAGAAAGATCAGAGATAGAAAAGGCTTACTGAGCCTTTACAATATTTGAATAACTAGTGCTTCCCTAAAATCGTTTCATGATGACATATGATTTGTGTTTAAAAAATAATTTATGGCATATTTAAAAAAACTGTTTATATATATTTCCAAAATTTGTTCTTTTTATGAATTTTGTCTTAATTTAATTAAAAGGTGCTTTAATGATGATATCCTATTCATTTTATATTATTTCTTTAAAAAATGTTTGTTTTGTTCAAGATGCATCAAAATGCTATGGCCTGCTAATATATTTGTTAGTAACTTAAACTTCCTTTGAATAAGAGAATGTATACCTGACAAATAGTATCTATTTTGTTAATACAGCTTTCTGCTGGAAAAGTGAAATTAAAATTACTGAAGGAGCAGCTTCAAGGTAAACAGTTTACAACTGTGTTATTAGGTGCAAAAGACACAATTTTTCTTTTACATTTGAATTACATAGGAAATTAAAGTGCTAGAATTGTTCATGAAGTATAAAGATTCTAAACGCCCAAATGATGACTCTTTATATTTGATATTCAAAATACATTTTGTTTATTTATTTTTGTGGGGGCTTTATTTTATGTCAAAAAAAGTCAACTTAGAATATGATTATAATAATAGGGTTTTTCCAAAGTAAGGACTTTCATAGCACTGTTTCTTAGAGTTTATCAATACAATCTTTTAACCAGGAAGAGAATTTATCAGTATAAGTTGATAAATTGAAATGTCACTCTAGGAAATGAAAAGAATATTTAAAAATTACTTTATATTTTAATACTTTTTTTGAAAGTATTTAAGTAGGAAAAACCAAAAATCAATGTTAAATTTATAATAATATAAGATTTTTTTATAGAGGATGAACACATTTAATTTGAATGGTTAAGATAATTTGGTAGAACAAGTTCTAGAAACATATGTCACATTTATTACAAACGTTGTTCAGTGGCTTCAGTTTGATCCCGAAATGAGACAGGATGCCACATGGGTGGATATATGTGGCCCTGTGGTCACAGGAGCCCAGAAGGGGACCATGGCTCCCCAGTCTACTAGGAAGATTAGACTTGGCTACATGCCTTCTTATTGGGCAACTAATATTTAAATACTCTTTGAGAATTTCGAACTGTGCATAATTTCGTTACTATCAATCAGAAAACTGAACATTGTATTTTAATGTGATTGGTTTGACATTTTTTCTTCTTCCAGGGCCAGTGAAACAACCACTTAATTATAAAATGGCAAATTGTCCTGAAAGTGAAAAGCCCAAGATGAAAGGGAAGTTTTGCGGACAGTGTGAGAACAAAGCTGCTCTGCTAGTATGTATAGTGTCATAAGATACTGGAATAGAATTTTCGCAGGGTCTCACGCTCCTCCCCCAGCCTAACCTGCTTTGGTAGCCGTATACTTCTCCTTCAGTGCTGTTAGGAAGGGTAACGTGTGCTTGCTGCCCGGTAAGGCCAACACCTATGCGATGCACTGAAGCTCATCCTCTCATTCCTGTTTAAGGAGGTCACCTGACTCTTGTCCTGTCTCCTTGGATCATGCCTATCAGCACACAAACCTGCTGCAGTATTTCCTAAACCAAAACTACAACAAAAATCCTTCTTTGACCCCCACATCTCCCTCTGTACCCCTTTTAGGAAAACTTCTAAAGAGTTGTCTACAATTGCTGTCATCGTATTCTCTCCTCCCATTCTCTCTTTTTTTTATTGAGGTATAATTTATGTACTGTGAAATGAACAGATCTTAAATGTACGATTGGATGCCTTTTGACAAACATATACACTGCCATCAACAGAACACAGTTCCCTTGTGCCTTTTCCAATTAATCCCCACTGCAAAGTCCATTACTGCTCTGATTTTTAGCACCATACATTTAGTGGTGCCTGTTCTCAGACTTTGTGTAAATGAAATGGTATAGGACGTACTTTTCTGTGTAAGGCTTCTTTTGCTCCACATATAAATTGAACCCTTAATATCTCTCCAACAAATTTTCTCCTCCCACAGTTTCCTATTCATATCAAAAAAGGTCAACTCAAATGTTACCTACCCTGACAGCCCTTTATAAAATAGCAGAAGATGAGTTGTACTCTCTAGTTTTGTGAAGCTGCTTTATTCATCTACATAACATTTATCATCCTTTAATGTATATTTATTTGTTCATTTTCCATCCACCTACAATATAAACTTCATGAGTATAAGGATTTAGTTTTGTTCAGTGCTGTGTGCCCACCACCTAGAATTACGCCTGCAATTTAGTAGGCACTCAAAAATATTTGTTGAATGAATCATTTCTTTAAAACTTTTCTATAATATAGACTTTAGATATATCTTCCTTTCACTTAGTATTGAAGATACTCCAATATCGTTTCCAATTTAAAATATTATGCACACTTAAGAAGCAGTTTTCCCCTAAAGAATTTAATGATTATAACTAATATTTGAAGATTACTGTAACTAAAATTTGTTATAGTTTCAGAGAATTTAGCCATAATCATTTCTGACTTAAGACTATGTTACTAGCCTTATTTCATGGCAGTTTTAACTGGGCTCAAAGAGTTAGGATGCTGTACGTCTAATAAAGAGCTAATAGTATTAAATGTAAAACCCTGGCCCTGGGTATAAAGCACTCACCATTACAGCATAGTATTTTCTTATATTATTTGATTTAATGGCGGAAAATAATTTAAAGAACGTTAGCAAATTATATCTATTCGGAAATGTTTAAAAAATATAAACAAATGCTAATATTCTTGAAGTTGGAAGGATGAAAACTAAAAGGGACTTACTGGCTGCATTGAATTGCTGGGGTCCACTGTCCGTGATTATGTAGGAGCTATGAGTCAATATTTCTTGTGAATCTCATTCTATGTTGAGCACTGGAATTTAAAGGCCATGGAATTTGAACAATATGGCATATGGAGATAAGACTTGACCTGGAAATAAAGGATCTGTTTTTCCAGAGAGAAGGAAAAGCAAGAAAAGGACAGCCCAGACAGGACAAGTGGCATGTGCCTTGGCTGGAAAGCGGATGAGAGTGATGGTGTGTGCAGTAATTATAAAACTGATTTGCCTGAAAACTATCGTATAAAGAAGCCACAAATTAGTCCCTACACATTCTTAAAGAATTTTGCCGATATTTTTTTTTTTTTTGGTGAGGAAGACCAGCCCTGAGCTAACATCCGTTGCTAATCCTCCTCTTTTTGCTGAGGAAGACTGGCCCTGGGCTAACATCTGTGCCCATCTTCCTCCACTTTATATGGGACGCCGCCACAGCGTGGCTGACATGCAGTGCGTCGGCGGGCGCCCGGGATCCGAACCGGCGAACCCCGGGCTGCCAAGCGCAGACAAAACCGCTACGCCACCGGGCAGCTCCCGAATTTTGCCGATATTTTAAGAAAGAATGTTCTTTGAGTTGAAGTGAAAATAGTATCCTATGATACTTGTCAAAGCACAATAGTAAATTAAAAATCCAAGCTCAGCAGATCTAATGAAGTGTACATGGTAGTGTTAAGCTCTGAGGTTATCTTGTGCTCTTACCTTCCATCATCCTAGATGGTAATGCTGACGGGATAATTAGAGCCAACCTATCTATATCTTATGACAAGACCTTCATCAGGGAAAACTGTGTATAGAAGGTAGAGGTTAAGAGCTTGTGTTTTGGGGTTTGAATCTCAACTTTACCTGTTGTTAGCTATACGAACTTTAGCAAATAACTTATTTCCTGTATATTTCCATTTTCTCACTTGTAAAATGGGATAATACGGATAACAGTAGTCTATACCTCAAAGTTATTGAAGAGATGGTTAATGTGTGTGAAGTATTTAGCATTGTGCCCGGCACATTGAGAGAAGACAATAAATTGTATGTATTTTGTTGTTGGCACATTTTCTTATATCCTGATGCATTCACGTATATTGATGGCAAAAATAAAACCCAAAACTCCCAAATTTCTTATTTTTTAAAGAAATTCCAGTAGCTTTAGGCTGTTTCTACACAGCAAAAGTGAAATGGATAGTTACAAATCATAAATTGGCAAATGTGGATAATTTAATTAAACTCGAATGGATTCTGAAGGCTTAAAAGAACTGATCTAGCTTTGATCAAATTAAAAATGTATTTGCTAAAACTGCACTTGGGTATTCCATCATTGAAGAAGCATCTGTGATGATGGAATGGAGTCCTTATCTACGTTTTTAGTGTGTTCCTGCCAGTTATACAAACTGCTTAAAAAGATTTTCCAGTTGGTGGTCATTTTAACCCAATTTAAATCCAAATATGCTTGGCTAACAAAATATATAAGCTTACTCTGCAACTCCAGCTTTGATCTTCCAATCTACAACATCCGTTTGGCTACTTTCATTAAAAGTCTGTTTTTAAACAAATACTTGTCTTAGAATCATATGCTAAAACTGATTTTCAGTCCTCTATATTACATTGTAAAAACAGTGCCAAATATTTATGAGAAATTCATTAAAATATTAGCAGGTATGTAAAATAAAAACTGCAGAATACATTTTGAAATCTACGTTAATACAATAATGCTACCATATATGTATGTGACATTATAGTTTTTAAATTGGTTTCGTACTTGAAAAATTATGGATTTAGATAATGTTTTTATTATCATTTCTCTAAGAGACTGTAGCTCTTGAAACCAGAGTTGGTAGGTAGGACTAGTTCCCATAGTGCTTTTTTTTTTTTTTCTGCTTAAATAAAAAAATCCAGTGCTGTATAGCTAATCACATTTGAAAAAATACATTTGGATTTTGACAAATACCAGATCACGTAGTCATTTGATATATTGGATTTTTAAATTGCAGATTTTATCAAGGTTTTTCAATAAATGATTAGGACTGCAATTAATGGTCAACGATTGATTTAATGATTAGTAATGTGGGTCATGGGTAAGAGCTTGAACTTTGAGCCAGACTGTGGGGATGAAATCCTGGCTCTTTTAGATGTACGTCTGGACAAGTTTCCAATCATTATGTTCTTTTGTTATCTCATCTTCACAATGGAGATGCAATGATCATTCTAACCTTATAGGGTTGTTGTGAGGATTAAATGAGATGGAACATATGAAGCCCTTAGAACAGTGAGAGTAAGTGCTCACTACATATTGTGAATATTATTATTATCATTTGATTCTAGCCTTCCTTTTTTTTTTTTTTTTTTGGTGAGAAAGATTGGTCCTGAGCTAGTATCCATGCCAATCTTCTCTAGTTTTTCTGTATGTGGGTCACTGCCACAGCATGACTTGATGAGTTGTGTAGGTCCACGCCTGGGATCCGAACCTGTGAACCCGGGCCCCCAAAGTGGAGTGTGCTGAACTTAACCACTATGCCATGGGGCCAGCCCCTAGCTTTCCTTTTTAGTTTCATTTTAGTTATATAAAATTTCTCACTCTTTTAACCATTTTTAGTGTTATTTTAATAATTTTATATTTAATAAACCTAGCTACATTACTGTATGACACTACATCATCATATGGGGACTTGTAATACAATTTTGAAAATTAATGGACTTAAAAGTCTCCTATTGAGTTTTTAATAAGAGTTTAGTCTACTTTTCTACATCCCATATGTCCTAGTGTCTTGTTACTCAGTATGTGGTCTGCACACCAGCAGCTGCGTGGCCATCACCTGGGAGCTTGTTAGGATGCAGGGTCTCAGGTGGCATTCCAGACTTCCTGCACCACAGTCTGCATTGTAACAAAATTTCAGGTGATTCGTGTGCGTGGTATAGTTTGAGAAGCATCACTGTATTGCACATTTCGGTCCACCATTGACCAGTACAGACAGAAGAGCTTGGTTGACCCTTGCCCAGTCTGCGCCAGCTGCTTAACGTTATTATTCCCTGATACAAGGAGAGAGGAAGGAGGAAGAGAATGGTGGCGGGCACCACAAGGGGAGAGGAAATGGAAGAGGGTCAAAGGAATGTGAGCTCCTTGACACAAACTTTCTGACAGCTTCTCTCCAAGCCCTCAGGCTTGCTTATTTGTGCTACTGGTCATTCCCAACCTAGGCCAAACTCGAGAAAGTGAGGGATCTTAGCCATTTAACACCATAGAGAATTTGGAGGATAAATATAAACTTGTCCATAGTCATTTAACCAGTCATAAACATTACTGACATTTTGATGTAGTTCCATCAAGTTTTTTTCCCCCTTATACTTGTTTTCCTTTGAGGAATCTTCTAAGAACACTTTTAAAACCATATTTTGAGAATCATCAGTGAAGGAATGCCATTCAAGGAAGTGTATGGGACTTTTAGAAACAAATAGTATACATATAATTTGAAAAATTGTGCTGTGTAAATCCATATAGAAAGATAAAAGAGTTCATAAAAACATAGTTTTGACCCAGAGATACTGCTGTTTAGTTTTTACTAGGTCAAGAAGTTCGACCTGAGGCTGCTGATTCCTTTATAATTTATTCAGATATTATACATACATACATGCATATAACACTTGTATCTAAAACCTATATTGTAGCTATTAGGTTTATTTTGGTATGAGAGTAATTAGAGTTTACAAGTTAGTTTTTCTCAGAGTTAAATCTTAACTGGGACAAGTTCCTTAGGGGGCTTCTCAATTCTGATGACACATAGGTATGTAATTGGATAAATAAAGATGAGAGCAATGACATCTTTACACAAATACCTTCTCAAAGTCATACTGTAAGATTGTATAATTTTTAAAATATCTTTTAAGGTATGCCTTGAATGTGGAGAAGACTATTGTTCAGGATGCTTCGCTAAAATTCATCAGAAGGGGGCACTGAAGCTCCATAGAACAACTCTTTTGCAGGTAATGACTTTTTAAAATGCTTTACTTGTAGTGTATTTATGAAATGTTTCAACACAAAGACATTTAAAACATGTTCAGTTATCTAGAATTTAGGATGATTTACATTAATTTCTAAAATTCTATTATGTACAGTCTTTACGTATATCTTAAAATTATTTTACTGAATACTAATTTGAATTCTATTTTGCTATTTAAACTGTGTTTTAATATAGTTCCTGAAACACTTAGCTTGATTAGATTTTTTGGATTATGCATTCTATCTGTGAACTTGACATTTAAAAATTAGACAATATTTTTATCTATTGTTTCAAATGAACACATGGCTTATTTTAAGTATTATTTCTATCAAGTTTATAAATAGAAATCTCTTATGTTTTCTTTTCAGGTTTATTTTAAAAATTAGTCTTTTATTTGTCCTCAGCTATCGTTACTTAAATAAGCTTATCTCTCGGGTTTCTACTTTTCCTCCTACGTATCAGAAGATTTTATTTATCCTCATATAGTCATTGTTTTTTGAAATGCCTAAACTCAAACCCTGTCAGATGGTTTTAAAATTCTGATACTTTAAGCAATAAATATGGTTCAATATAGATAAGAGATTATACCAGTTGCATTTAATAATGCCTTGATTTGTCATAGATTTCATTCATTTTACAGTAATTTATTCAACAAATATTATTGAGTGCTTTTTTTTTTTTTTTTTTTTTTTGGTGAGGAAGACCAGCCCTGAGCTAACATCCGTTGCTAATCCTCCTCTTTTTGCTGAGGAAGACTGGCCCTGGGCTAACATCCGTGCCCATCTTCCTCCACTTTATATGGGACGCCGCCACGGCATGGCTGACAGGCAGTGCGTCGGCGGGCGCCCGGGATCTGAACCAGCGAACCCCGGGCTGCCAAGCGCGGACTAAACCGCTGCACCACCGGGCCGGCCCCTATTGAGTGCTTTTTAGGAAGCAGGGTCTGTGTTGGGCAGTGACCTTACACAGGTGAATGACACTAGGGTCCTGCTCTTAAGGACCTGGAGATAAAAGTGAGAAAAAGGACCTGGTGTAATGGGTTAAGGGTTTGCATATTATCTTGTGGGCAATGGAAGGGAGGTGATCAGATCTGTATTTAGAAAGATCACTGGTAGATTTTAATCTTTACATGTTACTTCAGTGTAAAGATTGGTAGCTCTCAAGGATGCTGATGACCCAAGTCATGATAACCACAAAACATAAAATAGACCTTGCTCATATCAATATTTACCAGTCAGTTACTTTCGAGTGGCTACTCAGTGTTGAGAGCCTCCTGGCAGAAATGATGGAGGGAAAACAAAAAACCACCAGGTACTGCGCCCGTCCCTCAGGATTCTACAATCAGACAGTCAGTCATGAGAAATGAAAATGAATGTATATGAAAGTAAGTGTAATTGTTAATGTAGAAATAATATAGAATTTAACTAAAAGCACTCCATTTTAAGGGTAAAAAGTGTGAATACCCCACTGTGAGTTCATATTAGGAATTTCCCATACTGTGTTTTGTTCAGCACATTTTCTGATTATCACTCAGTGAATTTAGGCGCTGTGCTAGTTGGTATGGAAGATAGAAAGGAGAAATGAGACATGGCTCCTTCCTTCAACCTCAGTATTTGACCTTCGAGATTTATCCAAGTCTGATTCTCTTCTCTCTCTCCTTCCCTGCCCCCGTCCTCCATCCCTTTCTTTTTCCCTCCCTCCCTCTCTTTCTCTCTCTCTCTCTCTCTCACATACACACACACACACACACACACACACACACACACACACACAATCCATTTCAAAAGACAATCAAGCTTTGCTGTGATATAGCTATTGTTTTCCAGAGGCAGATATGATATGGGTCAAATCATGCTTACTGAAAGCAACATGACATAGACTATGTTTTCTAAACATTGTGCATTTTTCTATTCCATATTAATGTCATTAGAATAGATGTATTCTATATTTTAACATAGAAAAATGTGATCTTTGTAGATTAGATTCTTATAAAATTATAAACGTAGAATTGACAAAGTGAGAGGCTAATATTTACTGAATATATACTTCATGTCATACACTGTTGTTTTATATTACCAGCATCACGTTTTCTAGTTTAGATTGCTGGGGAGGAAAGGTTGGTAAGCCAGAAATAGTAGAATGATATTTAAGTTCCTAGTGAATCTCAAATTGTTGAAGACACATTCATCTCTAAAAGTTTTGCATAACTTCTGGTTAGTGCTTCGTTCTCCCCCCCCCCACCTCAAATCATGGCTTTACCTATTCTCTGTCATCACCTCTTGATTTTAATCAATTGTCTGTTGATTAGCTTTTTGCCATTTTCTTGCTGTTTCTGTCCTCTGTTTAACCCTTAAATTTTTTCCCTTTGCTTTTTTTCTCCTTGTTTCCATCATTCTCCCTGCTCTTTCCCTGTACCCTAAGGTTCTTGTTGCTGTTGTGCCCTGGTCTGATGACCATTGGTCAGCAATGAGTGGATATCTCTTTCTGTTTAGCCTTTATTAACCAGTCATACAGTGTTTTTAGTTTTCCACCATTTTGTTAACTATTAAATTCATGAGACTTTTTTGTTGATTGCTGAATTCATACCTAATCTGGGAAGTTAGGGCAGACATTTGATATTTGAATATTAAGCATTACTACGTGAAAAGCTAACATTCTAGGCTAATGACTGCCATACATTATATTCTTTAGCCTATGCTGATGTTTCTGGTTATTATTAAGTATAGCCAAATTGGATGGTTGTGAACTGTTTCAGCCCCATCTTACAGCTCATGAGTTTTTACAAATTTCACTGTCAATAGGGAACATTTAGTACTAGCATATCTTGTTTTACTTAAGAGATAAATCCCTGAAAAATTGAAGGCAAACTATTACCATTTCCATGTTGACCAGGATTATAATTTCAAAGGGCCTTTCTTTTAATTTATGAGTGATTTATACTTGGCAGTAATTTCAACACAAGTTTTTTGCCTTCTTCAACCTCTATTAAGTAGTTAATTATGTGCAAAATAAAGTGTAAATGCATAAGGGAAATTACCAAGGATGCAAATTTTACCTCTATATTTAGAATGATTTTCAGCACTGCAAGTTGCAATGAAAGATTTTTTCAGTGGGTAAGCCTCCCATTGATGAAAAATAAGGTCTTAATACGCCAGGCATTCCTATTTCCTTTTAACAACATATGATCAAACAGAAGAGATGAGGTTAATCAGAGAGAATAGAAAATGGGGAAAAACAAGCAGAAGTCATTCTATTGTGAAGTCTGATGTGCACAAAGGGAGGCGGGATTAAGTAAATCATTAATAGATTCTGGTAAATATACTTTCTTAATTGGAAGGAGATTTTCTTAATTGGAAAGAGGGGAGATTAATAAATAAAGCAGAGATAATTGAGGTGGAATTTCCCTGTTTTCTGGTATGAGGCATTTATATTCAGCCTCTTTGCTTTCTTATCTCCAAAGAAAGGTGTACATATATAAATATGGATGTAAGTGGGAATATATATTTGCTTGAACATGCCCGCAGGAAAATAGTTACCAGGCAGAACCTCAGTTACCGTCAGAATATGACTCATGCTTACTGACTTTATGGTAGTTTTTTTCTTTTAGTGGACAATGACCAGTATCAGCTTTGAGGTTCACACTATCATTATTCTGTTGATGTTCAGAATAAGACAGTATTTTTAGATCACAGCTAGTCATTTTGGATAATATCGTGGTTAATTACTTGGATGATCTTAGTGTGATCCATTTTAAATGTTGTGGGTACACATTATTGTAGATGCTATCGTGTGCCACCAGCTCCTCCTCCTTAGGACTGAGACAGTCACTTCCCTAGCTGACTGGAGTGTTGCCTGCAGGTGGGTCATAGGTGAGTCTCTCCCCAGGAGTTGCCTTTGACCAAAGGGAACTGCCATTTCCTAGCTTACACTCCATCCCCGGAGGCAGTCCATTTTCTGGTCCAATTTCTGGTCTATGTGACAGTACAGATTCCCAGCAGACCCCTTGCCTCAATTGGGGATGACTCTGATGGGCCATCACAGCTCCTCTCTTGGGATTGGCAGTTGCATTGAATCCAGCTTTCCTCTTTGCCCAATTCTCCTCCTTCACTTGCCCACAGGTGTTCTTCTCAGGGCACTCCGCAGTAAAAGTCAGGCAGGAAAATCTCAGAGCCTGTTCCTGGGGGAACCTGACCCATGACAATATGTAATTCAGAGTGAAATTACAGATAATTATTGACCTAATTTTAGAGTGTGCTGCAATTTTTGAAGGCCAATATAACACCTCTTTCTATACTTTATAGCACCTCTTTCTATATTTTACAAATTCTGAACCAAGTGAAAAATAGATGTTAGAGTCAAAAGGTAGAAATCAAAATGTCAATTTTATTATTGATACACTCAGAATTTGTGGTTGTGACATGGATATTCAGACAAATTCAGCTTTCTGATACTTCCTTGAATTGAACATTTTTTTCTTCCCTCCCTCCAAAAAAGCCAGAAAGTCATAGACACTTACATTTGGCAGGGTAGGGCCTCCCCAGTAAAACTCCCTGATGGATGTCTAGATTGGAATGCTTCCCTCTCTGGGCAGGCAGCCCTTAGAGAGAGAACCTGGAAGGGGCAGAGGTGAGCATCCTTGCTTCTCTCCCAAAGTCTCACAGTAAGGTAGAAATATAAGGAAGGGGAGTAAATGTTCCCTCAAAAAGAAATTATCACAATTCACATGATTTTAGAGTCCAGGTGATGTAAGAATCCTAAAAAATGTATAAATTTGCTATTACAAATATTAATGTTATGCTTAAGAAAAAGTAAACTATAAAATATATATAGACAACTGAGTATGGGCATGTTTTTCACCTATTTCTTCAAGAGGAATAGTGCTCATTTATTGTGTTACAAGTCTGTGTTCATTGCCCTTCAATATGACTGTCACTTTGCACTTCTATCAAGAGGTTTTTAAAACTGTATTGTTATTGACTATTCTCTTTTTTATATTTTCTGATAAATTTCAAATCTTGTGAGGAGAGGGACTGTTCCTGTTTTGCTCATCATTGTATTCTCAGTACTTAATGTTGTTCCTGGCACATACAGATCAATCTTTGAATGAATGAAAATGTGAATGAATCCCTAAAGATATGATCAAGCTCCTGAAATAATTTAAAACTATGTTTTAAGTAGCAAAGTACTTTTCTCTGAATTTTGAAAACCAGAGATTGGATAACAAAAAGAGGTTATGGTATGCTAATGTGTTGTGTTGGTGAAATGTTAACAAAAGCTTTTCCTCTTATGTTTGAGAATTTGACCTTTAGTTAACTTTCTAGCTCTTTCCCTGGGAAACAGATAAAGGTAGGGATGTCAACTGTGTTTCTAGACAACATACTTATGGTAAGCATGACTCCTGATTGGGAAATTGCCTCTAAACGGGAGAGCTGTAAGTCCTTGGAGTGAGCCATAGCTCCCTGAGTGTGGCGAACTTTGTAGCTGGCACACCTGCTGTGGGACTCGGGAAGCTATGCAGAGGGTGATTGACTCTGCTGGAAAATAGGGCTTCTAAGCCAGGTGTATCCCTCATCTACCAGAGCTGTACTTCTGTGTGAACTGCTGCAAGACTCCCCCCTACCCCGGCCAAGAAGAACAACTCATGCTGTCCCGTTAGCGAATTGTTGTTCCTGTTCTTATCCTTCTGAGTAGACTGACGCCAAGAGTGCTTTGAAGACAGGCTTGTGAGTCTGGAAGTTTAGTTAACCCAGGCAGACTCGTTGGTGGGCATTGCAGTAAAATCTTTGATTAACCAGAATTTCAAAGAACAGAATGGTGAGATACCCAAAAGAGAAATGAAGAGCATTTGTACAGGCATCATTGAGAACAATTTTTAAAAAAGTTTTATTGGGATACTTCATCCATTTAAAGTGTACAATTCAGTGGATTTTAGGATATTCACAGATATGTGCAACTGTCAGCACAATGAATTGTGGAACATTTTCATCACTTCAAAAAGAAATCCCATACCCTTTTGCTGCTACTCCTCTACCCTCCTCCCCCCAAATCCCTCGCCAACAACTAATCTACTTTCTGACCCTATAGATTAGTGTATTCCAGACATTTAATATAAATTGAATCATATAATATGGTCTTTTATGACTGGCTTCTTTTACTTAGTATAGTGTTTTCAAAGTTCATCCATGTTGTGGCACGTGTTAGTACTTCATTTATTTTTGTGGCCAAATAACATTCCATTGTATGGATATACCACATTTTGTTTATCCATTCATCGTTTGGATATTTGGTTGTTTCCACTGTTTGAGTATTATAAATAATGCTGCTATGAACATCTGTGTACAGGTTTTTGTGTGGACACATGTTTTTATTTCTCTCAGCTATATCTCTAATAGTAGAATTGCTGGGTCATACGGTAATTCCATCTTTAATTGTTGGAGGAACTGCTGGAGTGTTTTCCAAAGTGGCTGTTCCATTTTGCACTCCCATCAGCAGAGTATGAGTGTTCTGATGTCTCTGTTTCCTAGCCGACACTTGTTATTATCTCACTTTTTTGATTCTAGCATCTTGGTGGGCATGAAGTAGTATCTCATTGTGGTTTTGCTTGCCATTTCCCCTATTACTAATGATGCCGAACATCTTTTCATGTGCTTATTGGCCATTTGTATATCTCCCTTGGAGAAGTGTTGACAAGAAGTTTTGAGAAGACCTGGATATGGGACAGTTTAATAGCCTGCACTTCAGTGAAACCACATCTATGATGATGACCTTTTAGATGCCAGTACTAAGTAAAGCTAGGGAAAGGGAAAAGACAGCACTTGAAAGGGGTATGGAAAAGAGAGACCAGGGCTTCTGTTATCATCAGTGAAGAGTTGGAAGAACATAAGTGGTTTAGGGAGCATATTACAGAATCAAATGACAGCTAGAGCAACAGATACAGTGGAGAGGGTAGATGCAGTGCAACGGTTTAGTGCAGAGATGGCCTAAATTCCCCTCAAAGAGGAAAGATGGTGTTTCTGTAATAGTTATGCTAAGGGGATCTTTAAGATAAAACTCATATATGTAAGGTTGGAAACTTGCAGGGTTGTTGTGAGGGTCAGATTAAATGACAACAAATGTAAAAGTATCCTGCTCGTAGCAGGTGCTCCATTCATTAGATTTATTAGTCAGGATATAGTATTTATAGAAATTCAACACAATTCCTACATCATCTAAATTTAGAACCCAGGAAACAAACTATATTAATGATAAGTCTAAAGAATTAATAAAATGGTTACTTTGGTTTTAGGGCTGTTTTCAGAAGTATTATAATAATATACACTTCGGAAGGCTTTCGTGAAACAAACAAACAAACAGTGAGGTAAAGTTTTAGAGAAATACAGACTTCCTCCTTATCCAAATAGAGAATAATAGAATCTCAATATTGGAAGGGAACATAAAGATCCTTAATCTAACCACAATGTCTGAATCTTTAATGAGTCACATTTATGCTGGATATTTGAGGAGCCTTTATAATTTGCAGGTGCTACTTATGTTATCTTACAGTTTTTTCATGGAGTCTGACAAATTTTACAGAGGCTTGTTTACTATATTTTACGTTAATTGGCCTTTATGGGATAAAAATCATCCAGTTATGATGGAAGAGCATTACTACATATAAAAATCAAATTGACCAATTATTGATTGTTGTTAGTGAGTTTATTCTGCTATGCCCAAAAATCTGTTATTCAAAGCACTGCATATAAAATCATTTGTTCCTCATGTAGTTCAAATATGAGTGATTGCTGAAAGCAGTGAACTTATCTGGATTCATTATACATGTAATATTAGTTGAAAACAAAAGTAAGGACTTGCTAAGATAATTAATATAGTGCATAATTATATGGCATCCAAACTGCGGATAGAAAACAGGTGCAGGTGTGAATTTCCTGTATTATTTTCTTGTTACTATTCTGGCTCACTTTTAAGATTGCTCTCTAAATAGAATTTTTTAGTGTTGTAATAAAATTTGAAAGGCACAATTATTTAGACTGAGATCGCTTTTTGTTATTTTTCTTGAAACCAAGTAATTTAAAAATTTTTGACAATACCTTTTGAGCTATTATATTTATATGCTATACTGTATTATTTTAAAATATTTTTAACCACATTAAATGTGTTTGATTTCATTATTTCATGTTACTTTATGATAGTTCTAAATATTGAGTTCAGATTAGCTTTATTGACATTTAATATCTATTGAATAGTAAACTGCATTTATAATCAGGGGCGTGTGTCCAGGTCTTTGCTTATTTTTATTATCTCTTTATGGGTCAAGGGGGAATAATAATACATACATCTTTGATTGATGGGAACTGTGGTTTTCATTAGACCTTTAGAGGAAAGATAAATCTAAGGGTCCTTTAAGTTCTACTTAAAGTTATACTTAAATGATGCTGGAATAAGCAATACATGTCAGCCATGTGAATTTCACACTTCCAGGATTTGATTTCTGTCTAGCTTGAATAAGTAGTTTTTTATACCAAATTCCATATGTGTTTTTAGAATATGACGAGCAGAACTGGATGTAAAACATGATTCTGTTGTGAGTTCCCCTGTGGCATTTTTCTTTTACCCTGTAAATATTTGGTTTTCTCCTATTTCTTTCTGCACTTATATGGGGACTTGTACTCAAATTGTTTTTCTTTTCCAGTTGTCTGCTATATGGAAATTCCTGTCCTTTGCTTCTCTACCTTTCCAGCTGGGCTGAAGTTAACTTTATTCTTTCTTTTGATCCTAGATGAAACCTTTGGTCAAATCATTTATGGATATCTTTTTCTTCAAATTTCATAGTAAATTCAGAGTTGACTCTGTGGTAAAGTAATTTTAGGGAATAAATTTGTACTAAGACTATCTGTAAAGATAGATTCATCGGAAAAGCAAGAACAATTTGCTCTAAGAATAAAAGATATATTTTAATAATGTGGAAAAATTGAGAGATAAAGCTCATATCTTTCTTTCTTGTTTAATGGATTAAGATGTTTAAAATTATGCATTTTTATAAGTAAATTACTTTTACTTTGCAAAAATATTTTTACTAAGTGGAAATTTAATGGACTTATTGCATCTTGTCATAGATCCGTGATAATCTGAGGAATTTTTATACTTGGTATAGTTAGTATTCCTTCTTTTCTATGCAGCTCCCAACTCAGAGATATTTGGTCTGATTTGTTGTTGATTTTAGATAATGAGATCCTTACACTGTCATCATGCAAGGAGTTCAATGCAGTGCATAAATGGAAATATGCTGACAAAATAATCTGTAGAGGTTCCTTTGGACAAATAAGTCTTGAGCAAACATTTTGATGATTTTTAATTTTTAAAAGTTTATTTTAATACAATTTAAAGCATAATTCTTGAGTGTATATCTGTGTTCTGCCATAATATGATATAAGATTTCTGAAAAACTTCCCATTCTGGAAAATTGCCCACCTAACTAACAGGGCTTCAGGAAAAATTAGGGTTAAGAGAAGGCCACTGCAATCCTATGGCTCTCTGTAAGCAGAGCCCCAAAAGAAACAGTCAATAATCCTAATAAAACCACTGGCACACAAGCTTGAGGACTTGTGCTTCTTTCTCTGTGAGGTAGGTCCTGGTAGCAATTCCTATCTGACAGAGATCATTTTCATCAAAATGCAAAATCTGAATCAAACTGTTGCCTCCTTTATTAATCCATTGTTTTAAATCTGGGGGATATCCTTATTGCTTCTTTGTCTGCACCTACAGTTTTTCCAGATAGCTTAACTCAGTGGAATGCATGGTGGTTAAAGCCATTCAGATAGTCAGTACTTGCACTAAGGGGAGGCATTTCCGTAGATTTTCAGCTTTTTCCCTAAGGTCTTTATATATTCCTGAGGTTTTGGCTTTAATTGTGAGACAGCTTGCCCCTGATTGCCTCAAAACAGAAATGTGCTGGAAAACAAATACGTAAGTATCGATAAAACTCCACAGTTATACTGACATCATTCCCCTGCTTACCAGTTGCATCTGAAGTAATTCACATCAAAGAAACCAGAACAAACTGTACTTGGGAAAATATTCCCGATATGGGAGGAGAGTGTTTTCTCAAAAGCCAGGCCAAAGAAAAGGGATTATATATATAAAATTTAAAAACTCCATTAGTGCATAATTTGATCTTCCTGAAATGATTTTATAGTTAAAAGCTATCCGAGTCCCAACTATATTCAACAATCACTACAACCAATGAATTCGTAATGTTTCTTGAGTTCTGCTGTAACACAGTTTTCCCTGTGTGTGTGTGTGTGTATGTGCATATCTCTCTCTCTCTGTCTCTGTTTGCCTAGGAAGTACAAACAAAATAACAGAACTCTTCTGCAGAAATTAGTTTTTAGTTTTTAATGCAAGGCTGTGGTTGCAATAAATCTCTTCTAAAATTTTGCATCTGGATAATCAACGAAACTCAACACCCTGAAAAGAGATATTCCAGCATTTTCAAACTTAGGGAGTAATGTAGGTCTAAACTATGTGTGAACTTCTTTGAGCTGGAACTTCTGGGTCACCTAGGAGGCATGGCTTTGTCACTGTGATCATTAATATTTACTGCTGGATAGCCAGGGTTTGGGATGATGATGGTAGTTAGAGTTTTGAAGCACTGACACTACCATCAAGTATGTCATTTTTCTAACTAAACTAAAACTTTTACTCTTGGACTTTAACTTCTACAAGGTGCCATCCATTCCAAAATGCTATAAAATATCAACCCTCTTTACTTTGATTAATGATACATTGTCAGAGTGATGAATTCTTCTAGAGTGTAATTTGAAAGATAATATCATTCTAGGGAGAAAAAAAAAGTTCAGGTGAGAATTTAGAACAGTTACCAGATGAAATCCTACCATCACACAGTGTAGTGAAGGATGTGGGGGAATCTGGAAATGCCAGCAGTAAATCACATTCTTTGGCTCTAGTTTAAGCTTCTATCCTACAATGAGATATATGATATGATTTACTATGTGCCTTGAAGGCTGTTTTGGTTTGATTTTAAAACATTTTTAGCATGTAGAGCAGTTGCACAGGTATTTTTATTTATTTTTGGTCCCCTCCTCCTTCTGTTGCTCCCTACTAGTATTGCTATATTTAAATTTTCATATTTAGAAGATGGAAAGAAAATTATCTTTGAGTTTTAAAATTTGAAAATATCTTAAATATATGGTACAGTGTTATGATACTTGATATGCATAGTTTTCTATTTTAAATATTTCATAACAATAACCTTCACATTCTTATTCATTGGTTGCTTATTACTTAAGATAATACTTGTTGTGTTATTAAGTGAAAGATAATGTGTTTTCTGTTGCAAATCTAGCTGTGTCATTTTAAGCAGAGACAAAAGGCTTCAGGGGGATGTATCAAACTGTTAGTAGTGGTTAACCTGGGAAGGACCATTCATGTGTTGGAGGGAAACTCTATTTCTTAATATGGTGAGATTATGGGTTATTTTTACTAGTGTTAAAAAACAAAAGTCAACCGAGTAAATTTGAAGATCTAATTGGCTTTATTAAGTGATTCACGAATTGGGCAGTGTCCCATCTAGCAACTAGAAGGGTTCTCAGAGGGGTTGTACAAAGTGCAAGATTTTTATAGGCAGGAGGGTGGGGCAGGGGGGTTATTGGCAAAATAAAAGTTTAGGGGCTGGCTCAGTAGTGCTGTGGTTAAATTCACGCACTCTACTTCTGAGGCTCGGGGTTTGCAGGTTCGAATCCTGGGCGCGGACCAACACACCACTCATCAAGCCATGCTGTGATGGTGTCCTACATACAAAATAGAGGAAGATGGGTGCAGATGTTAGCTCAGGGCCAATCTTCCTCACACACACACAAAAAGAAATGTTTATTTTTAGGCCAGGCTATCTCCGCTTGGGGGAAGCGAATGGCAAAGGTTTTATCATGCATATTACGTCTCTTCCTCTGAGGGATAGAGAGGGTCCAGGTGACAGATGATTTCATTGGTGCTGACCAGAAAATTTCAGACTGACCATTAAAATTGCATTTCTGGGAGAGGTTGAAATACAGTTAGATCAGGTTTGGCATCATGGGCTTTAGCACAAATGATGGCATTTGGGGCCTGTGGTTTTCTTTTTATCACTGGGATTCTGTATATACAAAATACTGCTAATTTAAGGCTAGGTCTATGTTACTATTTCAGAGTGGGAATGCTCTTGAGTATTTTGGGCAGGAACTTTTCTTCCTGAGTTGTACCTTTCCTCACATTTTGGAATATTCCTTGAACCTGGTTATCACCCATTAAATGTCAGTAGTACTCTCCAATGATTGTGAAAACACAAAACACCTCCCCACATTTTCAAATCTCCTTCCCCCTTTGGTAAGCACTGATCTTTGTATTAGTTAGATCTCTTTACACTAGCTTGAACAAAAAAGAATTTTTTCTTGTTGCTAAAGGCCTCACAGATGTCTCATTGTATGGGAGTAGGGATGATGTAGCTGAGTCATGGCTGGAAATTGGAAAGCTGTTGAGAGTCTGAGCAGACTTCTTTTTTCCACTTTTTAATTTTTTTCCTCACTGTGTATCTACTTTATTCTTTTCTTTTTATAATTAACAAATTATGAATTTACATACTTAGAGTATCAGTGAGGGAGAGACCAAATGTCACTTTCTTTATTCCAAATCTAAATTCTCATGAACTCAGTGTGGTGCTCATTTCTTGTCCAATGAACCATGGCCCAGAGGGCAGAAATATGTTGAGTAATTGTGTCTTCCGTGGTGGGGCTAGTGAGGATGAGCACTGTTGTGGGTCAGGGAGGAATTACCATAGAAGGAGACATCACTGGGAACAAGTCTCTGCTGCAGTCAGCCGTAGTGACAAAGGAAGCTACTTGTCTATTGATTTATTTTTTACTTCAAACTCTTTTTATTGAGGTTTAATTTACAGACTATGAAATTCACATTGTAACTGTACAATTCAATGATTTTTTTAAAGTAAATTTATAAACCTGTGTAACTATTTTGGCAACTGAGTTTTAGAACATTTCCATCATAGCAAAAAGTTTTCTGGTGCATTTTTGCAATCAACCGTTGCTCCCACGTTCAGCCCCAGGCAACCACTGATCTGCTTTCTGTTGCTATAGATTTGTCTTTTCCAGAAATTTCATATAAATGGAATCATTCCTATGTAATCTTTTGTGTCTGACTTCTTTCTCTTAGCAAAAGTTTTCTGAGGTACTTCCATATTGTTGCATGTTCATTGTAGTAGTTCATTCCTTTTTAATGTGGAATAATAGTCCGTTGTGTGGATATATCATATTTTGTCTATCTAGTCATCAATTGATGGACATATGAATTGTTAGACCTTTTGCTCTTAGAGTAATGCTGCTATGAATATTCATGTGCAAATCTTTGTGTAGACTCATATTCTCATTGCTTTGGGGTAGGTATGTAGAAGTGGAATTGTTGAGTCCCAAGGTAAGTATGAGTTAGCTTTTTTAAGAAACTACCAAACTATTTTCCAAAGTGTCTGTACCATTTTATGCTCCCATTAGCAACATGTAAGGATTTCATTTTCTCCACATCTTTGCCAAGACTTGGTATTGTCTATCTTTTGCATTATAGCTATTCTAGTATGTGTGTAATGATATCTCATTGTGGTTTTAATTTGCATTTCTCTAAGGACTAATGATATTGAACATTTTTACATGTCCTTATTAGCCCTCTGTATATCTTTGGAGAAATGTTTATTCAAATCTTTTGGCCATTTTAAAATTAGGTTATTTGTCTTTGTGTTATGCAGATTTAAGATTTCTTTATATATTCTGGATGTATGTCTTTATCAGACATGTGACTTTCAAATATTTTCTCCTAGTCTGTGACTTGACTTTATTTTTTATTTTGTTGGTGAGGAAGATTGGCCCTGGGCTAACATCTGCACTCATCTTCCTCTATTTTATATGTGGGACGCCTGCCACAACATGGCTTCATAAGTGTAGCATAGGTCCATGCCCGGGATTGGAATCTGCTAACCCTGGGCCGCCAAAGTGGAGCACGTGAACTTAACCACTGTGCCACTGGGCCGGCCCTTTGACTTTATTTTTAATGAAAGTGTCTAAATGCAAATTCTAGGTCCACTAAATTTATGTTGGTATGCTTGATGCTGTCCATAGGTCTCTGAGGCTATGTTCATTTCCTTCAATCTTTTACTTTTTGCTTTCCAAATTGGATAATTTATCTTGATCTATCTTCAAGTTAACCGAATCTTCCTTCTTCCATTTCAAATCTATTGTTAGCCTATTTAGGTCATACTCAAGAATTTTCACTTGGTTCTTTTTTGTGATTTCTATTTCTTTCTTTTCTTTTCTTTTCTTTTTTTTTGCTGAGGAAGATTAGCCCTGAGCTAACATCTGTTGCCAGTCTTCCTCCACTTTATATGTGGGTCACCGCTACTGCATAGCTGAGGATTGGCGTAGGTCCACACCCGGGATCTGAATCCATGAACCCGGGCTGCTGAAGTGGTGCACACTGAACTTAACCACTATGCCATGGCACTGGCCCCTGATGATTTCCATTTCTTAATCAGCCCTTCTATAGCTCTCTCATTTTCAGGATGACCCCATTATATGTTTAGGTGGTCCACTGCTTACCCCCATTGGGATCAAAATCTCAAGCTATCAGAGCTGTAGATTTTCCCCATTCATTTATAACCAAATTTGCTAGTTTATCGATAATGCCAGTGCAGCTGAAAGATTCTGCCCTCGACTGGGAATCCAGCACACTCCCTGTGCAGCGAGGCCGGTCTTGCTCTAGTAATATTGACAAACTTGGGAAGGAAGGTAAAAGATAGGAGCAGCCCATGCAAGGAAGCCGTAGACCCGCTCTTCTTCACTAATATCTTAGCAGTTTTTCTTGAGTAAATACTTCTCAACTTGTTTGCTTTCGGTTGGTATCCAGAGCCCTGAAATAGTTTTTTACAAATTTATCCAGTTTAACCTTTGTTTTATGGGGGTAGAATTATTTACTGACCTCTTCATTATACCATAGTCAGAAGTCCACCTCTGTCTATTGAATATGGTAGGAATTCTATTTACTGGATATTTGAACTATTTCTCTGAGAGAGAAGTAATATATTGTGATCTAGATAAAATGGTAGCAATCATTTAGATGCACTACTTATGTCATTGCTCTGCAAGGTGTTTTTCATACAGGATGTATATTCATCACCACAGGTCTGCAAGGTAGATAGTTTTCCTTTTACAGGCGCAAACACTTAGGCTTAGAGAGCTAAATTATTTGCCTTTATGTGCTATTATTAATAGTGCCACTGTTTGCCTGTGTTGACACTGCCTTAGATAAGGAAGGAATGTTTAAGTGGAATTTTTAGTCATTTTTATCTCAGTAAGCCAGTTAAATTTGACTCAACCAACATCTCTCAAGTATTTAACCAGCGTCAAATAATATTCTAGTTGCAAAGTGTGAAGGACAGGGCTGCAGGGAGGAGAATTGAAAGAGGGTGATGTAAAACATGGTATGTGAGACAGAATAAGACATGGTCCCCTCTCAAGGAATTCATAATCACAAAACAAAGACAGGTGTGTTCAACCGGTTGTAATATAACTGACTGATAAGTGTTCTGACACGGTGATTCTCAAACTTTAATGTGCTTTCAAGTTACATGTTAAACTGCAGATTCTGATTCAGTGAGTCTAAATGGGATCTGAGATTTCATAGTTTTAGGAAGTTTCCAGGTGATGGTGATGATGCTGATTTATGGATCACATGTTGAGAAGCAAAGCTCTAATATTGATGTAAACAAGGATTTATAAGAGCATACAGAAGATATGTTAATTTTGCTGCACTTAGTTGAGGAAGGAAACTTCACCTCAGAGAGAATAAACAATTTGCCCTTTTGAGCTTGTGTTTAAAATGCCATTGGGTATACGTTGGAACTGGGTAACATTTGATCTGGGTCTAAAATGATAAATAGAATTATAATAGGAAATCTAGCCTTTCCAAATAGAGAGGAAAACTTTGGCAAGACATGGAAATAATGTATTTATGTATGTTATTAATGGGAAATACCTTTTAAAAACCTTTTTTATTTATTTGCTAGCTGAAACAGAATTCTGAGTTGGGGGAAGTTTCCAAAAATGAGGCTATATATTAGGGTAGTGATCGCTGCAATAAAGGAGGAAGCTCCAAATCTCAGTGGCTTAAAATAGTAAATGTTTATTTTTCACTCACCTAAGAATTCAACATGGATGTTCCTAAGACAGCTCCCTCTTAAGCAATGATTTCGGGACTTTTATTTGTAGCACCATGGTCTTCAATGTTCCTTCCAAGGTCACTGTACATCTACTTACCAAGCTTGCTGAACAGTAGAAGTGGTAGAGAAGGCACACGTGTTTCTTACCACCTTGCCATCGGAAGGGAAACTCATTACTACTCTTGCATTCGATTAAACTATCACAGAGCTCCACCCAGATTCAAGGGGACACATACCTAGGTGGAGAGATGTGAGTGTCTGACAATTAGTCATCCATTCTTCTCTGGAGTAAGTTTGCAAGATTAGGTCTGGAGAACAGGGAGTTGCAAATCATTAACATATGTGTAATATATTTTTCATATATCAAGGAACATTTAAGTACCTATTGTGAAATAGCATGTTATAGTACTGTGGTGAATTTCTAATCTTAATGAATCTGTTAAATTTTACACCTCTGAGTTAAGAGAGAGATGGTTTAAGTTTGTTCTATAATTCTACTCTTATAGAATACTTTTAACTTTGTTGTTCAAAAGTTTTGTTTTTTCAACATTCATGTTGCCCGTTAACTAGCCCCCTCCCCAATAGTAGGTGACAGATGAGGTGAGTGAAAGGAGAATCTCTATTCCTCCCTTCAATTTGCTAATGCTTGGTCAGAGAGGAAAATAAATAAGCAAAATAAATTAAAACAAAAACTAAACAACCTAATCCCTACATAAATATTTGTATGTAGAACTATACTTTTCTGTAAAGGAAGGAACAATGTTTATATCTATTAGAGATAAAATTTAATATATTTTAAGTTTCAGGAAATCAAAAGTAAAACATATTTTCTGAGTTAGCATAATTCAATAGAGAAAAGGGATTAGGCTAGAAGAAGACAGACAATGGTTCTAACTCAAGCCTCAACATTTTGTATCCATTTGGCTTTGACCTAAGGTTTATGAGCTTGGGTTTCCTTGTCTATGTAATGGGGATCATAATATCTGTTCCCTTTCCTTGCATGATTATTTTAAAAATAAGAAAAGTGAACAGTATACATATACACTCTTACAAACGAGAAAAGTAGTGTTTAAATGTAAGATCTTTTAGGAAAGAAAATTTCCGTTTATTGGCAGTTTATTTACATCGAATTAACGGAACTTTAAGACATTCAGATATACCCTTCCATTTTATCAGTTATCCATGATGTTTTTCTTATTTTTTAGCAGTAAATTTAAGAATAAAATCAGTTTCTTTTGACCATTTCAGAGTCTCTTAATATGCTACCTAAAAATGTTATAAAAATTATTGGAACATTGATAGCATGATTCATTTTAGGACATGAATAATCTTTGTTTAGTGTTATTTAAATAAACATATATCTTTGAATGATATTTCTATCTTGATCATTTTATTTTATTTATTTTTTGTGTTTGAGGAAGGCAGGCCTGAGCTAACATCCGCTGCTACTCCTCCTCTTTTCTGCTGAGGAAGACTGGCCCTGGGCTAACATCTGTGCCCATCTTCCTCTACTTCATATGGGACGCCGCCACAGCACGGCTTGAAAAGCAGTGCATCGGTCCGCGCCTGGGATCTGAACCTGCGAACCCTGGGCTGCTGAAGCAGAGCACGTGAACTTAACCACTACACCACCAGGCCAGCTCCTATCTTGATCATTTTATACAAAATCAATACTATTGTTTTTGAGATTTTTTAAAATGTAAAATGAAAACTAGACATTTTAACCACCTTTGAAATCAATGGATCTTTAGTCTAGGAAATTTAAAATCACACTTAGATTAAATTACTCTGTTTAAAAAAATTTGTTGGGGCTGGCCTGGTGGCATAATGGTTAAGTTCACTATCTCTGCTTCGGTGGCCTGGGGTTCACTGGTTGGGACCCCTGGTGTGGACCTACAGACTGCTCATCAAGCCAAGCTGTGGCGGCATCCCACACACAAAATAGTGGAAGATTGGCACAGATGTTAGTTCAGGGCCAATCTTCCTGACCAAAAAAAAAAAAAAAAGTTAAAATACAAGTATTTCTGAAAGGATGAAGTATTACCATTAGCTTTAATTTCTTTTAAAAATAAGCATTTCATTGGTCTATATGGGCTTTTTGATGATCATTGGGAAAATCAGGAGCAGATACCATAGGTTTATATGCAGACAGCGATATATGTGCATAGGTCACGGTCATTTTTTGTAATTTACTAATTCAGTGTGAAATAACAGTAGTTAATTTGATGTTCACTGATTTATTCCAGAATCATATTGTGGTGAATCTCAATAGATTTATAAAAGATCATAACTGGAAAGTTTCAACGTAATCTTAGTTATTTAAATAGGTAACTAGGTGAAAATTTAAGAATAGGAATATTTCCATGGGACGGTACAAAATCATTATTTCTGATCCCTGCCAAAGTTCTTCTCTGTCTTGAGGATGTTTGCTAAGAAGTAAGGCCTGTTGGTCGTGTTCCTAATGTCAGGTTCTCACAGAGCCTCTGAACGATCTGCATCTGCCCCCTGGAGTTTGGTTGAAGCTCAGATGGGCTCCAGATCCCTGCAGGGTCCTGGGCAGACCAGGAGCGTTGCTGACAGAAGACCCCTCAGAGAAGAGGGCCTCCCTGAGATTTGCCTGTTCCTTTTCAGCCACTTGGAAGGCATACAGAAATGTTTTCTGAATTCTCTTTCTCAGTCATTTATTCTAATTCTGCAATTCTTCCTCTCCATCCCCTAACACCTTGTTTTTACCATATGTCATTTGCCAGGCACTGTGGTAGCCATACAAAGATTTAAGAAGACGTGATTTTTCCTTCTGTGAGCTTATGTGGTATGACGGGATAGATAGACACCAAAAGGTGATGTAAAATCAACATTGTTTGAGCTGGTAGAGGGTACAAAGGACAGGCACCTCACAGCCAGGTGAGGAAGGCATGGAAACGTTCCTGGACCTATGGGAGTAACAAATCCAGAAGGAGAAGTAGGAGTCTGCAGGCAACGAAAATAGTAGAGGAGGGAAGGCCTTCCTGGTAAGTGAAAGTCGTGAGACAAAGACAAAGTGTGAGGGACGCCTGTGAGTTGACTAGAGATCCACAGGTAGGGGCACTTCCCAATGTGCACTTTTGAATAGTTAATACTTTCTGAAGATGTTTTATCACCAAGGAGTGCTCATTACTGCTTATTCAGGATCCTACCAGATTAGCTATATTTAGTTCTTTAGCCATGATGTGCACAAAATGACACATCTATCTTTTTGGGGTTGAGCTAGTGAAAAGGGTATGAGTCATCAGAATTATACACACCTGGGTCACTTCCCAGCTCTGCCACCTGCTCACCATGTGACCAGGGGAAAGGTATTTAAACTCTCAGAGCTTTAGTTTCTTTATCCCTAAAACAGAGATAAAAATAGTTATGCTTTAGAGTGCCTTGAGAATTAAATGGTATGTTTTTAAGATACTTAGAATAGAAGGAGCCCAAACTAGACCCTCAATAGATGGCAGCTGTCACTGTTATATTGACTGATATAAATGTCAATTTGTATGTTTAAGTATTAAATAAAATTTACTGGATTTTTGGAGTCATAGAAGAGTGAAAATATGACCTAATGTATCTCAGTTACTTAGGCTTTTTAGTTGTATTTTATTTCTTTTTTAATAGGCAAAATCTCAAATATTATCCAATGTATTGGATGTTGCCCATCGGTATATAAAGGAAGTTAATCCAGATGAACCCAAGGGGGAGAATCATTCAACAAAAGAGACTAGTAAAAGTCAGCATAAACCCAAATCTCTTCTGCAGGGGAGCAGCTCTGAGGTAAGCTGAGGAAACTGTTGTAGACATTTTCTGTCATACATAATCATGGAGACCATCATTCATACACTTAACTGAAGCTGTAGAGTTTTGCAGACTATTTTATCACATTATTGTTTAATATGAATTTGTTTTTTAATGAATCAAACACATCTTGGCTATAAAAATCTTTTTAAGGAGGTTACTTTGATTCCACTGAACAATGATCTTTTGATGAATGATTCTTTGACCATGTGGCTTTCTGGGAATTTCCAACACATCAGGAAATGAATGAGTATTTGGAAGAAACATAAAAAAATAGCACAATGCAATATAACAGTTTTATATTAATCATGACTCCAGGGAAGCTAAAAATACCAAACCTCGCCAAGGGTTTTAGGTGACAGGCAATTTCACAGTTATTTAAAATTGGATTTATACCCCATTCTGGTAGTTATTCAGATTGACTACTGATCCCATGAGGTACTAGATAAGCTTTCATCAGCTCATATCTATATTTTTATAATAGACGTATTGATTCTTTAGCAAGAAACAAACTTTCTCGAATTTTGATCTATGTAATAGTCTTCCTTCTCTTAGATGCCACTTACTTTCTCACTGTAGTTCAGAAATAGTGAATAACTTGGCCAAAGTCACACAGATTGTTACTTGGTGACAGACTCAGGCTTAACTCCAGTCTGTTGAGTTCCAAACCCATGGTCACAGAACATGAAAGAAAACATGCTTTGGGCTTGTAGGACCTTTTTTCAGCAGAGGAATTAAGCTTGAATTGTCCAGGAAAGTCAGCATATTTGCATGGATTTTGCTTTCTAGTGGACCTGCCAAGGGTGTTTGTGAAGAATCGCTGAGTGGGTTACCTCCTCAACATCATAACAACAATGTTGAGGACTGACTATGTGCCAGACTCTGTCTTAAATATTTCACATGTGTTATCTCTTTTTGTTCCTTCTTATTTTTTCCTTCTTTTTTCAGATGAGAAAACAGTGGCAAAGAACAGCTTTTATAAATTGGCCAAGGTATCATTTACAGTTGAACTTAGATTTGAACGCAGAACTTATGACTCCAAATTACTTGCTTTTACACAGAGGCTGTGGTTTTAAGGGTTACTCCCTTGTGCCTGCCATCTTATCTAATTTATCCTATCAATAATAATAGGGATAAATCAACAGCTAACATTTATTAAACACCTTATGCTAGGAATTGTGCTGAATCCTTTATTTGCCTTATCCAATAATCACAATAACGATATAAGTTTTGCATTATTATTATCCCATATAACAGGTGAGAAATTCAGAGAGTAACTTGCCCTACTAGAAAGCTGTAGAGCTGACTCCTTTGCCTGTGCTTTTAATCCCTACAGTAAGTGCTGCCTCCTGGCCCCATAGATAACTGTGTATACTGTACAGGCCCTCCACCTCCTGTCTTAACGTAAAAACCATTAATTCAATGGTTTTATCCAGGAGTGTATATTAGAATCAATTGGAGAAACATTAAGGAAACACACATAACTGAGTTCAGCATCTCTGTGGGTGGGACCAGACACATGTGGTTTTAACAACTGCTCAGTGATTCTGGTGAGTACTCCTGGTTGGGTGTCACTGCCATCGACCCTCAGGTGTGCGTCCATACACAGGAAACACACTGAAGAGATGCCCCCTCATGTGCTTGGTCCTCATCTGTGCTGAAGAGCAGTGGTTTAAGTACCACAAGGCCTGAGTGAGTTTGTTAAAAATGTGCATTCCCGGTCTGCCACTCAAATTTTGATTTTTTTTTACATCTAGGTTAGGGCCCAGGAATCTGATTAACATACCAAACAATTCAAATGTCTGGAAGAGTTAAAGCAGTGCTAAAATCTGATATCTGTCTTACAGCTTTTCTTATGAATTCAAGCCAATGGATATCCTTGGAAAGGGATGCAGTTCATGAAAGGGCTTTCATTTTAGACACTGAAACCTGGGTTTGACCCTGGTTTTCTTATTGCTCTGTAACATAAGGCAATTTACTTAGCCTTTTTGATCCTCTGTTTCCTCTTCTGGAAAGTGGGGATATTAAAACATATCTTGCAGGGATATCATGTGGCTTAGAGGGTTAATGAATGTACAGCACTGGATTCCATGTGCTCCTTCAGATTTCCTAGTGCCTTTGGAATTGAGCAGGGTCATATCAGGCTCTCAGTGGAAGTGACACATGACAGTTGTGGGCTGAAACATTTAAGAGCCAATGTACAATCCTCTGGCTTTTTCCTATCCTGCCACCGCTATGTGGGAGCCAAGTATTCCAAAGGCATAGCTATAAAATGCAAATGTCTTATATCTCTGACTCATTGTTTGGAAGGGAGCTTCTCTGGAGAGCGCTGGAATCACTGCACACTTAAAACATTTCGTAATCAGCACTGAGTTTTCAGGGCTCCTTCATGAGAGCAGTATATGTACATACACACACTCACATATCGCTTACTGGATACCTGTAAATACCTTCAAACATACTTCTAAAACTCAGTATTTTCAAAATAAATTCATCACCTCTCGTCCAAAACCTGTAGATGTTATTGGTGGCAGCCAATCTGTGAGAACAGTTATTTTCTATAGTCCTTTCTCCTCCTCTGCACATCCCATCAGTTACTGTGTCTCATGAAGTCCACCATCTAAAAACTATCTTGAATATGTGGCTCCTTCTATCCTTATTGCTATTCCAAATACTGAAATTAGCTTTTTCTTAAAGTGCAAAACATTTATAAAGTGGAAAGTACATTTCATTCTCTCCCTTTCTAGAAGTCAATAATAATTCCAGTTTTGTATGTATGTATTTCTTTATACAAATATTAATATGTTACACACTGCTCTGCAAGCATGCTTTTTACACTTAAAAATATAGTTTTAATAGCCATATAAGTACATTCTACAGCCTTCTCATTCTATACAGTGGTAGTAAAATACTCCATTTATTGGATATGAAATGACTTTTTAAAGTCTATTTTCCAATGATCAACATTTACACTGTTTCAATCTTTTGCCAGTACAAACTATATTATAAAGAATAATTTCAAAAAGTATTGTTTTGCTTATATGTAAGTGTATCCATATGATAAAATCCTGAAATTCCTGGATGAAGAGGGTTATGTGTTTGTTATGTTGATAGATATTGCCAAATGGTTGTTACATTTTAATTGGTTTCCTTTCATCCAAACTCACTATTCCCCAGTTTCTCTCTCTGCAACACTACTGTGTGGGACTCTTCAGTGGCTTTGTGTTTCCAAAATGTTTAAATCTAAGTTCCTCTGTGTGGCAGGCAGGATCCTTCATGACCTGCCCCTGCTTGTCTTTCCACCCTTTTTATTTTCTCATACCTCACTTTTTGCTAGAGCAACACAACTATGTATGTTCCATGCCACTGTGCTGTTTGACTCCATGTCTTAGCATGTATACCATTCCCTGTCTCAGAAATACTGCCCCTGCCACTTTTTGCCCGTAGAGTTCTTGTTTATGTGAGTCACATACCTGCTCCTTGCACCTGTCTCCGTTGTGGACTTATTAACCTGTATTTCTGTGGCCAACAGTTAGCACAGTCTCTGGCAGGTTCCCAGATGCTTTTTGTTTATATTTAATTTTTTTTGTACACATATTTAACAATCTCTCAATTGTACTTTAACAATCTGCCTGTTTATTTTGCTATTAAGGGCTGAACATAGAGGATTCTACTCTTGTATCTGGAAGATACACAATGGAATTTTAGCAATTTGATCAGTGTAGGTAATCCACATTTGAAAATTCAGCATTGGTGTGGAATTTATTTTGCTTTAGTTTCCTAATTTTGCTGTTTTCTCTGCTTCACTGGATAACTGCCAAATCCTACCTTTATTTTCTTCTATGTGTTCACAGTGGATTTATATTTTGTACTGAATTCATCCTTTCCCCCATCATTAAGCTGAGAAGCATGCAGTGTTTCATACACATTAATTAATTTGTTCATTCATTCAACTAACTTTTAATGAGCACCTGCTTTATACTAGGCACTGCTCTTTGCACTGAGGAAAAAGACAAAATCGCTGACCCCATTACATTCTAATGGGGAGAGAGAGGCAATAATCAAATGAATATGAGTAAATTCACATGGAGATATGTTATTGGGAGAAAAATAAAGCAGATAAGGAGTTAGAAAGTGGGGGAGAAAGGGGCTAATTTTTTTAGGGTTATCAGCAAAGACCTCTTTGACATTTAAGCTGAGACCAAATGAAATGAATGGTATGGCTATGTGAGGATATGGAGAAGAACCATTCTAGACATTGCCTATAGCTAATCCAAAGCCCTCAGTGGGGATGTACTTGATGGGTTCCCAGAACTGTAAGAAGATAAGTTTGGCTGGAGCAGGATGAGTGAAGGGGAGAATTGAAGGGGTCAAGTAAAAGCTGGAGGAGTACATGGTTGTGTAGGGCCTTGTAGGTCCTAGTAGGAACTGGGGGTTTCATAGAGAGTCGTTGGAGGGTTTTGAGCAGGGGAGTGACATGATCAGAATTACATGTTAAAAAACTGCTCTTTCAGGGCTGGCCCTGTGGCCTAGTGGTTAAGTTTGGTGTGCTCCACTTCAGCGGCCCAGTGTTCAGTTCCTGGGCATGGACCAACACCACTTGTCTGCTGCCATGCTGTGGCAGCGAACCACATACAAAATAGAGGAAGATTGGAGTAGATGTTAGCCCAGGGTGAATCTTCCTCAAGCAAAAAGAGGAAGATTGGCAACAGATATTAGCTCAGGGAAAATCTTCCTTAGCAAAAAAAAAGAAAAACAAAAACTAAAACTAAAACCAATGCTCTTTCTGCTGTGGGAGGTTGCAGGGAGCAGGAGTTTGGAGAAGTAGGAGGATTACATACAAGGCTATTGCACCTTTCCAGGGAGAACACTGGTGAATAACATAATGATGAATTTTCAGTCCTGTAGTCTCTAGTTTTAATAATTTCTGAAGAGACCATTTATAATTGCCAATAGAGTTTTAAAGAAATCAGTAAAGCATATGAATAAGGACAACTTAAAAACACTCTAAGTTAAAAAATAATGTGTGATTCATAATACCTCATAATTAATGCTACCTGTATTTTAAGATACAGAAAATTTAGTAGAGCATACTTAAATACATTTTTAATTGGTCTAGGTAGAAGTTTCAACAACAAAAATAGCAGAATGTACAAGTCCGAGAGATAAGCTCTTATGTGAAGGATCATTCGATGAAGAAGCTTCTGCCCAGTCCTTTCAGGAAGTTTTAAACCAATGGAGAACTGGACATCCTGATGACAATGAGAAACAGAACTTACATGCAGCAAAAGCAGGTAAACCTATTTTTATAAAATGAATGTTGTAAGATAAAGCTGAATTTATTTTATCTCCATTCTCTATGAATACAGATGCAATGTTCAAAAACTGTTAACATTGGGATAGTAGTTTGATATAACTCCTCAAAAGAGTGTTCACTGTGTGACTGTTGGCAAGTGGTGTAATATATATAGAGAGAGAGAGAGAACCCTGGGCATTGGGGATATTTGCATTTGCTTCTGACAATTACATGCTATTGAATGAATGGAGAATGGGATTCTTTCAGCTGCCCTTCTCATAGTAGGAAATTTTTATCAGGACAACTATTTCTTTTTTGAGCTGTAATTACAAAACATAAAATGGGAGGATATGTGAGATATAGAGGTAAAGATTTTTTTAATGTGTCTTGAAAAATATATTTCAAGGGCTACTGGGGGGAGAATTGACTTATGTTTTGTTTTTCTTTCTTTTTGAAAAACATATTTCTTGTTTTTATTTTTCCGTGATGATTTCACACCCATGTTCTAGACATTGAATATCTAGATGACTGAAGTGTACATTATCTTTGCCTTAAGTTTCCTGGTATCTCTTGAGGATTTTCGTATGTTTTTAAAGTATGTGAGTTTTTAATTTTATGACTCAGAATCTTATAGAGCTGTCCTGTTGCTTTTCACTGAAAATAAAATGATAGATAATAAATTTTAATCATGTATCTTAATTGACAACATCCAATTTTATTATTTTTATCTCATTCTTTTCCAGTAAGGGGCTATCCTGATTATTCCTCCTTTATAACAGAGAGTAATTCCTAATGTCAAGGTATCATACACCATCTTCCCAATTACAATTGGAGTTTTTACTAAATAATGTTCTCTCTTTCAAATATTTTTTTCTATATTTGTTCACAATGTATCAATTTCATGAATGTTTCCAGGACTTCATTTGTATACTCTTCTTTTAGTATGTACCTCAATATAAGTCTCATTGACTGTGTTATTTTATGTGCTTTTATTTGTACTTTCATATTTTGATGTATTTTTTTTTACTTTTTTACTCTGAAATGAATTGACTCCCATAGAAATATCTTTTTGATTGTCCTCTTTGAAATACATAGTATTTAAAATAATACTGGGACTGATTTGATAAATTAAATCAGGTTAGATTAGAGAAGTCCAAAACCATTTAAAATTTTTTTCATAGTGGAAATAACTGTATTATAAAAGTAATATAATGATTATTTTAAAAGATTTGGTTATAACAAAAAGTTACCAAGAAGAAAATGTAAATAGCCCCATCCTACCATCTAGAGATAATCAATGTTAACATTTTGGTACATATTTTTCAATAGACACCATCACATACACACATGCACAAGCGTAAATGGTTTAATACTGTATATGCTATTTGTTAACTTGCTTTTTCACTTAGATTCTGTCATGGACAACTTTCCATGTAAATATAGATACACATCATCATTTGTAACTGTTGCATAGTTTTCTCTATTCCATGATTTACTTAATGAGACCTTTATTGATGGGTATTTCATTTCTAATTCTCACTATTGTAAAAGAAGTTATGACGACCATCTTAGCTGTTGATGCACTTGTATGATTACCTTAAAATGAATTTCTAAATGTGGAAATATTGTGTCAGAGGTAACTTATTTTATAAAATTCTGATGAATATTGTCAAATTGTCCAATAAAATGATTGTGTCAGTTATGCTCCCACTGACAATGTGTGAGATGGCTATTTATGCCTATTTTCTAGTTCTTTCACTTTAGCCAATTTGATTGACAATAAGTGATTTTCATCTTTAACTGGCTTCTGACTAATCATTTGTGAAATAGTTAGCTATTTTTATTGTTTGCCAATATATTTTGTTTTTATCGTTTGCCAATATTTGGGTATGTCATGTTTTAAATGTTCACCGTATAAAACATTCCTCTGTTATATCATTCTCTCAACAAATAATGAGTGTATATTATGTACTGTGGGAGAAAGTGATGTGCAAAAGCAGTCATGATCTATTCTGGAACTTACAGTTTAAGTGGAGGTCAAAGAATCAATCAGATGGTCAGCATAACCTGGATGGAGAAGTGCAATGCCTATACCAAGTGAAAATTACCATGCACTGAAGAAGTTGCAGTGTTTTGTCAGTTTGTGTCACATGAGTCTGGGAAGCAAGTAGAGGAAGAAATTTTAAGAGTGTTGGATTAAGGAAGCTAAATATCAGAGTAGATGAGGTTGAACTTGTCAGTATAGAGGCACTCACATAGAATTTGAGTCTTAATATGTTGGCTGGCTCAACCTCTTCAGGAATGGCATTAACAGTCTACCTACTGGGTAGGTTAATTGAAGCCTGGACTTGATTTTTCAGTTAATGAGATTGAGATTCTGGAACTTCCCTGACATTTTGTAGAGGAAGAAATTTGAAGGCTCTGGAAGACAGGAATGTTGGAATTGATAATGTACAACCTGCTCATGTAGGTTAACTATACCCTCTATGAGGGCCCAGAGGACTCTCTCATTGCTAAGGTATTAAGCACCAGAATCCAGGAAAAGGTTTGTTGTGGGCTTTCCTCTGTAGGCTGAAGATGGTTGTGGATGGAGATGCTTTAATTGAATTGAGCTGCCTGATTTCAAAGGAATAGTGGAAACCTGGAATGGAGAGGCCAGGTGTTGGCACATAATCATCAAAGTTGTGGTGGAAAATTTACCAAAATAAGGGGCAGGGAAGAGTAGAAATCAGAATGTTTCAATTCACAGAGATCTGTGATGCTAAGTGGGGTACCTAGGAATGAAAAAGTTGTGCAGTCTCCTGTTTTACCTTTAGGAGTAGAACATTTCTGTCTGATGGGCAGAGATTCAACTTGAGCTACCATACTGGGGATTCAGAGTTTTTTATCAAGTTCCCAGATGGAGGTCAGTCCACAGATCTGTAGCGCCTTAATTGAAATAGAGGTTGAGTCCCTTTAAGGATTTTGTAGTATGGCCACAAGGGCACATTCTGTATCTTCCTCCAGGCCTTCACTACAGAACTTATGGCTATTTATCAAGATAAACATGTAATGAGGAAAGGCAATGTCCAGACCTTCAAAGGAGTTTACATTCTGGCTCTGAACTGACATTTACCCCTGGAGATGCTAAATACCACCACAGTCCACCAGTCAGTCTTAGGGATTTGTGGAAGTGAAGTAATGGATGAAGTCTTGTCTTGATTCTGTCTGATAGTAATGCATTGGGACTGTGGGACCATTATGTGGTTGTTTTCCCAGTCCTAAATGTATTTTAGGACTGGACATACTTAGTAACAGGCAAAATCCCTATATTGGTAGTCTGACCTGTGGAGTAAAGATTGTTATGGTAATACATAAGTAGAAGACCCTAGAATTGTCCCCCACCCCCGACCTCAACCAACTACCATACTAAAATTGCATGCCAGAAGTAATACTACATTTCTGGGGATTGCAGAGATTAATGCCATCACCAAAGACTGAAAGGTTCAGGATTACTGCTTTTTATTATATTTCCATTTAACTTGCCTATTTGGTGCAAAAGCCAATGGTCTTGCAGAATGACTGTTGGTTATAGTGAACTTGATCAGATGATGATGATGCCAATCTAGTTGCTTTTCTGGATGTAGTATCTTTACTGGAGAAAACCAATATATTCTCTGTGACTGTGTGGGCAGCTATTGACCTAGTATGGGGGTTGGTACAGTCTTTCTGTAAAGGGCCAGATGATAAATATTTTAGGCTTTGAGAGTCATTCAGAGCTACTCAACTACTCAACTCTGCCATTGTAGTGTGAAAGCAGTCATAGATGATACATAAACAAATGAATGTAGCTATGTTCCAGTAAAAATTTATTTGTGGACACTGAAATTTGAATTTCATATCATTTTTATATGTTGTAATATATTATTCTTCTCTTGATTTTTTAACCATTTAAAAACCACTCTTAGTTTGAAGGCTATACAAAAACAGATAGTGAGCCAACTTTGGTCTGAGGGCTATAGTTTCTGATCCTTGGCCTAGCAAATGTATTCTTTTCTATTTTTATCAATAAAGATAATCAGATATAGTTTGACTTCGTGTGGCAGGAGTAACAGTATACTTTCACAATCTTTCTCCAGCCCTACATTAACTCTCCTGCTTTCGAGCATTATGTAGTCTAAAAGGACCTTGATTGTTTTGATATTGCATAGAAGATAATGCTTGCCCATTAGATTGATGGCATGATGCTAAGTAGATTTGGTGAACAGGGAGTATCTGTTATCGGATAATTGTATTGGACCCTTTCCATCATGGAGGAGGCAGTGATTTGTCCTCATGAGGAAAGCTACATATTTCAGATATGGATTTGCTTTCTCTGCCTGCAGTGTGTCTGCCAGCGAAAGCCTTATTTGTCACCATGGACTCTCACACAACATTGTCTTAGACCAAGACACTCATCATATTATGAAATAGGTATAGCAATAGGCTCATACTCACAGAATTAATTGATCTTACCATGTGCCACATTATCCAGAAGCAGCTGGCTTGATAGTTTTGTGAAATGGCCTGCTGAAGGTTCAGTACGGGTTCCAGCTGGGAAACAATATCTTGTGAGCTTGGAGTGCTTTTCCTACAGGGTGCTGTATATTACATGAAACTCGAGGCATACTTCCATTAAACAGGAAGCTGAAACTACCCATTTTGGGGCTTATCAGTACTGATTTAATAGTCAGAAAGAGTCACTGTACTGACAGTATTGGTTGAGCACAAGTACCGAAGAACAATTGGATTGCTGCTACATAATGAAGAAAAGATAGACTTCATCTGGAAACCATTCAATGGTGCCCTTATTAGTTCTTCTGTGTCTGATAATAATGTTCAATGGGAAAGTGTGGCAAACCAATAAAAAGAGTGCTTCTATGATCTTGAATTTTTTGAGAATGAAGATTTGAGTTACTCCACCAGGTAAAAATAACCTAACCTGCAAAGGTGTTGGCGAATAGTAAGGTGGACATGGAATGGAAGAAGGAAGCTCTGGGAATCAGATCAACTTAGGCTTCAAAACCAGCTACAAAGATAGAGACCATAGCAGCTACCTTTTATGTCGAGTAATTTTTTTTTAACTCCTCTCTTTATCCTGCTACCTAATGTGAAGTGTAGTGGTATCTAACATTTTAATTTAGGTTTCAGTTGGAAGTATCACTAAGTTGATATCTCTCTATGATACACAGTGGCTATAGAACTTTGTGTTTTCCCTGTGCTTCAGACATGAGGTCTTTTTATCAAAAGAGATAGAAAGAGAGAAATGGATGCTTAGATACAAAATAAGTAGAACTTGTTTGTCCCTCCAGATCCATTCTCTGCCATTTCTGCCCTTCTCTGTGCCCCTAGAGGTTGACCTCTAGAGACTGAATCACCTGAGCTCCCTTGCTGTCTGGCTTCTGGTTAGGTTTGGCCAATTGGAGACACTAACAGAATATTGAGGGTGAGAAGAAGGAGATAGAGGTATTTACTCTCCATCTCCTCCTTGATCTGCTGAGATTTTGTAGTGACTGCATTCTCTACCTATGTTATTAACACCACTCAGATGACCTCTCTTCCACAACCATTGCTTTCAGTGACATTATGACACTTCTCTTATTTTGTCCTTTCAGAACTAGGGTTGGTAACAGCTTTCCACTATTTTTGTCTCTGGTACTTCAATATCACTTATTTCCTTAACCCTATCCTTAGTCCCTGAGTTTGACCTTCTTCAAATTACCCCTTTGATTATTCTTTTTCCTGTCTTGACTGATACAGGTGGTCCGAAAAAGGATTTCTAAGAAACCAAGATTCAAATTAAGGTCTAGAAAATGAGTTGGAGAATGGGGACAGAAAATAGTATGTGCAGGGTCTGTGATGGAGGGAACATATTGTGTTAATGGAACTAAAGATTATTGTGGGTGGCTGAACCTTAGAGATCAAGGGGGAGAATATTGTAGCGCAACAGACTCAAGAGGAATTGCATTTAGTGGCCTGGAAAGACAGTCTATAAAGAAGACAGAGTGGCATAGATATAGGAGGAAGATTGGTAAAGCATATCATCATAAAAGCCAATGGAGGATAATGTTTTTAAATAAAGAAATGAGGTCAACAGTGTGGTTGCTGTGGAGAAATCATTAAGATAAGGACTTTTGTTAATATAATACGTGATTTTTTTTGCCACAGAGTATTATATATATGTTGTTTGTGTATATTATGTGTATATGTTTCTAAATGTTTTCCTTTTCCTAAGATATTAAGTAGATACCAAAAAAATTCGTAAGATTTATATAGCTTATGGAGAAAAACAAAACAGTAAGCACCTGTTCTCTCCCCTCTAAGAGATTATCACTAACCTGAACTTTTGTGTTTTTTCATTCACTTGATTTCCTTGCATGTGTATATCTCTAAACAATATATATTGTTAATATTGCATATATTTGAACATTATGTAAGTGGAAAGTTATATGTGTATTCTTTTGTAGCTTGCTTATTTCACCCAATATTATATTACTGAGATTTACCCATGAATATGTGCATAGTTGTATTTCATTCATTTTCACTGCTTCATAGTCTTCTGTTATGTGAATATATCACTGCTTATCTGTTTAAATGTTGATGGATGTCTGGGTTGTTTCCTCCTTTTGCCATTATAAACAATGCTGCTGTGAATATTTGTGTACAGGTCTCTGGTACACATGCACACATGTCTCTAGGATGTCTGTTCTTGGGAGTGGAATAGCTGGGTCACAGGGTGTGCATGCGTGCTTACTAGAAAAAGCTGAATTATTTACCAAAGAGTTAGATCAGTTTACACTCCCACCTGCAGTGTATAAGAGGTTTGGTTGCTTTCCATTATCTATCACCAACACTTAAACTGTCGGATTACAAAATTTTTCTGTTCTAATAGAGATGAAATGGGATATTTAATTTGTGTACCTCATTACAAATGACATTGAATATTTTTCATGTTCCTTGGCTATTTAGCTTAGTAATGTTCTTTGAATTTCCAAGTTTTCTAGTTATTTCTGTTACTGATTTCTACCTTGATTTTATTTTAGTGTACTCTAAAGATTCATTTCCTTCACTGTGAAAGGCAAGTACTTACAATGGCCTAGAAGTTTCCATGTGATCTGAAGTCTGTTATCTCAATAATCTCATCTCCTATTATTCCCCCCCCTGGCTTGTTCTGTTTCAGCCACACTGGCCTCCTGGCTGTTCCTCAAACATGTCAGGCATATTTTCACTTTAAGACTTTTGCACTGTCTATTAAGGAAAATACTCACCATTCCATCAATATGAACAATGGGGCATCTCACACAAAGTGTCACAAAAGGTGGCCCATGAACCATGAAACAAGGGAGCAAGCCAAAACCTGTTTCAGAGCTTATGTGGCATTTTTCAGGGAGACGTGTCTTATAAACCCATGTGTTCTAAATTTGTTTTCTATAAGCGATCCTAAACAAGGGCTGTCCTGCTAAATGCATTACATAACTAAAGATTCTCCTTCTAGCAAATATCATTAATCTATTTGCCAAGGGTCAACAGTTATTAACATATTTACGAGCAAATTAACCCAGGTCACCTACTATCTTTATTTCCTGGGAATGTGTCATTGGTAATGGAAGAAGAGTGAATCACAGGCCAGTTGCTTTACCTCTTTCCTCCTTATCATGCATCTAGATTTGGAGGTTCTCTCTCAAGTCCAGTGGCTCTTCTCTATGACCTAGGCAGAAAAAAACAGTGAGTATTCATTTTTTCTTTCAGCTTCACTGTCAAGAATATTTTGTTTTGCAGTGGAAAGGGGGACTCATAGTGGAGGGAACTCCTTTTCTCATGACTTATTTGCTCTTGTCCCTAACTCCCGCTCTTTTAGTTTGCTGCATTCTGGTGGTTTTCTCAGGACTTCCTCCAACTGCTTTCTTCAGTGCTGCTCTACTCTTTGGGAAGAAGAAGAGTGGAGTGACTTACATTCTTTTGGTTTATTTCTATTGCTGACATTTGGCTGTTTCTGGAAGCTACTCATTAAAGTCTGTAGTGAGACTGGGACTGTTTTGTAGTTTTAAAGTCTATGAAAGTAATTTTTTCCATCTTTGTCACTTTCCTTTCTTCTCCTCCAACATTTTTCCCCTATGATGGTCAGTTTGGAGAGAGAGGTGATATCTGGGAGAGTGGAGAGACTAGTAATCCTGGATTTACACTGCTTTCTTTCCCAGAAATCTCCATCAGTTTAAAATATCTCTGAATAGTGTTTTTAATTTAGTAGTACTTCAGAAACATCTGGAAGTAAATTGCCATGTAGATATAAATTCTCGAGGACAGTTGTCTCCTCCAGGTGCCGTTCTGAGTTATTTATTTTGTTTCCCATAATGTGTAAATATTATTGTCAGTGGCTATAATACATACCTTTATTTATAGAATACATAATGTGCATTTATAGAATACATAATGAATCTATTTGTATTTATCTTTATCATTTAAAAGAATTAGTTGCGTTAAAAAACTTTGTGAATCATAAGATCCTTTCATTTCTAGGGGTTATTGAAGAAAACTGTCTATACAGTCATTTAATAAATCACTAATATTTAACACTTTTGCATTATTTACACCTAGAACTATTGATTATATAGATAAATATCAAAGCATATTGCCTCAAAAACGGCGAGTTCTATATCTTGAGAGAAGATGTGGTAATTTATAGGTGAGGTTACATTAATTATGCACATTATGTTTAACTTTATAGACTCATCGGAAGAATGTGAAGTACAAACTAATCTGAAAATTTGGAGAGAACCACTTAAGATTGAATTTAAAGAAGACAGTTTATCCTATATGGAAAAATTGTGGCTTAAAAAACACAGGAGGTATTTTCTGAATTTTTGCATTATTTATAAGAAATATAAAAGCTATTTGTGTTCCTTGCTTGTGTGACATGCTTTTTTTGTGGCAATTTTATATGTGTGCTTCACATTTGCATAAATAATTTTGACAAATATTAAATCCCTATGAAGCTTCTACTGTTCTAATAAGAATTTTAATTCTTTTTTTGTATATGATACATAATTAATTTAGGGTTTGCCTTGAGAAATGGAAATGTGTGTGTGGGGAAAAGGCACAAATATGGCATAGAATTTAAGAACAATAGCAAAAATAATGCGATATATGAAAGATTATTTTGAAGGAGTATTGCTGTTAGTTTTTTTACATTAGCATAAACTTTTGAGGCTGTACTTTTCTGAATCTACTTTTAAATTAATTAGACCTTAACTTTATAGTTTTATTAATAGTATTCAAATATATTTTGTTCACAGACTACATCATTAGATGCACCATTTCATAAGGTATTTAAAAATTAAACTAATAAAATAGTAAACCACAATTATGACTGAGTACAGTTAGAGTCATTCATCATTTTACCATCATCAGAACCATACTGGAAGGTACTTTTAAAGGCCTGCAGCTCAGTTTGCCCTGTAACAGTGCTGCTCCCACTTCATTGTGCCTATGAGTCACCTAGACGCTGTGGTAAAATACAGATTCTTCTTCAGTAGGTCTGGGTGGGGCCTGAGATTCTGCACCTCTGAATTTCTAAGAGCTCCCAGGGAATACTGGTGTGGATAATGCTGGTCTCTGAACCACATTCTGAGGAGTAAGGTGTAGGAGGACCTATCTAGAATGTAGCAGAGGATTGGTCATCAAACCCTTGCTTCACCTTCAGTCATACAAAACCACTCCAGAGGTGGCCCATTCCATCTTTGGAACGTTCTGCCTGCTATAATATCTCCTAGTGAGCTGTAATCTGTTCCCAGCTGGTTTCTAAAGTTGGTCATAATTCTACCAATTAACCCTGTACAGAGCAAACTAAATTTCTTCCTCTCCGTGGCATTCACTTCAGATTTTTGAAATCAGCCCTCATGTCTCCAGGTTAGTATCTACCCCACCCCCTTGCAGCTGTTTTTCATATGACAGATTTTTGTCTTTTAAATTTTTTATTTTGAACTAAGACATACAGAAGAGCTACAAAATAGTATAAAGAATTCTTGTATATCGTTTATTCAGCTTTCCCTAATGGTAACATCTTAAATAACCACAGAGAATTTGTCAAAACCTGGAAATTAACATTGGTACAGTGTTATTAACTAAACTACAGACTTTATTTGAATTTCACCAGTTTTTCCACTAATATCCTTATTCTGCTCTGGGATCCAATCCAGGATCTCACACTGCATTTTGTCATATCTCCTTATTCATTAGAATTCCTCAGTCTTTCCTTTTCTGTCATGAACTTGACATTTTTGAAGAGTACTTGCCAGGTGTTTCCTAGACTGTACTCAATTTGGGTCTGTTTGATGTTTTTTCATAATTAGATTAAGGCTGTACATTTTGAGGAAGAAGACCAGAGAGAGGATGTGCCCTTCTCAGGGCGATGTCACAGCATGGTGTTGTCTGTTTGTCTCATTACCAGGATGTTAACCCTGAACGCATGGTTAACATGGTGCTAGCTCAGTTTCTCCACTGTGAAACCACCCTTTTCCCTTTGTAATGAATGTCTTGGTCCGTTTGGGCTGCTGTAACAGAGTACCAAAGACTGGGTGGCTTATAAACAACAAATATTTATTTCTTGGCGTTCTGGAGGTTGGGAAGGCCAGATCCAGACACCAGCAGATTCAGAGTCTGGTGACAGCCTGCTTCCTGGTTCAGAGATGGCCATCTTTTCTCTGTCTCACGTGGCTGTCTCAGGCCTCTTCTGTAAGTGCACTAATCCTGTCATGGGGACTCTGCCTTCACGATCTAATAACCTCCACAGGCCCCACCTCTTAATGCCATCACATTGGGTGATCGGATTTAAACATATGAATGGGGGGGCACAAACATTCACATCATAGTAATTAATAAATATTTTAAGGGAGATACTTTGAGATGATGCAAAATTCCATTTTTCCTTAAACTTTCACCCACTAATTTTAGCATTTATCAGTGGATTTTGCCTGCAGCAGTTATAACTCTGTTGTTCTCTTGGTAATTTTCTATTTCCTTCATTCCTGCTCCAATTATTAATCTGATATATTAATTATTAATTTTTCAAGGAAGAATATCCCTTCTCCTACTTTCATTTTGTTTATTCAATTGTTTACTTATGTGGACTCATGATACTTATTTTATTTTTTAGATTAATAGGCAATGCTACTGTTGTTTTTTTGTGGCTTGACTAGTTCCTGCTTTGACCAAAGAGCTCTTTCAAGTTGATTCCTCTGTCCTTTGAGCCTATCCTTGTCCTTTTTTTGTTTGCTGGTTGGTTTGCTTTGAACATCTCTTTATTTTTCTGGCACCCAAGATGCATTCCCCTGCCCCAGGAATCATTTCTCCAAAGAATTCTGATTCCTTTTATTGGAGAATCGTGTTCAGACACCAAGATCTGCACTCTAGGTATGCTCATTGCTACTTGGGTGTCACAGATTCTAGACCTTCTCGGAGAATAGATCTAGGAAATATATGTATGTATACTAACCCAGTATACACACACATCTAAATTTATTTGGATGTGCCTATCTAACAGGATATCCATTAAAGTAAGCACTTTATGAGTGTTTAATCTATGAGTTAAACTCACTTTGTCTATGAGTTCACACTCATACCTCCAACTCCAAACTAGCATCACATAGTTCATTTACATTCTCTCTTTGCTTATTTGTAGTTTCTTTCACCTACACTGAGAGTCCTGGCTCTCATACGGTAGTTTCAGAATTGCTAATATCACTGTGAGAAGCAAATTTACCAATGATAGAGTCCATTGTTTGTGTACAGTGCTTTATATCTTTAGTCTATGGTATCCAGCCTTTCGTGTCCTTCATTTAGCAAAATGCATTTAAAATTCATCCATGTTCTTGAGTTAATCAAAATTTGTTCCTTTTTATTGTGGAGTAGTATTTCGTCACCGTGATATACAATTTATTCATTCATATGTTGAAGAAAATCCTACTGATTTCTAGTTTTTGGCAGTTATGACTAAATGTGTTATAATCATTTGCATATAGGTTTTTGTTTGAATGTAAGTTTTTAATTCCCTGGGTAAATACCTGGGACCAGGATGGCTGGGTTGTATGTAAGCGTATGTTTATCTTTATGAGAAACTGCCAGACTATTTTCCAAAGTGACTGCACGGTTTTGCATTCCTTCCTGCAATGTATAAGAATTCTAGTTGCTCTCCATCCTTGCCATTGCCTATTTTTTTTTCTTTTGGTGTCATTTTAATTAGTATGTATTTGTATCCCATTGTAGTTTACGTGGCAGGGTTTTGGGTTCATTCATATACTATTCTGGTTATTCCTATGTGATTGCTATCCAAGTTGTCTCTCTCTCTTTTAAAGTATGGCACCCATAACAGTCCTTCAGGTGTGAAACTCAGTAGTGTGCACCTGTCAATTGCCACTTTCTAGTTTCGGAATTAGTACATAAAAGTAATCGCAAGGTCACTTATTTTTTTTGGTGGCTGCCTTTCACATTGAGTTTTTTATACACTAAAAGAAGCACAATTTTGTTATTAAATGACCACTATCATTTGTGCTTGGACAATATAAGAAGCTTTAATCATGAGCACATGGAGCCAGAGCTATGCTAAATACTGAATGTTGGCAAATTTCCTTAGCAGGGGAGAACAGTTAGTGAACATATTTACTAGGGTCTTATTTACACAGTTATTTTTTAACAGTAATCACTTTTTGAGTTAATGCTTTATGTCTTCATTATAGATGCTAGTGTAGGGCTACCCATTTGCAATTCACAAGTTTGTGATGCATTTCTGATGCTGTGCTTTGGAAAAGTTTCCCATGTTGATGACCATGATCAGTTTAGACTTTATTTCTGCCTGTCACTATCATGTTTTATAATAGGCTTATAAATATATGATCTATTGCACTTTGTTTTTGAATTTCTTTTCTGATTTGGACAGTCATGTTTTTTGTATTTTATCTGCAACTAATATGTAAGTGTTGATAAATCTTAACAGCGATCTTAATATCTCCAGTGGCTCTTTTAAATGCTAGGAAAGTTTCATGAAAGAGAGCATAAGATGTGGATTTAGAGTTTTTTAAGGGTGGATATTAGCAACGAGCTGGTATTCCCACTCCAATTCTCCTACTCTTCATTACATGTACTTCTCAATTGTAACTGGTCATCAGAAGGACCCAGGGCAAGTTTTTAGAATGCTGACTCCTCAACCCAGCACCAGACAGACCCAAAAGTCAGTGTTTTTAAGGATGGTTATGACACTCTGCATTTAATGAAGATCTTTTATAGTGATTTCTGATATAAACAGCCATACACTGATTCACAGAATAAATTCAGAACCACTCATCACAAGTTTCCCCAAATGAATTGGTCAGTACTCAATAAATTTGTTTAAATTTTAAAACAGAAAAATCTGGTGAGATAATCTTATTCTAAAAGATATTTCATCCTTTATTTATGTGGCATCATCTTTTAACAAAGCATTGGTGCAAGGGTCCCAATATCCAGAATGCAGATTTGGTTGATTGACTGACTAAGTTGAACATAGGAAAATCACTTAAAATCTCTTGGTTCACATTTTCTCATCTGCAAAATATTGAGTTTAGAATAAACAATCTGTAGGGTCCCTTCAGCTCCAACACTTTATTATTTAAAATCTATAAGTTTTTGGTTCAGGGCTTCACTGATAAAATTGATGTTTTCATTTCTTGAAGAAGGAGCATCTGGATAATAGTACATTTATGTGTATGTATGATTGAATTTTTGTGCAGTATATCCGTGTCAAACTGGAAAGAGGTTTCTGGTGGCCAGGTGCCAGTTTGTCTTTGACCTTTACTCTTTAATATTTTCCGTCATTTAATTAAATTATGTATGTAAGGTGACATGCTCATCAAATTATGAAGCTGAATAATATATAAATGTTTTGGAGTGTTCTGATATATATGTTACATGTGTTGCGAAAATGCACATAGCCATAGATTGCAGGAGATTATTAAATTTTTAGTGCCTTTGCAAATTGCAAGAGAGGTAATATCGAGTAATGATTAAGAACATGGGCTTGGGGAGGCAGACCGCTTGGGTTCAAATTTCTTTTCTGTTTTTACTACCTGAATGACTGAACAAATTGGTTTACTTCTTTGTGCCTCAGTTTTCTCATCTGTAAAATTAAAATAATACTAGTGCATATTTAACATATTTGTTAAGATTTAACACCCCAAATTGGTTAGAACAGAGTCTGGTACATTTTAAATTTTGTGGATGTTGCCTACTGGCACCATTAAGAGGCCCTGGCTTTTACGTGGGGACTCTGTGAGCTTTCATGGTCTAGGAGGGCTGTGCAGCTACTTATATTCTTGGTTAAAAAGTGGCCCCCTCCCCGCTAATTTGGGAATATCCTCTGGAACCAAATGCACACTCTTGACCTCTGAGAATTCCTGTGCTTCCTTGTCTTCCATTCGAGATGGGCTACATCAGGCCTCACTGGACCTGACATTCATATCGTGGGAGCCTGTTTTGTCACCCTGTTGGCTTGATGGGAATTTAGAAAAGTGTCTTTAGGTTCCCTTAGAACTTATCAACATAATGCCAAGGCTGTGAGATACAACACACATTCATAAATTAGCTTTTAAAATACGTGGTATGTTTCATGGAACCCATGTGGCTTTTGTGAGAACACTCACTTCTCTCATAACTTTGATTTTCATCCTAAATGAAAAACAGTAGTATATGCAATTAAAAAATCTTGTGTGATGTTAATTTGATTTACAAAATTATTTTAGTAGGTTAAGATTCTGTTATACAAACACACTTTTCTTCTGTGAATTAGCGGTACAGCTATGATTTCATTATTAATTTTGTAGACTCACTCGTTTGTGAAATAAATCAAGATCTTGTCTGGGCAAGTTTCAGACAATGTATGTTAGTCTTTTAATTGCTTTTTTCTTGTTGTAGAACTCCAGAGGAGCAGCTTCGAAGCGTGCTACTGGATACCTTCATACCTCAGTGTAAAACCACTAGTGAGGCACAGTGTTCTCAGAATGAAAGTGATGAAGATAGCGATGGTTAGTTCAATCTTGATCTGATATTTTCAAATTTATTATTTCAAATTATATACAGTAAGCATTAATCAGCATTTGCTTTTGGTTTTCTTTACTGTATCATTCTCAACTGGAAAATGTACCCTTTGTCTCCAGATCAAAACCGTGCACCCTCTTCTTCTCATTCTCTAGATTTACTTTGCCTTAATTTTTAGTTTCAGTTAAAAGATGAATGTTGAGAAAATGTATATTTTACTTGAACCTGAAGAAAGTGACATCATTTAAATTTTTGAGTGGATGCACAGGAGAACAGTATTCTTTAATTGTTGGCTATATTATTTGAAGATAGGAAATTCTGAGGTAAGGTATGTTCTTTGATGATATTATCTTCTAATCTGTTTCCTAGTTGAGGAGACCAAAGTGCAACACCCAGCTCTTTTTCTGCCGGTAGAAGAATTAAACAGAGAGAGACCTGAACCATCTCTAAAAATAGTCGAACTAGATGATGTAAGTGCGTAATGACCATTCATATTATTTAACAAACAGGACATTCATAACATATAGTTACAACTACATGTTATTTTCAACAATATTTCTTTCATAATTCAACATGCTTAATAGGAAATTTACAAGTGTTTAAATTGAAACATGCTGATAGGAATAAAATAGAATACTATTTTTAATGTAGACAGTAAATTTGTGAGCTGAATTGATATTGTGTCATTTTTTTTAGGAAGCATGTGGTATAGGAGATGAGAAGACATTTCATTCTTTTATAGAAAAGTAGTTTAGTGTTTATTTTATCTAGTTTTGTATGTTATCAGGCTTTTTAACAAAGATTATTCTCATTATATGGTATCTGTTTAATAAAATTTCTATATATTAGTTTCCTCAATATAAATTAGTATTATTTCTATTTAAAGAAAAATAGTATTAAGATTTAAGGGATTTAGTCTAGTAATGACTTGAATACAAACCTTCAGAAGACACCAAGTAGAATCAGCTAGAGCTGCAGCTGGTCAGAGCTGTGACAAACTCAGTACATGTCTGAATGTCTAGTCATCTAGTAGCTGAATGTACCATTTGTCCTCGATATTGCTCTTGCTGTGGTTCTCACAGAAAAGGACTAGCATGGAAGAACTACCTTATTAAACACTACTTTCTTCTTGAGGTTAATAGCTTCTGCTTTGTGTATGTGCCTAGCAACATTTTTATTTCTCCTCTGGATAAATTGAAGATATTGAACAAATAAATACAGCCACATGTGTATATATGTGTGTGTGCTTGTCATTAAATTGTTGATGCATAGAGTAAGCTTATAAGTTGCTGGCCAGAGAACTGAAAACATCTTGGTCACTAATCTACTTGGCACTTAGTAGTTAAGTAATAAAACATAAGTGGTTATTGTTGGTTCTGGATATGATAGTAATGATAATGTGACTGACAGCAAATGCCCTCAACTAATATCTGATGAATTTATTTAGTTCTCCTAGAACTCATGTTCTGTGGCATATAGTCAGAGAGCACATGACATTATTTGTAGGAAGAAAATTCTCTAAATACTACCCACAAGTTAGCTGGTTAGTGTATAATAAATTCATTGAGCATACTAACATTATACAACATGCATTTAATAAGACTTGTGAAGAGGAAGTTGAAGATCCAGGAAACTTTGTGCCTTACAAAGTTGAGTTAGCTGATGCCGACAGTCAGCAAAGGTAAGAACTTTCTAATTCACTTTGATGCTTACTAAAAACAAACAAAAATTCAACTCTCTTTAGATGAGAAATTCATACATAAAATGCATGTGACTTTAACGTTAGAATATATTTTTCTTAAGCCATGTTTAAATTTGTTTACAATATTGCCAATGTTTGTCAACATTCAATAGTTAGAAAATTTTCTATGTTTATACTCTTACTTAATATCTGGATTATTTAATTGATGCTTCTGAATTTAGGGATTATTATTTGAAATGGCTGACCATGTCTGATATATTTCAGAGGAGCTTTCTTCTTTTCTCCAAGATACTCTTTGGGTTTTCCTTACTTCAATTTGTTGTGAACCCTAAATAAAAACAGGTATAATTAGGTTGAGAGACAAAAAGAGCTCTCAAACTGTAGATTACTTCCTATTATGTTCATTGTGTGATAAATTAAATAAATGAAGTATAATGGTTCACTTTGTAACATTTTTTGTAGAATTTTATCATTTCCAAATAAAAAATAATATCTAGTTGTATCTGTTAGTGATGTTAAAAATTACTCCAAGTCCTCTTTGCTCTTGAAACTTTAGCTAGGATTTCAGGTGTTTTGACAACAAAGTGTTGAATTGGGTAAATAGCAAAATGAAGTTCGTATTAAGTAGCCCCTACACCAATTCTTTGTTTATATATTCAGATCAACCTAGGCCCCTGGCAGCATTTTGGAACAGCAATGGGCCTAAATGATGTCCTCGGGCCCAAAAAGCCCCATGTTTGGACATGTAGACCCAGATATCTAGTAGCAAATATGCTTTTGGCAGGAGACAACATTCTGGTCAGTAGATTAGAGGTTTATGTCCACTACTATATCCCAAAGGAAATGAATGACATTTCTGCTCTCTAATTTGATACTTTTATGTATCTTAACTCAAGTCTTTGCTTTGACCTCCCAGCCATGTATGGTATTAAACAAGGCAGAAAAGGTTACTGATCATGGTTTGGCAATAGTTTTGCAGCCCAGGGTGCCCATAGGGCTTCTTCTTTTCTAAGAAGAATCATAAAGCATCATTAAGTGACAAAAGAGGATCTTTCTGGTTAAGCATAATCCCTGAGTTTTTATGATGTTACTATGTAGAGCTTACATAAATATTAGGTATTATTAAATATATTATTCAAAACATAGAAAATATTATTTAAATTATAACTATGCTTGTATTTAGTAATAATCATGAAAAATTGAAACATAAATACCACATATGACTTTTTAGCTCTTATAGTTCATTGGTGAACAAATTAGAAGTTTAAGTAATACAACTTTGATTTCATCAGATTTAAATGAGCTTGAAAGATAACTCCATTTTTAGAAGAAAGAATATAAGGAACCAAACTTATTTCAGAATGATTTTAAAAAGAAATTTTCAAGTGAAATTTTGCAATTAATCAGATTTGGCCCAGTTGCCTATTTCTTTTACATCCATGACACTAGTTACTTGTAGTTTAGAATGTGTCTATAGTAAGGTTTACTGTATTTGTTTTAATAAGCTGGGACTTTTTACTTTCTTTTTAAATATAATTTCTTTAAATTCTGTTCTTTTGCTTTTCACTAAACATGAAAGTTGCACATTTCGTGATTATCAGAATACTTTTCTGTATGAAAACGACATCCATCAACATCCCGTTTTCACCAAGGGAAAAACAGCCCTCTTACATCTTCATCTGAGAAATAGCTCTTGTTGTAAAGATGACTCAAAAGGTAACTTTTTTCTTGTTGCTTAATATTGTTAACAATGAATGTCGGTAATTTAATAAAACCAATAGAGTATTGCAGTATACAAAGGATTTGCTTATTACGCTGTTCATTGTAAACCAAGACAATTTAGTACTCAGAAGAAAATTCGTTGAAAATATATAGTTTTCAAGAAACTATTCTTTTTAGTCAGTGGACAACAGTATTTGTATTTGAAAGACAAAGCAGCCAATATAGGTCTCTCTGAAAGTTATGAACTGAGCTAGCATTTCAAAGATTACATGGATGAATTTTTAGTGACAAAAATCTGATGGGTACCCTGTTGCCCTCCCTTGCATTAAATCTTTTCCCAAGATATTCAAATTTGATGTAGAGTTTCACATAAGTGATAAAACCAAAATAAAACAAGTCATCTTCTTGATATATCTACGTTGCTATTACTAATGGTTCTCTGGGGGTGTATAGATTCGAATGCGGTGTTCAACTGTCTGGTTTCAAATTCCAGATGGTAAGATCATAATTTACAGACAGTCACAGCAAAGCATCCTGGCCTGGGAGTCATATGTCATATGTTATTTCCATTTCCGCCTTAAATTGCTCTGTGACCTTGGATATGTCACTTACTTTCTTAAATCTCATTTTCCTTATTTAGAATATAGGAAGTAAATTATTTCCAATCTGCCTTTCAAATATTATGTTTGATCTACTTAGAATTTTCAGAAAAAACAATAAATATATCTTATGTGAAGGATTTGAGAGATACTAAGAGAGCATTGTTTAAAATACTTGTAAAATTGATGATTGCCTTCTGATTGTGTAGCAGATGGTAGAGAACAGTGATTTGTGGTAATCCTGCTGGTTTTGACGTCTTCAACTACTAAGCCTCTAAGTCATTATGACCAACTATGAACTGTACCCACATGGGAACTTGGGACTTTACCGGGCTTCAGATCTAGTCCAGAAGGCATGTTTTGACCTACCTGGAGTATGGTGTTACAGTTGCCTTTGGGAAAATGGTGAACATAAATGCCCATATAAATGTTACTTTAAAGATATTTAATTTTTCAAATTGACTTTATTTTTTAGAGCAGTTTTAGGTTCACAGGAAAATTGAGCAGGAAGTATAGAGTTCCTATATACCCTCCGCCCCCACAAAACTGTAGTTTCTCCTTCACAATCAACATCCCAAACCAGAGTAGTATATTTGTTGCAATCAACAAATGTACATTGACACGTCATTATCACCCAAAGTCCATAGTTTACATTAGGGTTCACTTTTGGTGTTGTACATTCTATGGATTTGGACAAATATGTAATGATGTGTGTCCACTGTCATAGTACGACACAGAATTGTTTCACTACCCTAAAAATCCTCTGTGCTCTTCCTTTCATACTTTCCTCCCTCTAACCCCTAGCAACCACCAATCATTTTACTGTATCTATAGTTTTGCCTTTTCCAGAATGTCATATAGTTGGAATCATACAGTATGGAGCCTTTTCAGATTGTTTTATTTCACTTAGTAATATGCATTTGAAGTGCTTCCGTGTCTTTTCGTGCCTTGACAGCTCATTTTCTTTTAGTGCTGAATAATATTCTGTTGTCTGGATTTACCACAATTTATTTACTTAAGGACATCTTGGCTGCTTCCAAGTTTTGGAAATTATGAATAAAGCTGCTATAAACATCTGCATGTAGGTTTTTGTTTGGGCATAAGTTTTCAGCTTGTTTGGGTAAATACCAAGGAGCATGATTGCTGGATCATATGGTAAGAGTATGTTTAGTTTTGTAAGAAACCACAAAACTGTCTTCCAAAGTAGCTGTATGACTTTGCGTTCCCACCAGCAATTTATGAGAGTTTCTGTTCTCCACACCCTCGCCAGCATTTGGTGTTGTCAATATTTGGGATTTTTGCTGTTCTAATAATTGTGTAGTGATATCTCATTGTTGTTTTCATTTGCAATTCCCTAATGACATAAGAGGTTGAACATCTTTTCATGTGCTTATTTACCATGTAATATCTTCTTTGATAAGGTATCTGTTAAGGTCTTTGCCCCATTTTTTAATTGGGTTGTTGGTTTTTTTACTGTTGAAATTTAAGAGTTCTTTTGTATATTTTGGATAACAGTACTTTATCAGATATGTGTTTTGCAAATATTTTCTCCCAGTCTGTGGCTTTTCTTCTCATTCTCTTGGCAGTGTCTTTCATAGAACAGAAGTTTTTAATTTAATGAAGTCCAGCTTATCAGTTATTTCTTTCATGGATTGTGCTTTTTATGTTGTATCTTAAAAAGTCATCACTATATCCAAGATCATCTAGATTTTCTCCTGTGTTCTAGGGGTTTTATAGTTTTGCATTTTACATTTAGATCTATGATCCATTTTAAGTTAATTTTTGTGAAGGATGTAAGGTCTGTGTCTACATTCATTTTTTGGCATGTGGATGTCTAGTTGTTCCAGCACCATTTGTTGAAAAGACAATCTTTTCTCCATTGTATTGCCTTTGCTCTTTTGTCAAAGATCAGGTGACTACATTTATGTGGGTCTATTTATGGATTCTCTATTTTGTTCCATTGATTTAGTTTTCTGTACTTTTGCTAATACCACACTGTCTTGATTACTATAGTTGTATGGTAATTCTTGAAGTAGTATAGTGTCAGTCCTCTGACTTTGTTCTGTTCCTTCAATATTTTTTTGGCTATTCTGGGTCTTTTGCTTCTCCATATGTACTTTAAAATCAGTTTGTCAATATCCACAAAATAACTTGCTGGGATTTTGATTGAGATTACATTGAATGTATAGATCAAGTTTGGAAGAACTGACATCTTGACAATATTGAGTCTTCCTATCCATGAACATGGACTATCTCTCCATTTATTTGGTTCTTATTTGATTTCTTTCATCAGAGTTTTGTAGTTTTCCTCATATAGGTCTTGTACATATTTTGTTAGATTTATACCTAAATATCTCATTTTGGGGTGGTAATATAAATGGTATTGTGTATTTAACTTCAAATTCCACTTGTTCATTGTTGCCATATAGGAAAGTGATTTTTGTATGTTGACCTTGTATCCTGAAAACTTGGTAAAATTGCATATTAGTTCCAGGAGGTTTTTTTTTTTTTGTAGATTCTTTGGATTTTCTACATAGAAAATCATGTCATCAAAATCGGATTTATTTCTTCCTTCCCAATCTGTATACCTTTTATTTCTTCTTCTTGTCTAATTGCATTAGCTAGGACTTCCAGTAGGATGTTGAAAAAGAGTGGTAAGAGGTAACATCCTTGCCTCATTCTTGATCTTAGAGGTGAAGCTTCTAGTTTCTCACCATTAAGTATGATGTTACTATAGGTTTTTTATAGGTAGTCTTTATCAAGTTGAGGAAGTTTCCCTCTATTCCTAGTTTGCTGAGAGTTTATTATTTTTTTTATCATGAGTAGGTGTTGGATGTTGTCAAATTCTTTTTCTGCATCTATTGATAAAATTCTGTGATTTCTCTTTAGCCTGTTGATGTGATGGCTTAGATTAATTGATTTTTGATGTTCAGCCAAGGCATCTAATTTTTATAGTTTAACAGGGATTCCAATGAATAGACTAAATCATACCTATACTTTATGCATTGCATTTTAAACATTATTAGAAGGCTGTTTTGTCACTTTTTCAACTGCAATGGATCCTAATAGTGGAATTTTGCAATCTTGCAAAAATATTATGGAGGTTAGTTTTAGACATTTAAATATAGGAAATGGCATCTATTTCTACCAAAACAGATAATTTCTATTCAAGTTTAGAAGGAAAGTATAGCATTATTATGGAAGTTTCATTAAGTAGAATAGCCTTTATAAAGTTTTTCTTATAAAAGTATTTCTCTGACATACAAGTTATTGCATTTCTCACAGTACTTGTGCAATTTAAGAGGTGATAGTTGTTAGAAGTGGGAGTTCTAAATACTATGTGTAATTGCAGAATTATATAAACATTTGATTGCGACAAGTAAGTCTTTCAGGCTGCAAGGCATAATTTACATCACTAGAAACTATTTTAGTCATAGCCTGTACTATTTTAGATGGTCTATTTATAGAGATAAGATATTTATATTGGAAAGAGAATAGGGATAATCAGATGAAGCAGTATTCAATCTGGATAATGTATACATATTTTTATTTTAATTGAAAGCAATAGGTACAAAAGTTTTTAAAGAATTTTCCTTCCTCAGAAAATTTAGACCAGTGTTTCACAACCCTGGATGAACATTATAACCACCTGGAGAACTTGGTGTAGAAAAAACAAAACAATGCTTGAGTACCACTGCCAGTGTCTGATTTAATTGGTTTGGGGTTAGGCTCATACACTGACAATTTTAAACAGTACCTTCAGATGATTCCATTGTGCAGCCAGGTTGAAAACCAGTGATCTAAACCAAGTGATTTATTTAAAGCAGACTTAATGAGGTGGGTGACTAATATAATCTTGCTCATTTCATAGCTTTCCATAGGCAGGTGTCGCAGCTTAATCATTTTCTGTGCCCCTGACTGCTGCTCTTCTTTCTTCTGGCAGATTTCCCTCTGCCCTGTCCTCATCACTAGGCATGATAAGGAAAAAAAGTAAAATGTGGAAATAAGGTTCCCTCTGCATTATTTCTCATAAATCGCTATTGTAAAACTTGAGTGGGAGAGGGGGTAGGAAAGTGGGAATTGAACCACAGGCTGAAGTAAAAGTTTGCATCAATTTCAAGATTTCATTACAAAACAAAGTCTTGCCTCCCTTCCTTAGTCTAACTCCCTTAGGTTTGAATGTATATACAAGTAAACTATGATTATCATTTATGAATGTAAATAGAGTAAAAGTATTTTAACATTGAGAACTCAGTAAAAAATGTTGATAAATTACTGTTTATTGGTAAAGGTTTACATCACAGAACTTTTGGTTTATGGACAGTTTAATCAATTTACTTGCTTAAGTTGATTTAACTTCTATAAATGTGTGTTTTCAACAGCAGGAACTTCAAAAACAGATTTTAACATCATTGTGGATCCTGATGTTTATTCTCCTGCTGTTGAAAAATTAGGAGAAACCAGCTTTTTGGAAAGAAATTTCAGAGAGCAAAGTATAGACATAGAAAGTAATCAAAAGTCTGATGATTCCTGCATATCACCTGGGAGCAAGGATTCTTTGCCAAATATAGATTTAGAAAAACCTTCCATTAAGGAGAAATTATCTCAAGACATCAAAGAATCCTTGGAATTGAGCAGTCTGCATGAGAGGCCAAACTTTGAAGATTCTAAAACTACAGAGTCACCACTGGTAAATCTCTATTATGTTTATTATATTAAAAATTTTATAAGAAACACCATAAGAAAATTTCACACTGACACAATGTATTCTTAAACATTACTTCCTATTAAAATTAAAATGTGCTACCTTATCACAAGAGAGTTGAAGAGTGACTTGTATGGGAAAGAATGTTAATGACTATGAAACAAATTCTGATATGGTCAATGCCATTATAACATATAGTTTTCTATGACAAATAATACTTTAAGGCCCAACTCATGCACCATGGTAAGAGTGCTGTTACTTTTCTAAGAGAAATTCATTATTATGAATAATTTAGTATAAGAAATTCTTTCTAGCTTTTTACAGTACAGTCACTGGTTAAAATGAAATAAATGCAAATATGTAGACAGAAGCAATTTTTCTGGCTTAATGTCACTATAAGGTTTAAAAGATAATTCTTTCAAGAACATGGCTAGTAAAGAAATAAGGGTATAGTTTTTGTTTCGTAGAGGAAAAAAGCAGTAATGTAGCTCATTATTGCACTATTGCCAAATTGTAAAACTGTATTTGAATCTCTGTTCTATATACTAAAAATCTTAGGTAATCATGACTATTAATAGTAAAAGATTTGGAAATTGGGCAATTCACTTGTTAAATTTTTTGGAAATTGGGCAAGTCAGATATTTTAACAATCCTTTAAAGTCATTTGCAATGAATCTCTATGATGACTAAACTGAAGGTGGTACCGAAAAAGTAGTAGAATGAATACTTGAACTGCTGCTACTCCTGCCTGGGGGATTGGATCTGTGTGCCCACTTTGTGACAGGTCTTGTTCCTTTTTTTAAGTGAGAAACTGGAACTGAGATCTCTGCAAAAACTTTAGATCACTAAAGTCTGCTCAGTGGTTGAAGGAATAGAATAAGAGACATACTCACAGGTGCAACAAGGTGCAAGGAAAATGATGTCTGCAGGGGATCTGGGCCAAGTCAATAAACATCTTACATGAAAAATGGAAATCTTGGGCTTTCATTTAGCATAGGTTTAGAATTTGAATCTACATTTCTTGCTCAGAATCTCCAAGCAAAGAAATTCACAATTATGTTAATCCATGTCTATTGATACCCTGATGTATCTGGCAAAAGTAAATCCCAATCACTTCTAGAAAGACATTCCCACAGTTTAGCCAATAATAGATTCGCCAAAATAAAGTCCCACTCCTCCCTCCTCCAATGGAGAAAACAATTGATCACAGAAGGAATTTCTGCAAACAGAAAAACAAGAACTCTAATTTTTCAGTTTCTAAAGAGTACCATGAAGAGGTGATATCTGCACGTGCAAAGTGCTGGGTTATAGGAGAGGAATCCTGAGCATGTGGAACCCACTTCTTTTATACTGGGTGTCAGCCTGCCTGACCTTTGCCCTAGAGGGCGACTTTATCTTCTGTAACCTAATAAAAGGCATTCAGAAAAAACTCACAGATACATAATCTGTAATTCATACAATGGAAAGCAATGTAGCAGTTAAAATGAATGAAATAGAACTACTTTTATTAAGATGGATACATCTCAAAAACATGTTAAAATTTAAATGTAAAAGAATACTAGAGTATAAGTCTATGATAGCATTTTTGGAAACATTTAAGACAATTGTAACGTTTTATGGGTACACTCAGATGTAATAAAAGTCAAAAGCATGCACTGGAATAGAATATGTCAACTTCAATGCAATAATACAGTTAGCTCTATTTAAAGTCTAGTGTATACATATATTTTGGTATAGATATCTGAAGGAAATGTTTTAAATTACTGATATTAAATTGTGTGGTTAAGTTATATTATGTGTTGTACATATCTACATATTTAAAGTATTTCATAATTAAAATTGAAATGTTAAAAAGCTACTAATTATATTTTGATCCCTTATACTATTATTGTAAAAAATAAGTGTAAACGATTACATCATGGAGCCCAGTGGTAATGGTAGAATCTACTTTCTTTTCATCCCTAATGACTAGACATGAACTGTTTTTATTATCCTCCTTTCCTAGTAGAAGCTATTCCTGAGCAGAAACTACTTAGAAATCTGTTGTGCTCCAGTAGAAAATTCAGGGGTGAGCAATAGGGGCAATTTTCAGCAGTGGCGTTAGTTGACTTTCAAATTGAGTGTAAGAAAGTTCATTTTGCACTTCAGTTTTCAGAAATTGAGTTCCTCATAAAGGTGGAACTGCCCGTGGACTGAAATACTAACTTGTAGAACAGCAGCAGTGAGGCCGGGTCGGGTGCCAGGAAGAACGTGGACTAGATTCGCTTCTGGCTGTGAAACTACTAATAGTTAACTTTGTGAGTTTGGAAAAAACAAACAAACCCACTCTCATTGTTCTTATCTGTCAGCCAAGGCTTTAAAAAAGCTTTTCAGATTTGCAGTTGTCTAATCCAAATATGAGCTCCACTAGAGCTGAAGAGGTTCTGTAAATTGGTAATCAGTGTCTGGAAGGGCCAGTGAAGATGTCAAGAGTAGAGCGGACTTAGACTTGTCTTTGAAAGAAATGCTTTATTGATCACTAGCTTGGTTTTGTAATATTTTATCATTTATATGATTTATAAATTTAAATAGAGTTATAATAATTTTCTTTGTGTAGGTTACCCCCTTGAAATACTGCATTTGGGCGCTAATTAGATCCATTGGGGAATTGTTAAATAATTGTAGCCACTCTGATTATGTTTTAAACCCATTTAGAGCTCTTACGTCTGAACCTCTAATCTGTTTCCTGCTAGACTCGTTATTTTTTAATCCCATTTATTTTCTTCCCTAGGAAAAAAGCATATCAAAAACTGAATTCATAGGGTGGTAGAATCAGCCTAGACTCTAAATCAGCCAGATCTGTGTTCAAAACCTAGGTCTGCTACTTTCTAGCTATATAGACTTTACAGATTACTTAGCTCGCTCCTGCCAGTTTCCTACTTGTATATTTGCTTCACAATGAGTATTTTGTTAACTTAGATTTATGACCATGGTCAGATCAGATTTGTTTCCATTGGTATTTTACTTTCATCTTTGAAATTATTTTATGTATAGACAAAGACGCTAGTTCAAAAGCATAGCATATGAGAGAGACTCTTTTTCGGAGTAAGTTATGTGCAAAGACACCGAGGGAAGAAAATAAAGGAAAGAAAGGAGAAAGAACTTGGTTTCGTGAACTTCTGTCTTCCTTAGATTGGTGGCAGCTTTCAGATAATTACTGTAATAACTGTAGTTTACACATTTTTCAGAACCTACTCTATGTAACTGTTGTGGTATTTATGTCTCCACTACTAGAACCTAAACCTGACAAGGGCAGAATCCATGTCAAGAACACAGTAGGTGTCAATAAATGAATGTGCTGCTTTGTGTTGATGAGATAAAATAAACTTAATTCTGTTGAATATTTTGTTTCCTAGTTGTTACAAGAAATAGCCCTCAGAAGTAAGCCTATAACTGAACAATATCAAGGACTTGAAAGATTCTTTGTTTTTGATAAAAATGAAAGACTCAACTTACTTCCTTCTCGTAGCTTAGAATGCAGCTATTCCAGTACTAGGATTACAATTGCAGGTAAATTCAGACATGAAATCAGATGGCCTGTGGAGCAACCTAACAGTTTTCTGACACATTTTTTTAAACAGTTCATCCTTGTTTTAGGAAATACTGGGCAATTCTATTCAATGAATAAAATCATTTTCTTCTTCACTAGCTGAAATTATTAACCCTGTGTGAGTTGCCACATACATATATTTAAGGCTACCGTCAGAATGTGAGAGAACATGACTGTAATGAGACCGGGGAGAGATTATTTTTAGAAATGTATCCCTTATAAATTGTAAAATAGAAATTCTTTGAATAACTTTATTAACTTTTAAGTATTATATGATGATTCTTAAAAGCAAATCTCAAAATCTTAGGATCTGTGAACTTTCTGAGACATACCTGTAATTTCCTTTTGAAAGTTAGGTCTTGGTGTCACCTCTATTTGTAGGTTTCCTGTGTATTCAAATGTGTTTATTCCTGTACAAACTATTATACTTTATGTTATATTGTTATATACTTTTTAAAATATTTGTTTCTATTTAAATGTGTGTGTAATATCTGTCCAGAGTTTATTTTTTCTTTTTATTAAGCTATGTGAATCTAATGGTTTTGTTGTATAATTATGAGATTTTATCTTTCATAATATATACCCCATTGTTATGAAAGGTCCTTATTTAGCTAAATATTATCCAGTAAGACAATAAATATAATAAAGCAGCAACATGGAGTTTTCTCCTTTTTAAAATTTCTATAATTTTACCATTTTTCCATCTTAGGGGGCAGAGAATGGATCCCAGACCATAGCATAAGTGCATATGCTGATAATAGAGTTGCCCTGGGTGTTCTTCAGAAAGCCCAGAATCCATCATCAAGTGGAACTCAGCAGAAGATGGGTAAGAGTGGCTAGAGGCCGCAGTGCACACTGGTGGCTTACTTTGTTGATTAGTTTGTTTCTTAGCAGTTTATTAGGCACCTAAAAATTAGCTTTTGCAGTTTCATAATTTAAACTTACTCATTTTAGCTAACTGTTCTGGACTTTTCTTCCTAAACCAAAAAAATAGTAGTAGTCATTACTGTATTCTCCTCAAAAACATGTTACAGTCTTAGTCATTTTCTGTAACAATGTTTTAGGAATGTATTTTTAAAGTGTAGCTCAAGATATGGTGTACATTTTGAACAATCCTTACAAAATACATACTCAGTTTATTACACTTTTGGGAAACAGTGTATTTACACTAGATTTTGCTTACTTTTCCACTTGGTTCATATTATGATCAGACATAGCCATCTGTGAAATGAATGGCTTAGGTTAAGATTGGAGCCTATAGCCATGGTTAAGACACCTCTGTTCTAAACCTAATGCTGAAAGTGTTAACCCTGGACTCTTGATTTCAGTTCATTAACTCCATTCCCTAACCAAAATAATTGCAATGTTATCTATAGGATAACTCTTTTGACATGTTGAATGCTCGTTGTAATATTTTCCCAGTGAGTGTATGCAGAGAATTTTGACATCATTAAAATCAGCAGTATTATTAGGTCATTATTGTTATCCAATAATACCTACTAAAGTAGGTTTGCCTTATGCTGAATTTCATATGAAGTTGCAGTAGGTAACTGATGAATTGAGGCAATTCAACACACGTGTTGAGTATGTTGACACTGTGCTGAGCCCTGGGGGAAAAGGGATGCATAAGTCACGTTCCCTGATCTTAGGAGCTCATGGTTTAGGAGGAGCACTTGATAAAGCGAGCTATTTGCCTGCGTTTGAAGGCTGTCTTCAAGCCAGAAATTTAATTACGTATGACTTTGCCAAATGTGTAACATTTATATTTCTCTTTTGCCCTAAATCCTATGATTAAAACTCCTTGGCTAGCTTAGATCCTTTCCATATGCATTTATGTTGAGAATCTGTCAGATTTAAAAGATTTTTTTTTTTTTAGTGAAAAAACCATCCATTTATGACGAATGTTTTTTGGCTCTATAATTAGGTACCTATTCTCATATCAACGTTTAGAGCTGCTTCAAAAATTCTGGATGCTTCCTTCTGAGGCAGTCAAAGGAACTGTTTAAGTCACTGTATATTGATGAAAACAAGTTCACATGCATGCTACGAGAAATTTGTTACTAAGACAAGTCTTTATAAATAAGTAGCCAAATGCGTTTAAGTATCAATTTGGAGTGATCAGTTGAAATCAATTATTTACTATAAAAAACATCTGTAGGAGCACCCACTTTAGGCCAGGCACTGCCAGACACTGGGGACACCAAATGAACCCTCATCCCTGTAGCCCGAGAGCTTGGAGTCCAGTGCAGAGGTTCCCAAATGCCAGTGTGAGCATCATCACCTGGGAAGCCTGTTGTAATGCAGACTTCTCCACCACACTCTTAAAGATTCTGATTCATTAAGGCTGAGATAAGGTCCAGGAATTTGTGTTATTTTATCAACAACTTCATGTTATGCTGATGTAGACAGTCCAAAAATCATAGTTGAGAAAACTACTATACAGATATGCAAACACTTAAATTACACTTATATAAGTTTTATAAAAGGACTATGAGTAATATACTTTTGGAGACTGATAACTAACTAATGATAGTACATGCGATCAGTTATAATCCAGGTAGGTATCTGTGCAGTCTTTTAGGAATGGAGATGGTAAAATTGCTTTGCCACTGAAAAGTGTAGATATGCAAGGTGTTAGAGACTAGATGACATTTCAGCTGATTTTAAAGGATTAATAAGATTTACCAGTTAGGGGCAGAGGGAAATGACTTTTTGGATAGAGGTAGTAGCTTGAAATAAAAATAAAAATTTCCTGGCTATGCTACAAGTTATGGAAATCTTATATTCTGAACTGATGCCAGTATATAAAGGAATTCCTGTTTCTGTAAGATTTTTAAGTTTGTGAATGTAAAAACATGATCGCTAGGAAAACGTGTGTTTAGCAGCATCCATTGATTCTCCCCGCCTCCTGTCAAAACCTCCTCCTCCCCGCCCCATCTTCCTGTTTCTGTCTGACATAGTTATCCAAACATTGGTAAGTCTGAAACCTGGAAGTCATCTTAACTCGCTCTTACCCACCTGTTACCCACATCCTATTCATTCCTAAATCCTGCTGATTTCAGTTCTGAAATTGATCCCAAATCCAACCACTTCTATCTTTGTTTTTCAAGATGCACCCAAGCCAGTTGTCCATCATCTCCCACTTGTTTCCAGTTTCACTTATGCCTCTCTCCAAAACATGTTGCTATGATTAATTTCCATCATATTTACTGCTTTTAGCCAGTGAGTGAATTATTTATATTTATTATAGTCATAAAATTGTTTATAGTTTATAGGGAGTGAATCATATTTTCTGTAAACGTAAACCATAAATTTTATCTTGTCAATCTCCTGCTTAAAAGCATTCCATGGCTTCTTATATAAGATAGAAAAAAATTATTGCTTATCATGCATCACACAGCAGTACCTGAGCTGGCCATACCCGTCTCTCCTAACTGCATCTTCTCCCACATTGCAGCCACACTGGCTTTCTTTCCGTTCTCAGGCCACACCCTTACTTACTTCTTAGCTTTAGAATTTGCTCTTCCCTCTGATCTAGGATGCTCTGCAGCCTCCCTCTCCATCTTCACACCCTTTATCATATGATTGATTCTTTCCCATTATTCCATCTCAGCCCAGATGCTGCCTTCTTTGAGAGGTCTTCTGAAACCGCCCTATATAATGCTGATCTGTTGAGTCCCTCAACCACATTTACCTTCTTGTATCTTACTCATAGAACCTATCATTAGATGAAATTATTTTGTTTACTTGTTTATTTTCTGCTCACCCTACCCTTGGTTGGAAAGAAAGCAAGGACCTCACCTGTCCTATTCGTTGGTGCGTCCTCAGTGATGGAACACGGCCTGGCACAGTGTCAGCGCTTGGAAAGTGTTTGTGAATGAGTGAAGCAGGACAGCAGGACTGTGTGTTAGTTTGGAGTGCAACTTGCGGGGGGGGGGGGGGGGGCAGTGTCTCATTCACTTTTGAATGCCCTGATCCTGACACAGTGCCTAGCAGTTTCAGGATTTGACAAATGGTTTTAAAATGAAATTGGATTGGGCATTAATTCATAGGTTCTTAGAGTTGGAGGGGATTTAAGACATCATTCTGTCCAACTCCTTAATTGTATAGGTGACATATGAATTTTTATGTCTCAGGTCACAGGCTCGTTTCTAATTCAGTAGAGTAGACAATAAGGTTCTTGCTTCACAGTTTAGCATTCTTTCTACTAAACCGTGCTGCTAAACAAAATTTGCATCTATGTTTTAAGAACTCTTAGAAAATGCATTTTTATTTTTTATGTATAAATTCTTAGTAAATTACACAGTAGAGCAAGAATATCAAAAGACAAAAATGTTTTGCAACGTTTATTCAGAAATAAAATATTGGGTCCTTTGATCAGAATGTTATTTGTTATTGAAATACTATGCAAAAGGCATGTTGCTCTGCTTATGTTTCATCCAATTTTAATGTTTATATTTAGAATTGCAATAACAATTCTTGTTGTTTTAAATGCTATTCAGTGAGTGATTCATATTTTTCATGTCTTTATCAGCATTCTTATGCCCATTAATGTAACCCAAAGCAGCCTTCTATTTTATCTTCCCAATATTTGGCATGGTCTCATTAGTAATCATAGAGCACATATATTCTTTAGCTAATACCAAGGACAATTTCTTTTGTTATATTGAGAGTATAACTGTGATCAGTGTTAATCTATAATTTCCTAAGATTACATTGCCAGTGATGGCACAAATTACTCCAAAATGAATTTCTTATGTTTATAATCTATAAACTGGACATTTAAAAAAATTAACGATCCCTTCAATCTTGGCATTTTTCATTGGTGCCAGTCTTCACTGTGTTTCAAATCTTAACCCTAGAAATAACATTAATAAGCATATACAGGAAACATCAGAAGGAATGACATACTCTCCTAAATGAACGAAATAAATAAATAAGATCAAGGACCAGATTCAAGGCTCTTCTGTCTCTACGTTTTAGGTATTTTAAATTACGTAAGAAAGATGGTCTGTCTCTTTGCTGTGTGCTGAGCATAAGTCGGACCCACCCCCGGTGTACACTTTTTTGTCCATTGGGATCAATTAACCTCTAATACCATGGCAACCGGATGTTGTTAGAAGAGTTCAGCAAGTGTTTGGACTCTCCTGTGTCTTCTGAAGGCCATCTGCGTTATGTTAAATTTTTCTCACCTCATATTAGACCATGTTGGCAGAAGTCCAGTTCTTCCTAATAATGTCTTCCATTTGTTTGTTTTATTTTAATAAGACTTCTAAATGTCTTTAAATTTACTTGGCTGAGACATAGCACAATACAGATAGAAGGGTATGGTTTTCTCCATAGATCTAGAAGTTTCGATTTATATGGTTGAACCATTGTTATACTCACTGACCTGTGTTTAGGCCATTGCTATTCTGACCACTGCTTCATTGTGTAGGAATGGCAAGTTGTCTTTCTTGCTGGCTGTGAATAAAATATTGATTCTTTACATGTTACAGGTAAAAGGGGAAATCATTCCAAATTCTGGTCATTAAAATAATTCTAAGGGATATTTACATTTATTTTTCTTAAAACATGGGCACAATTTTATCAGTTACTTTTCTTCAGAATTGTCTCTGAGCGCAGATAGACACAAAAAGGTCAGAGTCTTATTTTAATTTATTCATAATTTCATTCCAACAAAAATTGTTTTCAAAATTGATAATTGAGATGTTCATTAAAATTGGTGCCCTTTGGAACTTACCTTAGTCAATTTTAATTGCTTAAATAATTACATACTGCATTAAGATTCTTCTTAGGGTACTAGCTACATTCAAAGGAGATCTTCTAAGTTTAAAAAAAAGACAAACTCAGTAGTCATTAAATGTTAATACATGACAGCTGTCTGTAGCCACCCTTCTGAGTTTTACTTTTTCCTTTGAGTCAATAGAGTGGGCAAAATGTTATATGGCATATGTTCAGTCAAATCAGGATTTTTAATCATAATGACAATAGCACTTCTTTAAAAAATCCAATGTTTTACAGAAAGCCAATTTGAGTTAAGGGAATGCAAGGTTATCTTATAAATTATTTTTATTTACTATATATATACGTATCTAAATCAGAACAATGATTCAGTACATTTAAAAATATATCTGCACTATGAATTTCTAAGTTTGTACTTTAAATATTCCCTTGGCATTTATTAAACGATCTTGTGAGCAATACCAAATAATATATATATATGTGTGTGTGTGTGTGTGTGTATGTATATATATATATAGTTATTTTGTGTTAGTGTAAGATTTGAAGGGATTTTATTTTCTTCTATGAAAGAAACATGCATGCTGAAGAAACCAACTAAATCAACCTTTGAAATAGGTCAAGACAAAATGGTGACTGCCCTAGTGGAACAAAGTAATAGCCTGACTTAAATCTGTGCTTCTGGAACTTTTCCACTAAAATATCCTATAAAACAGCAGAGGCTGAACTCATACTTAGGAAAATTAGAGGTGTGATCTCAATTTCTTTAAAGCTTGTTTTTCTAAAAGACTTTGCATACTGGCGTATTTTTCTCCATATTTGTTTTAATAGAAGAATGTTACACACCATCAAGTAAAATTGGTTCACTAAGAAGTGGTACCATGTTTATCCTGTGGGTTTACAAGGCATAGTGTGGTGTTGCCCTAGAATTTAAGAAACTTGGCACAGTGGTTGGCTATGGGATGGATTATAAGATTGGGTGTTGAATTGTTCTGGAATTGACTTGGTTTACAGATGTTTTTGCTTTAGTTAATATTAAAATTAGCTTGTCTTTTTCTGAATGTAGAAAAATTAGGGGAAAATAACCCAGAAGTGTTCTTTATGACACAGGGAAAGTGAATTGAGATTAACAAATTGTGGTAAACCAGAATGGATGATAATCTAAAATTTACTTTCTCATAACCTCTGTTGCATGAATTTAACTGCACTAAGTTCAGGGGCAGGCGTTTTGTATCTTTAAGCACTCATTCAGAATTTTAAAAACAGTTGGTTTAAAATTTTTTCATTTTTCCTTTTAGGCCAGACATCACAGAGACCTTCAACAGCAAATTTACCACTTTCCAACTCTGTTAAAAGAAGCTCCAGCTGCCTTTCCTCCTGTCATCCTCGATCAAGAAGTGCTGCTGTTCGATCATTATCTAGAGCTGCTTCTGAAATTTCAGAAGTTGAATGTATTGATATTACTGACCACAATGAGGCATTCTTAGACGGCACTGCTGATCAACAAACCTTAGACAGTTTGGAAAAAGAATTAAATGTGCTGAGAAATCTTGCAGGTAATGCTCTTTTTTCAGTGTAGACAATGTTAACCCTGCCGTCTGCCTGATTCTTCATATTTCTCCAAGAAAACAAGACTTTCTCTTTACCTCTTTTAATCATCAACTTTTGTGTCTGTTTTCTTGTATATCCCCTGATATCACCCTGAAAATGTTGTAAAAACTGTGAATGCCCAGCCACACCAGAGATAGTCTCCTTAGCCTATATAAGACACAGTTAAATTGTGGCATAAGGACCTTCGTGTGGACAGATAAAAATTTTTTTCTCCTTTCTATGAACCCACTGAGTGACTAATCCCTGTAGCTTTATGAAAGCTACTGCCCAACACCCTTCTTGGAAAGTTGAGCTGTCAGATCTTTTCAAGCAGTATTTCTCAAGCTGCAATGTGTACACAGATCCCCCAAGGATCTTGTTAAAATGCAGATTCTGATTCAGTATGTGTGGGTGGGGCCTGAAATTCTGTGCATCTAGCAAGTACCCAGCTGATGCCAATACTGCCAGTTGGCAGACCGATTTGAAGAGAAATTATACTCATGTGTTCTATTTCCTAAACCTCAATGGATGTAGTCTAGCAAATCATAACCATATTCTTGAACATAAAAAGGTCTGGTTCAGTAGCAAAACATCAGGGGAAATAGTCCTCTTAATTTTCATCAGAAAGTTGTTCATGCAATTTGATAGAAGCCAGCTGCAGATCCTAGAGGCAGGCCAGAAAGTTCCCTGGGCCTGTATGTTCCACACATGCTCCTCCCTTTTGTTTTGTTTTTGTTCCTTTTTAGTGATATCCCCCCTTATTCACCTTAGAATAATGACTTTGCTATTTTCCTAAAAAGAATACACCTTGGTTTTGAAAAGTTCAAGCAATACAAAAAAACACGAGAAAGGAAGCCAAAATCCCCACAAAATCTTACTACTCTGGAAACAACCATTAGCATTTGATGAGCATCATTTTAAACATCTCTGTTTATATCATAAGTATACATATAAGACTATATAGTTAGAAGGATAAAAGATTGAAGGAAAAATGGTAATAATTCTATAAAAAATATTTTTATGCTCTACATAATTTTTTAAAATTATATATCTATTTACCCAATTTAACAAAAGAAAAATTGAAGTGAAACTAAAAGAAATTGTACATTTTAGATAAGCATTTTTTCATCACAAAAATGTTAAGTTGAGCTATACAGAATTGCCCGTTTGTAGACAAAAAACAGTGGAGTATTGGCAATTTTATATGGTCCAACCTGTAATTTTTACAAATATCCCTTTAAAAATTAAGGGAAAAGGTGAAAAGAAATAGTAAGCAATTGAGGCCGTTTTTAACTATATGACTTAGTTTTAGACAGTAATGATTAAATCCCTATAAAAGAAGATGAGGACTTTGTTATTTTTTTTTAACCACAGGTGACTAGAGATAGTATACATGCCTGTTGTGTTATAATTTTTCATTTTTTCAAGGTTTCCTTTTATTTTCTTTTTCTTAGTGAAAATTCATATGAATTAAGTAATCAGCACCAGCATTTTTACTATGACTTCCCAATTTTGAACATTTTCTTTAGATTCACCTCTGGAAGGTCTGATTGTGGCATTCTTGAGAATGTCTGTGTTTTCTCTCCATGGTTGATTGGCAAGTTAGCTGGATTAATTTAGTGGATCATGTTTCTTTTCCTCTGCACATAATAGACATTTCTCCACTGTCTTCTGTCGCTGAATATGGTGCTAGTTAGTCCTTTAGTTTCTGCATTTAACTTTTGTTTGGTTTAACTTAATTGCCAAATAGTGTTTTCCCCCAGGTAGGGCTCACAGTAGCTCTATTACTCGAGTTCTTTCCTGTTTGGCAATGCCTGCTACCTTTATATTTAAGTGGCAAATTGACTGAGGGTAATTTCCTTGTGTCACTTTTCTCTTAAACTTTGTACGTACTGATTCATTGTTTTCTGGATCTGAATTCTCCTATGAAGGAGTCTGAGATCACCTTGATTTTTGACTTCACCCTCAATCTGGCATGTGACAGGCTTCATTCCTGATGGGGTATTTGAAAAAAAATTTTCTTAATCTTTGAAATTCAAACTTGACCCAGGATTGTGTTTCCTTGTTAATAATTCAGCATTTCTTAAAACACAGGGTTCTCTTTCTATCTGCAAAATAAGTTCCTCTTTATTTTCAGAGAAATTTTCTGCTATTTTATATTTCAATTGCTTTTCTGTTCCATTTGGCTCTCTCTTGCTGAAAAACCTATTTTGTTTATGTTGGATCCTCTTTGTATGATGTATTTACGTATATTTTCTGCAACTCTTTTAACCAGTTTTTATTTTCCTTTGCATTTACTGTGATTATCTCAAGCTTGTCTACTATGTCAGAATTTCAATTTTCAACTGATTATAGTCCATTCTTTATTGATTAAGTTAATAAATTAGCTCTCTAACGCTATAGCTTTGACTTTTTTGGGTAATTTTTTTCTTTGAAATAATTTCAAACTTACAGAAAATTTGCAAGAATGCAAGAATAGTGCAAAGAACTCCCATATACACTTTACCAGTTTACTGCCTGTTTGTCTTTTGGCCTATTTGCATGTATACACACACACACACACACACACACACACACACACACACACACACACACTGCTCTTTTTTATCTGAACCATTTGAGAGGAAGTTATAAACATCATGACCCTTCACCAAAAAAGTACTTCAGTGTATATTTCCCATGAACAAGAACATTCTCTTAGATAACCACAGTACAGTGATCAAAATCAGGTAATTTAACATTGATACAATATAATCTAAAGTGCATATCAAATTTTTAAAAATTATCTCAATGGTGGTCATTATAGCTTGTTTTTTTTTTCTGGTACAGGATCCAATCCACGAATAGGTGACCGTTTAATATTTTCCTTTTTGATGTCTGATGTATTGTTGTTTGACCTTTGAGATTAGTTTTACCATTTTTGCAAATGTTTCTTTTATTATTTCTTTTGTAGCCAAGGGACTTATGGGGAATTTTCTTGTGGTCTTGATCTGTTTTCTACCAGATTGGTCTTTTATTTAATCATTTTTTGCATGCTATGGATTCTTGGATTCTAGTCTGTTTGTTTATATAACTAGTTGCAGTCATTTCTTTGTATCTTAAATGCTCAAACTTAATGTTGGTGGCTTTGCTCATATTCTTTGTCATTTCTGATATAGTGAGACTGCATCCTCCACCTGCACTGAGATCTGTCAGTTTCTCTTTGGAGCTACCTTTGTGGGTTGAGTAACGCACTCTTTTCTGTATCCCTCTGGCTCAAAGGCATGGGGAGGATAGATGAAGGACTGGGAGCTCAGCCTCTTTTGTTGGAAGATCTGGGATCTCTGGTCTTTTTCTGAATATGATTAAATGCAAAACTTCACTGGACCTGGTTTCCAGTGTATTCTTTCCCTGTAGGGACACCTGCAAGTTTGCAATTTTCTTGCCTCTGCTAAGACCTTATGGTGGGTATTTAGGGGCTTTAAAAAATATTTCAGATGGGGCCGCCCAGTGGCGTAGCGGTTTCATCCACGCTTGGCAGCCCGGGGTTCACCGGTTCGGATCCCGGGCACCCGCCGATGCGCTGCATGTCAGCCACGCTGTGGCAGCGTCCCATATAAAGTAGAGGAAGATGGGCATGGATGTTAGCCCAGGGCCAGTCTTCCTCAGCAAAAAGAGGAGGATTAGCAACGGATGTTAGCTCAGGGCTGGTCTTCCTCACCAAAAAAAAAAATTTCAGATGTTTTTCTCCTTACTTCCCCTTCACCTACTTTTCTCCAAATTGGTGTGGTATTGCTGAGACTTGTCAGAACTTTAGATTCTATTACTAGTTTGGCATGTGTGTTGGGCCGGGAGGGGAGGGAGTGGACAGCAGTAGCACCCAGCTACTCCTCAATGAATCTTCTGTTTATTTCTTTGGTTGCCCTTTGTCAAAGTTTATTATGTGAACTTGTATCCTTCTCTTTGTTTGGTTTCTCTTATGATTTTTATCTTATTTTTATTTTTCTGTTTTTTCTATTTATTTCATTAGAAGTTGTGGGAGGAGAGTCTATGATCCATCTTTACCCATCCATCATTCATTCACTTTACTCTAAATTGCTAAAAATCAAATGTAAATCTCATTGGAGGTAATTCTCACTTTAAAGGTCAGTTCTAAAATGTAGCATGTCAGGTCTGAACTAGATCTAAAAAGATAACCATACAGTTTTTAATCAGAAAATGAAGGATTTCTTATTTTGATAAATTGGTAAGTTCTATTATTTACAAATGAAATAGAGTACTTTATCAATAGTTGTCTTTTCTTTGTTTCTAACCACTTAGCTTTTCCATTTCCTTTATCACTTTTCATCTTACATCTTCATTGTTTCCCTGTGTCGCTCATTTTCCCATACACCAACACCAGTATTTTCACTAGAATACACGACTTTTCATATATGAAAGCAAGCACACACTGCAGAGTCTGTGAACTGCCTGGTTTTCTGATGGTCCAGGAGCAGAAGGCAATCACTCCCACACGCTTGACCCAGGAACCGCTTTCTTTCTATTTGGGACGATTGGTTTCGGATGAGGGGACAGCTTTGGACACACTCACCTGGAGCTGAGGATGGAAGAAGATGGCACAGCAGCTGAATCAACCCAACAGTCAGTGAGGCAACAGACGCTGTGGGGAAATCAGGCCCTATTCTAGAAAATTCACTGAATCTGCACAAGGCTTTCGCATTCTCTATAGTATCAATGGGCAGAAAAATTCCACCCACATTTCACTACTCATGGTGCACTTTGGAAAATCTCTTCATGAGATTGGTCTCACACAGACACAGCTACACAATTCGACTCTTATACAAATGTAAATGTGTTTGAGTCCCCGTGAAAGCTGCTGTTTTGTGTGCAGCAACCCCTCTGACTTGTTTTCTGTTGGCGCTAGGATACCTCCACTTCCTGTAAGTTCTGTGGTAAACAACCGTGCCTAGGAGCTGGGAGAAGACAAGACAAGAAATAACTACATGAAGTGTTTCTCCTTTGTTTCTCCTGTGGCTTCTCCCAGAGCCGTGTCAGGAGCAGGTGGGGTGGGCAGGGGCAGGGGACATGTGTGCAGGTTGCAGACACAACTTCCTGCTGAATCAGGAGGTGGGTCAGCAAAGCAGTGGGGTTGAGAGCCAGGCTCTGGGGCCAGGAGTCTGGTTTGAGAACTTGAAACTACCACTTACTAGCTTCATGACGTTGGGCAACTTACTTTCTTAATCTCATTTTGCATCAGTTTCTATGTATGATAGAGGGGTATAATGAGAGGCCCTATCACCAAATTGTTCAACGATTGAATTCAATCATATATTAAATATTATATTTATGAAAATTTCTCTCTCTCTCTACACACACATACACACATTCTTAACAGTGCCTAGCACATAGTAAGTCCCGAAAAATCTGTTAAATTATATAAGGAACCAGTGGGTGGTGCTTTCTACATACATTAAGGTAAGGTGCTCTTGGTAAGTCCAATTTTTAGTCAAAAACATCTAAAAGCTGTTTCCATTCTAAAACTGTGTTTTCATCTAGACCACTTTGAGGATGTTAGTTAGGTATAGTTCATGCCATATTATTGTTCCCTCCACAAATATCTTTGTAAATAACACTACAGTCACTTCCTTAGAAAGATCAACATATCAGTATAACTTAATTATTAAGGCACCTTGTCAGGTTTTGGGTATTGTCAAAGCCTGAAGAAATTTGGAAAATATCGGAAGATATGCATTATGAGAAAGTATCGGTAATGATACACTTCAAAGCATTCAGCTTTTCAGTAGTTAAAAATGACTCATTTGTTTCAAACTCATTCTGATTTGTGGTTTGAGTGTCTTTGTGGTCTTTAAATTCCCACGGCAATCTTATGTATGTACGGGTCTACAGGTAGTTAACTGAGCCAGGTAATTAAAGAGAGGAAAGTACCATTTCTTAAATAAGAAAGAATAAAAATCTACATGGTACCAGCAGACGTAACCATACTGCCTGTGAAGTAAAATAGTGAGGCAGTGGCTACCCGAGTGATTGGAGCCTCTGTCATAGGTTGACCATCAAGTAAGATATTAAACTGTAAAAGTGCTATTCAAGATTTGTAGTTAGCAAATTAACTAGATAACTCTTGTAAAGAATAGTCAGGTTAAGATGGGCTAAAATGGCAATCTTTTTGCTTTAGGGTGCCTTTGAATTTCGGGAAAAAATATTGAGTGCTACATACAAGTGAAAGTCAACATATTAAAAAAGATTCTGATATAAGGACTATGAAACCACTCATGAATAATAATAACCACTATTTGTTTTTAGATGTAATGTTGCTCCATTTGATCTTCATAGCTACTCTGTGAGGAAGATGGGGCAGGTGGTATTCTTAATCTCCCCTTTGCGGATACAGTAACTGAGGCTCCGGGCGATGCAGAAATTGCCCCTGGTCTCCCCTAGGTGTGCAGAAGAGCCCAGGCACAAACCCAGGAAGGTCTGCCCCACGTTCCTTTGTCTTGCCACCATACCACAATGCCACTTAAATAATTTGAAATCCTTTCTTCAAATCAATATCATGACCACTTACAAGGGGGAAGGAGTGGGCAGAGTGAAGATAACGGGAAGAGAGATGGAGGGAGAGGAGAACAAGAAGCTGAGGGCTGGGGTCGGGTTCATAGGTTATAGGGTGAGGCTTTCTAAGCATTGGGCCTCCTTTATCTTTGTTGCTACGCCAGATAGTGCTTTAGAAATTTTTGTTGTTTTGCTTTTGGTTCCTTATTAGGAAATCTCCCATCTGCTTTGCTTCCATTCTTTGAAGTCTTTAATCTGTTTCTTTGGTTCTTTCTTTCATATTTTTTCATTTCTTTTATTTATATGAGTATTCTTTCCCTGTGTGATAAAGTTTTATGTATGTGTTTTAAATGACCTGAGTTTTAGAAATACACCTTACAGCTTTATATTTAGTCAATTTTCCCCCTTTGTCTAATTCATTACTATTGCATTTAAGAGATTCTTCAATGACCAGAGAAGATACACTCTTCTTCTAGGGATGGGAAAGGTTTAACTTCAATCCATTCCTCACCAATCAGCTGACTTGACAGTTATAATATAAAATTTCCAATATAAATGTCAATCCAGTCTTCCCTCATCCTATTTTAGAAAAATCAGGAGACAGGTTTTTGTACAATTGTCCTTTTAGGTTTAACGCTAACCTGCAGTAGGGTTTTTGTAAGCAGTTTTATTTTTCTCTGGTTTGAAAATCAAGTGATGTCACCTTTGCTCCTGTTAACTTCCCAAGGTATTCTGAAATATAATGTTTGAGAATGAATTATACAAAAATAGCCCCATTCTATTTGCACAATCTGAATTAGCTCTGTGCTCATTCAGTTAGGACTCAGAGGCTAACGGAGGTTGAAGATCTCTCCCAGTGATATTCTTTAGATCTAAGCACCACTAATGGGTTTTAGTACTGTAGTTCTACCCATTCCAAATCCTGAAGTGACTGCTTTCCCAAAGGTAACATTTGCTATCACTGGGGCATGGAGAGATACTTTGCATATCTGTCTTCTTTTACCTCGTGGAAAAATAAGAGAGAACATATAGCCTAAAGCTAAAGAATTAGATCTGGAGCATAGTAATTGATGATATTAGTGAGCTAAAGGAGCTCAGGTCTGGTTCCACTTCTTCTACTATGCGATTGTGTGAATTTCAACAAATTACCAATGCCGTGTGGGCCCTCCATTTCCTAATCTCCAGCAAGTAGGGATTGGACAAAAATGTTAGCTGAGGAATCTTTTGTTTTTCCCAAAATTAATCTTCTATAGAGCTCCTCAATATAAATGAGACCAAGTTAAGCTGTCTTGACTGCTTTGGGTTGTGGGAGCAGGAGCCTCATCTCTGAGCACTGAATTTCTCCATGTGTCATAGTTTGAAAGTGACCGGGATAAATAATTTTAAGGACACTTCCAGTTGTAAGTGCACCGAAGTCTATCTTGCAGCGGGAATAATCTAAGTTACCTTCAGTAGGGGAATCTGCTTGCTCAAAAACTTCAAGTCAATACTAACCACTAAAACAAAATCTCTTCAGTAAAGGGTATAATACATGTAGTTTGGTGTTTGGTCCTTCTAATCAGGAAGATGCTTACTTGGCACTTTCATAAGAGTGAAGGAAAGAGTAGTAATTTTAACAGTTGTAAAAGTCATCGTATGAGCCAGCCTAGTGGTTCAAGTTCAGCACAGTCCACTTCAGCAGCCTGGGTTTGGTTCCCAGGCGCGGAACCACACCACTCATCTGTTGGTAGCCATGCTGTGGTGGCGGCTCACATATAAGAACCATACACAACTATGTACTGGGGCTTCGAGGAAGAGAAAGGAAAAGGAGGAAGATTGGCAACAGATGTTAGCTTAGGGCGAATCTTCCCCTGCAAAAAGAAAAAAAAAAACTCATCGTAATGTAATCTTATGTAGAAGTTAGATGGCTCATGCAACTTTATCAATTACAAAAAGAAGGCATTATGGCCTTTTTAATATAGTAATCATATTTATTACTATACTTGACTTATTGGTAGTTTACATAAAGATATGTTTGCGTATACAGATCTTCCTTGACTTATGATGGGGTTACATCCCAATAAACCCATCATAAGTTGAAAATATCATAAACTGAAAATGCATTTAACACACCTAACCTACGGAACAGGTAGCCTAGCGTAGCCTACCTTTAATGTGGTCAGAACACTTATGTCAGCCTACAGTTGGGCAAAATCATCTGACACAAAGCCTATTTAACTAGTGTTGAATATCTCATGTACTTTATTGAATACTGCACTGAAAGTGAACATCAGAATGGTTGTATGGGTACAGAATAGTTGGAAGTGTATCAGTTGTTTACCCTGGTGATCTCATGGCTGACTGGGAGCTGTGGCTCGCTGCTGCTGCCCCCCATCACGAGGGAGGATCCTATCATATATCACTAGCCTGGGAAGAGAGCAAAATTCAAAGTACTGAATATTCAAAATTCTACTGAATATATATTGCTTTCACACCATGGTAAAGTTGAAAAATCATTAAGTCAAACCATCGTAAGTCAGGACCATCTGTACATTTCCTTACTTAACTTGCACCATTTGTCCTTACCTGGCTGATTCATAGGCCAGCTTCATGAAAAGGGAGAAGAGGGGAGGCTTCCCCCCATTCACATACAAATGGTTATTATCTACCCAAACAAAGCAAGGAAGCGGAAAAAGAAAGGGCAGCTCTGCCAAGGCTAACCTGTGCCTCACACTGTGTGGGGTAAAGCTTTTATTTCTTAGAAGACAAAAAGAGATAAAATGTTTAACATTCAGGCAAGTTGAGGAGTTGTGAAATATTCTAACTTGAAAAAGGATCACTTGATTTTCTTTGGAATTTGGTGAATTCTCAGGACATTTGACACTTTTCTTAAGTATAATGTATATTTAAAAATGAACATGGCTAGGTGAAATAAGCCAGACAGAGAAAGACAAATACTATATAATATCACTTATATGTGGAATCTAAAAAAGCCGAACTCATAGAAACAGAGAGTGGAATGGTGGTTACCAGGGGCTGGGGGTGGGGGAGAAGGAAAGATGTTGTTCAAAGAGAACAAATGTCCAGTTATAAGATGAATAAGTTCTGGGAATCCGATGTACAGCATGGTGATTATAGTTAATAATATTCTATTATATGCTTGAAAGTTGCTAAGAGAGTAGATCTTAAATGTCCTCACTACAAAAAAGAAATAGTAATTATGTGATGTGATAGAGTTGTTAGTATGGTGGTAATCATTTTGCAATATATAAGTATATCAAATCAACACATTGTACACCTTAAGTTTACACAATGTTGCATGTCAATTATATCTCAGTTAAACTGAAAAAAATGAAACTGGGGAATTTACTAAAAATAATCAATATGATTAAAGTGACTTGATATCCATACCCTAATTTGGAATCTGAGATCAAATTTACCTCACACTCTGCCCACCCTACAAACATTAGAAAATTGAGAGATGATTAAACATCTGTGCTCGCCTTATTTATACTGCTTGTAGTTTACTCTGGATAAACTTTCAGCTCCATATGCTGTGCATTTGTTTCTTGAATATATGTGTTGACAATGAATGAAATAAAATATTTCAGATCCTTCAGAAAGACTTTACAGCGTAACCTCAGAAGAGTTACCAGCCTTCAACAATCATTTACTGAATATAAGTCAGACTAGCCTGGATTTCCTTAAGACCTCACGTGCGGCGGGCCCCTGCGGAGTTGGGGAACTGAGGTAGGTTAAGCCTGCAGCTTCTATGTAAAGATAGTGTGTAGTAAAATTGTTGACAAGCCCCACCTAGTTATCTTTACTATATGAAGAAAGATTGTCCTCATGTGTGTACTTTATGTGGGCATTCTTTATAAAATGTTTGGGTCCTTTGCTGACCTATTATAAGGATTTAGTAAAAGGCTTATGAGGGTGTTACTTTAATGTGAAAAGATAATTCTCTACTGCACAATGTGTGTCAGAAAAATGCAAAGACATTTGGAATTTAATAATTCTTCAGCATTTCTTCTTATATTGAAAAACAATGCCTTACTTGCCTTAATTAACCTAATAAATACCATAAATATGCATTAATGGAATCTTACTCAATGTGAATAAAGCTTGCAGAATAGAATATTGAGAATTTTCTTTCTTGAAATCGAGTCTAGATTGTTAATGACAGCATATTTTAATTTGTGTCATTTCATTCTTTCCTCTCACAAGGTGAGAACATTTAGGGATGGTGATCAGTTTATAAGGAACATAGGTTATACTAATGAATGCTTCAGAAAAGTAGTCCACCATGTCAGACTACTATTAACATACTGGCATTCCTTGAAAAAGGAGGAGGAGGATTCCTTCTAGAAGGACTAAGATAAATATAAAATAAAAATCCATTGAATTTGTAAATTCCTTTGATTAGTTCCAAGTCTAATATTGCAGTAGACGGGAATCAAGTCTCTTACTCTGTCTTTCTGAAAGAGGAAACCATTTGGCTGTAGTTCTTGGATTTTTGCATTCCTAACACCACTTACATTTTTTAAAAGAGAGATCAATATAAAGTTGCTACTTTTTCCCTAAAAAAGTCATTAAAAACAAAGTAACTAAACCTTCCACATCCTCTCACCATCATTTCATAAAAGAAAGGACATTTAACACTAAAAATATAAGGGGAACATACTAACAGAATAAAGCACAGTTCTTTAAAATTGAAAATGTCATGAAAAAATCATTACTTTGTCCTTATTTTCTCTTCTCTACTTAGACCAGTGAAAATTTTTTATCATAGATCTACACTGGTCCACAGACCAGAGTTTAAAGAACTGCTGATTTAGCCTGTGTTGGGCATAAAAAAGAACCCAAAGAGCAATTATATCCATTATAGAATGAAGTATTTTATATTATTTGGTGGCATACATGGGCTAAAAATGTAGATAAATTGGACCAAAAAAATCTGAATGATGCAGGCTCCTCTCTGTTCCCCCACTCTACCTCTTTTCCCAAACTTCAAACACCTATGTGCTAGAGCTTCCAACATTCATCTCCACAATAAAATGCAACAAAATAAAATAAATAATTGCTGTCATTAATTTTGGTTTTGGCATATCTTGACTGGCTATCCACATCGTCCTAAGTTACTGTACACAAAAGGGGTGATTTATCTGGCAGTCTATTCATTGAGATTCTATTATACAGCCAATGTAATGATGAATGTTCTTGATGATGACCCTGAGGCTCTACAAGCTTCTGAAGTGCCTTCTGAATCATCAGTGAAAGACACAACCAGAGACCATAAAATCTTCTCTCCTTGGTTCCACTGTGGCTTCATTTCTTGGGAGAGGGAGAATGATCAGAATTTTTCATTAAAAGGAAGCTTGGCATATTGGGCATGTTGAAAATTATGGCCCCAGTCTGAGATGGCCCGCTCACATCTGCCTGTCTCCAATGACTTCAACGTATGTAGTATTGATCAGAAGATAAATGAAGAGTTGAAACCTGGTTCTCTATATTGTGTATTGATCTTTTAATGTTATTTCCAGCTCTTCTGAAAAAGATACCGAAATTCAGTCTTTGCTGACGTTTTCTGAGAGCAGCACAGATGAGGAGGAAGAGGATTTTCTTGACAAGCAACATGTCATCACACTACCATGGTCAAAGGGTACCTAATGATCATTTACTCATTACTGCTTCCATTGTATACCCAGAGTAAAGCAAACAACAGAAAAAAGTAACCAAGTGATTACCTGTCTAGCAGATTTTGATTATTAATGTCTCTGATATTTCAAGGTTTGCAGACTAATAAAAGTCACTGAAATTATAAGTTTAAGGGCTTTTTCTTCCAAATGTTATATTGTATGTCAAATGCTAATCTATATTGCAGATCATATTAGTAAAATTTGGTGAATTTTAAAAAATAACAGTTATAACTGTGTCCATAGAACCTACCATAGAATAGAACATGATTACATTTAAAGTTATATTTAGTTGTGAAATTATATTTTAAATAATTATGCCATAATAACTGTACATTTGACAGCCAGGTCATATTTGGCAGTATCATTAATTGAGCCTGGAATCCATTTTTTACTTTTGTAATTACAGTTTTTTTTCTGTTGGTGTTTTTGACATTTATAGAAGTTCTAGTAGCTTCAAAAGTTGCTGCTAGAAGAGAAGAAGATGACCCAAAATAAAGTGGACATAATACTTGTCATTTTCTGTTCTAGTGAAACACAGAAAAAAACCCAGAGCATTTTATTTTGGGAGGATCAGTATGATGGTTAATGGTGTGTGTCAACTTGGCTAGGCTACGGTACCCAGGTATTTGGCCAAACATTATTCTAGATGTTTCTGCAAAGACATTTTTGGATGAGATTAACGTTTAAGTCAATAGACTTTGAGTAAAGCAGATTATCCTGCATAATTTGGGTAGGGTCTCACCCAATTTGTTTGAAGGCCTCAATAGAAAAAAGACTGAGGGACTCCAAGGAAGAGAGGGAATCCTACCTTCAGACTGCGTTTGGACTCAAATTGCAACATCAGCTCTTCTCTGGGCCTCCAGCCAGCTGGCCTGCCCAATAAAGTTTGGATTTTCTAGCCCCCACAATTGCTTCTGTTTCTCTGGAGAACCCTGATTACTACAGCCAGTTTGAAGGACTATTGTGATAGGCAAAGAAAATAACACATATGGAAGTGTTTTGTTAGGCTTGGGTAGTAGTAGATCCTGGGGTCAGAGGTGTTCAAGGTTTTACATGACCTTGTAATTCAAGGGCTTAACAAAGAGCAGAGGAAGACATGGGAGATAGTTTGTAGATGTCACTTTGTGACATTTTAGGACAATTTCCCCTTAGGAGTTTGTTGACTTATCAGAAAAACATCCCTGCAGGCTGGTTATGCCGCCATCACAGCATAGTCATATCTCAGGGTTCAAACTCCTTTGTCTTCTCCCTAATTCTGGGTAGTAACCCCTTATATAAGACTGATGGTTGTTTAGTGTAAATTTATCTTTGATACTTTTTGCATGGCATCAATAAATTTTATTGGCATCACACACATCATCTACTGACAGGGTAGAAAATGATGATGAAGGGACCTGTAGCCATTTGTATATCTTTTAATTTAAAAATGCCCTTTATTAAAAGTGATTAACATAGGTGAACAATAAGCAATCAGGAAAGCTAATCATATTATCAGAATTTTCAAAATAAATAAATATCTAAAAATTAAGAGTGTGACTCCTCAGTCATTTTTACCCTCTTCTGAACCCTTCCTCTATCACAATCCCACAGAGAGACACACTGAGTCACCCTTGAATCTTCATCATTTGTGTCAAAAACCCTCTGGCATCTTGTCCTGAGGCTGCTAGCTTTCTGAATTTTTGTATCTATAGTTAAAATGGCACCTGCCTGTTCACCTGTTAAGATAGGAAAAGATGTTGTTGTCGTTTCTAGCATGTCTGCTCAAGTTTAAAGTTTCTTGACTCTCCTTACCCTCCTTTGCTCTATGACAACATCTTTCCTTTCCCTTCTGCTGAAGAAGAAAAATGTTCTTCTGGGTGCAATTTATAAAACTCCAGTGTTTTTCTCCAAGTGCAAGGAAGCGTTATCCTATTCTTGTTAGGGAAGTAGGACCACTACAATGTCTTCTGTGTATTCAGTCATAGCTTGAGTCTTTTAAGAACTAGCTCAGAGAGAGATTTTATACGATGCCATTACCTTTTACAATATAAGAATCTTGAAATAAAAATCAAGCTGATAATTAGTTGTCATCGGTGCATTTCTGGCCAGAATTTGAGATAAGGAGTGTACCATTGACACTGTCATTGAACTTCCATCATGACATTGAAGTTAAACACAGAGGGTACTCCGTGGCAGAGCAGAGCAGACCCCCTTTTGCCTTTATTTGCTTCCCATAACCACACATTTAGAAAATTTCCTTAATTCCTTTGCCATTAATCTAATGAGGAAATAAAAACTAAATAAGATTAGAGCCTTTGCCTGAAGCAGCTTCAATGTGTTCTCTCATTTTGACGCTCAAGCTTAAAATCGCTGTTAAAGTTAAGCACCTAGTTTTGACTGTGGAATTGAGAGAATTATAGACGTTCCAGAAGAGTCACAACCATATTCCTAAAACTAGAGTTAGTAGTGTGCCTGTAACAACTATTGGACAAATGACCACGTGATTCTACATGCATGTTGCGATTTAGTAATTTATACTCAGACTTGCCTAGTAGTGTAATAGCCATATGAAATTCTATCACTTTACAGCTCTGGACATACACATGATGGAAACAAATTGACAGTAAATTATATTTGATAGTTTTAATATGTTGTTTGATATTCATTGAAGTCATTCACATCTAGTGCATTCTGAGTGTGTCAGACAATACAGGCTAGTGGGGCACACCACCCTTAGGACCACTTAATGCTGTGACTTATATATGAGATGCACAGGAAACTTTTCTTGAACAAATGAATGTCACAAAATGGCTCCATTTTTGTATTAGGGAACTCACATATTTTGAATAATGCCTTGATGCAGAAAAAGCAGTTCTCTTTGTCCCTATGATTCAGTTGTTGGAAAGATCTTGAGCAAGGCGTATCTCATCTTGGTTTTAGTTGCAGGCTTTCCTCATCTCTAAGGTCTCAAAACATACCTTCTCCACGAAAATTTCTCTAATTTTTATCTAAATTAATTCCCTTTGTCCCTTTTCCTTTATTCTTTCTCGTGGCATCCTACTTTTTATTTCATAGCACTTAAAGTTATAACTTATTTGTGTGTTTTTGAATGTATGTCTCTCAACTAGACTATGAATTTCAGTAGTGCATGGATTATGTCTATTTGTTCACTGCTGTACGCTTAGTCCCGAGCATTTACCTAGCTCAGACTGGGTGATCATTAGTAATGAATGAATGAATGAGTGAACGAATGTGCAGGATCCAACTGATAAACCATCTTTTCCCAAGGGAAAGAATATGTACTGAGAGAAGCACAGATTATATGTCTACACTGTTTACTAAGCTGGCAGATCACTTATTTGAATGTGTTTCTTCATCATGAAATGGAGAAAAATATATTGACTTTACTTAGCTGAAAGGAATGTTGGGAGAATCAAATGCAGTAATAAATGCACAACTACTTTGGGAACTGGCGCGTGCTGTGCCATGCTTATTATCATTACTTTACATGACTTTATGCTACAATCATTGAATATACAGACAAACTAATGGATGGATCAATTAGTGAATTTAGGATCATGTTGACACAAATGATCCACAAAAATTACTCAGTATTAAAAGTAGAGAATGCATTGAGTTGGACAATTAGATTGAATGGTGTATCAAGCTGGTGTTTATGTTGAAAGCTAAATATCTAAATTTATTTTATTAAAAAGCTTTCTGAAACATTGTTCCCTGTGTTTATAGATTTCTTCCATCACATTTAAATTCAGAGTTTTTAAATATTAAAATTGCCCTGGTACTTTATATACACCCTGTGCATCGCACTTCCAGAGAGGAGAAATTTTAAAAACCTGCTATTTATACCTCTCCAAATCTGGTTTTATAGGATATTCTATTCCATCATAATTTTCATCCCCGGTTATTTATTACTAGCCACATTTGCATGAAAACAATCTTTATTTCCTCAGAGTTCATCTGTGCCTGTAGTTTATCCCCACCTAAAGTCATAATTCTTTGTTAGTGACACCCTGATTGTTTGCTGGGTAAATGATTATGGTGTTGCAAACAGGATTATGACTTTAGCTGGGGAATAACCAGCAGGCATAGATGAACTCTAAGGAAATAAAGATTCTCCTCTTTTAAAATGCAAATGTCTTCCATAGTTAAGGGAAAGGAGAGAATATTCCTAATGTTCTCCATGAAGTGACAGTTATGTTTAAAATGAAAAGAATTGATTGATGTGTTATCTTGTGTTTCTTTTTTCAAATATGTATAGTATATACACTAACAGTTATGGAAGCATAGTTCTGAAAAGGCTCTCTATATGCTCTTACTTCTGCCAGAAGGAAACAATATGTGTTTTGCTTCTATCTAAAATACAAATATATATTATTCTAAATACAAATGCTTAGAAAGATTTCCAAGAGAAGAAACGTACTACCTCCCTACTTTACAATTAACCAAACCTTATATATTCAACGTAAGTTAAGGTTGATAGTGATGTTTTAGGGTAAATTTTGATATAATTTCACATTTTTTAGGTAATTGTCATATTTTTATAGGATAACGGTTTTGTTGTTTATTCAAACAATGGTCGAGTTCTAAAATAGTTTCTGTACTTTAAAATGAGAGCTGCAAGCGCAGGAGGGAGATGAACAGATGCACATTTTGTTTTTCAAAAGTAATCATCACCTTTACTTTTTCCTCTGACCCCCTGTGCCACAGCCTTGGAAGAATGTCTTGTAAGTGATGCCATTGAATCAATTAGAATTTGGTTTCATTTATGTTGAAGAAACACCAAATAACAGTGGAATAACATAGAAGTTTATTTCTCTTGTATGTGAAGTCTGGGAGTAGGCAGTCAAAAGTTGGTATGGCAACTACCTCTTACAATGTTGTTTCCATCCTCAGGGTAACCTCGTTCTCCAAGATGGTTGTAGATCTCCAGCCATCACAATCTGAGTTCAAGACATCAAGAAGGGGAAAAATGGGGAGAGCAAAATAGGCACCTCCCAGCTGAGGCAGCTTCTTTTAAACCAGTCTTCTGGAAGTCTCACACAGCACTTCTGCTTACATCTTGTTGGCCAGAACTTAGCCATGTCAAGATGCAAGGGAATTTGGAAATGTAGTCACTTAAGTGGGTGCATTGCTGCTCAGAATAAAATTGGGGTTGTGTTGCCAGGGAGGATGGGGAGAATGGATACTGAAGGTAACTGACATCTCTGTCCCAGCCTCTCGTGTTACCCTCGTTACTGATCTACAGCTGCTTGCTTTCAGAATATATGCATTCTGCAGTTACTGCGGTAGGAAATATGTGGGAGAAACCAACCCTTTGAGAGTTAAATCAGTCAAATTTAAGAGACACTACTGAACTTAAATCACTCGATTTCTTATATAAACCATTCCTCTCTTTTAGTCTGAAAGACATACTTTAGTTACACAAACATAGATCTCATCATTATTCAGCTTCAGGTTTTCACCTTAGGACTTCTTGAAATGCATTCCACATCTCTTTAAAGTTCAGTCTTTGGGCTGATGCCCAAATCCAATCTGCTTTGGCAAAGACTTTCAATGCACTCTGTTAAAAAATACTGTGATATGAAATATTTGTCTCAAATGAATGTGCCAATATTAGGATATTTTGAAACCTATGATGTTGGAAATTTTCACAAGAAGGCACAGAGAACAAACATAAAATAATTTCTTCTTATAGGAATATTGAATATTAGTATCATAGAGCCAGAAGTTACAGATGGTCTCAGAGATCAAGCATCATGGTTATATTCTCACATAGCAGTGCTTAAATCCTTTACAGTCCATGTGTAAACTGAGAAATTAATTGCTTTCAAACTGAGTTCTGGGGACTCTTGTGCTTTCTTGATTTGGAGGAAGAATATGAAGGGGGACTGAGTTGCTCAACAAAAGCATTTATGCTTGAATTTTTTTAATGTAAAGGCGTTCTTTGCAAGGTTGAAGAAAATTCTACCACAGAAGTTGGAGATCCATGGCCTAGGATCCTAGAAGATCTCTGGGCCCAGACTGGTATTCTGGGATTTATGTTGTCACAGAATGTTGTATGTTGTTAAGATAAGTGACTGGATTTACATCTCTTTGGTGTAAGACCAGACTCCAGAGAACTATGGAAAGAAGATAGTTTCTCCTCTTCAATCATTGAAAGTTATCCAAAAATTATCCAACTTTAGGCAGCTGTCTATATTCCTGACTTCTAGTAAGATATTTTTTTTCAAGTACAGAAATCCGCTCAAGATGCTGAAAGTAAAGTGGGTTTATTTTAGTGAGAAGTGGAATTGTATGGAAAATCCAAGACTAGGAACTATAGAAGAGTTGCCTTCACGGGAATTTAGGGTTCCTGGGCCCGAGGCAGCTCTCCCTCAGGATAGTTGTGGATACTCATGGGTACCTGCTTTTTGGGGCACATTAGCTCTATTTTTTCCCTACTGACTGGCTTCTTATGTTCACTCATACTTTATGCTTCTGCCCAAGGATGTAATTTATTATGGCCTTTCACTCTGCCTCACAGCCTCCCTCTCAGCTCTACTGAGACAGCTAACTGTTTCAGTCCCTTGAACCAGTTTTTCAGTTCTAAATCCAGAGAGAGAAGTTTCTCTCCAGTTTATATTTTCAAGCCAGGCAACATGATAGCCTAAGGAGGGCCCAGGGCTGGGTCAGACACAAACAATTGTTGCCAGGCCACGGTGATGGAGAGGGTGGAAAGAGAGGAAGAACAATTTGTTATAAAACATGGCTTCTGCTTCTCAGCAGGCCCAGGACTATGATTCAAGGGAGTTTTTAAAAGGTGAAGTGATCTGATATGCCATAGATTTCACACTGAATCCCCCTTAGGACAGAGTTTCTCTGGAGGTCCCAGTAGACTTTCAAAAACAATATTACAAACATAGCAGGTGCCTTCCCTCGGCTTGTCGGGCATCCAGGGCCAGATGATTCTGACAGGAGCTCAGGCCCATCTCACACAGGTTCCCCTTGATTGGTTCTTGAAATGGCCCCATTTTCTTCTTTGTAGAAGAAGAGCTAAACCTCAACCAGATGCTTTGATTAAAATAGGGATAAGGATAATCGAACTTTTACCAAGGCTATATCTCCTCCTGCTATCAGATAAATGCCAAGGTGAAAGTGAGCCGTTTATCTGCAAATAAACATTGCGCTGGGGGTAAAAGGTTTATTTTGCAAGTTTGAAACAATTATACTTTGACAGCATCACTCTCCTCTCAAGATTTCAGGTTTATTATAACATAATTAAAAACACATTTGGTTGGTATTAGTGAAACACATCATTGTACTGTTATGTAAAAGACAATTTTGACAGAAACCTAGTCAAAAACAGTCTCAATTTTCTATAATTCTAAAAAATATTTTCTATCTTCTCATGAATTAAAGTATCTGATTCACTGAGACTTCTTTGAATAAATGAAATTTTATTTTCTTTATCTATAAACAAGAATGATAGACTATAACTATACCAAATGGCCAATTCTTTATTGAATGGTATTTCCTGTTCTAGAATGTAAAAATAGAAATGCTCCAGTTTTTAAATTAGATTTACAGGAATTACTCTACTTGATTCTACAACACCAGTCGACATCAACGCTATCTCAGAAGAAGAAATGTGTTTTTGCATTTTCTTTATGGGATCCCAACCATGCAAAGTTTAAATCCAGATTAAGCATCTAATTGCTTGGCATAAACAGCCTTTGGAATACCCACCACATATTTGGTGGGAGATTTGTTTATAAAGGAGATAGAATTCCCCTTCTTTTGTTCAATCCAAAAAGTTCATCTTAGAGAAGTGACAGTGTTCTGTTACATTTTCCATTGAAGAATAGATATCTTTGAACTCATAACTTCTTTAGCCATTCCTCTCACAATCATTTTTGCTCCCTCCATAGTAAATTCCTCAAAAGAGATGCCTGTACACCACTTCCATTTCCTCACCTCCTGTGATCTCTTTGACCATGAAATTAGGCTCTTGTTGTCACCACTTGATCATGAAGTTCTTCTCAGTAGTGGCCTCCGTGTTTCTCAGAGGTCATCTTAGACTCTCAGCATCATTTCATGTGGTTGTACTCCATTGTCTTTGAAACTGTTCTTCACATATCCTTGGGGACACCACACTCTCATAATTCCCTTTTTAACTTACTGACTTCTCTTTCACAGTGCTGTCTGAAATTCCTTCTCCTTTTCCCAGCTTCTGAATGTCAATGTGCCCAGGGCACAATCTTGTGACCTCTTATATACTTACAGTCTCTCTAAGTGATCCTATCCAACCTGAAATACATAATTTCACCTTAAAAATCACCCCTTAACTCCAAATTAAGATACTGACATGCCCAAAACAGAACTGTGGATTTTTCTTCACAAACTGGCTCCTCCTTTGGTCTTCCCCATTTTTTAAATGACAGCACTGTTCACCTAATTGCTTAGGCCAAAGATACTAGGAGTCGCCTTTAAACCTTACTCTTGCTCACAGGCTCATATCCATTCTGCAGTAAGTTCTGTTAACTCTATTTTAAAATATATCCTGAAAATTGCTTCTTCTCACTGCCTCCACCACTGCCACCTAATTCAATTCAGTCCTCTTTCACTTGACCCAATGTCTCTACTTCACAAAACAGCCAAAATTATCTTTAAAAATGGAGATCAGATCACATGCCTCCACAGTGAAAACTATTCCACTAGCCTCACTTTATAGTTAGAATGAAAGCTGGAGTTTCCCAATGGCTACCAAGGCCTCATATGATCAGGCCCCTACCTAGCTCTAGGACCTCATCACTTGCCCCTCTTCCCTGGGGTCACTCTGCTCTGAGAACACCGGCCTGCTTGCTGTTGTTTGAACTCAAGAAGATTCTAGCTTTAGGAGCTTCGCACTCACTCTCCCTTCTGCAACACTTTTCCCCTAGGTACCTGCATGGCTCCCCATCTTCAGGTTCAGGACTCATTTCAAATCTCTGTCAGAGAAGTTTCACTGGCCACTATATCTAAAGGAGCTAAATGCCTCTTCACTCTGTCCCCTAGTACATTAACTTTTCCCTTGATGTTACTACAGAAATCATTTGTTGACCTTAGTAATAGTATCCTCCATTAGAATATAAGCTTCCTGAAAGCATAGGCTGCCTCATTCATAACTATGTTGCCAGTGTGTGTCTGGCATGAGAACATTCATTAATGAATATTAATTGAATGAAGGAATGTTTTTTCTTTGCAAAGATCTGTAGAGAGAGCTGTTGGTAGGAAAAACTTGCATGGTAGCTTCATAACATATATTGCACACTTGCAATGTATCATAAACACCTTTCATCTCCTCACAACAACCCCGCATGGTAAGTACTGTTCTTAGCCCCCACTTTACATATGAGGAAATGGAGGTGCAAAATGATTAAATAATGTGCCCAATGTTCCCAGGCTAGTAACTGAGGATGCTGGATTACAAATATAGAACTTCTGATTCCAGAGTCTATTTGCCAACATGTTATTGCAATACTTCCTTTCTACTTCTTCCCACTTCAGTGAACTTTTAAAAGATAGTTTACTACTGATTTATGGAACAGATCTTAACTTTAGGTACTAGGATTAGATCTAGGGGTTTTGGTAAAATATCTGAATATAACATTATTATAGATAAGTTATAGTTTAATTCTTAAAATGTGTTTCCTTGAAAGAAAATTTTTTTATGTCCTAATGTCCTTGAACCTAATGAAACTCAATAGGTCTTGGCTGAATAAAATATCAAAACCAAAATCTAGATATGTGATAATATTTATATTCTTAGAATTACAGGGACATTTTTCTTCTTAGTTTTGTTGATGGATAGGAGGTGACTGGTGGGAAGGCTAAATCTAGCATGTGGCCTTTTTGTCCTAGGCTATAGGTCAAGGTACCACTTGGATCATCAGATTTCCTAGTATGTCTGCTCACAAAGCAATTCTATGAGGCACCTCATTTATATCAATAGTCAGTATTATCCACCTAATAAACGTTTTTGACAATCCATTATATGCTAGGCCCTAAAGTAGGCTTTGAGGTATAAATGAATAAAGTATGAATCCTGCCTCAAGGAATTTATGGTCTGATAGAGAGGATAGACACACAAATAATTGCACTATGAATGCAGATTGACCTCACCTCTGTGAGATTTGTGTTATGGAAGGTTTCACAAAAGGAGTGATGCCCAATTTGAGTCTTGGGAGTGAGTTAGGTTTTTGTCATTCAACCAAGACAGTTGGGTAGGGAGAGAAAAGCATTCCTGGCAAAACTTATGTGGCAGAAATAGCCCATATACAGAGGGTAAAAATTGTCTTTGGGGTTTCTCATTAATAAGTTCATTAATTATCATTCAGATCTGTGTTCAGGCAATTTTTAGCCTGAAGATGGAAGATTCTGAATTTCCATGTGCTCAGGTTATCTTAAGTTTTGATATCAGAGATCAGTATATTCTTCTAAGCTCTAGGGTCTTGACATTCTATCCCAGAGGGACAGAAAGCCATAGGGTCAATTTTTCAAGTTATGTATTAAGTAGTGATGACAGGATGGAAAAAGAACATGGGGTACCTCCACTGATACATGAGAACAAGCTGAAGCCAGCCATACATTGCAGAGGTATGTCATTCAGCATAACAACAATACGCTTACTTTCCTTCTCAAATTCCCGGAAAAACAGTCATCACCAGAGACCTCTAGCAAAATGAGTGATGAGGTCATGGGTTGTCTTCCTTTTTGATTCTGTGGAAGATAGGAAGCATTACCTGCACTGTTTGTTGAGATATTTATCTCCTGCATTGCCATATGCAGCTTAGATTCAACACAGAGAAAAATATTTTGTGTCAATGTGCTTCAAACTCTGCTCCATGAAGCAGTGGCCGTTCCAAGAACACCTCAGGGTGCAGGGTTTGTGATCACACAAATTCTACTTCTGTCTCTTCCTTATCACTCTTTTGTGTAAAATACTTCTCCACCAAAGATTTCTCATCTAAAATGTTTAAATAGCACCATTCCAATTCTGGGTGCAATATAGTGAGAAATGAGTCCTTCTTATGACAGTTATTTTAATGGAGTGGAATAGCACCGTGTACATGCTTATTGCAGCATAATGCACAAATTCATAAGATGGGTTGTGGAGCACCTTGTTTTAGAAGAATTCAGCTTGACTCAGAAGCTGAGTCATTGTTCTGATGTGTACTTTTATTTTATCAATTTAAGAAGCACTTTAACTCTGTAGCCTCTAGTTCTGCTGAAAAGAGTTTAAGAGGAAACCTCTTAATGTGTGAAGTGGCTCCACAAACTATTTTCATTCACTTATTGTTGTAAGAAGCTGAACAAATAATAGAGATTTTAAAAATCTTTTCATTTAACAAGTACTCAATATCAGAGGATTTTTTCTATTTTTAGAGTGTTTGAAGATGTTTTGGGGGTGGACTTGTAGAGATCAGAGGGGTCCAGGACCTAGACCTAGTCCGAAGACTTCTTCCCTTGGTGGGACAAGCATGGGCTCAGGGAACGGGCCATCATCCAGCTATAGGCAAGGAGAGTGGTCCAGCCTTGTAGCAGACACACTGGAAATGAAGGGGAGGAGCAGTTAGCTAAGCCCCTGCCTTCTGCCTGGTATTCAGTAGAGTAAATGGAGTAAGATCAAGGTAGGACCATAGCAAGAAAAGATCAAGGGTACTGAACAGATCATCAAAACAGGGCTCAGGAACAATGGGATACATGGAGGCTTTGTCAGAGAATTAGGTTGAAGTCCACTTCTTAGCTTGAGATGTCTGGAATATGGAGGAAGTGGTCCCTGAAGAAACTTCAGGGAGTTTGTGAAGCCTACAGAATTGTAAACTTACATGATTTTCTACTGTGGAAAGAGTCCATAGCTTTCTTTAGAGTTTTAAAGGAGTCCACATATGAACAAGTTTCAGGATTGCTGTATTGGGCCCCAGATTAGATTGGACTAAGGCCAAGGTGGACGTGATGCTGTGATATCTGAATTAAAAAACTGCTTCCCAAGGGAGGACAGGAAGGGACCCAGAATGTGTGCAGGATTCAGCCTACCAGAAGGGTTAACTGGACCCTGATTTGGGTAGAGGTAGAAAAAATTAGGCAAAATGTAATTCTGTACTTCCTGTAGGCTTCTCTCTAGCTAGAGTTAGGGCACTTTAAAAAAGTGCCACTCCCAACCTCGTCAGTGGAGATCTGTATGCTTTCTTTCCAGTGAGCAGCATCTACAGTAGTACAGGGCCTGGATTCACTCCCATATTCATCAAATGCTTATTTACCACCTACAAAGTATTTGATCCTGTGTAAGCATATAATAGGTCCTAGCTCTCAGGAAACTTATATCCTGGTAGGGTAGTCCAACTCTCACGAAGATAAATAATTATGGATTGTGACTAGAGACATGAAAGAAGTTAGCAGGATTCTGAGATTACATTTGTTAGGGCAGACTGAGTTATGCTGCAACAGAAAACATCCCCCTAAAATTCGTGGGTTAATACAACTCATGCCATATAGCCATTGCTGCTTTGCTGAGGCTGTACTCCACATCACTGTCATTCGAAGATGTAGGGTGATGAAATCTCTCCCATCTGGAACACTAACAGTTACTACGGCACAGAGAAAGAGAATGAGGCAATCAGACACTCCCTCTTTAAACTTCTGACCGGAAGTGACATGTCATTTTCATTCATATTTCTTTGGTTAAAGAAAGAAAAAGAATGATCAGGGCGATACTTTAGATTAGGTAGTCAAGAAAGGCTTTTATGAAGAGGTGACATTTCAGCTGAGATCTGAAGGATAAGAAAAAGCTAGCCTGTGAATAAGAGAATGAGATGAGGAGAGGAAGAAGGTTCTAGTCAGAGAGAACAACATACATGAGTGAGCTTGGAATTTTCTAGGAACATGCAGAAGATTGGTGAGAATAACGGAGAGTAGAGGAGAGTGGTTGAAAATTGAGGCCAAAAATGTAGGCTGGTATTTGCATTTCATTTTAAGGGCAATAGGAAGCCATTGGAGGGTTTTAAGGAGTCAAGTGACATGACTGAATTTAGATTTCAAAAAGCTTACTCTTGCTTCTCTGTGGAGAATTGATTATTGTGGGGCAAGACAGTGAGAGAGTGGTTTAGAGTCTACATATCTATACTAGTCTAGCGAGAAGATGATGGTGGGCTTTGCTGGACCTAGACCAAAATATAGTTGGATTACTTTATTTACTTAGGACTTTATGGCCCTTGTTTAAATCCAAGAATGGTTGCAATAATTTCTCTATACAATTACTTCTAAGAGCCTGGAGGGTCTGGATTCCCAGTTCTCACACACAGCTATCTTTAATCTACTTTTTAGGACCCTGAATAGCTTCCAGAGGTGTTGTACCTAGGATTAACTCATGCTTTTGTGAATTGATTGCCAATAAGCAAGAAGTACTAGGAGTGAGGGGGCTCTTTCTACAGAATCTGGGGTGGATGAGCTAAGATAATCTTATAGCCTCTTTTATTTCTTTTACTTCAAATAACATCATGGCCCTTAGTAATTTATTCATTCACTCATTTGCCCACTTTGTTCTAAATACCTAGGATGTCTGAGGCATTATTCTGGACACAGATAGTCAACGGTAAAGAAAATACTTTCCTTTCCTCAATGATCTTACAGTCTTGTGTGTGTGTGAGAGAGAAACAAGAAAACAGATAATAACAAATATTTCAAGATTAGATTTACTGTTCTCAAAAGATTTTCTAATAATTTGACAAGAGATTATGTTACCAAATACTAGCTCTTCCCCAGTGGTCTTCACTTTAGGTTAGGTGTTCCTGCCTTCCTTGGGTCACACGGGTCCCAGGAGATGAGCCTTCTCACAACACTACAGATTAACTACACTTTGCTTATTAATCATGAGAGAGACATAGTGTCATCACTTGATTATTCCAAGGAGTCCAAAAAAATGCTTTGATAGCATTTTACTAGCCCATAACAACAAAAAAATGGTATTTATATAGAGATTACAAAAGACCTATGACTGTATATATTAGTGATATGTCCAGATCTGGGCCGGATCATATTATTGTTGCAGAAAGTCACCTCACACTGAAAAATCAGGAAGTCTTTGAAAACCTGGCTCCAACTATTTCATTATTATTATTATTTTATTGTTATTATTGCTATTATGCAACAATGCTTGGCCCCTCTGGTGGGTTTTTCACCAAATTCACTGGCAGCATTGCTATGTATGGTTGTACAGTTTATGCTCGATCAAGGGGAGGAGTGTGGGTTAAAACCCACCTTGTACTCTGCTTGACAAGCCATAGGCCCTCATGAGGGATCTATGTCCACCTGATATCTCTTTGTAATTGAAAGATGTTCTTTAGGTAACTGGGATTCTGTTCACTTGAATTCAGGCAATAAGAACACCTGGTCTGAGTAATAAAACACCTGAAAACCTCACGGTGTTCCATGAAATCCCCAAGGTGCTTTCCAGATCCTCAATCCTCAGAAGAGGATCCCAGCTGATGAGGTTCCTTGGTGATACAGAGAGTGACTCCATTCAGGTGGGTTTCAAGAGTAGGTAGAGTGCCTGATGCCTTGATGAAATTGACCTTGACTAGGGGGATAGTTTGAGTAGGAAGATGCATGGTGTAGAGAGAGATGAAAGACATTCAGAGCCACCCTGATAATCAAGTCAGTCTTGATGACCAGTGAAATGATTATGGTCCAAGCCAGATTAATCCCTCATTTATTCATCACATAGTGAGGGCTTAGTCTCTGTGTTTTTCTGCAGTTGCAAAACAAATGAGAGCCCATCAGCAGAGGAGTTTAGGGTCTGCATCAGAGCTGGGGACAGGGAATATGTTAGAGCCATCTTATTTTTTCTTACCATCTTTTATCCCATATGTAATATAGGAACAGTTATCCCTACCATTTGCGAGGATGGGAAAAACAAGAGAAACTATTTTCATAGTGTTTTGCAAAGTGCTCACAATATAGCAGGCATTAAAAAACTTAAGAAGTGATGTCATAGCAATGCAGAGGAAAAGAAGCAATAGTGGCAGCAGCAGTAATCATATCATGAAACTCAGTTTTCAGCTGGGGCCCTCTTTCCCTCTGATAGCTGGTTAAACTTTGTTTAAATCCCAATCCCTCATCTTTATGAGAGCCCACAGTTTCTCCAGTTTCCTGGAGTTTCCTGCCTCATCCTTCTCTTTGTGTTTATTCCATATCAGTGCATATCCTTTCAGTTCCACTTGCTCAGTTGCAACTGTGGAAGAACCACACTGCTTTCCACAAGAAGTCTTCTTGCATCCAGACTTTTCTGGAAGGCTGCCATTTTGCTTATTACTAATGTCTCCACATATAAACTAGGTAGCATTAAGGGAATGATTTCACTACAATAGCTAATTTTTCCAACGATTCTTTTTTGAAATACTAAGAAACACTTCAACAGTAGATGAGAGTGAAATGGCTGGAGATTTTAATGCCTTAAGCACTTTAACCTTATCCAATAGCTTAGGTAGATCTTTCCATTCTTTTGGGGGGAAAGGTGGATGTATCATATCTCGAGGGGTAGAAAGAAGGGAATATTAGGCTAGACTGCAACAGCTTGGATGTGATGGACAAGTGGCAGTGCAACGGAAGGCGGCTCTCCAGTTTTAAGTCAAATTGGGAGATGGGGTTGTCATTTACGGGAATGTTATAAAAAGTGACAAACTTCAAAAAGTATATTTTTTATGATTACATATTTAATTTATGCCATAATATTTCCCAAGTATATTTTTTGCCAGGGTTAAAACTACCTACTCCCATTATTTCATGATGATTTTTAACTTTTACTAACTATAAAATTAGATTATTTTGAGATTTATACTGTTTTCTTTTGTGGCTTGATATCACTCAGAAATGATATCTATTATATCTGTAGAAAAACAAGACCTTTGGTATGCCAGTTTATCAAAAATACATGGAATTAAGCAAATATAAATCAATTTATTTATGAGATGTCTGAAAACAATACAATAAAATGTCTTTAACTGATTTGCATTGGAATGTGATGGCTGGTTAATTCAGAGGCTTATTGGGAAACCAGTCTAACAAGGTCTAACCCTGATATAGAGATAATGGACTGCTAATTGCCATGCATTTGAGCCTGTTAATATCTTATTTCCCACCTGCTATGTTCCCTCCTGTTGGCATGTCTGCCAAGCAGATCGACCTGAGCTATTGGATAAGGTTAAAGTGCTTAAGGAATTAAAATCTCCAGCCATTTCACTCTCATCTACTGCTAAAGACTTTTAGTACTTTAAAAGAGAATTGTTGGACCAATTAGCTGTCATAGAGGAATCATTCTCTTTTGATGCCACATAGTTTATATGTGGTGCCATTGGTAATAAGGACATATGAGTTGGATCATGGGGCTGGCTAGGAAGACATTTAGCAAGAGTAAAACAGAAGAGAAGTTATGAATTCTCAAAGATTGTGAGTATTTGAACTTGGATCAAGAAAAATAAAATAATGATTTAAATGCAGACATTTTGCCCAAATTTCCAAGTTGACCAATGAGTTATAACAGGTTTTTGTTCATTAATCATACTTCTGACAGAGGAGAAAGAGTGTTAATAGAAAGGTAAGAGCTAGAATTGACCTGAGAGATCAATTTAACCCAAACCAATGATTTTATAAAGGAAATATGAGTGTCAGAAAGATTAAGTAACTGGCCCAAAGTCATAGAGCTATTCAGAATCAGAGCTAAAACTAAATTTCAACTCAGGATTTTCACACAAAATCTCTTTCAGGATGTGTGACTTGTGGTTTCCTAGCAAGTCTCACCCAAGAAAAATCTATTTGGTCATTATTCCTTTATTGAAGAAAACTTTTTATTGAGGACTTACTGTGTTTCTAGTACTTTGGTGGAAAAGTTTGGGCTTAGAAAATCAATAAGCTCTTGGCTTCAAGGGGCTTACATACAAAGGCGGGGGGATAGTATAGCATAGTTGTTAATTCTAGCAGAATGTTAGGGATGGGCATGGGGTGAGGAGCCTGAGGGGAGGGCCAAGTAGGGGGTGGCTAGGGAGTCTTTAATGATGAATAGATGATTATTAGGTCAAGAAGGAGAGGAAGCTGGACCCAATGCTGGATGACAAACACCTTTGTGTGAGATTTCAAAAGGTGTCCTCACTGGGTAGCTATAGTCCAATGGGCACATGGCTTGAATAATGATTTTAGGACTGAATTTCAGCCCCAACCATTCCCTGTGTCTGAATTCTTATGTCAGACACAATCTCCATAACACAAGCTGAAGGGTGTTCCAAACTGAAGGATCATACTAGGAAAAACTATGTGGCCTTACATCTGTGAGGTCATTATTAACTTAAGAGAAGTGGAACAATTCCTATATACTTCTCCCACTCTTTCTCTTCCTAACTCTAAGTGCCCAATCTGTCTAAAAATCAGAGAGTGACACTGTACATTGCTTACAATATACTTTAATTTATATAAATTTTTATTTTATTCTGGCTTGCAGTAGTGTAGTTACTACAAGTTTTGAATCCTGGCTTCACCAATTACGTATTAGCTATGTGAACCAGGGCAAGTTAATTCTCCTATCCTATAAAATGCAGACAAAACATGCAGTAGGAACCTCATGACATCCTTGTGAGGGCTAAATGAGTAAAAATGTTTAGAGTGCTTCCCAAAGTGCTTGGCATATAGTAAGTCCTATATAAATGTTAGCTCTTAATATCTCATTTGATTTACACGGTAATTCTATAAAGTCAGCAGTGGTACATAATTATCCCATTTAACATATGACCCACACTTGATATCTCAAAACCACTCAAGATCTAAGATTGATCATGGATTTTCGAAGCCCAAAGCTCTTCTTAAAGTTTTTTGCAAATTCCTCATGGCTTGCATCCTCGTGGTTGCCTTAGCTGCATTCTACTCCTGAGAAGGACTTGCCCTTTCTCATTGAGTCCTCCCTTCTCCTTCCACAATCCCCACTATTTACCATCAACCATTAATATAAAGCTCTTCAGTGTAATAGAACTTCCATTGAAATCTGAAGATTTTCATGAGGAATCAAATTGCACCTTATACAGCAAACAACTTACAATTATATGTTAAACCTTTCTCCTGCTCTGCCACAGAGATTTCTAATGCCTACTACATCTCATGTTTTGCCTCCACACTTTTGCCTTCTTGTTGTCATCTCTCTCTCTCCCCTCCTGTTTCTTCTTTGGTTTTTATTTCTCTTCTCATTCTTCCTTCAATAGTAAGGACCAAATTTATCTCATTTTTCTTGTGCAAAGTAACCAAGCTTTCCTTTTTTTTTTTTTTTTGGCTTGGATCCTGTTCTCAGGATCTTATGTTCTATCCCAAGTGTCTTATCACAGACCTTTTCTAAATAAAGGCAATTCTCTCCCTGGGCCTCGACAAGCTGTTAAGAAAATTGACTTTTCTTATGCATTACAAACAAACGAGGAAACCAAAGCATAGAGAAATTATTAGATTGCCGAAAATTACCCATGTGATATTCAGCAGAACAAGGACTTGAACAGAATCGCTTTGAATCAAATCCAGTATATTTTCTGTCTTCTTATTTAAGGAATAGCTAGAGATACTTGAGTGTCTTGTCTTTTGACATATTTATTGAGTATGTGTTCAGTTGAAGGCACTATGCTAGGGACTCAAAGTTTCAAAGATGAATAAGAGTCCATGCCCTCAAGGTACTTAAAAATTTACTGTGGGCAATGGAATTCTCTACAGGTTACAAAGAAAATTAGCTTGCATCAACTAGAGTAGTTCTGCTTTTGCCAATATTACATCTTGGTCTACTGTCTAAGACTTTTGTTGAAGAAATAGTTTATAGTTTAAAAAAAAAGAAAAGGAAAGGAAAAAAGGTAATCGTTGATATAAATAAATTAGTGTGGAAGTCCTTTGATTCACCATTATAATATTTTCTTAATCAGATGCCTCGATATTTCACGACTAGTAGTTTGATTCATTCCTATTTAAATAAACGTGTTATTTTAAAATTCAGTACATAAGGATGAAAATAAAATTAACCTTACTTACCCTACTCATTTATTTGCTAACTTTTTGTCATATTTCCTTTTAATTTTGGTTATAACACATTCATACATGTAGCCAGAGAAAAAAATCTTTCTGCATATAATTGGTGTTATGGACTAAATCGTGTCTCCTCAAATTCATATGGTGAAGTCCCAACCCCTATTACCTCGCAATGGGACCTTATTTGGAGATAAAGTCTTTAGAGAGGTGATTAAGTTAAATGAGGCTGTTAGGATGGGGCCCTCATCCAACATGACTGGTGACTTTATAAGCAGAGAAAGAGACACTGGGAGCAAACATGCACAGAGAAAAGATCATGAGAGGACATAGCAAGAAGGTGGCCAACTGCAAGCCTAGGAGAGAGGACTTAGAGGAAACCAAACCTGCCAACACCTTGCTCTTGGATTTCTAGCCTCCAGAACTGTGAGAAAATTAATTTCCGTTGCTTAAGCTACCCAACCTGTGGTATTTTGTTAAGGTGCACTTCTCGAACTAATTCAATTGGTATCATGTTTTCCATAATTAATATTAGGTCATGAGCATTTTGCCATGTCAATAAAAATTCTTCATGAAATAATATACCACTATAGGGACACATCATAAATTAATTAACTATTCCCTATTCTTAGACATTCAGCTTTTGCTCCTGTTTGCTAAAGAACTTTCAAAGTTGGGAATTAATGAAACCATGGGTCCCTTAAGACAGTCTGAATAGGAAACCATTGGGTTGATTAACTGAGGTATGATAACACAGACAGTTTATTTCAACTAAGAATGGTAAATAGGCTTCATCCTTCCCACAACAAACAATGCTGCTGGACTGCAGTGGTGCCTTATTATTGTGATGACAGTCAAAGACCTGTCATGTGGACCTCCATTTTCAGGGTTTTAAAACATGGCTATTAAGACTTGATTTGAAATGAAACCTGCAGAATCAATGTTTCTGTTTTCTTTTTTAAACCATTCATTTCTGAACTTTCATTGTGACTTGATTTGAATTCCATTAAAACGACAGAGGGGAACACTAGCAAGAGCTTACTAATTTCAGATTTTATCTTCGGATCCTTTAATCTAACAGCTTTGCTTTAAAATAGAATTTCATAGACCATTACTTGATCATGTTGATTAGTTCAGCTTACTAAGTTATTTTAAAACAAAAGCACAGAGATATTAAATCCCAATAAAGGTTGCATACCTCCAATAGCTGCTTTTCAGCTATTTAACCCACATCTCAAAAATACTTCTCGAAAAACCCACATCCGAGGCAAAGAGAACAATTGCCCATTCTCTGCTCGGGAAATTATTTGGTACATTATTTCATGAAGATAAGCTTTTCCAGAAACAAGGGAACTTCATAGCATCATAGGAAGGCCAGTGGATTGTTAATCAGGAGAATCGAGTTCAAGCCCTGCTTCTTTCACTGAGAAGTCATGTGACCTTGGGTAGCTCCAGTGACATCCTCAAGCCTCAGACTGATTACCTGTATGGTAAAGGTAATGCTAACAGTAGCCTCCATCTCTCCACACCCACCACATCTGTTAGTGACCAAATGTGACAGAGCAGGCCCGTGTGCTTCATACCCTGCAAATGTTAGTTATCATTATTACTTGACGTGTAGATGAGAACTACATTGACCCTTTCAAACAGGTAATACATTCTTGGTGCTCTGCTTGCACGAATATGATGCCTGGCATGAAAATGTTGTGAAACCTTCCTAAAATAAGGAGAACAAGAAGTTTCCTAGTTAAAGGCCTTACACATTTTCTATACTGTCAGGGAACATCTCTCTAAAAGTTCACATTCCTATGTGCAGAGTTGCATATTTTGTCTGTTTTGAGGAATAAGTTTTTTCTTCTAAACATTATTTGCAATGCACAGACACAACAAACAACAGTCTGCATTTCCTGGAGTTTGACTCACACTGTTATTTTTAGTTATTTAAACTCTTATTTTTAGACATAACTTTTGGTGATTTATATGAAAACTTAGCCAGTTCCTCTATTTTAGTGCATTTTACCTCATGTGCTCCTGACTCATTTACATCAGTAACCTAAAATAAATGACCAATTAGTATAGTTTTGTTCATGTTTTAGACCTGTGAACATTCAGTCTTCATTTTATGTTACTAATTGGAAACCATCAGTCATGGGGCATCGACAAATTAGTTTGGAATAGGAATTATTCTTTGACTTTTTAATTGTTTAATGAGGAATAAGTAACAGGAAAAATTTTTTAGCATTTGTGGAAGGAAGGAAAAAGGGAACTTGCATTAATGAAAAACTTCTTGTTTATAAAATTCTCAGATCACTGAGTAGATCTAAAAATAACTTGTGTTATGGAAATACAAAATAGATTTTCCCCTCTCAGTTTACTCCTACCAAACCCAACCCTAGTCTGCTTCATTGACCTTGGACTGTTATGTGGACCAAATATAAAAATTAGGCTGTGTTTGAGCTGTTGCTCCTTTGGCTCTACATGTACTTTGGAATTCCTAGGGAGCTTTTTTGAAAATTGCACCATCTTGGACACACTGAATCAACACTCTTTGGGATGAACTACAAGAATTCAGAAAACAGGGGATTCTGACAGACAAGAAGTTTGGGAGCCACTGAGTTAGAAAACTCATTCATCCTTAAACAGGCTAATGACTCCTACCTTTGGTCAAGTTATTCTCCATACCTAGAATATTCTCTCTCACCCACCTTTACATTTCCGTCCTATTGATCTTCTAAGGCCTAATTCTAAAGCTACCTCTCCATAAAATTTGACCGGAAACTTCCAGAATGGATGGGATAACAATTAGTTGAGGTTCCTTCCACTTAGCTTATACTTCTTTGGTGGCACATACTCTGTCTTGAAGCAATTATTTGGGAGATGTCTTCTCATCACTGGAACTAACTTGTAGGTTCTCCGAAGGCAGGGGCACATTTAACTTTTCTTTCTCTACCGTCTGACTGAGTGTCTATACTATGACTCACATATATTCTCATGTATTCTGACTAGCTCAATAAATATTTATTAAGTGGAACTCATCACAACTTCAGACTCCAAGAGAAAATGGAGCAAATGATGAAAAAGATTGAACCATATACTTATGCAATTATTTAGAGAAGCTGGATTAGAATTCAAGCCCCAGTACAACCTGAGAACCTTTGACATTTTTCTTTAATTTCAGTTCCAGTTTCAGAGACTGAGCCTTTTCAAAAGAGATGTAGAAATAAGGTGATGCTGAAGAATCTGAATGCATTCCAGGAGTAAGCTTTCCAGATAAAAAACATAGGACATCAAATTGAATTTTAATTTCCCAAAAAACACAAATAATTTTAGTATAAGCATGTCCCATGCAATATTTGGGGCAATATTCATTGTTTATCTGAAATTCAAATTTAACTGAGTGTACTGGTTGAATTGTGGTCCCCCCACCAAATTCGTGCCACACGGAACCTATGAATGTGACCTTATTTGGAAATAGAGTCTTTGCAGATATAATTAAGTTAAGATGAGGGTGTATTGGATAATGGTGGGACTTAAATCCTATCACTGATGTCCTTATAAGAATAAATACAGACACCAAGGGGAGAAGGCCATCTGAAGATGGAGGTGGAAATTGGAGTCTCTGCATTGGCTCGATAAGCCAAGGAACACCAAGGATTGCCAGCAACCACTAGAAGCTAGAAGAATCAAGAAAGTGTCCTTCCCTAGAAACTGTAGAGAGAGCATGGCTCTGCCAACACCTTGATTTCAAACTTTTAGTCTCCGGAACTGTGAGAAAATAAATTTCTGTTGTTTTAAGTCACCCAGTTTGTGGTACTTTGTTAGCCCAGGAAACTATTACAGTGGGTGTCCTGTATTTTTATTATTTTTTTTTGCCAAATCTGGCAACCATGTGGAGGATCTCTCCAGTCTCCTAAGAATGTTCATTTGGTCATATTATCAGGCATCTCATGATAGCAGAATGTGTTATGACTACAGCTATATATTTGTAAAACAAATTATTTAATCAACCATAATTTCAATAGAAATTTGACTTGCTTGTGGGAAGAGATGGCTTCTTGATAGAATCTAACATTAAAAAAAAAATCTACTGGTTTCTTACCTAACCACGTGCATATAACAAAAACTTTTAGAAATTGTACTGTTAGCATTCCTGTACCCACTGTGAGAGGCATGATGGAAGAATAAATGTCTATGTTTGATTCCTGGGTCAAAGGGCATAGCAGATGGCATCAATGCTTCACCTACATCCTCTTTGCCTACCAGGAGGTCAGCTGTATACAATTCTTATACAGCCTGACGGTTTCCTCTATGTCTGCCTGATAGTATTCTCTGGATGCTGTAGCTAGCCTACATGGCATCACAGGGCCAGATGAACCAGAAAGTTCATGTCCTTGGAATGACCCTAAATCAACAAGAAATGAGAGTTGGTGGATGAATCTGCCAGCTTCATCAGTTCTCAGTGGTACAACCATGAGGCATACACCAGTCTCTCAGACGATTCCCCAATGGGAGTGGGCCCCAGTTTCCCACTGAGCAGCTGCTCATCAACTCACCCTTCATTGGCTTCGCCTGCTTCCCTCACTCACTTCCCCACTCTCTACTGTGCTTCCTGAAATCGCCTACCAAACAAACTACTTGTGCCTTAAACATTAACTCATTTTTTTCTCCTTTCTCTCCCACTGCTTTTGGGAGAACCCAAACAAAAGGAAAGTGAATGCACATTAGAAAGCTTTACGTTTTATAATAAATATTGTCAAATTGCTTTCCAGAAAGATTAAATCTACATGCACTCCTACTAAATGACCTTTACCTTCATTTTTTTAAACTGAACTAAAGACTTTCCCAAACTTCTGAATCCTGTGTAACAAAGATAACCCCTGGCTGCCTGACAGGTGTAGAGCACGTTTGAAGGTACCTTACATCATTAACAAACCCAGCAGCTGAAGTTTTAATGAATTGCTCAAAATGCCTAATTCGAAAACCAGTTATGCTTTTGCCCAGTGTTTTTTAATGCTTTGTGTTTCCATTCAGATCTGATAAGTATTTTTATCTCTTTTATTTGCTTGAAAACCTGACACATTTTAAATGGGACTATTTAGACAAGACTTTTTCCATTTAATCTTCCAATTCCTAAAACACAACCTCTACAATTTTATGGCTTTCATTTTTTTTTAATGTTCCTCTTTAGAAACAGTCATAGGATCTATGCTAAAACATTTTTATTTGACCTTTAAAAGAGATATACCACCTTCAAATCTAATAAGTAAAAGTACTGCTGATTTTCTTGTCTCCACCCCACTAAATATGCTTCAAGAATATTATAAATAAGTTTTTCACATTATCATATTAAGACGATATCCATATGTCTGTGACAATGAAACAGACAAGGAAAGGGAAGCCTCTTTAGGGTTAATAAGGCTCTCATAACAACTCTACCCACATTCATTTAAGCATGAAAAAAAATACAGCGAACCCAAAGGAGAAAACATAGGGATGACCCTGAGAAACTGTTTCTGTAGTGCTAAATATAACACTACCAGAACACTCTTCTTCCAGTAACTGAGATGCCTGGAGAAGGGTACCATGTTTTCCTTTCCTTTTGGGTCTTGGCTAATTCTCAGATAATACTATAGAAAAATCAATGTCAATCTTCTAGAAGAGATACTTCAAGTGGCTCTGTTTTTAAGCAATGAATCTTGGGAACAATTTCTCCATGGTTGATTAACAAGATTTTTCTAAAACAGCCCATAAGCACACTGGTACTTATATCGTACTTACAGATCAGGCAGCAAGACTTGTATCATGGACGCAGACATTTACCGTGGACCAGCTCCTGTCAGTCCTAGAGAAACAGAAAAGATTAACTCTTGTGGTAAAAAGGATCATGACAAGGACGTAAAGACAGTAATGTCTAGATTATATATGTGTGTGTGTGTGCACGTGCATGTGCACACTCATATTTGTATGTATCTCCTAAAGCCAGCTCAGTCTGAGTAAAGATGATTGAGGCAAATACTGAGGTATCATTGAAGTAGTAAGTCAGTAGGACTGATTAGGGTAATTGAATGAAAAATGACATGTTGAGAGATGGAGAAATGATAATTATTACTTGTTTCATCCAACATGTGCTTTGGCTTTGTAGACTGCTTTAGATAAATGAGTCCTGATGGTGATAGCCCAGGCAACCTTATGTTAGAAATTTCTTATGTTAAAAATGTCCATATTTTAATTGTGGTAAAAGTAGGGTTATTAGAAATAATGGTTTAGAAAACCATAAAATATTTATAAGATGTAAGAAGTTTTTCTTAAAGAGATCAGATTTGTGTTTACCAGAGGTGGGGGCGGGAGAAATGGGTGAAGGTGGTCAAAAGATAGAAACTTCCAGTTATAAGATAAATATGACCGGGAATGTAATGTACAACATGATGACCATGGTTAACACTGCTGTATGGTATATTTGAAAGTTGCTAAGATAGTATATCCTAAAAGTTCTCATCACAAGGGAAAAACATTTTTTTTTCTTTTCTTTTGGTATCTATATGAGATGATGAATGTTAACTAAACTTATTGTGGTAATCATTTCACAGTATATGTATGTCAAGTCATTATGCTGTCATTAAACTTATACAGTGCTACATTTCAATTATATCTCAATAAAACTGAAAGAAAAATTTACAAAAATAAAAAGAAAGTGAAAGATAAATTTGAAAAAAGGATGGAAAACAAACAAGTTAGCTGGAATGATGATGGTCCAAGACTAAGAAAATGAAATTAAACATGATTAAATGTATTTGTTTAACATACATTTTAATAAATTGACCATTTTATAGATAGAGCTAGGAGAAATATGAAAATAGCAGTTTGAATGAAAATATGAAAACTCTAATGATATTACTTGACTCCCTTGTTCAACATGTGGCTGTCAAAGAAAATAATGGAATAAAATATTTTTTTCTTTGATGATGGTCCTCCAAAATCAGTATGGATATATAACTGAGGCTTTTTATTTATTTCCTATGTAGAGACAGGGACTATATAACTTATATTAACTATCTGGACACATACTGCAGCCCTTATAAGTCAGTATTATTTCCTATAATTTTTACATAAACAATATTAGAATGTAGTGCCTATGGTATAGTAAGATTTGATGATATTTTTTAAATAAAAATTTAATTTTTAAAATAAAATACTCTTTTTTTGGAATATAATTCATCTTGACAGTTTGTCTACAGCACAGAGTTCTTTGGAATTTTCCCTATTGCCTATACTCTCAAAGATACCTGTCAATCCAGGGTTCCATGCAGTTAACTATGTAATTTAATGGGATGAAAGTGATGAATTAGAACTTCTAAGGAAGTTGCCACAGAATAACTTGGAAACAGCCAGATGATAGAAGAGGCAGGATTTAACATCAGAGACTGTTCTTCCAAGTATGAGAAAAGCATGTGGTCATAAATACGTGGCAGTAAATTCTAGCAGTGAATAGGTAGTGACCTACCTAAGCGATTAGAAAATAAGTCATAAAGAGGCTTGCATTCTGTACTGATTTTAAAGTCTGAATTGTAGATCTGACTGTGGAAATTCTTAACTCCTGTCCATTTTTGTATACTTCTTTTCTGTAGATATCATTTTTCTTGAGTAGTGTACAACTAATGCCATCGGGCAATCTTTGGCTGAATGCTCCTCTTGCATCAAAAGGAAAGCATCTCTGGAGAGAAATAGAGCATTGCGTTCATTTCAATATACCAGCAGTTTCTGCTCTTACACTTATGTCAATACCTGCTTGATGTTTTGGCGTTTTCTTATAATGTCAATATTCAATGAAACAGTTTTGCTATGGTTGTCTTCAAAGGAAGAAAATAATGATAGAAACTGTGTAACCTTAGGAAGACTTGGAATGGCTACTGTCATTTGGAGCTATTTCATCAAAGACTCTTTTCCTTGGATGGTTATATAGCATCGATGTGTTAGCCTAAGAAAGTAATACTGAAAGTTATATTTTCCCATTTTTTTAACTCAGGTAACCAAGCACCACTTCTTTGAGTTTTTAAATAAGTTTTAAATGTTTGCCCTCTGTTAAGTCAGTGATCAAAATATTCTAATATAACCTGGAATTCTGATACTCTAGGAGCTTCTATTGTCAACAGCATTAGCAAATGAGTGATGCTGAAATTGAATTATTACTGAATGAGAGTTATTTTACTGTCCTTGATATTGCCACCTTAGTCATCACCACGTGTTGATAAGCCTGGGCTGTGGATAAGAATCTACTCATTATGTGTTTACTTTAGAACCTCCTGCATAAATCAGAAACATCGGGGATATAAATCCCAAGCTTTCTAGATGATTTTAAATACAGCCAGGGTGGAATCATATCTTAGCAGTGTCCCTAATACCAACAAATTGATGTGGTGTGTTGAACTGCTTATGTAATAAAAGGATTTTTTACAAGATGATTAGACTTATTTTAAATTTTCTGCTCGCTCTGAAATTACATTTATGACTTTTACAATCAGTGTAATGTCTGAATCTTGATGAAATAGTATTGAGTCCCTGCATTGGTTTCCAGATTCCTGTCTAGAACCTTAGTGAACTGGTTCCCAGTTTGTTCTAACAAGCTGTTCTCTTGGTTGTGCCGCAGACAAAAGGGCGTTTGCAATGGCTAAAGAAACTGCCTATGGGAAGGCAACACTCATCATGACAGGTTTTAGCGACATCACTGTGAGATCAATGTCATGCAGAAAAATGTATAGCAGCCATAGTAATTGTAACAACAATAGGGTCAGGAAATATTTGGGAACGGCTTCATTGATTTCAGACATTCCACAAGTGTTGTAGTGAGCATGTGTAGTTTGATTGCATACACGGTGGAACCCCAGCATGAGTTAATCTCGACAACGTGAAACTCCGGATCTTCAACATTAAGGCTGGTTTATGTGATGCCAGATGGTGTGAACTCCTGTGACAGCTCTTGATTAGTTTATGTTGGAAACCACTGCTTTAGACTCTTTGGCATGTAGAGATGGTTGGAGCTTTCTTTAGGCCATTATAAACATCAGATTTGATGCATTTAAAGGCTATCATTGTGGCTTCAATTTTAACAGATATACTGTGACTTTGTAAATCTGTTCTCTAAGAAATCTCTCAAACATTAATGTCAGAACAGATGGTATAACTCTGCAATATAAGAATTACTACATCTACCAGGAAGAAAATTTATTTTATTAAATTTTAGTCTGATTAAGACTGATGCTGATTAAATGTATACTTTCAACAGAGCCACACATCTTGAATTTCTATGTAAAACATTATTTGGAAAAAGATTAGTTTGACATATGTTTTATTTCTAGGTTACTAAGAACATATATATTTCTTTTTAGGATTCTTCATATTATTTTATTCTAGATAGGAAGAAACTTCTCAGTTCACAGTTACTCAAAAGCAGATTGACTAAAATCAATCTCTTATTGACAGGGTTCAAGTCAATTTGAATGATTAACCGAAGAGTTAATAATGAATTTATATTCAATGATATTGATAAACTTCATTCTTAATGTTTCTTTTCTTATTAGGGAAATAATACTGTGTTATAGAAGAAAAATATGCTAGGAGGATAAGGAGTCATCAAATTGTCCTTTAGCACAGGGAAATCTACTCTGATTTAATCCATCCCAAGATTACACAATTTCAGGCAGAATTCAAAGACAAATAAACAAAAGGGGAAAAATACTCACCTAGTAGCCACTGACTTTACATAAAAAACTGCTATTTGAGACTTTAATGGTAAAGTTTTGAGATCTGGCTATTATATATCCTTGCATGGTGGATTAAAAATGGCTACAAATTCTTTGTCAATTTTCCATTGAGATGTTGACTTGGTTTCCCCTTAGAATATGGCAGGTCTAGGCCTAGACTTCATGAGGATTGCAAGTTTTTGATTTCTTAATCTTAGAATGACACTTTTGGAACACTCCTTAGACTCTGGACACCAAACTGTGAGAATCCAGAACATGTGGAGAGCCCGTATGAAGGTGTTCTGGTCCATAGGCCAGGTGGGCTGCTAGTTGACGCTGGCGCCCATGTGATGAGCCATCACAGATGGTCCAGGCTAATCAAACCTTCAGATGATTACAGTCCAGCCCACATCACCTGGCACAGACAAATCACCCAGTTGAGCACAGTAAATCCACAGATATGAGGTGAAAGATAAAATGGTTATTATTTAAGCCACTGATCGTTGAGGTAGTCTGTTACACAGTGATAGATAACCAAAACTCTCTTTCGTGTCTGAGAAGGAAATCTTGATGTTTGTGTCTGAACAAAGTGTAGGGGATAGGACCTGAAATTAGATTTTTCCCTAAGATGCTCACTGTGTGACAAACTCAGCAAGAGCTGAAAACAAGTCCAGTTGTCTGGCCAGCACCCAGCATCTGAAGCACATGCTATAGCAAATGCCCCAAACAGTCACCATTTACATTTATGTTAACATAACAGGGTATCTAGAGACAATTTTACTCCAAGGCTCACAGGCGAGAATCTAAAGGAAGTTTTCTGTTTTTAATGAGGATATAGAGAAATAATAAATAATAAGAGCAGATTACTAAGCCATGGATGATCTAGCATCAGAGGCAACTTGAGCAGAGGTAGATACAGATTTTGTGGGTGTCAAAAGTTTATACAATTTTTGAAGCCCTTCTTAAAAATGCAAATTTGTCAATATAGAATTTGGTTGGAAAATAACAAGTTATTAGAATGAGAAGAAATCAAAGCAAACTACAAATTTTAAAATGCTGACAAGTATCACAACTGCCACAAATCTAGTAAAATACATATTTATTAACTACTTGGTACTTCTCTATATTTTCTACACTATTTGACATACTCTACGATTGCCTCTTCATATGACAATGATTTTTAAAAATATTGTTTTCAATATTGAGAAGAGAAAAAATTTACTATAGCTTGGTTAATCAAAATGTGTTTATTACTATTTTGGCGTTTCATTGTTGGTAATCCCACACCTGTAACTTCTGTATTTGGTTGCTCTTCGGATCCTTGTCCAGGGCAAGTCCTCAGAGAACTCCAATCCTTCACACTTCCTTGGAATGACCTCTGATGCTACAGCTGATCCAGCTCAACTAGTTCCTTGTTGTCGTTGGTAACTCTCTCAACAGCATCATCTCCCCATTTTGGGCCATTCTTTAGGGAGGAGGTTGCCGTGGAGCAAGCAGCGTCTAACTCACATTCTTCTCCTCAACGTCAGAGATAGATTATGGTTGCTCAAAAAGAACTGCAGGGGCGGATTTTGCTGGGGACTGAGTAGAGATAGTGCTAAAAGCTCGTTGACTCTTCCTGCTGCCCAGGACCTTATAGGGTAATCCCTGGAAAGGAGGGAGTGCTCCATACTTTTTGGTGCTGGGCCAGGGTCATTTCTTTCTCCCACTGCTTCAGAAGAAGAATGCACTGAGCCTTGGGAAGTACCTGTGCAAGGGAAGGGCCTGAAGCTTGAGCTTCATTAGCTCCATGGTGAACCTGCCTGTAATTCTAAGGATTAGACTCAGGTTCCCTTAAGTTTTTCCTACCTAAGGTAAGGGTAGGTCCTGATGGTTCTGTGGAGCCCAAGCCAGCAGTTGAGATAGTAAGAAATGTCCACATGAAGGAAATGGGTGCTAGAGGCTAGAACAGAAATCAGTCAAGTCTGATGATGAAGTTGTTGCTCCTCTTCTGCTTCAGCCAAAACAATTTTGATCATGGACAACTCTCTGGATGATCATTGTCACATCCTTTGTATTTATTCAGTTTCACATACCTCTCAGTCACTTCCAAATTCTGAACCAGTTGAGAAATACACACAGGAGTCCAAGACCAAAACACTACTTTTACCACCACCTCCCCCCCAAATACTTTGGAGAACCAACCTTGGATTTGAGATAAAAATGGATCCTGCTTCCTTTTCCATAAATTGATTCACATAGTCATAGGCAGAGAAGCCAGAGAACCCAGGTCTCCCTTCCACCCCTACACAGGCTACTCATACTGTGAGAGAGTGAGCAATATATGTGACCTGCAGGCAGACTGGCTCCCAAGGGGAGGCACATGTGGCCTGGGCTTTGATGGCTCTGTGCTCCATGCACCAGTTTCACCAATCAGAAAAGCTGCTCTTTCTCTTTTGAGGAGAGGTAAATGAATGCTTTCACAACAGGATCACAAGATCTCTTTCTAATACTCCTGAGAGGGAGGAAGATGTAGGAGTGTGGTGATGGAGAGGGAAAGTTTTCCCCCTTGAGTGGCAAAGGATGTGAAGGTTCCTAATTTATGAATTTTCTGTCTCCTCTGCAATGAACCACACACATGGCCTGAATTAATATGTATGTGCCCTTGTCGGTAGAGGCCGCTTATTTCTCTTGATTCTTCAGAGATTGGATGTGACAAAACCTGTTTAAGATTTCCCCAATCCTTACTTTTAAGATGGACACTCCTAGATCTCCAAACTGGGTCTTATTCTTTAATAACCTAGTTGAAATAGAAAAAGGTCGTTAGGTCTCTGCAAGGCTCCTTCTCTTTCAAGGTTTGTTGTGATGGAGCCACTGTATTGATCTTGGCAGCCATTGTTTCCAGGACAATGCTGGAGCTTTCTGATGCTTCCTGCTGTCTTCTCTGCTTTCAGACTGAGCCATGCTTTCATGGGGGGAAGCACAGACTCTAATTCCTGTAACTAATTTAGGAACCCCAGTAGACTTTTTGTACCAGGAGGATCTGTAGTTCACTTCAAAGGCTGCCCAGCTCACTGGCATCCTCCTTTCAGTGTTCTGTGGCTCCACTCTAACTCTTTTTGGTTTGAATTTCAATAAGTGGCCCTGCTTCAGAGAAGTGGCAACAACCGACCAAGCTGATAGTCGCACAACTGCACAAAACCACTAGCAATAATAACATGTACATTATTTTCAGTTTTTAAAATGTTTTATGTATTTTATCTCATTTTATCTTTACAATCCTGTGAAGGGATTGTCATTACCACCAATTTATTGATGATGAAACAATGGTTCCACGTGGTCAGGGTTGCTTAAATTGTAGATGATGTTACCGGAAGTGAAAGAAAGCTTGTATGGTTCCAAAGACCACGATCTTTTCTGTATTTACCACCTAGACTTTATGCATATAGTCTCCAGAACTCTGTACATGAAATGCCAATGTATATGAGCAAGAATGTTTATTGTATTGTTGTTCGTGACAAAAATTATACTAGAAACCTAAATGACCATCAATAAGGTATTTCTAAATAAATTAAAGTGCATATGTATATGAGATTCTATATCATTACCAAAAAGTAAGTTATGTCTATATGGACCCAAATAAACAGATATTTAGTGAGAAGGGAAATTACACGTCACTATGTAAAATAAGAAAGTATCTGTTGAAAGTATATGTCTGCTGCAATGATGGACACATGTCATCATACATTTGCCCAAACTCATGGCATGTACAACACCAAGAGTGAAGCCTAGTGTAAACCAGGGACTTTGGGTGATAAGGGTGTGTCTATGTAGGTTCATCAATTGTAACAAATTCTCCACTGGAGCAAGATGTTGATGGTGGAGGAGGCTGTGCCAACGTGGGGGTGGGGGGTATATGGAAACTCTCTGTACCTTCTGCTTAGTTTTTCTGTGAACCTAAAACTGCTCTAAAATCTAAAGTCTATTTTTGAAAAAGTGTATGCCTGTATAAAGTGGGCAATATTCTGGGCAGGTTTCTGCCTATTTATAGTTATTACTCTGGGATATGGAATTCAGGGGGATTTGGTATGTGTGGGTGTGTGTGGTTGGCAATCACTTATTAATATACTTCAAAATTGTGGTGAAGTAATGGGTGATTTTTATTTTTTAAATGTTTTATTTAGAAACCTTTGAAGTGTATGACACTCTCCTCCCGGGCTTGTTGACATCCTTCAGTTTGGAAGGCTCGTCTTTTCCTATTAGCTGGGGTAAGCATAAAGAAGAGTCTCTAGATGCCAACAAGGAGAGAGAAATTTTCTCAAGTGGCTGCCTTGTGTTCAGATCACAGGAATTTGTTTTCTCCTGTGAAATCTGAGGCCTTCAAATGACTTTCAGTCTTCTGGAAAAATGGATCTGAGAATATAGGGCACAGGGACTTTGCCCTGCCAGAGTTTTTGGCAATTTAATTGGACTCACAAAGTGACATTTTCATATCAGATGACACCCTAGACCAAACTTAATTCTGAGAAAGAGACATTCTCAAATATCTTATAATCGCCCAAATTGTAGTAATTTTTCAAGTTCACTCCCATTTCTTTGACATATCTCTCAATCCAAAAAGTAAAATCACCTTCATAAGATTGAGAGAGTAAAGTGTGAAAATCACCTTTGTTCGGAAGATTCATATTTGTTCCTTAAAATTTCAAAGGGTTCCCCAGCAACCTCCTTTGGGGCCTTGTGCCCAAAATCAGCAGCCCTGGCCTTATATGCCTGATAGTAAGAAGCACATACACTTTACCTTTCCCACCTGGGCCTTGTTTACCTGGAGACTCTAACCTGGTCCAGGGTCAAGAATCAGACTTGTTGATTCAGGTGTTCTAACTCAAACAGCTGGGCGGTAAATGAGCAAAGGAAAGCCATCATGTAGATGAAAGTTCAATCAAAGTCATCAAGTCTTTAGAGTCAGCAACAGGAAGAGGAAATAGGTTTGTGTTCTTAACACCTCTTATAAATATTAGATGTGTGTCTCACTCTGGGTATCATAATAATGAACATTTAAAATTACATTGTGGATTTTTTTCTTATGCTGACAATAAACTGATCACATTTATAATTTATAACACTTATTCATCTTTTAAGTTTAACTTAGGCATTACAGCCTACCAGAAGAATTGAGTGCTCCTCTCAAGACTTTATAAATGTTTCCCTTGTACATAATTCCATTATAGGACTTTCACGTTGTTTTACACCATCTCTCTACATGTCATCTTCCCCAGAGACTTGTGAGATCTTTTAAAAATGCATATGTTATAATATTTATCTATCTCCAGAGCTTTCCAGATAGCTCAGAAGCATTAGATCCTCAATAAATGTTTTGATAAATTAATCTGTGAATGAACAAATAAACTAAACCTTCCCCAATACTCTCTACTTTCTTACGTCAAAAAATTTCCTGGTCTCTTTCCCCATGTTTTCCCTCCAAATAATAGCTTTTATGGTAGTGCCACTGACCCCACAGAGTTTAACCATGCTGTTTTAAATCTCAGTCAGATTTTTTTCCCCATTATGATTTCTTTTCTGTCACCCCACATTGTCTCTCCTTTGTCTTAGAGATAGAGTTTGGAACATATGTCATTCTGGAGATCTCTGAATTCTAGAGTGCTATTTTGCTATTTTGAACTACACTGCCAGTTATAACAATGAAATATATTTTCAGTATTAATTGGCTTCTCTGGTAAGTTCTGCTTGTGTGATTCAATGCAGGAAATAGAAATCATAAATCAGTTGTACGTTTTCATAAATATTGGTAAATGAAATACTGGACAGTTTTATGCTCAACTCCAGCATTCATTTGTATCCCTTGCCACCTTCAATAGTAATATCCTTAAGTATGTATTTTCCACTATTAGTCTGCTGCAGACTTGGTATTTGTTGGGTTCATTTCAATTTATTATTCAAATGCAAATTGTAGCTGTCGAATTTTGCATGACTTATGTCTAATGTTCCAAACAATGTTTGCTTTCTTTTTACTAAGCTACCGCACAAGGGAATTCAGGGTGACAATGGAATGCAGAGCTCTGTCATTCATAGTAAAAAGAGGAATGTTGTTTGATTCTGACCTCTCGGAAAACCTTCAATGTCAGTCACCAATTATCATTTCCCAACTTGCCAGGATTATTCCAGCTTTGCTCTGATGCACACGCCGTCCTCCTGCATTAGCAGAATTGGCTCTGAGCACTCCAGATGGGCCACCAATATCCCATGAGCTATTCTTTTGGGAGTGGGCTGGGGGAAGATAATTTTGAGTAGGACACTTCTCACATGGGACCACCAATCTGTGATTTGGCTACTCCTCGTCAAAGGTAGATTCCTCACTATTCCCACTATTCTTCCAGAAATGTACTTGTTACATTTGCCATCTCACTTGACAAACAGAAATGCCACATATGAATAAGAGTGCTGTCATACAAGGTATAATGACAGGAAAGGAGAAGTTAAAACACAAAACAAAACTGAGCAGTTGGAGTCTATAGTAGAAACCTACCCTGCTTTAGCACTTTTTTCTCTCTGCAAAATAAACAATCAAAACCCCAAAAGCCAAATACATTGAGAGTTGTCACTTTTTGCTAAATAGAAATATAGTATTCCACTTACAGATGATACTTCAACTTCACCTTAGAAATGAAAGCACATTTTAAAGTTGAATAGATAAAAATTTAAAAGGAGGAAAATATGGCAACATCCTAATTCCTGTAACAAAAAGGCAGACAGCTCAAATCAGCAAAATATGACAAGCTAGAGAAAGTTTTGTGACTATGGCAACCTGTTCAATGTGACTTTACTCCTTTACCTGTACCAGCAACATATCTGAAGGTGGGTGTTCGTTTTCGATTCTTCAACTCAAAATTATCTGCTTCATTTTATTGACATTGTTGGCTGAAGAAACCCTTTAGACTGTTAGAATGCAAATTTACTGAAGTCAGTAATTTATATTAAATCTGTGCTTCTCTTTGTAATTGTTCTTCTGAAGCAAAGGAAGGCAGCTATGTAGTTGTAGCGACATAATAGAAGTATTATGGGATTTAAGCCAAGGGGATTCAGGAGAGAACAAAGACCACATAATTTATCCATGCTAGGGGTTATCTCAGAAAGAATTCTTCTAGGCCTGCCTGTTAAGATGATTACTCCTTGTGTATAATTGCTTTTCCCTTGGGGAGTCAGTTCCCTTCTTTCCTTCCTTCTTCCTTCCTTCCAACAAATATTTTTTGAGCATCTAAAGTACTAGTATATGGTAGCCACTGTGCGGGTTACTGATGAGCAACACGTGGTCCCTAGCTTCATTTTACTTAGTAGAGTTTCCCAGTGTGATTTGTCACAAATCTAGAAGGGAACATTTAGGGAAAGACTGCTTATCCATGGCAAAATTGCTAAGCTTATATATTAAAAATGTATGTGGACAAAGAACACAGATAGACTATACCTCAAATGGGTATGAAACTTGAAGCAAAAATTGAAATAACATAATCAGTAATACACAAGAAAAATGAAAATTAAAGCAAAATACCCCATTTCGCACATATTAAGTTAAAATACTATATATATATAACATTTATTTATACCAGTGAATATGAGATTATAAAATTGTTCCAATTTCCATGGTGGGTAGAAAAAGAAGCAAAAATCTTTTTTGGAAAAATGGGCAATATTTATGAAGGAAAATTAAGTGCTCATTGCTATAATTCCATACACTGAAATTTACCCCAAGGGAAAAAAATCAAAAGAAAAATTGAATAAGTGTATCAAGATGTTCAGTGGCATTTTGTTTATAATACTGAAAAATGTTAGGGTAGCCCAAATGTCCATTACCGAGGAAAGATTAAGTCAATTATACTTTAAGTAGATGGAATAACGTACAGATGGAAAATGATGATCATAAAATATGTTTCTATTTAAAATGCTTATTTCTAAATGGAATAAAAACAGAATATATGTAGAATTCAATTGTAGAATTATAGTATATATAGATAGTACATGGAAAAATGAAAGAATGTGACATCTTGGGATGGCAGGATTATGGGTGATTTTAAAGAATGCTGTAATCGCAGTTTTAATGTCTTTGTGGGCTACATAATGGAGTTGCTTTTTATAATCACAATCAGTCATGAGTAACCAGGGGTCAAATTAATATGGCTTCCCTTCTTTTTTTCATTTTCTTTAATTAAGGTAAAGTTTACATATAGCAAAATTCGCCCTTTTAGTTTACAGTTCTGAAATTTTTGGAAAAAGTATACAGTCATATAACCACAACCACAATCAAGATGTGGAACAAAACATAGAAAAAGTTCTATCCTCTAGAATTCCACCATGCTCCTAATAGTCAACCACTACCTGATCCCCAGCCTTGGTTTTAATTCCTCTATAGTTTGCTTCTGAAATGATGTTAAGTGGAGTTATAGAATATGTAGTTTTTTGAGTCTGGCTTAATTCACTCAGCATAATGCATTTGAGATTTAAAAATGCTATTGTGTGTATTTGTAGTTCTTTCCTTCTTATTGCTGATTGGTTTCCCTTTGCATAAATAAACCACCATTATTTTATCCATTCCCCAGGGGAAGGGCTTTTTGGTTGATTTCAGTTTGGGACAATTACAAATAAAGTTGCTATATAAACATTTATGTATAGATTTGCTTTTTTGTATTTTAATTAAGATAATATTAAATTCACATACATTTGTGAAAAATTCTACAGAGAGATCTTCAGTTTCCTCTAATGGTAACATTTTGCAAAACTATAGTATAGTAGCAGAACCGGTATATTGGCAATGATTCTGGGTCCTCTTTAAATCTTTTATTTTAATAGGCAGTCACCCTGTGAGGTTTAGCAAGCAAGTCCTGGTCTATTGTGAGCTGTGTTTCCAAAGACAGTGTAATTAGCAGAGCCTTTGCCACTTTGTTTTGGTCTGCTTGGTTTACGTGTTGCCACTGTGGCTCCCTATAGCTCCTGCGGGTGCTGCTTCCAGAGGCAGAAGGACTTTCCCCAGGCCAGGTCACTGGATGGGATGAGGATCCCAGGCCAATGGGGATTAAGAGGCCTCCTGGACCTGGCTGCTTGGTGTGACTGGTGCCCTCGTGACTATTCTGCCCATCCACCTCATTGTGTATAAGTTTTTGTGTGAAAATAGGTTTTCATTTTACTTGGGTAAATACCAAGTAGTAGGACTGTTATTGCATTCCCACCAGAAATGTATGATTATTCTAGTGGCTCTGCGTCCTCACCAGCACTTTGTATTCATTTCAGTTTAGCCATTTAATATAAGCACAGTGGTATCTCATTTTGGTTTTAATTTGTATTTCTCTACTTGCTAACAATATTGAGCATCATTTAAAGTGTTTATTTCATATCCTTATATCTTTTTTGGTAAAATTTCTATTCAAGTCTTTTACCCATTTTGTTTTCTTATTATTGGCTTTTGAGAGTTCTTAATATATTTTGGATCCAAGCCCTGCATCAGTTTTTATCAGTGGTTTGCCAATATTTTCTCTAGTTTATGGCTTGTCTTTTTATTGTTTAACCTTGTCTTTAAAAGATGTTTTAAGTTTTGGTGAAGTCCAATTTATCAATCTGTTCTTTAATGGATCATTTCTATGATCAATTTTTATATAAGGTATGATATATAAGGTAAGATATATAAATGAAGATTCTTTATTGTTTTGCTTATGGATATGTAATTTTTTTAGCACCATTTGTTGAAACAACTACTCCTTCTCCATTGAATTTCCTTGCATGTTTATTGAGAGTCAATTGAACACATATATATATATATATATATATAGGCCTGTCTCTAGTTCTGAACTCTCCATTCAGTTCCATTGGTCCCTAGGTCTATCTTTTTTTCCGAAGTGGAATTATCTCAACTGCTGCTATAGTCTGGATATCAGTTAGTGTGAACTTCAAACTTTGCTTTGTTTTTTCAAAATTGTTTGGCTAATTCAGTTCATTTGTTTTTACATATAAATTTTAAAATCATCCTGTCAATTTCTACAAAAAAAAGCACCTACTGAGATATCTAATGGTATGATCCAAGGACACAGTCCCCAGAACAGAGGATTATTTTTCTGTTCCCTTCCCCCAGCTGCGGGGTTCTTCACTAGTACTCTAGAGGCAACAGGCTCTTGCTGCCCTAACCCCGGATGGATAGGTCTTTCTTCCATAGGAGGGATTGTTGAGAAGAGTCTGGGCAGGACTCTGTGCCTTTTTCACAGCATCACTGTTTTCCTCTCTGACACCTGCATGATGAGGGAGGTTTTCCAAGGCCTCATGTTCCTACCCAGTCTTTCTTGTGGGCATCACTTGAGGTCTTTGAAGAAACCATGACTGTGTGAAATCAGCTTGTGTCTGTGGCCCCAGAGATTCTATATTCTCATTCCTGCCCATACTTGGCCTTTAGAAATGGGTTAAAATTTTTACCTGAATTCTTCTTACCATCTTCTTTGGAAACAAGTAGATTCTCCTCTGGGTAAGGAAGTGTTTGTATCTTTTTTCTTCTTCGAGGCAGCTTTCTCCTTAGATTTCAGGTCATTTGTTTGCTCTGAGATCTGAGTTCTCTGATGGGTTGAAGAAAGTTTTGGATTTATTGATTGTCTGGCAGTTTTTGTTGTTTGTGTTGTAACAGTGGAAGCGACGCTCTTTCCAGCTTTCTGCATCTTAAGCAGGAGTCACAAGTCTCTCTGGTTTCTTCTAGAATATGGCAAAATGTTTGAGGAGAATTTCAACTTTCACTTGCATGTGATTTTTGAATTAGCCTGTCTAACCAAAGTGACTTGAATCATGGACAAAAATCATATCTACAGGCACTTTACACAGCACTATAACACTAACGGTAGGAGTGAGTCATATCTAGTGTTTTCAGTCGCTCTGGTCAGTTGTATATAAATATATGGTTGAAGTCAAACTACCTATAGACAGTGTTAGAGGATAATACTACTGACAGTTACAGTGCTAGAAACTACTATTTACTTAATCTCCCACAACTTAAACATATTGCATTATTATCTCTAATGGTTGCAACACTATTTTCACTTAGGAAATGGTCTACATTCTATAGATGAGCAAAGTCAATCTAAGGAAGATTAAATTATATCCTCAGGTAACAAAGGTAGTAAGAGGAAATATCATAATCTATCTATAAATTTAGCTCCCAAACAAGTCCTTTTTCTTTTCTTTCAACTTCAAAGTTTGTGCAACCTCAGATTTCACAGTATGATCATAGGTTTATTGACACTTGGACGGGCCAGTGGATTTTAATTTCTTGGGCTAGATTTAAAACAAAACAAAACAAACAACAACAACAACCACAAAAAAATCAAGAAAAATTGCCATTTGGTCTTCCCTACAGTACGGATTCCAAAGGGGGGAGGTGATGGTTAGAGTTCTATAGTGAGCAGATTTTATCTTAATGCTCAGAAATTTTTGTTCATGATATAGCTTTACTTCTCAGCATGATATTTACTTCTGGAAGCACTTGGCCTATTTTGCATATTGGGATTGGTTTTAATTCTTAATTTTTTTTTAATCTTAGATTCTTTTTTTTTTCTGAGGAAGATTGTCCCTGCACTAACCTCTGCTGCCAATCTCCCTTTTCTACTTTTTCTCCTCAAAGTCCCAGTACATAGTCGTGTATCCTAGTTGTAGAGTTGTAGCTCTTCTGTATGGGACACCTGCCTCAGCATGGCTTGATGAGTGGTAAGTAGGTCCGCGCCCAGGATCTGAACCTTTGAACCCCAGGCAGCCGGAGCTGAACATGTCAACTTAACTGCTACACCACCGGGCTGGCCTCTTAATTCTTAATTTTTAAGCGTTGAAATACGATATAAGATTTCATGTAGATTTGATGATTTTACCAGTTTAAAAATAAGTAAATAGATATGCTTTTAGTGAATAGTCAGAGTGAATTTGCCATGAAGCTAATAAATACTAAGCTATAGGGTCCCTCACTGACTCCTTCCTTGGCCTAATTTTGTATTTGTAATGTTGCATTTTTTTAGTCTCCCTCCCCAAATTGTATAAATTTTAGGCTCCACAAAACTGATTCCTTCATTATTGGGCACAGTTTTTAATCTTTTAGAGTTTTAGGTATTTTATTACCAGTTTGGCTGAGAAAGGTTTGAGATAGAGTCTTATTTTACTTTTGCCTATCTTAAAGTCTCACAGGAATCAGACTGCTCTTTAATTAAAAGGAAATAGTATTCCAACAGGCTATCATTTGCAACAACAAAGCACTTCTGAAAAATGACTTTTGGCAAATAAATGCAAAAATATCTTTTAGATAATTACCTATCTTTGTTCAGTATTGAAAGCTTTGTGTTGCAAAATTTAGGTAAAACATCAAGAAATATTTAGGCCTATTGCTTTAGAGACAATATAAGAAATGAGGTCAAGAAAACCATCTGAATATAGAGGAATGAAAAACATAAATGAGCTATTTTTTTAGGTTTCATTTGGATGCAATAAACTATTTTTAGGTTTCATCTTTGCTGAAGGCTTTTCTTTATGAATGATAAAGTTTAGCTCCAAAACAAGTTGGATATTTGGGAAAATATGCTGTACAATTGATCAAAACCTAATGTAAAGGTAATTGTTGCACATTACTTTGAATAATTCTCAAGAAGTGTATTTCTGACAATTTAAAAGACAGTTATGATGTACAAGATTTCTATATACAACCTTGTTTGCAAGTGCAATTCATTTTTAAATACAAATTAAAATTCCCCTGTGTTAGATAAAAGTCACCAACTTAAATTTCATATGCTGAATGAAACGTGTTTATTTCGAAAGTAAAAATCACTTTACCTACTGTGCGTTTTGAATGATGAGTTTTCTCCACCTGGAAGATATTTAGTTCTATAATTTTAATAATATTGACCATATTTATATGATGTTTTTGTGATTTGTTAAGCAACCATACTATTCTAGGTACTTGTATGTACGAATCATCATAACATTCATTATAGTCTTGGACTTTAGGTTGAAAATGCAAAAAAGTGAAGTAGAGAGTCCATGAAGCACAAACTTTCTGAATCAAAAAATACATTGTTACTCTCATTAAGTACTACCAATAGATCTGTTTGTAGTAGATAATGAGAGAAATGACTCTCAAAGGAGAGCTTGGAGGATTAGTCCAATTTGGGATTTTATATGACTTTATTTAGAATTGACTTTATTCAAATAATTCAGTAAACAAGATTATGTCTTGCATCTTTAAAGTGACATTGTAAGTGGTAATGACTGATGGGTCATTGAAGATGAATGTAAGATGATAACTTAAGAAACCATATTAATGCATTTCCATTTGCCTGATAGAGGTGTGTGTGTGTGTGTGTGTGTGTTTGTATGTGTGCCTCTCAGTCACTCCAAGAAGAGGCTTTGTCTTACTGACTCTTTTAAGAGTTGGATTTCAGTTTTTAAGAAAAAAAATGCAGATTTATGAATTAATTCCCTTAATTAAGTGACTACATTTCAATAGAAAAGTTAGTTTAACATCATTAGTTTTACTCTTAATCCTTGTTATAGATGGTCTAATATTGGAGCTATATAAATCTCCAAGTTCTTTGGTTGATTTCAAAATATGGATACTTCAATGAAAAAGCAAATAAATTATTTGTTGGCTTTGTCTTCTCTATCCCTGAGGGTGTAAATAGTAACACTTTTGTTAGTTCACCCAGCTCAGCTATCAGGAACATCTGGCTAAATAAGCTAATTCCAAGATTTTTCAATATCTAGGTCTTATCTTTATTGAAACCTTTCTCCAAAATGTAGGATTACTTTTAAAGAATAAGACACTATATGAAAAATCATAGCTCCATGATTCTGAAAAAATGGTGATATGTATATGTTCATGAAGCTATGTATTTTCTATTTGGGAAATTATTTTTCCTAGTTATTTTGATGATGTTTCTTTGGGACTATTCTGTCAGGAGAAAGGGGCTGTTCTGTTTAGGATAGGCATGGTTCAAATGTATAAAAAGAAAATACATTAAATACAAACCACAACTAAAAAAAATGTAGATGTCTGTTCCATAGCAGGATAAAAACATAGTGTATTGTTACAATAAGAAAAACTTTTGTGGTTTATCAAAGTACAAGTCTTGAAAACAGCTAGGTTTGTGTATGTCAGCGGAAGGAAACTGTTTCTAGGTCTACATATGATGGGCTAACATTATGCCCTGCTAGTTTATCAACTAATAAATGCATATTGGACACAGGCTCACTTACTTTAACATTCTTTCTTCCCCTGAGGCACTGGCTATTGGAGGAGAGGTGATATAAGACAAAAAAGTGATAAATGTTGAACATCAAGTCTATTCTATTGCTCTCAGTGTTCTATGCTGACAGTTTTCCCTATGGACCTAAGAAATATTGAATTTCATATGAAGTAGAGAAATACTTGCATAACAAAATCTCTCTGTCTTTTTTCTGCCCCTTTGTAATAAAGAGTTTGGTTACCCTTGGTCCCTGGTTCCTGGGAAGTAAACTCTAAATCCTTGGAATAAAGAATTTTGCTGTTCCCAGTTCTTGAGCGGTAGCTTCTAAATCCTTGAAATTTCCTGAATAATAGGAAATTATTGTTATTCATGGTGGGCTCCTTGGACTACACCTGACAGTTTATGCTGATGAAGTGACTCATGGTAGACTCCTAGATAGTTTATGCTAACAAGATGACTCAGGATGAGATCTGGCCAAGCTGGAAAGACCGACAATGTGATTAGAGAGTTAAGGCTTTGAGCCATGTACTATCAGCCCGATGTCTGGAGAGGGGTGGGGGGCTAGAGATTGAGTTCAGCCAAGTGGCCAACGATTTAATCAATTATGTCTACATAATGAAACCTCAATAACTGGACACTGAGGCTTGGGTAAGCTTTCCTGGTTGGCAATATTCTGCATATTATCATACATCAGTGTGCCGGGTGAGTAATGCATCTCTGGGGACAATAAAAGCTTCATTTTTAGAACACTCTCAGACCTTACACTATGTACCTTTCCTTTGGCTGGTTCTGATTTCTATTCTTTTGTCATAATAAAACTGTAACAGTAAGTATAGTGCTTTGCTGAGTTCTATGAGTCTTTCTAGTGAGCTATCAAACCTGAGGGGGTAATGAGGACCCTGAATTTGTAGCCAGCTGATCAGAAGTGAAGGTGGTCTGGGTAGCCCCAGACTTGTGGCTGGTGTCCGAAGTGAGGATAGTCTTATGGAGGCTCGTGCCTTTAACCTGTGAAGTTTGGCCTAATTCTGGGTAGCTGGTATCAGAGTTCATTGCATGCCCTGAACCTAATCTTGACTTAATAATGAAAACTCAAGGGCAAAGATACATAGATACATTCAACAATATAGAGTTTTGGATAAAGTCTATAAAATTAATTTAATTTTAAAAAATATAATTAAAATTATGTTATGAATCATACTTTGTTGGCAGGCCTTAAATTAGATTTCAAAAAAATATTTTTCATCTCAACATATTCTCCTCCACATATCATTCAGAAACTTCATTCAAGTCAAGCTCATTGTCATTGGCTAGCTGTTGATAACTATTAATGTCTGAGGGACAGATGTGTCATTTTGTAGCAGAAAGCTGGTCAAACTTCATAAATAATGTATTAGAAATTAAATGATAATTTACAGCTGATAGATAAAGCATATGTCAATAGAGAAGATAAGATATAAATATGGCATTTTAGATTTAAAAGGTGGTGATAGTGCAGCATAAATCTAATGCTTGGATTTAAAATTAATAAGCAAATAATGAAGAAACTACTAAATAGCTTTGGGAGTTCGGTAAAGTGAAGGAAAGTAAGTCAATGTAATGGCCACTGCTTACAGCTCAGTAAATAAACTAGGTGTTGATGTTTTATAAATAGGTCCCTCTATCTGCCTTTCCATCATTATTAAGTATGAAGACCTGTGAAGCATCTCTGCAGGTTTAGTAATAGTGGATAATGTAAAACTCAGTGGGTTGGTCATTATCACATGTAAAATGGACCAATTCTAAAAAGACCTTTATAAATTACCATGGTATATTCACTATCTAGCTCCTAAATTCATCTTCTGAGTAGATGTGCATTGGAAATAATGATGAGTTCCACATAGTGACTAGGCTTAGTAGATAATGGTGACAGAAAAGAATTGGTTGAGTACATGGGGAAATAACAGGATCTGAGAATGTGGTACTGAATTTTAAAGATGAGAATCTAAAAATTAATTTAAAAATATTCCTACGAGGATATGCTTTACATCTTGGGGTATAATAATAGTGCATTTAGATTGATTTATCAAAAATTTACATGGGAAGCCTTTAGCAATTTTTTGACTTCCAAATGACATTTGTAACTGTGCAAAATGGTTATTTTTTTCTCTACCTTGAATACTACGTCACTACATCTACAGGTGGCTTAGTAAATAGGTATAATACACGGAATTTTGATTCCATGACTGCATATATCATGCTTTTTTTTTTTTTTTTACTAGCTGGGTAAACTGACTTCAGGTTAGGACTTTGGTCCTTTAGAAATAAGGTTAATTATTTTACTTCTCTAACAGTGCTGGATTAGTGGATTTGTGGAGGTAGTTGGAGAGTCTGGAACTTTAGAGTTGGAACAGATTTTAGAGATTTCTAGCTCATATAGTGTCACCATGTGCCCATTTTCTCTTCATTGGCTGACATGTGGACGGGGGAGGTTCTGCTTGACAACACTTAACCAGTGATGCAGGAAAAATGACTCTTCCCCCTCTTCTTCCTGGCCTTTAAAATTTCCATCAAAGCATATGTTTCGTGGGGTCATTTTGCAACTATGAGAGGAAAATGTAAGATAATCACAGAGAGTTGGCTGAAGTCACCAATCCTGAAGTTGCCTCCTATGTGCTATCTTGTTATAGGAGAAGTTTGTTTATGCAAGTAGTCTGCTGCCTTCTAACATCTTCTTTAATGATGTAAACTTCTAATGTTCAGTGTAAACATTCCCAGTGTTTAAAATTTTTAGTGTCATGTGGATCCTAGGTCCTGACCGTATTAGTTATGTTTCTCTAGAGAAACAGACAAGCAGGATATACGTAGATATACAGAAGAGATTTATTATGAGGGATTGGCTCACGCAACTATGAAGACTGAGAAGTCCCATCACCTGCCATCTGCAAACTGGAGGTCAAGGAGAGCTGGTGTTGTCGCTCTAATCCAGATCTGAGGGCCCAAGAACCAAGGGGGCCAATGGTGTCAATCCCCTTTCGAATCCAAAGGCTTGAGGACCAGGAGCGCTGATGTTTGAAGGCAGGAGAAGATGGGTGTCCTAGCTCAAGTGGAGAGCAAATATGCCCTTCCTCTGCCTTTTGGTTTTATTCAGACCCTCGACAGATTGGATGAAGCCCAGCCGCATTGGGGGATCTTCTTTACTTGGTCTACCAATCAAAATGCTAATGTCTTCTGGAAACACCCTCACAAACACACCTAGAAATAATATTTTAGCATGTATCTGGTCATCACTTAGTCCAGTCAAGTTGACATATAAAATTAACCATTACACTATTCTACTCCAGAGTCACACTTGTTATTAATTTCCCTCATGAAGTGTGGTAACTAAAATTGAAGATTATACCCTAGACAGAACTTGACCAGCGCTGCTTGAGAGGATTTTTCTGTTCTTGCCAGTGCTCTATAAAATTACATTACCATTCTAGCCAGCTCCAATAAGCTCCTTGCTCTGATGTGGTTGTGAAGTAAAAAATAAACAAACATAAACCATAACACATCTGGTCTCCATTATGCAATCCACTGTAAAGCCAGATATTTTCCGTTCTATACACTGTTTAAAATAAGTGCATAATGTTTGAATATATACTTTTTGAAGTAATTAAAACAATACAAAGGTAAACTAAATAAAAAAGAAAGGGTCCCTTCATTCCCATTATTCAAACATGCATTCTTCTCAAGAAGTAACAATTTATGGCAAATTATTTCAGACTTTTTTCTTTTTTTTTTTTTTGTTGAGGCAACATTGGTTTATAACATTATATAAATTTCAGGTGTACATCATTATATTTCGACTTGTGCATAGACCGCATTGTGTTCTCCACCAAAAACTAGTTTCTGTCACTGTACAAATGTGTCCCTTTACCCCTTTCACTCTCCCCTGCCCTCCTTCCCCTCTGGTAACGACCAAACTGTTCTCTGTATCTATATTTGTTTGTTTGTTTATCTTCCAAATATAAGTGAAATCATACGGAATTTGTCTTTCTCCGTCTCACTTATTTTGCTTAGCATAATACCCTCAAGGTGCATCCATGTTGTCGCAAATGGCAAGATTTTATCTTTCTTTTATGGCTGAGTAGTGTTCCATTGTATGTACACCGCATCTTCTTTATCCATTCATCCATTGATAGGCACTTAGGTTGTTTCCAAGCCTCGTGAAGTGGAATTGTGAATACTAATGCAATGAACATAGAAGTGCATATATCTTTTCAGATAAGTGGTTTTGTGTTCTTTGGATAAATATCCAGAAGTGGAATAGCTGGATCATATGGTAGTTCTATTTTTAATTTTTTGAGGAATCTCCATACTGTTTGCCATAGTGGCTGCACCAATTTACATTTCCACCAGCAGTGAAAAAGGGTTCCCTTTTTTCCACATCCCCTCCAACACTTATTTCTTGTCGTTTTAATAATAGCCATTCTGATGGGCATGAGGTGACACCTCATTGTGGTTTTGATTTGCAGTTCCCTAATAATTAGTGATGTTGAATATCTTTTCATGTGCCTATTGGCCATCTGTATATCTTCTTTGGAGAAATGTCTGTTCAGATCCTCTGCTCGTATTTTAATCAGGTCTGTTTTGTTGTTGTTGAGTTTTATGACTTTATATTTTTTGGATATTAACCCCTTATCAGATATAAAATTTGGAAATATTTTCTCCCACTTGGTAGGTTGCCTTTTTGTTTTGTTGATGGTTTCCTTTGATGTGCAGAAACTCTTTAGTCTGATGTAGCCCCATTTGTTATTTTGTTGTTGTTGTTGTTTCCCTTGCCTGAGGAGACATATTGAAAAAGATACTGCTAAGAATGATGTCAAAGAGCGTACCGCCTAAGATTTCTTCCAGGAGTTTTATGATTTCAGGTCTTATATTCAAGTCTTTAATCCATTTTGATTTAATTTTTGTGTATGATGTAAGATAGTGGTCTACTTTCATTTTTTGCATGTGGCTGTCCAGGTTTCCCAACACCATTTATTGAAGAGACTTTCCCTTCTCCATGGTATGTTGTTGGCTTCTTTGACCAAAACTAACTGTCCATAAATGTGTGGATTTATTTCTGGGCTGTCAGTTCTGTTCCATTGATCTATGTGTCTGATTTTCTGCCAGTCCCATGCTGTTTTGATTCCTGTAGCTCTGTAGTATATTTTGAAATCTGGGAAAGTGATACCTCTGGCTTTACTCTTTTTCCTCAGGATCATGTTGGCTATCCAGGGTCTTTTGTTGTTTCACGTAAATTTTAGAATTCTTTGTTCTATTTCCACAAAAGATGTCATTGGGATTTTGATAGGGATTGCACTGAATCTGTAGATTGCTTTAGGAAGTATGGACATTTTAACTACGTTAATTCTTCCAATCCATAAGCATAGAATATATTTCCATTTCTTGTGTCTTCTTACATTTCTTTCAACAATGTCTACAGTTTTCAGTGTACAGGACTTTCACCTCCTTGGTTAAATTTTTTCCTAGATGTTTTATTCTTGTCATTGCAATTGTAAATGGGATTGTTTTCTCTTTCTGCTTTTACATTATTAGAGTCTAAACACAACTGATTTTGTATGTTGATTTTGTAACCTGCAACTTTACTGTATTTGTTTATTATTTCTAATAGATTTTTGCTGGATTCTTTAGGGTTTTCTATATATGTAAAATCATGCCATCTGCAAATAGTGACAGTTTTACTTCTTCTTTTCCAATTTGGATCCCTTTTATTTCTTTTTCTTGCCTAATTGCTCTGGCTGGAACTTCCAATACTCTATTGAATAAGAATGGTGAAGTGGGAATTCTTGTCTTGTTCCTGTTCAGTTTTTCACTGTTGAGTGTGGTGTTAGCTGTGTGTTTGTTGTAGATGGCCTTTATTATGTTAAGGCACTTTCCTTTTATCCATTTTATTCAAAAATTTTATCATAAATGGATGCTGAATCTTGTCAAATGCTTTTTCTGCATTTATTGAGATGATCATGTGATTTTTATTCTTCATTTTGTTAATGTTGTACATCACATTGATTGATTTGTTGACATTGAACCATCCTTGCATACCTGGAATAAATCCCAGTTGATCATGGTGTATGATTCTTTTAAAGTTTTGTTGTATTTGACTTGCTAATATTTTGTTGAGGATTTTTGCATCTATATTCATTGGTGATATTGGCCTGTAATTTTCTTTTCTTGTGTTGCCCTTTTCTGGTTCTGGTATCAGGGTAACAAGTTAAATGAGTTAGGAAGTGTTCCCACCTCTTCAATTTTTTTGAAGAGTTTGAAAACGATAGGTATTAAACTTTCTTGGAATGTTTGGTGGAATTCACCAGGGAAGCCACCTGGTCCTGGACTTTCGTTTTTTTGGGAGATTTTTGATTACTGTTTTGATCTCTTTACTTGTGATTGGTCTATTCAGATTCTCCATTTATTTTCTTGATTATGTTTTGGAAGGTTGCATGATTCTAAGAATTTATCCATTTCTTCTAGGTTATCCAATTTGTTGACATACAGCTTTTCATAGTATTCTCTTATAATCTTTTGTATTTCTGAGGTGTCCATTGTAATTTCTCCTCTTTCATTTCTGATTTTATTTACTTGAGCCTTCTCTCTTTTTTTCTTGGTGAGTCTAGCTAAAGGTTTGTCAATTTTGTTTATCTTTTCAAAGAGCCACCTCTTGATTACATTGATTTTTTTTCTATTGCTTTTTTAGTCTCTATTTCATTTATTTCTGCTCTGATTTTTATTATTTTCCTCCTTCTACTGATTTGGGGCTTTTTTTCATTCATCTTTTTCCAGTTCCATTAGGTGCTCTGTTAGATTGTTCATTTGAGATTTTTCTTGTTTGTTGAGGTAGGCCTGTATTGCTATAAATGTCCCTCTTAGAATCACTTTTGCTGTATTCCATAAATTTTGGCATGTCATAGTTCCATTTTCATTTGTTTCCAAATAGTTTTTGATTTCTCCTTTGATTTCTTCATTGACCCAATCATTGTTCAGTACCATTTTGTTTAATGTACACATATTTGTGGCTTTTCTGATTTTCTTCCTGTAGTTGATTTCTAGTTTCATACCGCTGTGGTTAGAAAAGATGGTTGGTATTATTTCTATCTTCTTAAATTATTAAGCCTTGTTTTGTGGACTATAATGTGATCTATCCTGGAGAATGTTCCATGTGCATTTGAAAAAAAATGTGTATTCTTTGGTTTTTGGATAGAATATTCTGCATATATCTACTAAGTCCATCTGGTCTAAAGTGTCATTTAAGGCCAGTGTTTCCTTATTGATCTTCTGTTTGGATGATCTATCCATTGATGTTAGTGGGGTGTTAAAGTCCCCTACTATTATTGTGTACTGCCAATTTCTCCTTTAATATGTGTTAATATTTGCTTTATGTATTTAGGTGCTCCTATGTTGGGTGCATAGATATTTACCAGTGTTATAGCCTCTTGTTGGATCATTCCCTTTATCATTACATAATGCCCTTCTTTCAGTTTTTGTTTGAAAGTCTATTTTGCCCAATATGCATATTGCCACCCCAGCTTTTTTTGTTTCCATTTGCATGGAGTACCTTTTCCCATCCCTTATCTCTCAGTCTGTGAGTGTCTTTAGATCTGAAGTGTGTCTCTTGTTTGCAGCATATAGATGGGTCTTGTTTTTTATCCATTCAGACACTCTATGTCTTTTGATAGGCGTGTACTTATTGCCATTTTGTTATTTTTTTCTGGATGTTTTTATAATTTTTCTCTGTTCTTTCCTTCTTTTCTTGCTCTCTTCCCTTGTGATTTGATGACTTTCTTTAGTGTTATGATTGGGTTGCTTTTTCTTTTGTGTGTGTGTATTTATTAGAAGCTTTGGGTTTGTTGTTACCATGAGGTTCATATATAACTACATATGTATAGAGCAATCTATATTAAGTGGATGTCTCTTAAGTTTGACCCCATACTCAAAGCCCTAAATTTTTATTCCTCCCACCGTGTTATATGTTTTTGACATCATATTTTACCTCTTTTAATTTTGTGTAGCCCTTAACCTTTTTTGTAAATATACATGATTTTAGTACTTTTGTTTTTTGACCTTCATACTAGCTTTATAAGTGATTGATCCACTACATTTACTATATATTTGCCTTTACCAGTGATATTTTTCTTTGATAATTATTTTATTTCTATTTTTGGCCTTTCCTTTTCCACTTAAAGACGTCCCTTTAACATTTCTTATGAGGCCAGTTCAGTGGTGATGAACTCCTTTAGTTTATGCTTGTCTGGAAAACTCTTTATTTCTCCTTCCATTCTGAATGATAATCTTGCTGGGTAGAGTGTTCTTTGTTGTAGATATTTTTCTTTCAGCACTTTGACTATATTGTCCCACTTTCTTCCAGCCTGTAAAGTTTCTGCTGAAAAGTCAGCTGATAGCCTTATGAGGTTTCTCTTGTATATAACTTGTTACTTTTCTCTTGAAGCTTTTAAGATTCTCTCTTTATTTTTAATTCTTGACATTTTAATTATAATGTGTTTTGAAGTGGGCCTGTTTGGGTTCCTCTCGTTTGGGACTCTCTGTCCTTCCTGTACTTGGATGTCTGTTTCTTTCCCCAAGTTAGGGGAGTTTTCAGCTATTATTTATTCAAATAAATTCTCTACCCCTTTGTCTCTCTTTTCTCCATCTCAGACACCTAAAATGCTGATGTTTGTATGTTTGTTATTGTCCTAAAGGTCCCTTAAACTGTCCTTATTCTTTTTCATTCTTTTTTCTTTTTTTCTGTTCAACTTGGGTGATTTCCTCTCCACTGTCATTCAGATCACTGATCTGTTCTTCTGTATCATCTCCTCTGCTGTTGATTCACTCTAGTGATTTTTTTTTTATTTCGATTATTGTATTCTTCAGCTCTGATTAGTTCTTCTTTGTATTTTCTAACTCTGTCGAAGTTCTCACTGTGTTCATCTATTCTTCTCCACAGATCAGTCAGCATCCTTATGACCATTACTTTGTACTTATTATCAGGTAGATTATCTGTTTCATTTAGTTGTTTTTTTCCTGAGGATTTCTCCTACTCTTTTATTTGGAACATATTCCTCCATCTCTTCATTTTTCCTGCTTCTCTGTGCTTATTTCTATATATTATGTAGATTAACTACATCTCCCAAACTTGGAAAAGTAGGTTTATTTAAGAGATGTCTTATGGAGCCCAGCAGTGTGCTCCTCTCTCCTCACCCATGCTAAATGCTCCAAAGGCGTCCCCTGTGTGCAGTGTGTGCGCCCTCTGTTGTGGTGGGACCATGATTGTTGTAGGCATGCAGATAAACAGGGCTGGCCCCCAAGCTGGCTGGTTGTGAGGCCCAGACACCTGTGACTGCTGCAGTAGCAGTCTTGGGTGGGGCAGGCCCCAGTGAGGCTGGCTGTGAGGCCTGGTGGTACACAATTTTTGTGGGTTTGCTCGTGGGTGGGGCAGGCCACAGCATGGCTGGCTATGCCACCCGGGCCTGCTTCTGGCACACTGGTGGGCAGAGCATGTCAAAAGAGCAGCATGCAACTATTTCAGGCACATTTGTGTGTGAAGCAGATCCCCTGTGTGGCTGGTTGTGAGGTCCAGAGGCACAAGACTGCCTTGAGTGCACTCGTGGGCAGGGCAGGCCTCGGTGCTAACAGGTGAGAGGAAGGATTCCAAAATGGCACCTGACAGCATCTTTGTCAGTATGGTTGAACTAGGTCACTGATATGGCTGCTGCTACTGTCTCAGTCCCTGGGAAGGGGGCTCCCAGGACTTCCTGCTGCAAACTTAGTAAATGAGTCTTTTTCTTTTTTAACCAATGGACTACGTAACTTTTTATCTTGTGTTTTTGTGCTGGTTTTAGGGTCCACTGAGTTTGTGTGTGGGCTCTTTCTTTAAGAGCAGGTTTTCCTTTCCATGAGGTTCTAAGTTTTCCTGAGCATTTTCCCCATTGGTTTTCAATGCCAGGTGTTTTGGGGGCTTGTCTCTTTTGTGCTAGATCTAAGGGGTGGGGTGGCTAATGTGGAGCTCGACTCTCTCACTCCTCTGGGTAAAGCCTGGTATTTTTGAGATCGCTCCTGACTGCAAAGTACTGCAACTAGGGTGTGTATTTTTCCTCAGCAGGAGTGTATCTCTGCCTCTTCTACTCTTCTTTGTGTTGTCTCTTGTTGTGAAGGCTTTTTTCATCTAGTTTCCAGATCTCTCTCAAAAGAAATTGTTCCACAGGTAGTCATAGGTTTGTTGTGCCCAGGGGAGGTGGCAAGCTAAGGATTCTCCTACACTGGCCTCTTCTGAAAAACCTGCCAGAACTTTTTCAATGCATTTGTTTTTATTAAGTGTTATATCACATGGTATGTATTTTTTGCAACTTGCTATTTTTTACTACCAATACATATTGGCAAATTTTCTATGTTGATGAATGCCACTGACAGATCTAGACATATTTTTAATTGCTGCATAGTATTCTATGACAAGAATGTTTCCTAATACATTTCACCACTTCATTATTGATAGATATTTTAATGTTATCTAAGTTTTGCTATTACAATGAAACATTGAACAATGCTATCCATCTTCTTTTTGTCCATGGATGGATATTTTTTATAATAAATAAATAAAAGAGAAATAATTGGGTCCAAGAATTTGTGCTTTGAAACTTTGGATATTGTATCAGTCAAAGTTTAGTCAGGAAAACACAGCCACCACAAGTATTATGGAATTAGAGAGTTTATTGTAACAATTACAGACTATAGAAATGTAGGTTGAAATTTTATTTTATAGCTAGTCAAGATTCTTCCTTCAGGAAGACAAATTTTGTTACCAGTATGTAGGATTCATTTCATGGGGAATATATATAGGAAATAATTTAAGGTGTTTGAAAAACATAACTGGAGCCGACCCGGTGGCGCAGCAGTTTAGGTTGCGCTTTGGCAGCCTGGGTTCACCAGTTCAGATCCCAGGCGCCAGCTGACACACTGCTTGTCAGCCATGTTGTGGCGGCATCCCCTATAAAGTAGAGGAAATGGGCACAGATGTTAGCACAGGGCCAGTCTTCCTCAGCAAAAAAGAGGAGGATTGGCAATGGATGTTAGTTCAGGGCTGGTCTTCCTCACCAAAAAAAAAAAAAAAAAAAAAGCTCATAAAAATGAAAAAAGGAAAACATAACTAGGGCTTGGTATGTTAACATTATGAGAATATGTAAGATATACCATAATGACTAGCTGTGGATCTAACATTGATTTTGAACAATGGATTATATACAGGTACATTAAGTGTATTAATCATGAACAAAAGCACAGAGCCTGTAATGCAGTGGGAATAACCAGGAAGTAAAAAGTAATCCAGTTAGGATGGAACATTGATCATTTTGAGGGAAACAATAGACTATAAAGCTGGAGATGAGTTCATATCATGAAGGATCAGGCAAAAGGCTAGTTCTGTTTTCAGGCATAAGTCATAGGGCTGGAGAATGTGCAATGGAAGTGAAAAGGCTGAAGCGAACATGAGATTGCAGAGGTAGAATCTACAGAGTTTAGCATGTGAAAGGAGTTAGAGTGTGAAGGAAGAGTCACATTTTACTGTGCATCTATTGGTGTAAATTTGACCTCGCCAATGTGGTTAGCCTGTAAGTAAATATCTTAAAACATTGTAAACCATTGCCTTCTGTTTATAAATCCACAGGCACTATTAAAATAGTTGAACAGAAACCAAATGAGAAATCAGGGTTAAGAACTTTATCTGTTGTCCAGACATCTGTACCCTCAGCAAGCTGTCAAAAGAAATGCTGCTTTGGAAGCCAAAGTCACCCAGGGGGCTAATCAGCTTAAACACATGACAAAAGTCATAGACAGTTCCAAAGTGCTAACAACTTTAACTAACAGTGCCGTCTGCCAAGGAGCTGCACATCACTGCCAGATAAAAATAATGGTTCCCCCTGCTGAGCTTTTGGAATTCTTTTCCTCTCCCCCCCGACGTTTTTTTTCTTTTTCTGCCTTTTTCAACCATACTTGGAGAAGACAGTAGTAGAGAGGAACCTGAGAGCACTTCATCTGGTGAGAAAGCCAAGTTCACAGGTTTGGCTGGTTTGGGTGCCAAGGAAAGGTAGTGGAAAAGCAAGCTGATGAGTGTTTGGGAATAGAATGCTGCTTCAAAAATGTTTTCCCAGCCCCCTCTCTCACTTTATTGGTTTCCCTTCTTTCCCATTTTTGGCAATGAGGAATTTATGACTGTTCAAAAATTATTTAAGGATCACTCTTCATTCTGACTTCTGATCTCTCTGATGTTCATACTAAAAGCTTATAAAGGTCTTGAGTGGCTGTATTTCACTCTTATCTTTCTCCATCAGGTTTTAATATGAATGAGTCATGAGTCATTTCTGTGGAGCTATTATTCCCCTGTCTTTTTGTCACTCCGTTCACTAGTGTCACTAGTTACATTTTACTTCATTTCCCACTTCTCAGTTGATGTGAACAATGAAGTCATGACACTAATCTTGATTTTTCTGAATATGACATTTTGGGTTGGTAACTTTATTAGTTGCTCTATTTGCAGCACTTCATATTCAAGGTATGTGAGTGGTTCATTTTATATCTTTGTTCTTTTGTAAACTTTCAATTTGTTCACTCAATAATTAAAAACATGGTTTTGAGAGATCTTTCTGTTTTTTTAAATTTAAAATTACCTTGAGGTTAGTCTTTGTTCATTTTTGCATAGATTTGTCAATTATATTTCCAATTTACAGTTCAAATTCATATTTTTCTCAGGTTGCTACTAGAATATAGTCGAGTGGTGTTATGGTGTGCATTGTGGTCTTATGAACACCATTCACTCATTTCTTCTCTTCTATTTTCTCAACAAGTATTCATTTATCATCTAATATGTATCATGGAGCATTCTAGGCATTAGGAATTCAACAACAAACAAAGTAGACAAAAAATAATCCCTTCTCTCGTGGATCTTAGTTCTTGTAGAAAGAAATAGATAATTGAAATCTAATATGTCAGATGGTTGTAAGTACTGTAGAGGGGGTGCAGTGAGTACCAAGAAAAGTCAGAGAGGGATTGTGATTTTAAACAGGGGGTCAGAGAAGGTCACATTGAGAAAGTTATACTTGAACAGAAACCTCAAGGAGTTGAAAGATCAAGCTATGTGATCACCAGGGAGGAACATTTCAGGCAGAGAGAACAGTAAATTCAAAGGCCCTGAGGAGGGAGAGTGTGTTCAGGGCCAGTAGAACTCTCTGGAGTGAAGGAGGGAAGAGATAGAAGATGAGATCAGAGAATCAGTGGGAGAAGGTGGGAGCAAGCCAGGTAGAGCATTGTAGGACATTGTAAGGACTGTGGCTTTTATTCTGAAGGAGAAGACATTAAAAGTATTTGTCCCAGAGGGGTGACATGTCCAGACTTGTGTTTAAAAGGATCATTCTGGCTGCTGAGCTGACAGTAAGGATACATTTGCAATGGAGAAAGAAAGGAGAGCATTTAGGAGGATCTCTGCACTCTTTTTCTAATGTGTGACCTCTTCTGAATTCACAAATTAGTCAGGCTCTAATATTTTTGGAAATGTCATAAAATTTAAACTTATATTTTATTCAAAAGGTGGTATAGCAAAGTAACTTACTACTTAGGACTTAGAATCAGAAAGCCAGCGACTGAATCATAATTCCATATAAAAGCTGTGTTTTTGACCTTGGGCAAGTTATCTAACTTCTCTCAGTCTGGTAACATTTCCTGTTTTAAGAATACATCATGAAGGGGCTGGCCCAGTGGCAGAGCAGTTAAGTTCGCACATTCTGATTCGGTGGGCTGGGGTTCAGTGATTCGGATCCTGGGCACAGACCTATTCAACGCTCATCAAGCCACGCTGAGGTGGCATCCCATATAGAAGAGCTACAACTCTATAACTATGATACACAACTATGTGCTGGGGCTTCAGGGAGAAAAAAGAAAAAAGGGGAAGATAGGCAACAGATGTTAGCACAGGACCAATCATCCTCAAAAAAAAAAAAAATCACTCATTAAAAAAAAAAAGAATACATTATTGTAATTAAATGAGATAACACGTGTAAAGTCCTTTACATGGTTCCTTCAAATAATGAGCACTCATTTGACAAATAAATGGCAAGCAAAAGGATGTATCTGAGTATATGAGAAAGCCATTTAGTTTAAAACTAATCCGGCCTGACCTTGTTTTCCCAAAAGGGCTTAACGTGGCCTGTTGAACACGCATTGTATATCTGCTGTAAACATTTACTACATCCCAAAGACGAGAATGATGCCCCTAAAGATAGGGAGGTAATCTCCCCCATATTGACATTTCCTTTAGGATAAGCATCTCCCCCTAAACTAAGGATTAATTACTGACCTGCTGTGCTCACCTTGTGACCACTGACCTGCTGACCACTGATCTGCTGTTCCAGCAATTGTAAAAGGGACATTCCAATCATATGTGACACATGCTCTTTGATGGTATATAACCACTCTGAACACCCCACTTCTTTGGTCCCCTTCCTTCCTTGGGGAAGGAAGGCCCTGGGCTAGTCCTCAGATCTGGCTCATAATAAACTCACCCCAATTTTGATTTATAGATTATGGCTATTTGCATCAACACATTAAATGTTGGTTATTATTATTGTCAGCCACTTTTACTATTTCATTTTCATATCATTGTTTTTGAAAGAATGTTATATAGGAATTGTGAGCAAAATATTACATCTTTGCTAATTAAAAAAATTTTTTAATTAATTAATTAATTTTTTTGCTGAGAAAAATTCACCCTGAGCTAACATCTGTTGCCAATCTTCCTCTCTCCATCCCCCCCCACAAAGCCCCAGTACATAGTTGTATGTTCTAGTTGTAAGTTCTTCTAGTTCTTCTATGTGAGCCAACACCACAGCATGGCTACTGACAGATGAGTAGTATGGTTTTGCACCCGGCAACCAAACCCAGGCTGCCAACACCCAACTTTAACTACTAGGCCATCAATAATGGCTCAAATTTTTGCTAATTTTTGAAGAGGAAATCCTGGGCCCCAATTTCAGTCAGTTATGTAAATAGCACACTGTTCCTTTAAAGGATATTGAAGGACACAAAGGAATCTCCTTGGCTGGAAATTCCAAGGAGCATTTTCTTGATAATTTCAAGAAAATTAGGCAATATTATTCTGTCATTTCAATTTGTGGATTTAAAGAAGGTATAGAGACAATATATTTCTTGTAGGAAAAAGAGGAAGAAGCACATGATGTTCAGATCCTAGGCATACTACTAGCCAAAAGTACTTACATTCAAAAGTAAGCTATCAGAGAGACCTGGGACTTCTTAATATTTTTGAGAATTATTTTCTTGGAGTCTTTTGAGCTCTTTGGGTTGAGATCAGTAATTTGTGGGATGTCCATTTGGAGAACTATGACTATACTCTATTTTAGAGTTGGGTTTGACACCAGAGTTAAGAGGGTAAAATAATACCTAGAAGAAAAGGTGGGAACCCTTTGTCTTTTAATAGGGCTTGCTTAGGTTAGAGGCCTAATGGGAGAAAGATTAGAGCATAAAAACTTATGACTTGGATTATTCTGGGAACCATAATTTTAGGTATTCCACCACATTGCTTTAGAACATGTGGTTTAAGTGTGGAAAATTTAGTCATGTTAGGTAGAATTGCTGATTCAGGCGTCAGGTCAGATGCAAAGGGTGCACATAGCTGAGGTGGTGTTGGGTCTGTATATGGAAGTGGTGACCATATAGAATAGGGTTAAGAACACTGGTTTTGGTGTCAACCACAGGGGGCTCCAATTCTGCTCAGCCACTTCCTTGCAGTCTGACCTTGGGAAATTTTTTTCTTTTTCTAAGTTGTAGACGTAGAATGGAGCAAATAATAGTGTTCGATAGTTTTAGTAGGGATTAAATAAGATGACACATTTTATAGACTTAGAACAATGCCTGGCACTTGGTAGGTGACGAATAAATGTTAGGTGGTGGTATCATTGTTATTATTATTATTCTCATCATCATCATCCTTAGGGAGTAACGATTCATAAATCCTACAGGAGCAATGAAATTTTATTGGGAAATTAATATGAGAAGAAAGGAAATCTGAACTCTTTAACAAAATGAAATCCACAAAATATTTGGGCATTTCATTAGGAATCTTTCAGTGATAAAAGTTGTTTTGAGCTTTATTAGTTTCTCAACTAGCTTTTATTCTCTACATGGTTTGACCTACCAATCTGTATTGATATTTTCAAATTTAGTAAAAGGTATACTCTGTTGCTTGAACTTGACTTGGAATTTGCAAAATATATAAGTAGTGTTCCTTATATTGTACTAATTAGATAAAAATTGCTTTCCAAATTGATCACAAGTTTTGCTATGGGAATAAGTTAGGCCCCCTGCTCATACAGGTCCTAACATCTAGAAGAGAGACAGATGTAAACAAAAATCCACTTCAGAGTGTCGAGTGCTACAATAGAGATAGGAGCAAAGGACTTTGAGATCAGGCAGAGGATACACTGAGTAACTCTGCTTGGGTGAGTCAGAGACAAAACTAGAAAGTAATTACTTTGTGCCACTCTGTGACTTTGCACTTCATATTTTTAGGCAAGCAGAGCCAAGAGAGGAGTTTTCTGAAAGGTAACAAAGGTGCTATTTGCCTTTAAGAAATATTTAGGATAACCAGAGTGGCAGTGGGGTGAGGGTGGGGAGTTCTAACAGATAATTACTAGACCAAAATGTAAGAGTCAAGAACACTAGTTTTGAGGTCAAATGACCTGAATAAGATTTTGATATAACTTGTCTTATTACCTTGAAAAAAAATTACCTAACCTCTATGAGTCTATTCTACCTATATTTAGGAAATGGCTTGCTTAGTTCAAAGATTCTCTCCGTAAGGAGTAAATTAAATACACATTATATTAGTCAGGATGTCAAAATACTCTGAAGTCTCAGTGGTACATATCCAGCACAGGTGAGTGGAGGCTCTGCTCCACATAGTCATTGCAGAATCAAGCTGACAGTAGCTATTTCATCTTGCAGGTAAACCTTTTGGTAGGTGTTGCATGCAGCTTCTAAGATGGCCTACTAGTGTATCCATTTTCTGATATTCATGGCTTTGTGTAATACTCTCCCCTTGATTAACTTACCTCTAATAGGTAGACTATAAGAATGTGGAAGGCATGCAGCTTTTATGGCTTCTCTCTTACTAGCAGACTCCTTCTTTTATCAGCTTTGATGAAGCAAGCTGCCATTTAGAAAGATCCATGAGGCAAGGAAATGGGGGTGGCCTCCAGCCAATGGCCAGGAAGGAACTGAGGCTTCATTTCAACAACACTCAAGAAACTGAATCTTGCCACAGCCATGTATGTGGGATTAGCAGTGGATCCATCACCAGCCGAACTTTCAATTGAGATCCCAGCCCCAGCTGACACCTTTATTGCAGCCTTGTGACAAAGCCTGAAGCAGAAGACCCAGCTTCAGTGGGATTCCTGACCAACAAAAACTGGGAGATAAATAAATGTGTGCTGTTTAATGCCACTAAATTTTGGGGTGATTTGTTATGCAGCAACAGATAACTAATAGAGTAAGGAAAGAGATTTCTTTGAGTTCCAGGACTTAAATGTTTCCATCTGGAAATGACAAAGGTCATGTCTACTGAAAGCCCTTTTCCAGAACTAGTCAAAAGACCCGACTAACTGCAAGAAGGCTAGGAAATGTAGGCCAGCCCATAGAACGTCTGGTGGGCAATGCTCTCTCTGTCACAGATAACAGGAAAGCCCACACACATTGAGTTTTTAATGAGTATATCCTGGGTCCAATCTTAACCCCATATGTAACCATCTAAGAGGAGCTTGATATAATCATTAGCTAATGATCTTTTATCTCCTCTATTTTCAGCAACGTCATAAAGTTAATCTACTGTAATGACTGCCATTATCTGTATATGATATTTAAAGTATTTCTGGGTCTATTAACAAACTAGCATTTAAATTTTATTCCCTCATAACACTAGTTTGAGTTATGTACTAGTGTTTTCACCATTTTTATAGATGTTGAATAAGCCTGGAAGGGATACAATCCTGCTCAGATCACAGAGCCAGAACAGGTTCTTGAACTTAGGCCCTCTTCCTCAAAATCCTATACTTTCTTCTTTATGAAGGGTATATTTGCTGGTTGTTTTTTCAATGGTAGATTAGATAGTGAGGTCTTCCCAACAGGATGTATGCTTCTCAAAGAAAGCCATGCTGCTGAATATTAAAAACTGCTAACTTGGACGTGTGGTATGACAGATGCTCTAAAATGATGGCTATTATGATTGCAATCTTCAGTCAAATGTGCAATTTTAATAGTGGCAGGGCTGCAGTAATCTATACTTTAAAAATAGAATTAGTAAAACAGTAGCTATATATAAAGAAGGCTCATGGTGCACTGCTTGCAATCAAAATTCTTGAGCTTTATTGCAGAACCAGACACTATCTTGCTGTGAGAACTTTGGCTCCACAGTTGATTGACTTGTACCTTGGTCGATCCAGATGGAAAAATGGGGAAAAAGCCAGAACTTACTGAAAACCAGATGCTACATCTGAACTGTGATTTCCTAAGTAAATGAATTACAAAACATTGTGGAGGAGAGTGCACTTTTGAAATATCCTGGCAAGAGTCAGTCTTGTCCCATGTTAAATAAAAATATGTATATATATATAAGAGAGAGAGGGAGAAGTTGTAAATTCTATATGGCAATAATTTGAACATAATGGCAATTATAACTCATACACATGAAATGACTTTTTTCTGTTGAGCTTCTTAGTAACACAAGTGTTGTATAACATTTGCTTTTTCGGGGGGAGAGGAGTAAGTTCGTATTGCTATAAACTGCCTCTGTGGAGGTATTTAGTATGTGCTAACATATATAGAAAAAAATAACAGTTAAGGCACTTAAAATGAATAATGTGCTATTAATCATCAAGAAACTTATTCCCTAACAAAGGAAAGAAAGGAGCAAATAAAACTCAGAGAAAGAAAGAAACCTATTATTTTCAATAATACTTCAGAGAATTTTGTACTTACATATGACACAGATGGCAAGAAGAAACACAATGCTAGTGTAGAAAAGTCTGTCATCAGCACATGACATTGAAATCCTGCAGCTCTTATCTTTCTCATACCTACACTGGGAACACTGAACTGTCTAGTGAATAGAATTAAAGAAAAATTGTTGATGGCCTTGGAAATTCTAATCACGTGTGTTCGAGGCCTCGAGGAGTGCTGACAGTGAAATCCCAGATTGGACAAAAATAGTAATAGCACCTAGAATTTGAATTATGTGATTCCAACTAGAGATTCTGTATGGAAAAATGCAGGAGAGAATTTTGTCCTCAGGGCAGCCATCTCTTTGGGCTGAGAGCTCCAATGTAGGCTGATGTGAAAATGGGAAGCTGGTGGTGGCTCAGGAATATTTCAAGAGTTCCTGAGAGATCACAGTATACTAGTTTAGAGTAACATGATAAAGAAATTCCCAAAGCACCAGGACACAATTCTTTTCAATTTCCATTCTCTTTTCATGGTAAGAAGCATTCTGGTTCAAGCCACAATTTCTCTCCTTGCGTCTACTCTGTCCTACATTCAACTTATACTCTACGTGCAGATAAGTTTAATTTTGAAAATGCAAATCTGATTGTGTCATCCCCTTGCTTCCCAGGGGGTAAAGTGAACCCGGTTATTATGGTCTACAAAGCCCTATCTGGTCTCTTCCTGCCTTCATCTACATTCTCATCTGTGACTAGACTGTCCCTGCCTTTTCTGCTTCCCTTTCCAACCACTCTGACTTCTTGGTCTTTCATAATTTCCCTAGCCTTCTCTCCTCCACTGGAAATGTTTCCTTTTGTGCTCTTGGCCAACTCAAGATGAAGCCTTCCCCTGACCTCCTAGGAAGGTGAATTATTTTCTCAAAATCTGTCATTTTAACAGTTGCAAATACTTGCCATAGATGTTATTTGAAATTTATTTTCATGACTACTTAATTAATATCTCTAATCCTCCCCTAGATTCTAAGCCCTTGTGAGAACTGTGTCTCTACTCCCTACTAGATGTTGCTCAAAAAAAGTTGGTTGAAAAATGAATGAATGAATGAATAGACTCATATATGTTTGAACAAAATGCAAGTGGGATCACAGAATAGTAATTATATAGGTGATTCAATAAACATGATTTGGGAAGAACCTCTTTAAAATAATTCTGCTTTCCAGTTGATGTATGGTCAGTTAGCTATCACAGAAGAGGAAGTTAAATTATTTGCTTATTAAACTAAAATCTATAGGCAGTGTTAGGGCACACTGCCTGCTTTAGAAGAAATCCTGTCTCCCCTCAAATGCTGCATGTTGATGTAATGACAAGATTACAGCCCATTTTTGTCTTCTCTCTAGACTGTGTCATATAGTAGAAACAAAAAATGCTTCACGTTTGGTGTTCTGTCTTGTGAGAATTGTATTGCTGATTATATCTAAAACACACATGACAATTCAGACACCAACTGTTCAATACATATAAAATACCCTCTGTCAATGGAAGGTGTGGTTTGTTGCTTGAATAAATACACCCTTCTCTGCTTAAGTCAAATGGAATGTGGTGTCCTTTTGTTACAGAGACCAGATGGCACTGATTTCTTTCCTATCCCTTGCCTTACATTATAAAGCAAAGATGTCACCAGTGGTAACTAGAGTCCTGATCTCCTCAGAGGGAAAGAAGTTATTTAGAGGTATCATTTATCTTAGCCTAAACCCTTGTGGCCAACCTAGTTTGAAGCATTCCTAGATGCTTAGGTTTACAGAATAATTATTTGCTCCTGAATAATGATTTTTTTCTTGCCTTTTAAGAAGGGATATATTTCTTAGGAAGTCTCCTGGGATCCTGACAGCCATGGTGAAATTCAATTCTATTTTTCAGAGAATGCATTTCCTTTCTGTTCCTAGAACTTCTCTCTTCAGTGGTCCTAACTATAGAACACAATAGCAGCTGCCCTGCTCCAAGAAGTCTTCCTCACCAGCAAGCCTCTACTTGTGGTCCTTTGCTTTATACCTGACATTCACACAAGTGGGTCCCAAACAAATCCTTAGGTGTCCTACATGTTCCTGCTCTAGTAAATACTAAGTGTGTATCTCATCACCGTTAACGGTGGAGAGAGGAGCATGATGCGTTAGTAAGACCGTTGAATCGACCATCCGAGAACCTGGTTCCAGTTCTGGCTGTGAGAAGTTCACTCTGATAAAGTACTTATTACAGTTCCTGACACAAAGTAAGAAATGAATTATCATTAGCTAATATAAGCATCACTTTACTCGTCTGCAAAATGACCACTTTTTCTTCAATGACTAAAACACTGTTGTCTTGCCAACAAACCACAGAACCTGCTGGATGTGAGTGGATGGTGCTGAGTAGTGACAACTAGAGAGTTCAACAGGGTGAAACGTTCTTTAGTCAGTTCAAGGTGATTTTGATAATAACAATAAACAGAAGAAAATTATTTTGCTCATAAATTAAATTAGGTGACATAATTTAACCTGGTGTACAGCTAAATGTTAGAATAGGAGAGACATAAAAAGAATTTAGTAACTATATACAGATAGTCACCAGTTGTATGCAACTAGTGCTTCTTTGATCACTCAATCATTTTTATAGCCATCGTGGGATTTTGTATCCCTCATGAGACATCCTCTTCACCTGTGGTGTTTCAGCCACATTGGTCTTCTATTTTCCACTCTTCTGTGCAAGACAGAAAGCTTCAGTAAGGCAGGGCCCCTGTCTGTCTTGTTCATCTTGTTATTCAAAAATGCCTGGCACATAATTGGCACTGAATAAGTATTTGCTGGATAACTGTGTGAGTGAATTCCAGAATCCAAACTAATTGTGACATCTGAATACCTTAATATGCTGGTGGTTTGTATCACTGCACACTGTCACACAGTGCTTGTGTATTGTAATCCTCAGACTGAGGAATAACTAAGTGAAGTCAGAGGCCATAACCATTCCACAAACCAGGAACTCTTCAGGAGTTAACAGTGGCTTCCCAGACAATGTCTACTGTTGGTCACTTGCCTTTGCTTTTATGTATTTCAAAGGTCTTCTCTTGTGCTTGGAATACCTATGAATATCAGTAAAACGGATTTTTTGGATCACAACTGAAGGTCTGATATTCAGAGGGATTCGCTGACTTTGTCAGATAAACCAACAATGCACAGAGAAGAGGTGGGAGGAGAACTCAGCTCTCTCAGTGTTAATTCACATCGCTGACTTACACAACCCCCAGCAGAGCCTGACCACTGTGGCCTGAGCTGGGGTTGGCAGCAGAGCCTAGAAAGCAGGGCCTCACTCCAGACAAATGCAAGAGGAGGCAATTCAGAGAAGAGGCCCCAGGCACCTCCAAGGAAGCAAAACTCCAAGCATGAGGCAAGGATGCAGGGTCAGTCCATAAAATAGGAGGTTCAAGAATCAGAATAACTGATCAACTGGGGTCCCAGAAGAAAGAGAAGTGAGGATATAAGGGTCTAAATGCAACTAATGGGGAAAAGGCAGGCATGAGAAGGTTCTGGAAAGTTTTTTGTTTGTTTCCTTGGGTCCTGTGTGCTGCATTATCCTAGGTCTTGACCTGTTGCACACCTGTGCCAAGCCCAGGCTCTGAGGATCCCAGCCACATGCTATACAGTACAGCCCATTTTCTAGGGCATGTCCAATAGTCATTGGAAAGAGAGAAATTCAATCACATAGATAATTCCTAATTTCTGCATGATTTACCAGCTCCTCTCTCACAGGTATAAACCCGATTAGAATCTCAGATTTATTATCTAGTGATCTTTGAAAAAGAAATGCTGTAAACTCATTGTAAACAGGTTTTAAAATTGATAGTGAACAGTGAAGTGGATCAATTGTCATAAAGTCAGAATCTTAGTCACTTTTGTGCAGCTAATGTTTCTTTTAAAAACTTTGAGTAGTAAAATACACACTATAATGTAATGGACCCCTCATGTATCTGTTCCCAACTTCAACACTTATCAACGTTACACCATTCTTGCTTCATTTAACATTTTCATTAGCATTTTATTTGGAATTGCATTGGGATTTTTGCTGTGACCAATGCTAAATGTGAGTGGAGAAGCCCTGTGAAAGGGGGACTTCTTTCTGTATTGTGCAGAATGCTCCAGAGGGGTTTACTGGAATGAGCACATTGCTGCTTAGATGAAGGCAGGATTAAGGGATTTTCTTCAAAAGAAAGAGCCTCTGACATATTGAATCACGTCCTTTTGAAATCTGTGATGCCAGGGGCAGAAAAGCAAGGGTGTTGCTTTTGGTGAAGCAATATCCTCCCTAATAAATACCAATTCTGCATATTTACAGTAATAAATTGGATCATACTTGTTTTTAAGAATTAAGTCTGTACCTGCAAAGCTAAATACAAAAAAAAAATGCTTTTTTTGTGTAGAAGAAATGTGTTATCTGTCTATCGTCTATCACCTAACTAATCTAGCTATATCTAGCTATCTTGAAGGCGAATCTGTACTGAGTTCTCTAGGGCATCACCATTCCAGGGAATAATTTCCATGTTGTGAATATCTCATTTTCATTTTCCTTTGTATCTTTGCCAGTGAGCACAGGGCCTGGTACATAGCAGGTGTTTCATAAGTGCCAGTTGAATTAATTTGATTCGTTTTCTTGAACTGAAATTCTTTCCTTTCTCAACTGATTCCCCCACACTTGCCAGCCTCCTCACTACCCCATTCTGTTTTTAGAGGCATAAATCGCTACAAGAACATGCAGTTGCATTCTCTCCCATACATAACAACATAATGATAATGATGATGATGAGATGAAGATGTCATCATCCCCTTTCCCCTTGACTTGTTTTGTAAAGGAAATACAGTCAATGAGAAAGTATTCATGACATGGAATCTTTGAAAGCTTCCTTTTCCCTAATACAAAAGACTTTGCTGTACTGCTTTGCATAACTTTACTACCTCTTAAGAGTCACATTGAGATCTGTCATTGCGGATATGCTGAAGCCCTGTAGGAAAGAGAGATGTTTCAATAGGTTCTACTCAAAGTGACATTTTTCTTTGGAACATCTCTGTTGTGGTAGAGACCCTGACAAAAAAGGAGGATTATTTCTATTCTTGTTCTTTTTAGTGAGGTACTGGTAGAATAACTTATGGACACTAGAACATAGGAATTAAGATATTCTTCCTCTCAGATCAATCTTTGCAGTCAGAGGAGACAGATATTTGGTGAATTAGAAATAGAAAACGATCTCATTTTTAATTAATTTAATATGGAGATTGGTAGTCATACTGTCCCTCCTCCTCCTCTTAAGCACAAAGGCATACTTGTTCAAATTGTTTTGAAGTGGATGGGAAACAATTTTTTAAATCTACAGTAATCTGTAGTAATGGATTGCAAAATGTATGATGGAATAAATGTATTTTAAAGAAGCTGCGAAGATAAGTGATTATTTACTCTTGACTACAAATGCTGATCTTCTAAAAATTCAAGTATTCACTTCATTTCATGAAGGAAATAATTACTTCCTTTTGGAATTATGATTAACTTTGCTTGGAAAATTGCTATGAGCTAGATTTTCAGGAAGCACAAGTTATAAGCTACTATAAATTAGGCCCTCTGAGATTTTTAGGGTACTTACAAAAGATTCCATGTTGGAAACATAAAACTTATGTCTTAAATCTGGGAGCTTTAAAGAACTTTATGTTAGAGTATTAAAAAAAAAAGAAGCAAACAAGCAAAAAAATCTCTTTCCTTTCAATTTTTCTTCATTCCTTTCTGTAGATGTCACTATAGCATAGCAAAAAGAAAGAGGACTTCTTTTCTTCTGAAAATATATGACTTCTACATGCAAATGAAAGAAAGTGGTGATTTGATTTATTATGCCAGGGTTGTCATATCAACAATAAGGTTTCCAAGCAACTAGCAGAATAAATTATTTTATAGATTTATTTGCTTAGCCTCATAAAATGGACCAAATGGAAGCCACTTTTTTTTCACCAGTGATTATGTGGTAATTAAAAAAAGTCATTACACAGAAATTATGCATTAAATTCACATTACTAAGAAGAATTCAAAGTGAATCATGTGAATGTAATCAATGTCAAAGGACTTAATGAAGATTTGCTGCTTACAAGGAAGCATTGTTGTTTTATGTTTATATATTTTCAATAATTGCTTTCCAGGTTCTATACCATGATTTGTGTAAAGTTGTTTCAAATTTACTCTTCAAAGAGGCTGACATATGCAGCCCGCACTACTGTGCCCTTTAAATGCTCTTCAGAATGACCTCTTCAGAGAACCCTGGTGCTCCTTCTGTTCCAGAGTGCCTTAGAGTCCTCTATATATGCAAATGGCCTGTGCCAGTTCTTAAAAATGTTTCCAAAAAGTTACTGAACATATTAGAAAACAAAGCACTAATTTTTTTTTATATGATTGCCCTGGGGATGTTCAAGACTTGTTAGACATTCACAGTCCATATTCCCAAAACATCCTTGTGTAGCTTAAACATTTTCATTGTTATTTTTGAGCTGCTTATGTCTCGACTTGGGAAAATTCTGATCTGAATGTAGTAGAGTCTTTTTCCTCCCCTTTTCTTTTACTAGAACGTTCTCCAAGATTTTTGATTTGCTCAAATTGCTGATGATATTAAATAAAGATAAACCAAATTTCTCAGCTTAGGCAAGAAAAGCCAAAACCTGCCACAGTCCTGGGACAAGATATTTTGTCTCCATTTAGCACAGACACATTTGTTGATGGAAATTACTGCCTATAACAGGCACTCACTTTTCCTTTGTTTTGCTAATGATTCCTTTTTCTCTCACTTTGGTTTCTTCTGGAAATATTTTTTTTTTTTCAAAAACCCCTAGGCTATACATAGCCAAAGAATCAGGAAAAAGCACTTATATTGATAAATTACTAAGCAAACCACAGCATTCAACTAGATTTTCCTATATGAAACATTGGACAAAAATACAGTTATAATTTTCCAAGGTAAGTGCGGTGGGATATTTTCTCTGACCAGTTCAGATGCATCTGCCCCATTCTCACCAACATCCTTTACACCCTGATAGACAGTTCAGAGAGTCAGCAAGTGCAAGGAAAATATTTCTCCCTTCAGATGACATCGTCCTAATGTTATTACGCTTGCAACACCAAGTAGTACAGTTTCTGCATCTTAGTCCAGCTTTAGACTATGGATGTTTTCTTCCTTTTATTTTGTTTTATTCGAGTTACCATTGCCTCAGAAGAAAGGAAAATCAATTCCAAGATTCATGACAGTGCTACACATACCCAGGCATTAAAATAAACATCCTTCCTGTACTGTGGTAGTTTGCTTGTTACCTGTCAATGTTCTAGTTCAATGCTGCTGCATCTTATTTTCAACAGCATGCTCTTAGGCAAATTTTCCCTATTATCTTTCTGGAGAAGTCAATCTATTTTCATCTTCTCCTGTCACAGAAAACAAATGGGCAAATTTTCAAAGAAACTTATTCAGTCTAGTTTTTTTTCTTTACTTTTTTTATATAAAATTTTTGTTTGTAAAACCATGTCTTTGATTTCTTAATTGAACTCACAAGTGGCCACACGTGCTTTCCCGCAGACAGACAATGTGGGTCTGTCATTACTTCTGTCAGATATGTGGAGTATTTGCAAATGCAGAGGAAGTTTTCTTTCTTTTTTTTTTCCCCCAGTATGATTTCCCTCAAGTCTTGGTGAAACCGTCTTGATCAATGCTTGTCAAACTTGAATGTACATACCGATCACCTGGGATCTTGTCACAAGGTATGTTCTGATTCTGGAGGTCTCTGGAGAGTCTGGGGCCCGGACATTCCTGTTTCTAACCAGCTCCCAGGGGATGCTGGGGGTGTTGATTTGCAGGCCACACATTATGTAGCAAAGCCCTAGCACATTTCTCCCTTGTAGGTGAAGAAGCTGAACCTTCGAGTCCTGAGTGGACGTACCAAATGTCTTTTTACAGTATATTTCTCAATCAACCTGGAGCTTCAATATCCCAAAGAAAGAAAGGATGTTCATCTTTCTGTACAGGTTACGTGAAGCGGTGGATGGATGCCAATTTGCCTGGGCTTGGAAACAGTTACGTTTTCCGTTCTCTGTATAAGTGGTTTAAGATTCTTCCCTCATCATGAATGTTCTCCTGCTTATTCATCAATAAAATTGACAGAGAAGAAAATTGAAATATAATATTTTTGAAACTCAAAGCTATCATTTTCCTTTAATGTGAGAGACAGAGGCTTCAGAAAAATAAGGAAATTTATCTTCAAATAATCACATACTACTTGATAGCAAAGGCGGGGATATTTTAACACCAAGAATTCATTGTTATGTTTTAAAATAAGCTGTATTTTTTTAAAATATGAGCTTTCCAAAAGTAAAATAAATACAATAAAACAGGTGGAATCAGACATTGATGGTGCAGCAATTAATTTTCTACAATGATTCATTTTGTTGGCAGGAAGAAACCAGTAATTTAAATGCATGAATGTTATTTGCAGTGTCACTTAAAGGAAACTCTGTAATTTTAAAAATAAAAAAGTTCTAAACTGAAGAGAATCTACTATTGACACCTTCTCTTATCTCTAATATTTTCTATTGTGGTTAGGCAAATGTCCCCTTTTTCCATGTTATTCAACGTGTATCCCCTTCAGAATATGGTTGGTCAACGGGGACAGTTTTCTCAGCTGAAGTTGGAATTCCCAACTACGTGAGGACTCTGAAGCCAGGGAATCTTGGCAGTTGACGCATATCCATTCACCAGTCACTGACACACAGTCTTAGATCGAAAAATGAAAATTAATAAGAGACTGAAATTTCCAAGGTGAATTATTTGCTTGTCATAGTGAATAAAACTTTCAGGTACTTGAGACAGGTGAGATCGTGAGCAATGATGGAGGGAAAAGAGGAATTTGGGTGAGTGGGAACCAAGATACATGGATAAATGCTCTGAGGTGCAGTGCAAAGTTGAGTTGGGAGCCTTCCAGCGATGCTTAAGCAGGCTGTCCAGGTAGGAACAGGAAACCAGAGAAAAGAGAAATTTTAAAATAGAGCCCATTCAGCCTCCAACAGAATATGTTGAACCACCCTTATTTAGCAATTACAAGTGAATGGCTTTCTTAAGGCGGAGTGGGAGTCCTAAGTTGAGGGTCGAAGACATCAGAAAATGTAACCAAATTGTATTAAAAAATGTGTGTATTCTTTGGATAAATACCCAGAAGTGGCATAGCTTGATCATATGGTAGTTCTACTCTTAATTTATTGAAGAATCTCCATACTGTTTTCCATAGTGGCTGCACCGGTTTACACCCCTACCAGCAGTGTAGGAGGGTTCCCTTTTCTTCACATCTCACCAACACTTGTTTCTTGTCGTTTTAATAATAGCCGTTCTGATGGGCATGAGCTGATATCTCATTGTGGTTTTGTTTTGCATTTCCCTAATATTAGTGATGTTGACATCTTTTCATGTGCTTATTGGCCATCTGTATGTCTTCTTTGGAAAAATGTCTCTTTTTTAACAACCCCATTTTTTAATTGGGTTGTTTTTTGTTGTTGAGTTTTATGAGTTCCTTATATGTCTTTGATATTAACCCCTTATCAGATGTATGATTTGCAAGTATCTTCTCCCAGTCAGTTTAGCATTTAAGAAACTTTATTTTAAAATATTTTCCATGGGGCCTGGCCCCTTGGCCTAGTGGTTAAGTTTGGCATGCTTCACTTTGGTGGCCCAGGTTCACAGGTTCGGATCCTAGGCGTGGACATACACTACTCATCAGCTGTGCTGTGGCAGCGACCCACATACAAAATAGAGGAAGATTGGCATAGTTGTTAGCTCAGGGTGAAGCTTCCTCAGCAAAAAAAAAAAAAAAAAAAGTCTATGGAAGTGTAAATTTTAGAAACATGGAGAATATAAGACACTTTACATGTTGTCCCTGTAAATTTGCTACAGTCAACAAGCAGGGCTTTTATTTACATGGTATTAACATAGAAAAATTAAAACAGAAAGTAAAATATAGTTATGGGTAGATGTAATCTTTTCTGTCTAATTATAGTTAATTAGCCTGATATAGTTGAAAATTTAACAGCAAGGAAGTACAGCTCTTTCTCATTTTTAATAGCTCTTTTTCTGGACAATTTGCTCTCTGATTTGTGTTTCTTTTTGCCTGGCTCAACCCAGTGTAGTCCGTATATTAATTTATTTGTTCAACAAATATTTCTTGAAAGCCAACTACAAACTTAACATTGTTTTAAACTCTAGTGGGTAGGAAAGTAACATTCCAATAAGTAAAATATACTGCTTCACCTCTGAAGCAGCTTATAGTTTATTTATGGAGAACACCATATGTTAAATAGCAATATGTGGTAGAAAGTGTATGATTGTCATATTGGCTACAGAAAGAAAGCATAATGGGATTTCACAGCAGTGCTGGAACTCTGTGGAGTGGTTCCATGAATTAGTGAGGAGTTTTGCTAGTGTTTGGAGAAAGAATAGCATTTGATCACCACGTGCAAGGTGTGTTCTTTCTCTCTCTGAGCTTGCTGATTATGTTCCTCTCATAAATTATCAAATTTTTATATTTCTGTCTCTGAGTCTGTGAAAGGGGCATGAAGGGCATCCTTCTTCCTGAGGTTATGAGTGATGATTAGGGAGTTGATCGCATAAAAGATCCTCAGTGGAAATGGCACCCAGAAGGTTGCCATTCAGGATGGACTGGAATTAACTACATGAGGCTTTTGTATTTCAATTTTCTCATCCAGAAAGTGAAGATATTATTTATAGTTGGATATATATATATATAAATATATATATATATATACACATTCACATACACACATATATACACACATACATACACACATATCTAGTTTAACTCCATAATAAAATTCGTATTACTAGAGTGTCATTTCAGTTATGCTCAATGGATCCTTTGTTTTTTTTTGTTCATTCACTCATTGGTTCAATCAACAACTAACTTTTGAGGACCTACACTACTGGGGTACTGGGGATATAGATGACTAAGCCAGGCATATCTCAACTTTCATGGACCTTAGCTTTTAATTAGAAAAGAGTTGATAAGAATAACTGCTGTGGAAAAAGAAAAACAAAGTACTAGGTTAGAGAGTTGGGGATGGGGATAGAGTTGGGAGACTGATTTAGATAGCTTTTAAAAGAGATGTCACTGAAGTTGTGCAGTCCTAAAATAGAGGATGGTTCCTATATTTTCAAAGGGAGATCTCTGAACTAGGGGGGCACAGAGCCTTAAGCTTTAAAGTACCTAAAATTTTTCTGATGAGCTGGTTAAAATAGCAGATTCATGAGCATATTCCTGGGTAAACTTCAAATCTCTGGGAATGAGGCCTACAACTCTGCATTTAAAAAAAGCAGATCAATAATTCTTATGCAAGTGGTTCATGGACCATTGTTTGAGAAAACACTTGCTTGAAATAGATTTTGTTATTGCTAGTGATTTTTTGTTATAGCATTCTACAAACCAGTGACCCTCTGAATAACTGAGGCAGGATATAGCAGAGCTGATTAGTGCCTTTGCATAAATAATTTTTAAGTTTCCAATTTGCATAATGCATGAAATATAAAACTCCTTCAAATACCATTTTCATTTGCTTTTTACTTTGGTGTTTTTCTTTACCTGTCTTTGAGTGCTCTGAGTGCCAGAATCTTAAATTTTTAGGTGATATGCATTCAGTCCTGATATCTACCAATGGCTATATGTCAAGGATTTGAGAAATATACAAAACAAAAGAATCATTCGAGCATGACTGAACCCACAGTCACATGATACGATTTTTATCAAAAGCAGGTACATATACATTGAAAAATTTGAATAAAACCCATTAAAAATTGCACCTAGTGATGCTGTATTCCATTAAAGAACTGTTGCATACTCTACTCTTGGCTAAAAGACTAGTGATCTTACTAATTTATAAAATCTTTTTTCATTTCACCCCTCCCCTTTTCCCCTAGTATTCCAGTATGATTTCCTCCGTAGAATCTATGATTTTCTAAAAGGAGTTATTTCCTCTCAGGGTGAGTGTGCATCTGTGTCTAGGTGGATGGGAGTCTTTTCTTGGGGTCCGTTGTGAGCTGTCACTAATTCAAGGTCCCAGTAATTGAGACACGAAGAAGTGAATGTCTTTTTACTTGAAAGGTTCCTGTCTTCCTCCCAATATCAGAGGTTCTTTCTCTTTCCAAACCAATGTGTCTGGGTGGGGTTGTTCCTTCATTCCTTCAAACTGCCTCTTTCTTTCTCATTCCTCAGTAGGCACCTAGACATTTACAGATTCCAAGGAAACCAAGATTGATTTTTTTGCAAAGTAATAGGGGAGCAGGAAATAGATGAATGTATTTACCAAAGACTTCATAAGTGTGAAACACAGAAAGAAGTAGAAGGAAAAATGTGATAAAGCATGAGGAAACTCAGCCTGATAGGGAACCAAGGTTCTTAGGAAAAGAGCACTTGCATTTTAACACCTGTGAATTTGTGCATCCATCTTTGTAGAGATAGAGGATTGAAAAAAAAGCCTTCTGTTAGAGAAATATGTTTATCCTTATGTGGTATGTAAATACTGAACAATAAACAAAGGGAAGTGAAAAATTATAAATAGCTTGACTTTTATATTAATTTAGAGTGGGGTAGAATATTATCAGAAAAGAGAAGAATAATAGCCTAAGAAAAACTGATAATAACAGACCAAGAAATTCCTAGGAAATTCCTTTTGTACACTAGTAAAACTATGTCAATATAAAATATATTTACTTTTTCTGAAAATGTTAATGTACATTATTATGTTAATTATCCTTAAGTTTGATTTGATTTTGAAATCAAAGCTTTCTGTAAGCTCAGATTACGGTTGGCCTATGGAGTGTTTACCTACTAATACAACCCAGTTGTTGGTGACATTATTTCATTGCAGTGATTTTATTGTGAACCACTGAAATCAAATTACATCAGGCCTGACAGAGCAGATGATCTTCAAAGCACTCAGGAGGAGATTATTCCCCCTTCTCATAATATCAGAACTTTTCCTCTTGAACTTAGACAGAAAGAAACAGACAAGGCTCCAGAAAGTCACATATTGAGATCTTTGTAGTACTTACATTGGCACAGCACAATGAAAAAACACAATGTCTGCTAGGCTACCCATATTTGATGGACAACAATATTTCTAAGGGATTAAGAAATACACAACTTTTATATTTAAAAATTGGCCTTGCATTATGCACTGAATTTGTGCTAGATTCTTTTTGCTGAACAAAATTCATGAGAAACAGTGATTCAAGGAACTGGATTTTTCTATTTTTTGAAAGCAACAGAGCAATGAATGGTTATACATGATTACTTTATCTCTATTCATCCCACCAAGACATTAAATACTTACTAGTCAGGTTAGAGTCATTAATTGGAAATATAAGCATATTCTTAGAAAAACTGAACTAGCTATCAATCCTAGTATTTTGCTGCACATTAATATACTTAGTGTTTGTATTAAATGCCTTTTCCAAAGGGATAAAATAATGTAATTACTAACATCTTCCAGGAAACACATGAAATAATATTGGATACAAAGGTAGAGTATTAGTTTAAGAGATTATTTGCCTGTATGGGATAGATATGGGTGATCTCTCTCTGTTCTCATAGATAACAATAGATTGGACTTATACTATTAACAATGACAAAAGTGAAAAGATGACTTTAGCCCATACTTGCTATGTTTGGTCAGATATAACACCAACTCATATATTCCAAATGTGAATCTCTGTTGGATGGACAAATACGGCCACAGGAACAAGTCTATTTTGATAATTTCTGTAAGACAATTCTTTATTTTAGAGGCAGTAGGAATTGAACATCTTTATCTGAATGGTTCCTTAGGACAATAGGGTTTTCCAATGCTCTGTGAATTTTCTGCATATTAGAACATCACACCAAATTCTGCTATAGAGCAGAGTATCTGATTTGTTGTTTAACCACTCTGGGATTCAGTTTTTTTCTCTACTTCAAATGAGGTTAAAACAGCGTGATCTCTAAAGTTCTTTACTGCCCAAAAAGTCTGTAAAATCTGTGACTATCAGCTGAAAGTGTTTGCTAAATATGTGTGTGTGTGTGTGTGTGTGTTTTCTGGTTAAATGGTGATTTTTAGAAATATTACCAAGGAGAATTTCTAAATCAATATTTTTAAAATTCATATATTTCCTAGGTAATTTCATTGAAAGATGCATGAAAGTAAACATTAAGAGAAACTATAGTCTTTCAAAGAAAGATATTTCCTGAATAGAAAGCATTTCCTATGGATACTTAGATAATTTTGTCATTTACTGTACGTTATGCTAAAAATCATTGTTTGCACCATCCTGACATTAAAAAGTCTGATTTTATATTTTGGTGATGTACATAGTGTTGTGGCTATTTGAGCTGCAAGTGTCCCTAACAAATCATCTGCTTTAGCAATAGTTCTGACAGGAATTAATATCCTGAGATTTCTAGTAGGTGACCAAGTCTCAGACAGGTTAAGGGACTGTCCATGGTCACTTAATAAATGAAGCTGAGGAAATGAGGGGTCTTGGCTGCCTGATGTGATGTTCATTCTGTTACCCAGACTGTCTGAGTGAATAATTTATTCCCACTGAGATTATGTAGTTTATATAAACGTTGAAAATAGAGACTGAGGGCCCAATAGTAACATTCTCAATACAAATATTGAAGTTACATGTATTGGATAGAAGCATAATTTGATTGGGCAGTAGCTGTGGTTGGAGAGGAGAGCCACTTATTACTGATTGAAGAAGAATGCAACTCAAATAAGAGCATTATCCTTTGCGGCTGAATATATAGTCTTAGCAGATGTAGTCCCTGTAAACACATTAACTCTTAAGAATACATATGCAGATATTACACCGACATAACCTAGTAAGGTACAAAGGGTTTTTAAAATTGAGATGGAATTGACATACACCAAACTGTATACGTTTAAGTTATACAACTTAATATGTTTTCACTTATGTATACATCTACAGAATCATCACCACAATAAGCAGAGTAAACATACTGATCACCACCAGAAGCTTCCTCATGCTCCTTTGTAATCCATTCCTCCTCCTTCCTCCCCAACTAGGAAAATGCTGATCTGCTTTCCGTCATTTAAAATTAGTTTGCACTTTCTAGAATACCATATAAATGGAATAATAGGATATATACTTTTGCCTTTTTAAAAAAGTCAGTATAATTTTTTGAGATTTATCTATGTTGTAGTGTGTATTGATAGTTCATCACTTTTCATTACTGAGTGATATTCCTCTGCATGGATGCACCACAGTTTGTTAATCCATTCACCTATTCCAGGACATTTGGATTGTTTCCAGTTCTGGGTGTTTACTAATAAAGCTTCTATGAACATTCATATGTAAGTCTTTGCACAGATGTGTTTTTATTTCTCTTGGATAAAGAAACACCTAGGAGAGAAATGATCGGTCATGAAATAGGTATATGTTTAACTTTTAAGAAAGTGCCAAACTATTTTCCAAAGCAGTTGTGTCATTTCCGTTCTCACGAGCCGTGTATGAGATTTTCATTTGCCCCACATACTTGACAGTACCTTTAATGTCAGTCATTCTAACATTATAGATATGCAGACATACATAACAGGTATGTAGTAAAACCTCATTATGGTTTTAATTTGCATTTCCCTAATGACTAATGATTTTGAGCATCTTTTCACATGCTTCTTTGCCATCAATGTATCTTCTTTGGTGAGGTATCTGTTCAAACTTTTTGGTCTTTTTAAAAAATTGGGTTTTCTTTTCTTAGGATTGAGTTCCTAAAGTTCTTTACATACTCTAGAAACAAGTCATTTTTTAGAGATATGGTTTGAAAATATTGTTTCCCTCTCTGTGGTTTGTCATTTCAGTCTCTTAAAAGTGTCTTTTGAAGAGCAGAAAAGTTTTTAATTTTGTTGTAGTACTATTTATTAATTATTTTCTTTTCTGGATTGTGCTTGTAGTGTCTAACCCAAGTTCATAAGGATTTTGTCTTATATTTTCTTTTTGAAGTTTTATTTTTTATTTAAGACCATAGTCAATTTTGAATTAACTTTTTTTTAATAGTGTGAAGTATGGATCAAGGTTCATTTTTTTGCATATGCATATCCAATTATCCCAGCACAAAAAAACCTGTCCTTTCTCCACTGAATTGCCTTCCTTTTTTTGTCAGAAATCAGTTGTCCATATATGTGCAGGTCTATTTCTAGACATCCGGGATCTGAACCGGTGAACCCCAGGCTGCTGAAGCAGAGTGTGCAAACAACCGCTACACCACTGGCCCGGCCCCCCAAACATCTATCTTGATGCCAATGCAGCACTACTTGTTTCCTTGATTGGTGTTGTAATAAATCTATAGTCAGTTAGGGAAGAACTGACTTTAATATTGAGTGTATTAATGAAATTAATATTGAGATAAACCTTATGAACAGGTATATCTCTCTTTTTACTTAGTTTTTAATTTCTCTCAGCAATGTTTTGTAGTTTTCAGTATATAGATCTTCAACATATTTTTTCCAATTTATTTCTATATATTTCATGTTTTTGGTGTATTTTAAGTGGCATTATTTTTTCTTTTAACTTCAATTTCAATTGTTCATTATTAGTATATATAGAATTGCAGGTAATTTTTGTGTATTGATCTTGTGCCTGGAAGCAGGTACAGGGGTAGGGTAGGAGTAGGGTAGGCACAAGAGAAGGTGTCTCTTCTCTTCTTATAAGGGCAGAAGTCATACTGGATTAAGGGCCTACCTTACTCCTGTATGATCTCGTCGTATCTTAACTAATTAAATGTGTAACAGCCTTATTTCCAAATAAGGTCATATTCTGAAGTTCCAGGAAGGACAGGAAATTTTAGGGAGCACTATTCAAGCCAATACAAGAATGTTACAATAGAATACTTCTATTTCTGCCCTATAGAACTTTGTGCTATTGTTTGCATATATTTACTTTTACATATTTATAATTCAGCCATATTTTATTGCTATTTTTGCTTAAAAAATTCTTTTTTTCCAAACATAATATTTTTAATTGGCACATAGTACATGCCTTAGTTTCCTTGGACTTCTGTAACAAAGTACCACCAACTGGGTTGCTTAAAATAATAGAAATTTATTCTCTCACAGTTCTGGAAGTCAGAAGTCTGTAATGAAGGTGTTGACAGTGTTGGTTTCTGCTGTAGCCTCTAAGGGAGAATCTGTTTCCTGCTTCTCTTCTACCTTCTAGTGGCTGCTGACATTCCTTGGCCTTCTTTGGCTTGAGGCAGTGTAATTCCCATCTCTGCCTCCATCTTCACACGGCCATCTCCCCTCTGTGTATGAGTGTCTCAAATCTTCCTCTCCTTTCCAATATAAGGGCACCAGTCATTGGATTTAAAGTCCACCCTAGATCCAGGACAATCTAATCTTGAGATCTTTAACTGACTTACACCTGCAAAGACCCTACTTCCAGATAAAGTTACATTCACAGGTATCAGGGGTTAGGACTTGAATATATATATGCGGAACCACTACCAACCCACAGCAACTTATATATAAAGTTCACCCTTTTAAAGTGTATAATTAAGTGGTTTTTTAGAATAGTCACAAAATTGAGCACATTTAACATCTAAATCAGAACTAAAAAGAAAGCCTGTATCCATCAGCAGTCATTCCTTATTCCCACAAACCCTAGCCCCTGTCAACCACTTTCTGTTGCTCTGGATTTGCCTATTCTGGATATTTCATGTAAATATAATCATGGAATATGTGGCTTTTTGTGTCTGTCTTCTTCACTTAGCAAAATATTTTCAAGATTCATTCATGTTGTAGCATGAATCAGTATGTTATTTCTTTTTATGGCTGAACCATAGTCCATTGTATGGATATACTAAATTTTGTTTAGGTATTCATCAGTTGATGGATATTTGGGTTCCCACTTTTTAGTTATTATAGGAATATTCGTCACAAGTTTTGTGTGGCTATATGCTTTCAGTTCTCCTGAGTATCAATGTCCTTTTAAAGAAATTTAAACAATAAGAAAAAAACCATATTTTTATCTTTTACATTTCAATAAAAACCTTATACATTTACCCATGTAGTTACTTACCATCTCCATTGTGTATAATTCCTTTGATTAGATCCATAATTCCCTCTTGTATCATTTTCCTTCTGCCAGAAGGACTTTCTTTGACATTTCTTGCAGTGTAAGTCTGCTCATGATCAATTCTTTCAGCTTTTGTTTGTCTGAATGTCTTTATTCTGCCTTCTTTTCTGAAAGATATTTTTGTCAGTTATATATTTCTAAGTTGAATGTTTTTTCTTTTGGTGCTTTAAAAATGTTGCTCCATTATCTTTTTGCTTGCATCATTTCTGACAAGAAATATGCTGTCATTCTTATCTTTGTTCCTCTGCATATATGTGTCTTATTTTTATGACTGCTTTTAGGATAGTCTCTCTATCATTGGTTTTGAACAATTTCAGTGTTATATGCCTTGCTGTAATTTTCTTCATATTTCATGTGCTAGAGGACCATTGAGCTTCTTGCATTTAGGTATTTATAATTTTTATCAAATTTGGAAAAATGTTAGTCTTTGTTTCTTTATATACATATTTTTCTGTATCCCTGCCTCCTTTGGCTATTCTGATTACACATATTTTATGAGGCTTAAAATTGTCCCCCAGGCCATTGGTGCCTTTTTCTTTATCATTCATTTTTCTCTCTGTGTTTCATTTTAGATAGTTTCTATGTCTTCAAGTTCATTAATACTTTCTTCTCTAATCTATTTTTAGTCATATACCATCCAGTATATTGTAGTTTTCATCTATTAACGTTCAATTTGGGTTTCTTCTATATCTTCCATGTCTATGCTTAACTGTTTGCAGTGATGGCTATTTTAATGTCCTTGTCTGCTAATTCTAACATCTCAGTCAGTTCTGAATGGTTTAAATTGATTAATTTTTCTCCCCATAATGAGTTGCATTACTGCTTCTTTGCATGGCTGTTAAATTTTGATTGGATGCCAGACTTTCTGCATTTTACCTGGTTTACTACTGAGTACTACTGTACTCCTATAAATTTTCTTGAGATTTGTTTTGGGATGTAGTTAAGTTACTTGGAAATAGTTTAATTCTTCTGGATCTTACTTTTAAGACTTGTTAGGCAAGACCAAAACAGTATTTACTGTAGGGATAATTATTCCTCACTACTGAGGCAAGAGCCAGCCCTGGTGTCTAGTAGTTAAGATCAACATTCTCATAGCTGTGGCCCAGGTTTGTCTCCCAGTCAGGGAAACACCACCCATCTGTCGGTTGTCATACTGTGGTGGCCCTGTGTTTCCGTGATGCTGAAAACTATGCCACCAGTATTTCAAATATCAGCAGGGTCACCCAGGGGGGACAGGTTTCAGTGGAGTTTTCAGACAAATATGAGCTAGAAAGAAGGACCTGGCCACCCACTTCTGAAAAGATTGGCCATAAAAACCCTAGGAATATCAAGGAAACATTGTCTGATATGGCACTGGAAAATGAGAGGAAGGAGCAAAAACAGCAGGCAGAGTTCTACTCCGCTGTACATAAGGTTGTTAGGGGTCAGATTTCACTCAGCGACACTAAGAACAAAAACTGAGGTGAGACGTTTCGAGTACTCTGTGATATCCCATAAATTACAAGATTTTCAGGGCTGGCCCGGGGGCATAGTGGTTAAGTATGTGCTCTCCGCTTTGGCTGTCCGGGGTTCACAGGTTTGGATCCTGGGCATGAACCTATGCACTGCCCATCAAGCCATGCTTTGGCAGGCAGCCCACAGACAAAATAGAATATAAAATAGAGGAAGATGGGCACAGATGTTAGCTCAGGGCCAATGTTCCTCACCAAAAAAAAAAAAAAAAAAAAATTATGAGATTTTCCATTTTGACTGATTGGAACAGGTACTATTCTTGGCCCTCTGTGAGCACTGAGCACTATTAACTCTAATCTTTACAGGTGGTTGTTTTCCTGGCCTTGGTTAGTTTCCTTACAAATGTTCATCAGTCCATACTCTGTTGAATATTCTAGTGGGATCCTCTGCAGATCTCTGTGGTTCTGTTTTGTATTGCTGTCTCCTCTCTGGTAGTCTGAGTGCCAAGTCTAGCCATCTCAGTTTCCCCATACTCAGCTTTGTCTCCTCTTCCTGGAAGCTCTCTTTAGTTAGTAAGTTGGTGCAAATGCAGGGCTCACTCATTTGTTTTCTGTCTTTCAGGGATCACTCTTCATTACCTGATGTGCAGTGCCTTGAAAATTGTTGTTTCACATATTTTATCTCTTTTTGTTTGTTTCAAGGGGAAGAGTAAATACAATCTTTGTTGCTATATTTTCACCAGAGACAGTAGTCCAAGGTTTGAGGGTTTGTCTCTCTCTCTCTCTCTTTTTTTTTTTTTTTGATGAGGAATATTGGCCCTGAGCTAACATTTGTTGCCAATCTTCCTCTTTTTTCGCTTGAGGAAGATAGTTGCTGAGTTAACATTTGCGCCAGTCTTCCTCTATTTTGTACATGGGACACCACCATGTCCTCTGTTTCTCCTCAATGTTAATGGCTTACAACCAAGTCATTATTTTTCACAAAAGCATCTCATAGGTTGTATAGCACTTGTTGAAGATAAACTGTACCATTTGTACACATATTGAAACATTTTTTGTTTTTTCTTAAAATATTTTTCTAAACTTCTGAAGGTTAACTTTTGTTTCCTTTCTCATCAAGAATATGTCAATAAAATATTTGAGCATTAAAGGTTGAAGAATTATCTATTTTTGTCCCATGTTGCTCATGGCATATTAAAAGTATTTAATCTCCTTCTCAACCATTTTTAGCTCTAGCAATTGCTATTAGCATAATTTCTTATTTCTAATAAGAAATATCTATTTATTTAAGTACCTTTTGCGGGTTTAAAAACCCATTATTTCAAAACTAAATGGGCTCTAAATTCTAAATCTTTGGCAGTAAGTAATGTATTAGGAAGATAATTAAATCTTTTGGATGACTTTGCCAAATAGTATAAAAGTAATAATAATAGTGATCTCTGCACCCCTGCACAAACAAGGCAATGCATGGATTTACATGTTCACTTTTTTATGTGAAAGTGGCTTAGAGACAAGATTTAGTTACCTTTTTCTCAGGCTCTGACATATTCTGGTGGATTCATAAGAAATTGGCTGTGAGGAAAAGGAGTGCCACATTTCTGAGAAAGATAAACAGAGGTGATGCCAAGTGATCATATGCCCTAAACTTTGCCTGATACAGTTTCTGCTCACTGTCTTGTGGGTGAGTTAACTTATAGAGACACAGGAGAAACTGAATAAAGACATATCAGGTAAGTTCCAAAACAGAGGTTCTGGAAGACGAGAAAACCTGAAATGTATGCTAAGTAGTGAATCAATATTATCCATGAGTAGAAAGGAAATTTTGAGTATGTCCCTTTACAAACACAAAGTTGGAGCTGCCTTTTAAGATATGTTCCCAAGCTATAAACTATGGTGACTTTTTTATTCCTTCAAAGTTGTTTGTGTGTGTGTTTGTTCACTTTAACCTGGTTCTGCCTGAGTGTGTCTGGCTGGAGCCTCACAGTGTGATCTACCTGTGTCTCTAGGTGGCCCTGGCTCCATCACTCACTCAGGGAGAACCCTGCCAGATTTCCTAATATCATGCAGACTGTTGCAAACCATTCTTCCAAATCTTTCAACTAACTTATTTATGTCATACTCAACATTCCATAAATAAAAGCGAACTAAATAGGAATTCAACTACATATATATATATATGTACATATATATATATATATATATATATGTACAGGAAAATCTATAAATGTGGACAAAACTACGTTTTTGGCTACAAGTAGTTATTGTTTTAAAGAGTCAGGAAGGTTATCCTTTATCATTCACGCTCACTGAATGTCTTCTTATACCTACGAAATATGTCTATCTTAATCTTGTATACACCAGGGTTTTAAATAAGACTGTGTGACAAAGACCAGTTTTCCTCAGAGGAATGCATGTTTTACTTTGTAAATCGTCTGCTCAATAAATCCATATGTAACATGTTTAAAATGAAACATTCTATTTGCATACTATAGAAGTACAGGTGATTAATCATGAAGTAAACTCAGCGTTAATTTTTAACCATGTAATCTTAAAATAGCCAAGCAGATGTTCATTTTGTTTTGTTTCTCTGAGTAAACAAATTTTATATTTATTATTTTTAAAGGTGCTGATAATCATATTTACCTTATGAAATCATATCAATGATTTTAAGGCTATTTTAGGTTTGGAAAATAACACAGGGTAATATGAGTACACAAAACCTTTTTAAGGAATAGCCTATATATCAGTGGTTTCTAGGTTTTTCATATATTATAAAGTAGCATGATTTTAATTAAAAATTGATTTAGACAACAGATAATCATGCTTAAAAAAATTTGCCCAGTAAAATAAAAGGAGCATATAGGCATTAAAAGGGAAAAATAGAGTATCTTTTACTCTCACTATAATTTCATAAGAAAAATAATATCTTAATACCAAACATACAGGACAAAGATAATTACAAATCACAGTCCTTTAATCCAATTTTTGTAAATCTCACAAAATAATGAAAATATCATTTTTTTCCTTGTTTTGCCAGAGATTGGTAAAAACTTATTTCTAGTCTGTGAAATAGCATCTGGGAATCAATGCAATGGGGAAAATCTTTGCATTTATTGGCAGAATACGCACAAAACTCTTCTCATTTTTGATAAAATAAGACTGTCTGCTAAACCAGTGATATATTCAGAATGCTTGGGTATTCTCAACCCAGTGAATTATAACATATTTATTCAATGTCAGGCTCATGCTAGGTGGCAGAAATAAAGAACAAGATATGGATTCTGCTCACAAAGAATGTTACAATTTAGTTAGGGGTTTGCAGATTTCCACCCATGAGTTCTTGGCACTACTATTTCTGTGCTTGCAGGCCTGGCATCACACTGAAGCACTGAAGCCTGCCCTGGCTGCAGGGCCGACAGGAAATTCCAAGTAGTAAATGTCCCAGACCTAATCTCCCCTTGCCAGGAGCATTTAGTAGATGAATACTCCAGCTCTTTTGCCCATTGGTGGAGTACCCTGAGGTATGTATTTCATGTTCTTTCCTGGGTCCCCCAAAGAATTCATTCCAGTTTTCTGAAGTGGTAACTTGCTTGAGAACACATCTTTTATCTTTTTGCTTCCTTTCCCTGTCTCAGCCCTGCTACCCAATACTGCTGTTTTCTGGAATCTCCCCTCTGAGAAACTCCTTGTACTTGACTCTTTCTCTCAGAATCTGGTTCTGGAGCAACTCAAATAAGACAGAGTTATTATAAATTATCTTGAAAATTTGAAACAAAACAGCAAAATCAATAAGACAACTCACTTAAATGGTGCTTAGTTTGATTAAAACTAAAATTGCAAAAACAAAAAAAGAAAAATGACAAAAGGAGACCTGGGTTTGTGCTTCAGCATTGTCATTTAATAGATGTGTGACTTTGGGCAGTCAATTTTTTTTTCTCTAATCTTTTTTTTCCCATGCCTTTAAATTTTTTTTTTTTTTTTTTTTTTTACTGTGTTAAGAACACAACATGAATTTACCCTCTTAACACATTTGTAAGTATACAATCCAGTTATACAGCAGCTCTCTAGAATTATTCCTCTTGCATAACTGGAACTATGTCTTTTGAAGAGCAACTCCCCATTTTTCCCTCCCCTCAGCCTCTGGTAACCACCATTTAACTCTCTGTTCCTATGAGTTTGAATATTTAGATATCTCATGTAAGTTTAATCATGCAGTATTTGTTCTTCCGTATCTGACTTGTTTCACTTAGGGTAATGTCCTACAGATTCATCCATGTTGTTGTATATAGCAGGCTTTCCTTCTTTTTTAAGACTGAATTCTATTCCATTGTACATATATACCACATCTTCTTTACCTATTTATCTGCTGATGGGCACTTAGGTTGTTTCCATACCTTGGCTATTGTGAATAATGCTGTGATGAACAGGAGAGTGCAGATATCTCGTTGAGATCCCGATTTCAGTTCCTCTGGATACGTCCCCAGAAGTGAGATTACTGGATCATATGGTATTTCTATTTTTAATTTGAGAAACCTTCATACTGTTTTCCATAGTGGCTGCATCATTTTACATTCCCACCAGCAGTGTATAAATGTTCCAATTTCTCCACATCATCACCAACACTTGTCATCGTTTTCTTCAATTGTACATAAGAATAATAGAATTTTTCTGTGATATGGTGATTTATAATAATAAATATATATATTTGGTTTTTGTCCCTGTTTCTGGCACAGAGCTCTAAAACCCTTGGAATTTCCTGTGATGAGAGCACTAAAGGTGTCTTTTGTTATGTTAGTGAGGTGACTAGGAAAGCACCTAATGGGGGAGCTGGTTTCCAGGAACACCAACCATGAACAGAGTGTTGGATCTTTCAGTCCCATCATCTGATTTCAGGGAAGGGAAGAGGGGTTGGAGGTTGAACCAATCACCAGTGGCCAATGACTCCTCCAATCCTGCCTATGTAAGGAAGGCTCCATGAAAACCCAAAGGGGGTTTGGAAGCTTCTGGGTTGGTGAACCAGAATACTTCCACTACGCCAGGCCCCAAACTCCAGGAGGACAGAAGCCCCTTTGTTTGGGATCTCTCTCTATGTATCTCTTCACGTGATGTTGATTCATATCCTTTGATATCCTTTGTAATAAACTGGTAATCTAGTGAGTAAATAGGGTTCCTGAGTCCTGTGAGCTACTCTAGCAAATTAATCAAGCCCAAGGAGGGAGTCCTTGGAATCTTCTATCTATGGACACACAGCCTGGACATTCATTTGGGGGCTGACGTGGAGGTGCAGTATGGTAGGACTGAGGCCTTAACCTGAGGAATCTGATGGTATTTCTATTTTTAATTTGAGAAACGCTGGGTAGATAGCATCAGAATTGAGTTGCATTTAGGACACTTAGCTGGTGTTGGAGAATTGCATGGTGATGTGGGGAAAACGCCCAGACTGGAATTAGTGACCAGAGTCTTAACTTTCTTAGGAATTGTTAGGCATAAATAAGACAATTTATATGAATGTATTTTTATAAACTAATTCACCAATATAAGCTATTAATATTATCCAAATCGTTTTAGACTTCTTCTTCTGTCACAAGGTCTTTTTGTGTTCTGAGATCCAATTTTCAACATTGGGGGTGGGTTCCCCACACCAACAAACAATTCTCAGACCAGTAGGGTGTCCAAAAAAATTCCACTCAATTTTGACATTATTTACCCAGAGGTAGCATTAGATTCCACAGGTTAAGGGTTCAGTCCTACAGGACCACCTCTTCCCCACCAAAGTTTAGAGGCCAGTTCTAAGCTCAGGCTATTATCTGTGCTTCTGACCAACCAGCTATAGATTGGAGGTTCCAACAACCTCCTTTTTGGACTTCAGACTCCAGTCACAAGTCCAGATTGCTACCTGTACTTCTGACCAACTGTCTATAAATCAGAGGCTCCCACAAACCCCTCCTTGGGTTAGATTAATTTGCTCACAGAGCTCAGAGAAATATTTTACTTACTAGATTTCCAGTTTATTATAAAAGGATATAACTCAGGAACAGCCAAATGGAAGAGACGCACAGGGCAAGGGAAGTGGCGTGGAGCTTCCATGCCCTCTCAGGACATGCCACTCTCCCAGCGCCTCCATCTGTTCACCAACCTGGAAACTCTCCAGACCCTCTTCTTTTAGGTTTGAGCTCAATCTTCAACCCCTTTCCTCTCTCTGGAAGTCTGGAGGTAGGACTGGAAGTTCCAACCCTCTAATCACATGGTTAGCTTCATGGAAACCAGCCCCCATAGTTAGATGCTTTCCCCAAATCACTTCATTAACATGACAAAAGACACCTCAATCACTTTCATTACTTAGAAAATTTCAAGCGTTTTAGGAGCTGTGAGCCAGAAACCAGGACCAAGACCAAATATATATATTTCTTATTGTACATCATAATATCAAGTAAGTATTTCACTCAAAAATACTATGAAATAAAGTATGTTAAAGAAATATCAAATGGTATAAAAGTGTATAAATTAAAATGATCTCACTCTCCACTTTCCCTTTCCCTTGTGCCCAGAGGCAACAGCTAAGGATTGCTGAATCTGGTCTTTCTAGAGATTGTCATTAGTTGGCAATATACCTCCACCTAGTTTGATCAACTGTGATCATATCTATTGATTCCTCACCTTGAAGTATAAGAAATTTGGTATCTTTATATTATATCTTCTCTTCATTACATTTTTAAACAATTATATTTTTATTTTTGGGTTTTTTTGTAGTTGTTTACTTGACCTTTCTTAAATCTCTGTTTCTTGACTTATAAAATTTAGACAGTCTTTATTGACTCTTGTTCTGAAACATAAAGAAATTAGCACATTTACCTTTTTCCCCACCTCTTCAGCCTCCCATTCTGATTTTTGTGACATTGTTATTTTTACACGGTCAAAGTTGAAGACTTGCATTCTGTTCTGTAACTCTAATTAATTATTCTGTCCTTTGTTAATGGGTAGTTTCTAAAAAAAAAAAAAAAATCCCCAATACATCATCTGCAGTGTTATGATCATATAAATATTATTTACTCTAGTAGAACAATTAGACACATATAAGAAAATGAATTATTGTGCTGTTAATTCTTTTTCTTCAAAGTAATATTCTAAGCACTGTTCTAACAGAATCTATTGATCAGAAAAATAATTCCAGAGAAATGAAACTTTCTACATTTCTTCAGTGCCATACTGCCACTGATTCTTGTGTCTCATGTTATACCCATTCTTAGATTTCTTGCTCTTTATTCTGGAACATCTCTGAATAATTTATTGTTATAGGGAATTTTAGGATTATTTTGTATGCCTGAAAATGCCCTCATATATGCTTCATAGTTCCCCAGGTATAGACAAAATTGATTAGTGACAAAATTGATTTTATTTAACATTTTGAATGTTGTTAATGGATATCCAATAAGGGTGAGTTAATTATTTTTTTAAAAAGCAGCTGTTTTCTACTTTGAATTATGAAATTTTACCAGAATATTTCCTGGTATAATTTTATTTTGGTTTTGTTCTCCGCCCCCCCTCCCCAATTTATTCTGCCTGGTACTAAGTGGGTTTAATTAATCTGAAACTTGTCTTTTTTTGGCTCTAAATATTTTTCTTAAATGATTCAATTATCATTCATTGAATATTTCCCTTTATAGATTAAAGTTTTGCTGCATGCTGGAGTTGGAGACAGATGAGGTAAAAAGAATCTAGGAAAACATCCCTGGAGATTGATATCAAGTAGGGATTTACGATACACTTACCAAATATTCAAAACTAGATAGAAAAGAATTATTTTGGGGGGCAAGGAGGTGGAAGAGAAGGAGAAAATAATTCTCTTTTAACAACTTTTTAATGCATGTCCTCTTTTAAGTTTTATACTTTTGTGAATAGAATATTATCTCTAATTTCAAGGCCATTAAACTAAAATTTATGAAAATCTCCTTCTGCTCCCTAAATTAGCATTGTTTCCTTTAGTGTCATGAATTGTGTTTGTTCATCTTGGGCTTTCACTAACTTTATATGGATTTACTTCAAATGTCTAGTGATCTTTTTTTTGCCCCTTGTACTTTTGATTATGATGAACTAGTTTGACAAGTATGTCTGAGATTTTCCTGTGGATCGTGATGATTTGTTTCTCTATTGGGCTTTCCATAGAACATGAAGGTGACTGTGGGCATGGTGTGAGTGAATGGAGTGTATCAAGAGGTAGATTTTCTGACGGGTACATGGTTGAAGAGCATGTTGGTCGCTGGTGTTCTTTCTCAACTGTCAAAATAGCTAGAATTCATTGGTCTTGTTTACTCCTAGACAGAACATCTGTTCCCGCTTTATCATTTTTTAACTGCTAGCGTTTCAGATATAAAAGGAACTTCAGTTCAACCTCCTTATTTTACATGTCAGGAAACTGAGTCCTAGAGAGATGAATGAGTTACATAAGCTCCGAGAATAAATGATGCAAAGGTAAATCTAAAAATAAAGAATTCCTGATTGTAAACCCAAATATTTCCAATAATCTCAAGACTTCGATCCCATTTGGAACGTGTATGTTCTCATTTATACCTAACCTTCTAGGATAGCTTGACAGTAGCAGAATTACTGCTCTGATGGCATTAGGTATTATTCAAAGCTGTTTAAGGAGTAAAACCCTCTGTACAATATAGGGAGATGTTAAGATATATTTGACTAGGGACCTAAGAGGCTGCATGTCAGTCTTGTTTTGAGAAGTCCCAGAGGGAAATGTATAGACAAAGTGTAAGTTACCATCCAAAACCAAAATATTTACTTAGGGCAGTAACCTTCTGAAAGGCATTGTAGGTTGGTATGCTTAAAGCCTGAAAAAACTTGGGAGAGAGAACTCAGAGAAGCAACAACATCTGATGTAAACTCTGAATAGACGGAAGAAGGATTTTATACTCATTTGTTAAATGCATTTTCAACCTTATGCCAAGTCATGCCATCTTCAGGCAGCCTGATGTAATCTTCACCTTGAAGAACTTAAAAAAGAACAATTTAATGAACTTTCCACTGCTCATCTTGTCTTCTTATCCACAGGTGAGACTAATTTCCTATTTGGCGTGCTGAAGTTAAAAAGAGTTTTGGGAATAAGAAAACTTCTCCTGTTTGCATTTGAAAATGAAACTAATTCAAGGTAGTTCTGCAAATTGTAAAATGATGCTCTTGGTAGACATTGTGAAGAATATCTCTAATACCACGAGAGAATAAAATCAACTCTCCAGAAAGTTTAATTTGGTTGTTAATTCAATTCCTTAGCTATGTTTAAAATAAAAAATAATTAAATTAAAATTAACTTCTAGCATGTCTTTATAGTTCCATATGGTTAAACCGTAGTTGCTGCTAATGAGATGTTTAGAGAAAGAGTTGGAGACTTTTGCTGGGCCGCCATGGGTCCAGAAACTGCTCCCAAATTTGCAGATTCAGAAAATCTATTTTATTTAAGTATCTTAGGTGGTATCAATTTCTGAATCTACATAAAAATATCCTGAAAGAAACAAATTTATAAATGACAGTGTTGAATTACTAGATTGTAATGGGAGAAATATCTTACAAGATTACCAATATTTGACATTTCCTACAGAAAGCTCCCTTCTATTAGGGCAGCATACTCAGTACCCCATGAGCCCAAGAGTTTAGTACAGAAAAAGAACAAATCGAGATTTTTTTCAAAAGGATGTTTCTATCAAACTGCAGTAGTTGAAAAAAGTCAGTCTTCATGCTAGAGATATTTATGATTAATAATGAATATTGGTTCTTTAGAGTCAACTCTCTTTTTCACATGGAGAAAATAACATGTAGGAGCTTCTTAAATGTTTACTAAGTGCACTGAAGTTATGGAGGGAAATGAAAAACTCCAAATCTTTTCTTTCATTTTTTTGGTCTCTAACTTCTTTGACTGTGATTACCCAATTGTTTCAGAATGTTAGGATACGCTTGAGCAGAATAAAACTCTATCTCCTCCACTTACATTCTAATCATCATTTTTTTTGGTGGTGTTGTTTTTGTTTTGTTTTGTTTTTTTGAGACTACAGAGCCAGGCTGATCCCAGAAGCAGCATGTTGAGTTTGGAGTCAGAGTGCTTGGATTCAAATCCCCCTTGTATTTCTTGCTAATTGCCTATGCCTCATTTTTTTTTTTTCCTCATCTGCAAAATAGAGAAGATAAAGGGGTTTACGATGAAATGGGATAACATATGTAAAAACAATTAGCATTACTCCTGGTCCATAATGTGCATTCAGTAAAATATTGATTGAATCTAAGTTCATGCTGATCATCTTTGCAGGATGTGGGAGACATCCTGTTTTATCTTTAATATATTTATGCAACCTTCTCCCCTTCATAAATTCACTATCTCAAATGCAACACACTTTCATACCTTCTTAATTCCTTAGATGGTGTTACCTATGTAGATGTCTAAGCTCAACCAATTCTGTATTGAATATTATTTACTTCAATTTACAGGAGTATGTTTTCTGCCTCTCTCCCTAAATTATAGGCATGTCTTCTTTTGGAGCTTAGAGTAGTGGGCTAGACATGGTATATCCTGGTTAAGATCCAATTCTGCTCATGTCTTCCCAAGACCCTATTCAGTAACTTCACATTAGTAGCTTGAAATTGGCCATGTTGGGAATGTTCACATCATGGAAATTAGCAAATGCTGCAAATCAGGATTCCAGGCTGACGGAAGTTCTACCATCTTGTACCTGCACCATGGTACCTCAGTCATGGAAGAGAAAGAGCAACTGGGAGGTTGTGCATTACTCGTCCATGCATTGGCTTCCACTCATAGCTGTTGTCCAGAATTAATTAAATGGCTGAACTTAAGTGCAAGAGAGTAAGGGAATGATGAGGAGCAGTATACGTGTTTTGTGAACATTATAGTTTATGCCATGGACAGTGGTTAAATTTTAAATTAAATAGCCCTTAATTCCTAGTTATAGATTCTGTTACTTTTGAGAAAATCATTTTGCTAATAACCAGTAATTATTATGATGATGCCATAAAATTACTTGAGACCTAATTCGTAGTTACCACTTGGTTGAAGATGGCTGGTCATATACTCTGAAGTGATGAGATAGGTCCACTGGGATGATGTTTTCCAAAGGACCTGGGAGCCTTCTGAGAAATAACTTATTTTAAGGGAAGAGGGGATAAGTCTACAAATTTGGCCAAATAAATAAATCTTTGATTCTAATGGAGGAGATTCTGAGGGAAGAACAGGGGTTTTGTTGCTCATATATGACTGTCATCTCAGCCCTGCCTAAACTCATATTTATGACTTACAGGAAGAAGGGAGAGGTATAATTAGAAACCAATAAAAGCTTTTTTGTATCAACACCCTGTAAAATATTGGGCACAAGCTACTGTGCTTTGGTTTCTGCTAAGGTAGTATAGTGCAGATCAGAAGAGAGTTCTACACACTTTGCCACATAACTCTGCAGTAGATCTTAACTTTTGATAAAAGTAATAAATCCTACATCCAGAATAATATACATGCAGATATAATTAGACACACCTTCAACATACGAATGCTGACAGTTCATGTTGTCCCATGTAATATACTCCTGCTAGTGTTCTAATGGAGCCAGTAGAGCCAACACAGGGGCACTGGTGCCTGGCAGAGGTGATAGTCTTAGTGGGAGTAACTGCATGCAGGAGAAGTAGTACTTGCCTGGAGAGTGGTACATAGAGGGTGAGAGTAGTATCCAGTGGAATTAACCATTAGCTGGTAGGAAATAGCACTATTGTGACCACTGATAGAGTGATACCTTCTTAGAACTGCAAAGCCATTTGAAGTCTCTATTACAGGCATTGCTTTAAGTAGTGAGATCATAGAAGAAAAGCAGACTCTATATTGTTGTGAGCTCTCAATTGTTTCACAAAGAATGAACAGGAGACTCTATAAAGATCTGTAGTACCAATTTTATAGAAGTAAATGAGTTAATATATGTAGAAGGCTTATATAAATGCCTGGCACATAGTAAATGGTATATAAATGTTAGTTACTATATTGTTATTATTACTAATGTTATTATGATTGTTTATTTCTAGTAACATCATCATCTTATAGCTATACACTTTAGAATTAAGTTTATCATTCTGGTTCTAAGTAAAATAATGGCAAAATGAATAGGCTTTGGTATTTAGGGCACTGTGGATGGGTTTGAATGACCACTAGTAGTAAGAAAATTAGTGTAGAGAAGTCATTTTTCTGCATGGAAGTGTAAAGTAGAAAATAAGGATATAAATTTTACATCTCAGTTATTTACATCTAACTTTACACATTATCTATATGAGAGCAAGCTTTCTATAAAAATTGTAAGCTATAATTAAGTTGCTCATTTGAAGAGAATTTGTAAAATATAGACATTATGCTTCCCTACTTGGATGAGGTGGGAGACAGCACAAGGTACACGCCATTAGGCGCTGGGCCTGGAACAGCACAGAGGAGTTCATTTCAATCATCCTAAGTGATACTATTAAATACAGTGCACACATCTCTCCACAAGTGGTACTAGTACATGTTTAATGTCAAGGGAATTGCACTTGAGTAAGGTATTGCTGCTTCCTTGGAATACATTTCTAATTTTAAGTCATTAATGGTGTCACATAATGCAATTGCATGTTAATGCCCTTTGCATTGTCAGAGGTGGTGTGACCCTAAAAACAAAGGAAAATATGATCAAGATCTTTTTTGTGTGTGATAATAAGCATGTTATTTCATCTCTGACAGATAAAACTGGCTGCTGGCTGTATGTTCTTATCCTCTCCAGAATGCCATGGTTTGTAAACTTAAAAAAAAGAATCTGGCAAAGGGAATCAATAGAAAACGGGAAATAAGAATCAGAAATTTAAACTCAAAAGAGATAAAAAATTAGGAAAGACTTGAAAATATAATATAAATAAAAAGGTAAACAGCAAAATAATAGAAATCAAGCATGTTATTACTGGCATTGAAAGTTAATTTGCCAGATTTATTCACATTATATATCTGTAAATTCAGAGTAAAGATTAAATGGGTAATGGAGAGGGGTGATTCTCTTGTCTTTTCTTCCCTATATTGTTCCTAGGAATAATAGGAACCTTCTCATATATATTAACCTAGGAACAAAAATAATGCAAAATGATTTTTATTTCATATTTTAATTTGATGATAAATAAAAATGCTCACGTGTTGACTTTTATTGAGTAAATTTACAACATTTTATTTTGAGGTGTTATTTAATTGTACATCTGAATTCTTAATTCTAGAACGGGTTATCTAGTTGGAATTATTTTACTTGGAGAGGAGGAGACAGGAGAGAGAAGATCTTTCATGTGTGACCTAAGCTATTGTTTTTTTTTTTTTTTCTTTTGAAAATGACTTAGTCTTTTGTACATCCATATGAATTATAGCTGGTTGCTTGTAAAAGAGTCTGTGGGGGGAGTCTCCCAGTGTCTGCTGAGTTCAGCTACTCTGGGTAATTGGAGAGAGCTGTGGCTCTCTCCTTCTGACCCCTTGGAATCAGTGAACCAGCATAAATACCAATTTGTTGCTTCTGGTGGGAAAGGAAGGAATGACCCTGAGATCTTTCCTTACACATGCAGGGAACAGACGGGCATGCAGGAGGCTGGGGTGACTGACCTTGCTGGCTCCCGGTTAATTTTCTTTCATAGGGCTGCAAGCAGAGCACTCAGGCTTTTCTCCTGAGAAACACTGGCCCAATTCAGACTGGCATCAATCTATCTAGGGAAGCCCTGGTGACTTCCAGTGGGGAAAATATATAGGGGAAGTTGAGAAGTAGTTGAGTTATCTTCGGTGGCTATAGTGTTTCCATTTCAAATGCCTTCACTTGCTAATTTGCAGATCTTCTCTTTAAGAATCCAGAACTGCTTGTTTCCTCCCTTGTTCTCTTCCTTCCACCCTCTAACCATCCAACAAATGTGGCTGGTTCTATAGTAGAATGTGTAAACCGGCTACTCGAATGGAGAGAAGGAAGGGGGTGACTCTATCTAGAAGTTCAGCTTTTCCGAGAAGATAGTGGTTGGATAGAAATTTACTGATTAAACTCCTCTGAGGGTTGTGTAGGTAGGGAGCTACAGGTCAAGAGAGCAGCGTGTGCAAAAGCATGGAGACACATAGTTTGTTGTGGTTGGATCACGGATAACGTGCATACAAATGCTAAAAGATAAGACTCAATCTGACCTCCTCTCCCTATGACAGGGGGTAGGACAGTCCTAACAGTGGAGCAATTATAGCAATGTATAGATGTATAGAAATTCCAAGAGTAAGTACTGAGTTGTTTGTAAGACAGTGCCACAGATTAAAAACAGTAATAATAAAATCTCATGTTAGATTCAGATGTACATGGGGCCAGAAGTGAGGAATTCTAACCAGAAGTCCTAAACCTGGACAACATGCATGGAGACGAGAGAAAAGGAGAAGGAGTAAAAGGAAGCATCTAGGACTTCAGAGACTCTTTCCATCCAGTCGAATCCTCTTTCCCACCTCAGAACTGTCCACTGCTGTATCTACTGCCTGGGATGTTCTTTCCCTTACTCTTCTCTGTTGACTCTTACTCATGACTCTGTTCACTTCCAAGGAGACACTTTCCCTAAAATCCTTGTCACAATCAGGCTCCTGTGTTAGGAGGCTGAAGGCCTGAACCGTGAAAGTGGAATAAAGAACCGACAGGTTTTTAGGTTAGTTTAGGGGATAGAATGGACAGGATTGATGGCTAATTTCATGTGAGGAATGAAAGGCAGAGCTAGCTAAATAATTTGTGGAGCTCAGTGAAAAAAGAAAATGCAGAGCACATTGTTTATAAATTATTAAGAATTTCAAACAGTGACATCAAAGCATTTGACCAAGTGTGGGACTCTTCTATGAATGGGGCTCTGTGCAACTGCACAGGTCACGTAAACATGAAGTCGGCCCTGATAAAGGGAGAGGGAGGAGATGAGGATTATTTTCAGCCTGAATAGTTAGATGCTGGTAGGTGCCCACAGTGGAGAAAATTGATCTGGAGAGAGGAGCAGATTGAAGTGTCGAAAGTCACTCACTTGTGGCACACTGATCAGACCAGTGGGCAGTTGAATATCTGCTTGTGAAAAATCTGCTTTCATTTCTTCATTGCCCACCTGCTCCCTCTCAGGTCCCAAACCCACAATTCCTAGTATCTTTTATATTTCCGGATTGGACAAAGTTTCAACCAAAGGAATAACTGAGTCAGCTTAAAAGTGAGGGAGAGATGGCTTTGTCTCCACTGAGATTACAGGATATGTTGTTCTAAACATCAGGAAGGGAAGAACCAAGCTGACCATTTCAGTGCACTGCAGACAGTAACTGATTTCCCAGCTGTATCCTGGAGACTGGAAAGAGATAATAATCTTCCAAAGGTGCCTTATTTATTGACCATCCCATCTTAGGGATTTCAATTTATTTTTACTTCATAATCCTTATTGTTGACTCCCTTTTAGTAAGCCATTTACTTCCATAATAGTCTTAATGACATTTACTCTGAAATTACATGAAAGTCAATTATGAATCCTACGATATAAAACCATCCTGGGCAACCCAGCTTCCTGATTTCTGACATGGGCTTTTGTGGAAAACAGGTTTAGCTATTGTGTTAAGTCTATTGAAGGACGACACGGGTGATGGCGCCTCTGGTGCTTTCCCATGACTCATAGACAGAGTTGCCTAGTAACTAACCCAAAATAACATTGCCGAGGCACATCAAACCTGAGAGGCATGGGCTGCTGTGAATCAGGACAAAGGTGCCCCGGTCAGCGGCTAACTTTTCTTCTCATTCATGGTTTCAATTTGGAAATTTTGTGGCCTTTGGTCAGTGATCCATAGAGCGAATAAGAACTTCTGGGTATATAATATCAAATCTAGTGGCTTTTTCTTTTTTCATTACTGACTGTAGTGTAGGCTTCTTTGAAAGTTTGACTCAATCATGAGAGATGTGGGGGTCAGCTCAAACTAGAGTAATAAACCAGTTCAGACCTCAGAGGAGACCATGAGTTTATCATATTTTTCCAGGGTTTGAAATCTGTTTGGGTTGCTTTTTAATTTCTTCTTAAATTACAGAAGTAAAACATGCTCATGCTTCACAATTAAATTAAATGTAAAAGTCCCATTGTTATATGTCCTTTCAAAAATCTGTGTATATTTTGCAATATAATTGATTTTTTTTTCTTTTCTTTTTTTTTTTTGTGAGGAAGACCAGCCCTGAGCTAACATCCGTTGCTAATCTTCCTCTTTTTGCTGAGGAAGACTGGCCCTGGGCTAACATCTGTGCCCATCTTCCTCCACTTTATATGGGACGCCGCCATGGCGTGGCTGACAAGCAGTGTGTCGGCAGGCGCCCGGGATCCGAACCCGCGAACCCCGGGCTGCCAAGCACGAACTAAACCGCTGCGCCACCGGGCGGCCCCGCAATACAATTGATTTTAATTATATTAGTCACTTTTAGCATACATGATTAAATAAAGCCTCCAGTTTTAAATAAAGAACAAATAAATAAAAACACCCCCAAACCAAATACATGTATGTACTTGTGCAGGTATATGTGTTTATGTGTGTTTACATATACATTTGCAGTATTGAATTCAGTGGAGGGGTAAAATAAGGTGAGGGTGGAGAAAAGTTCATTGAATTTGCAAGTTAGGGCATCACTGGTGATCTTTGAACAGCTTTAGTGAGTTTTGTCTGAACAGGCTAGAGAAGGGTCAAGAGCTAGAAGCTATATATTGCTAAGAAAATACAGATTTTATTGTGATGGTTATTCTTCAAAGAGGTTGAAAAGTGAAAAAAACATATCTTCTTGTCCTTACTTAAAAATTTGAGAATATCATGTGAGCTCTGATCTTAGTACTTAAAAAAAAATTGGCATACTCAATCTGCTTTCCAAATATCCCTTACTGCAATTTTATTGCACTTATTCTCATTAGTAACTGTCTTTCCATGTAGACTCTAAGGAGTGTCTCTTTCTCCTGCAGCGCTAACAGTACAGAGCAACTAACTATGTGTTTCCTCTTTGTGGAGGAATGTGTGTATGTTGGGGGAGGGACTTTCTTAATTCACACTTTCATACAATCATTTGGAGACAATTCTCTGCATTCTTTGTTTGTACGTATGCTTGGCTTAAGATATGTGAATGGTAGTAAGTAATTCTACCTAAATCCTAATTGCATTTTATTCAATGGGGCATATAATAATTGTAAATAATAATTATCAACATATCATATTTATTTGTACATTTTCAGACAATTCTCAGCACATGAAATAAATTCCAAATTAACTTTAAAATTCTGATTGATTTCTGTAATTTAAATATAACATCAGCTGTGACAGAGAATCTCCTATAGAGAGCAATAGTGGGGCTATGTGAGATTAATGAGATTGACCAAAGGACAAGAATGTTTCAATTTCTCAAGTGCTCTTTGAAAGCCCAAGTTCTCATTCTACATTTATAGCAATCTTGGGAAAAGAGGAAATCTGAAAATTGACCTTATTAACAATCTACTTCCTGAGGTCAACACAGCTGGACATGAATGAATTGTTTCCTCAAATTTCAGTCTTATTTTCTCAATGTTTGTGTTGGAAATCATGTTCAAGCTATATAGGGCTTCAGGATGATTATCGTTAGCATTTTTCCCCATTTTAAATTTAGAATTTAGCTCTCATTAAGGTCACGCTAGAAACAACTTCAAATCACAATAACTGCTGAAATAAAGAAGCTCTGGTTAGAGGTAGCGGCCATGGGATGCTCTATCCAGATGCTCCTTTGGGACCTAGGGGCTCATTCTTCCAGCTGTTGTTGGTGTTGGCAGCAGTTGACTCAAAGGCTGAATCCTTTTCTAGGAATTTTGCCCTCATTGGAATGAAGCTGGTTCACTCAGGTCATGCCTCTTCCCAGGGGCAACCCATATTTAATGACTGGAGCATGTGGGGGCACAAAAACTTGGTTCTTCTCCTCCATTATGGAAAACTTTGAAGGCAATCCCAGCTCAAAACTTGCTGCAAGATTAGCCAGGGTTCTATTGCAACACTTCACAGTTCAGCCTCTCCCTCTGCCCAATTCATCCTTCACAGGTATTGTTTCCTTATTCCTGGTACCTCTTGCATGAAAATCTTAGAGTCCTAAAATATGTTTCATATAACCTATAAAAGAGGGGTAATATTCATATACACTGATTCACTTTTTTTTACAGTGTTCATTTCCTAGAAAGATAAACCAATTAAGAGTGATATTTCCTCTCAAGCAATGAACCTGTCGGTACAGGCAGAGCCCAGAAGATAATGTACAACAGATAAGACACCTGCACTTTAGGCAGAGAGTGCCCCAGTATTTCTAAATGATTTTAAACAGGGAGTAACAGAATGTGATTTTAGAAAAATCATTCTGGCCAGCAAGGGGAGAAAGCATTAAGGAGATACAGAGTTACCTGTTCAGAGGCTGATTTTGTTTAGGTGAGAAATGATAGGGGTTGAAAGACAGTTGATGCAGTGGGGTTTAAAAGGAGAAATATAAAAAATCCATACAGGAGCAAGAACCACTGGACCTAGTTGGTGATTAGATGTCACATATGAAGGAGAGAGAGGAATCAGAGAGAACATGGAGATTGTCAGATCTGTTGGCTGTCTGGGACAATGGTTATGTCCTTCACTGGACTGGGATAACTGGGGAGGAAGTAGGCTATAGAGAAACAACTAGTCAGTTTTAGACCAGCTGAATTTTAACAAAAAGTGCTTAGAGAGAATGGAGTGATGTTGCATGAGAGACGAGAGACTACTTTGACTAGTATATTAGAAACATGTAGGTTTTTTGCTTGTTTTTCTTTTGTAAAATGTGAGTAAAATTACTTAGACTTGATATAATAAAATACTTCTTCCATCATTCTCTTCCTTTGTCCCCATTCTCTGTGGTCTCTGAACTTGTTCTCTTCAAAGAAGACAATTCAGGTAGGAACTTTATTTGAGCACATGTGTCAATTTTCCACAGCAAAAAGATTCTGGTCTAAGATGGGTCCCCAGAAAAGCATTGGGAAGACCTGATGATCTGGTTGCTGATAGTCAAATTCAATAGCATAACTAATTTCAGTTCCAAATAGGAACTGAAGCAGCAAGAAAGTCAGGGAGAAAGGACAAAAGGCATTTTGGGATAATGACTGCACAGCCTCAGAGAAAACATCATTCAGGCTTGGCTTAAATTCTGTTTAGTTTACCAAGAGAAGCACTGAACAAAATTTTCTCTCTCTCTGCCTCTCTGTCTGTCTGTCTCTCTCTCTATGTATATATTTCCTAACTTCCCCATCTATCTATTTGACAAATATGGACAATGCGTCATTCCTCCATCATTTTTTAACTTGGTATATAAATACTGAGAACGGATTATGCAGAAAACATTTAGGGACAAATATCACACTTTAAGGGCATATACAAGGAAAAAGGCTATAGAAGATGGATTATTACAAGCAGAGACTTGTGTATCTGCCCTATTAGTGCTCTTTTCAATTTCTGAACCTCAGAGGGACTTTCTTCCTCAATTCATAAAAGCAAGTCATATATGCCATGATAGTGAATTGAGTCAATTACTTTGATATTTCTAAAGGAATTGTCAGCATGTGAATGCATCCCTTCACTGGGGCAGAAGGCTGTGAAACCAGAAACTTCTTTTACCACTTTTCACACTAGAAGAATCATACCAATAATCAAATCAGCTTGTTTTGGTTGAGGTAACTAGTACATCACTATTAATTTATGCAAAAACAATAATAGCAGCGAAAAGAATCAACCTTGCCATATTAGAAACATTTCTTCTAAAATGGCCTAGACCAGATCATGCAGAAGGTACTTATTTTGATCACCTCTAGTTTAGATTTTCTCCCATTTGTGATATGTTGACTGTCTGTTTTCTCTTTCTCTTTTTCTTTTTTAAAAAACAAAAGGGCTCTGTGAATGTTGGAAAAATAGTGAAAATCATGGAGCAACAAGACAATTATGTTTTTTTCCTATGAGTTATATATTTTAAGTGTAATTATAAAAATATGTCTCGAATGACCTTGCTTACGGATTGATGCCATCCACTCACCTGTGGATTCCTTTTTTTTTTTTGGCACAAAGCCCACTTGCAGATGAATCCTGGAGTTGTATAACATGACATACTCCTACCTGTGCCTACTCCTCAACTGCCCTTCTGTTCCCAGAAATATTTATTTATTCAGAATTAGAAAGTACTGGGAATAACATCAAAAGAAGAGAACTCTGTTACTTGTAATTATTCATCATCTCAGCCTCTCTAGAATTCATTTTTCTACAGAAGCATTATAAATCCCTCTGGATCATATGTCAAAAAAGAAGAAAAATTTCTACCTATGGAGCACAGAAGTATGACTTTATTTTTAGATAAAGAAACATGAAGTAATTTCACTCAAATTCTTTCAGAAGCTTTATAGATGACTTCTTTCAATTTTGACCTACTACCAGGGCAAAACCCATATCCATTTCATTAAAAGTCATGAGGTTTATTTATTTATTTATTTTTGGTGTAAAGTAAAAGAAATGTCAAAGTGTAATCAAAAGTGACTTTTTCAAGAGTGGGTGCTGAGTGCCATCAAAGGAACTTTTATTAGATGAAGAATTATTTCATCTTCTTGAGTTCTGGACCCTGGTGTTGGACATGTAACCAAAGGCAATGAAGTCCCTTGTTGGACATATGAAGCTTAGAAGGGGATAAATACAGGGCTGCAAAACCTATTGCTTTTCTAATACATTCAGGATTTCACATCAGGTTGTAAAGTAGAGGACTGGTTCTTGAATTCAATACATGGACAGGACAATCAGAGGCTTAACTTCCTCCTAGGAGGCAGCAGAAACAGGTGGAGAGTTAGATCCAGATTGGAATGCCAGATCCCTGACTTAATAGCTGAGTAAGATTGTATATTTAAAAAAAATTTCTTTATGTTTCATTAATTTTATGTGAAGATGGGAATGATTCTACCTACCTCGCATGGTAGGTGGTATAGGGAAGTAACATAGGGAAAGCTCCTGCACATGGTAAGTTCTACATAAATATTCATTTCTCCTTGCATTTTTAAATGACATCTGTTGTTTGGAGAAATGTGCTGCTAAGTATGTACTTTTGTTTGTTCTTTTTTAACCCTCTTTTTGAGCCAATACAAAGGACTGTATTTTCAAATCTGACTCATATGAATCAAAAATATTGCCTATTATCAATCTTAAAGGCAATTGGAAGACTCAGACAAAGTAGGGAGATTTCTGGGACAGTGAGGGCAGCTTCCTAAGTCCTTCCTTCCTGCATAGGACATGTGCTTTCTGGCTGAGAGTAAATAATCTTATCCCCTCACACAGCAGGAATATTTTAGTTGTTTCCGTTTTATACCATGGCTTATGTGACACCGTCCATGGAGCCAAGTTTCATAAATCTATAGATTTCAAGTTTGTTAACTACAAGCAATCCTAAGCCATGGTCATCTTGTAAAGAACATTCCTTGGATGAAGATTCTCCTTTTGGTAAATATCATTATTCTATTTGACAAGAGGTCCAGAAAATTGTTGGCAAGGGCATTAGGTTGACATCCTGTCTTCTTCTCTTTCCCGTGGGAGTATCCCACAGGTAAAGGGAATGAATGGATCACAGCCGCTTAACTCCTTCCTCCCCGTGTCTTCTCTCTATTTAACAAAAGCTTCACATGGCAAGTGGCACATAAACATGCCAGCTTCCTCCTTTTCTTCTCACTGCATCTTTGTGTAAATTTCTAATAAGCCCATCCTTGTGAAATAATGGAAAAAGTATTAGATAAGCATTCAGCATTCCTTGTGCTTGTCCTGACCTTGTGCATCTTACAAAAAAGCTTTGAGGTTTTTTTGAGGATTACATAAAATAAAGATAGTGGAATCTAAATACTTCTGAGTCATTTCTTTACCTGTTAAATTAGGATTATGCTTGTTCTGTGTATTCAGAAGGATTTGGGGAGTTATATATAAGAAACATATGAAAAATAATAGGAAGTATAGAAGTATTATATATTGTGCACGTGTCGGCTCACACACTGTATGATTTTCAGAAATGTGTGCTAAATAAAAATTTACTTTTTCATTATGAAAAAAGTATTACACATTTTTTGTATATAAATCATGCTTGTAAAGTATTTAAGCTTTCATGAAAATATGTAAAAGAAACTACAAATATTTCTCAATTACATTCACAGGGATAACCAAAGTTAAATTCTAGTATATCTTTCTAGACTACTTTCTATACATATATGCAGACGTGCACCATCTCTCACTCTTTCTCTGTATAATTCTCTATATGCATATAAATATGATCAGATTCTCAATGCAAATTTGCAACTTGCTTTTCTCCTCCTAAACAGTACTTTATAGTCATCTTTTCATGTCAATGTAAATCAATCTATACTATAATTTTTAATTCTCAGGTAGTATAAATTTATATTCATATGTTAACTTAAGTAAATAAAATGTCTACACTAAATCTTTGGAGTTTATATCCATACTAATTTTATAACATAATGATAATTTGTATTACAAACTGCATTTTTAGTATAGCAGTGGTAGGAGACTTTGTCTACCATAACTTATCAATGGCGAAATTATCATGATGCTAGATCCATAATATATTTTACATAATCCATTTTATATACATGACAATAATAGCTCAATATTGATTGAGAACAGATCATACTGTGTGCCAGCCAGACAATATGCTAAGAGCTTTATACACATTATCAGATTAATCTTCACAATAATCCTATAAAATAGGTACTATTAATGTTTTCAATTTACAATGAGGAAAACTGAGACATAGAAGGGTTTAACATCTTACACAATGTCCAACAGCTAGCTAAAGATATGATTGAGTCCAAAGCCCAAACTTAAATACTATGTTAAATATAACAAAAATCAGGGTTCCTCTAAACTATATTGTGATGGAAAGTTAAATTTCAATTCCTCCCTTCACCAAAGTTCCCAAACACACTTGAATGGGCACTTAGAGCCTCTGGTTCCTCTTGAGACAGGAGACTTCAGCCCCACCCTTAATCATGTTTCTTCTTAAATTAACTGACCTTAGGATAGAGGAGGAGAGAGGGAGAGGAGCTCTTGCTAGTAAGCAAGGTGCATTTCCATTTTATTTCCAGTAGTGTTGATGCTGCTTGCAGCTCAACCAAAAACACTGTCAATATTTTCAGTCCACTCACAGCTCTACACGGGCAGTAAGGTCATTATTACTACTTCGGGGACCCTTTGAGTCAGCAGCCACAGCCACATGGCTTTCTGACTGGGGCTCTGGGGCATTGTCCCTTTGGCTGTCTTGGGCTTGATTTGCGCAGTGGTTACTTTTTAAAAGCAGTCCACCTTAAAATCCAGGCATGTTCTTTCCTTTTGTCATGAGAACATCTCTGAAGTTATTGCCTAGTTTTAACGTAAGGGCAAGGGAAGTTTTCCAGGGTGGTGGAACTGACAGCAAAAATTTATCTAGATTTCTCTGAGTTGATTTCCTCATTCTCTAGTGGGTCATCTTCATCTTCAGTTAAACTCAGTCTGGGGCAGTAAGAGCTTGAATACTATTCAATGCTTCATTTATCGTTTACCATAGGGGTTTGTCTCAGGGAAATGTGAAGGCCAAAGCTTCCTTAGAACAGCCAATATTTACTGCAAAAGTCTGGAGAACTTTTACTGTCTTCTTCAAGTGGACTGAAGGTTGTCATGATAGACTGCAGGAGGGGCCATCCTAAGATGGCCGAGCTGCTGCTTTCTTTCTTAACAGGCATTATGTGTTCCACTCCTGCATCCCTCAAGCAAACCAACCAAAGTTCTAGTGATTCACCTGGTTTCAGCCAATAATGGTCATAGATTTCCCTCCTTGCACTCTTGGTTTAGGTGTGTTTCTCTGTAACTGTTTTCTGAAGGGTGTCAGAAACTTCTGCCACGCCGGACAAATCTTAGTACTAGTTACAGTGGAGTGGTCAGAAGACTGACCGCCATATTGATGAGGAATTACTGCCAACTGGAGGAGAGTTAGAACAACTAGGCCAGCTGTCTTTGAACCCATTTACTTGTCCTTGACTTACAATCACCTCTCCAATTCTTCCTCATAAACAAGCAATAAATTGGAAGAACACTTATTGTCTGGGTGACCATATTATTTGGTCAACATATTCACTATCAATTCCCATGGGCTTGCCTCAAATCCCATTTACTGATTTGACAGGCGCTCATTTTTCTTCTTCTAGAAAACCATGCTTCCATCAGCATCTCATCCTTGTTGATATAACTGTCTAGAACTGGAGAGGGTCTGAGATTTTACCCTATTTGCAAGCTAACAAGTTAGCCTGCACATGGATGCTGGCAGAAGACATGAGACTCCCGTGTCAGACACAAAAGACTTTGTTTCCCCCAACAATAGCAATAATCAGAGTATTGGCATTTTCTTGTTCCAGTCCCCTGGTGATGGGAAGAGGGAGAGATGATACCTGCTCATGCAGTGGTTTGAGGTATAGGAGAGGAATTCTGAGCTCAGGGAACCAAAATCATTTATGGCAGCAAACCTGCCTGCCTTTTGCTTCAGCAGGAGACATTAGCTTTATTTTACTGCTTAGTAAGCATTCCTGACGTTTTCTCTAGAGAAAACACTGTTTCTGTCTCCCAAGGCTGTTCGCTATATAAACATCCTTGGAAAAATGGTCCAGAACAAAGGCAGCCACTGTCTCTGTTCACAAGATGTGTAGAAATGCAAGAGAACGATGGAAAATTTTCTCCCAACAGGGTTATGGTTAGCTGAGAAGTTTTCTCAGGTTGAGCCTTTGGATTATTTTGTTTACCTGAAGTGTTTCTTAAATTTTAAGGTGCATAGAAATCACATGAGGATCTTGTTAGAATGCAGATTCTCATTCAGTAGATGGAGTTTGGGCCCAAGGATTCTGCATTTTTAGCAAGCTTTCAGGTGATGTTTATGCTATTGGTTTGTGTACAGCACTTTAAATTATAAAGACTACAGTAAGCACGAAAGTTCTGGCATTGTAGCCTCATTAACCGTAGGCCACCATTGAGTCCAGGCTTCAGTTAGCCAACCTAGTAGACTTTTAATGCTCAAGTCAACACATTGAATCCTGAATCTTGGATGAGCTCACCCTTGTCAATTAAGTTGTACCAGTCAAGATATTTATTTCTTCTTGCTTCATCTACCACTCTTAGCATCCACTCCCAAATACACTCTATGTACTCCTGCCCATACTGATTCATGAATTATCTCAGTTCTTTCTTAATATAGGCTATCTCTTCTTGGGTCAAGATTTGTATTTCTATATCTGGGCTATTCAGGGACTTGATTCCTATTATGGATCTGGAGGCAATGAATCAACTGTCCCAATTACAAACATTGAAAGATTTTTACTTCAGAAAATGTTGGTTCCATCACAAAGACAGGGTAGTTGGTTATACCTCAGCTGGCAAGGTAGCTTCAAGATGATTTATAATTTCAAAGTTTTCAGCCTTGTCTATGACTGCCCACATATTTCTACCCATGTCTCAGCATCCCATTCATTCCCTACTAGTGCCTTTAGCTGGCTGGATTGAGCATTTAATTGGCACTAAAACTCTACTATAATTAGGTCTTGAGCTTGGTTCTTAGCCATGTCTGCTTCCTGGCCATAAGAGATTGAAAGCTCTTCAGAGATCCCAAAGAACCTTTCTAATTGTCCACTTGCATTTTCTGTTGAACAGTCACACCTCTGAATTTCTTCTTTACCTCTTGTACACTCTCCAGGACTGCAAAAGTTAGATTATGCCAACATCTTTTGTAAGCAATATTTGGTTGTTATTGCAGTTGCAACTCAGTGCCACAGCTATTTGATTTCTTCCTGCCTTCATTCTGCACTGCATCCTATGTGTTATGGATAGAACGTTTGTGTACTCTTCAAATTCATGTTTTGAAGCCCTAACCCCTAATGTGACCATATTTGGAGATAGGGCCTGTGAGAAGGTGATGAATGTTAAATGAGGTCATAAACCCTAATCCAATAGGGTTGATGCCCTTATAAGAAGAGGAAAACACCCTAGAGCTCTCTCTCTCTCTCCCCACATGCCCACACCAAGGAAAGGCCATGTGAGCACACAGTGAGAAGGTAGCTGTCTACAAGCCAGAAAGAAAGCTCTCACCAGCAACTGACAATGCTGTCACCTTGATCATAGACATCTAATCTTCAGAACTATGAGAAGATAAATTGCTGTTTAAACCATCCAGCATGTAGTATTTTGTTATGGCAGCCAAGCACACTAAGATATCAAGCCACTAGCAGTGGTAATTTGAATTATCGTAATACCACCACTTGCCATAGATTACCCACTACTCATTTCCTTCTGCCAAAGAGATTATTCCTGCACTCATCAAATATATAAGCAACTCAATCCCAGGATTTCATTTTGACGATATCGTTCCTGATGCCACTGCTGGGTCCAATTATTCTATCAGTCAGTACTGGAAAAGATATCAGATGTTAAACTCAAGTTGGGTAATCTGAGGAATATTTAATAAAAGGTCCATTTACTGTCATCCGAGCAGGGTATTTGGAAACCCACAAGAGATAGTACATGTCATCACTAGGTCTGAAGAGATAAGAGGGAATGGTTACTAGAAACAGGAAACTGAGTGGATAAGGCTGCCTGACAGGACCTGAGGCCTTGGGTCAAGGGACTGAGCCATCCCACACCATTCCTGTTGGGACCATCAAGGTAACTCACTCCTCTCCTTCCTTCAGATCCACTTATCACTTATTTTCAAGCTTTTTTTTTTTTTTTTTTTTTTTTTAAGAATAACTGGTGTTGCATTGATTATGCTGGAACTCTTCCATCATTTCAAAGAGAGACACATATTTCACGTAGGAAATTACCTTTTCTGTCCATAAGGTTTCTTCCAGTATAAGCATTTATGAACTTTCAGAGTACCTTACCCTTCACCTTGGATCTCAAACAACAAATCTCACGTGGATAAAGTAGTTGATGGGACTTTGTATTATCCCCTGGTTGGGGACACATTTTTACTGATTGAAGGGCAAAAGTGGATGCGAAAAGGCAGAAAAGATGAATAACTTCCATTGATTCCCCAGTTCTCCTTCCACATTTCTCCATCCTGCTCTCTACTCTGGGAGGTAGAGCCACATGGAGGGAAGGAAGAGCATGCTATTGGGGTTTTATACTCCAGCTTCCCTTCTGTTGGGGTGCTATCGCCCAGCTGCCCTCCTCCACAGAAGGTCAAAGCTACTGTGGACCAACACTTTGCACACAGATCTTTTTGCTTCTGGGATTTAGAAACTGCCCCCTTATATCCAGAGAAGATAATTTTGCCCTGATTTTTACCAGTCCTGCATTATTCCACTTTCCTTTGTGTTTTCTTATACCCTGGCCACACTTTGGTAAGTAGTTCCTTTATCAAATTATCTCCAATTACTCAGTTTGAAAGTGCCATCTGTTTCCTATTAGGACTCTGAAGATACATCCACTGTGCTATATTGCCTCCCTCCTCCTTTGGTTCTCTCAGCAAGCCTATGAAATAGGTTATTATAACATTTTAAAGGCAAGGATATCTAGGTTATAAGAGGTAGTACATTTCTTTCCAGCTTTTTATGGCTTGTTCTTTAAACAAGTTGAAGTTCCATAGTTGGCACAAATTGCAGCCTGCTTTTCTCTCTCTTATCATTTTCTCTTTGCTTGTGTCATGAAGTTTCTTCATAAATATAATTTTAAGGACTACATGACAGCCCATTTTGTGGGTTTGACATAATTTCCCAAACTGATTCTCTTGTGTTGAACATTTGGATCATTTTATGTTTTTCACTACTCTGAATAAAACTGTGATAAACTTATTTTTGAGAGTAGAACTATCTAATCTGATTTGCTCACTCAAACACATATATGTATATACATATATTCAATTTGAAATACTCAAAATAATTATATATAATAACTATATTTATCTATACACATATATATATGCATATAAATGTATGTATAGGTATACACATATAAATGTGTATATATATATATATACATATATATATATATACACACTCACAAAACATGTGTATATGTTTTGTTGTACAGAAAATTTCTTGATTTACATTTTTGGTTCAATTTTTTTTTCCTCTGTAAACTCTGCTAAAGATACAGGGAAAATAGTACGGTTTCCAGGAAATGAGTTCACTCCTAGAATAAGTTATTATTGCAGCTGACCTTTATTTATTTTGACCAGGTTAGAAACAGTGGTAATGATAATTCCTTATATTTGAACAGTACTGTAAAGATTATAAAGCAAATCTTATATGGCCAACCACACTTCCCTAGATGCTAGACTGGACACGTAGAGGAGAAACAAAAGCACAAAGTCTAAGATTTGCCACGAGGTCAATTTGGTCACCCAGATATTATCACTGAGTCTGGAAAATTCTGACAACTCCAGAGAGATCCTGGTGAATAATAGCTTTCTGGATTGTGTTCTCCGTGATTGAGAAGAAGTCAAATAGTCTAAGCTTGGAATCTGCACGCGCAGCCCCTGCTCTGCTATTTGCCAGCTGTGCAGAAGATTTGATTTCTCTCAACTTCTGATTTTTCATCAGTAAGTGGAGCTAAAAATATCTTCTTGACAGAGATGTTGTCAAAATGAAATGAGCATTCATATTTGAAAGTTATTTATAAAAATGTTGGTGAGTGTTAATGGGTTCGAGACCTACTTACTGGATATAGCAAGGGTCTCTATCATTGGACTATATTATTAGGATGTTTGTTCTTTTCCACTGGTCATTACATAATCTAGGTGAAAGGGAAAAACATGTCCCAGCTGCACTGCATAATTGGTCCTGAAGCAATTGTCACAGAGAACATTCCTTGTTCTTGTTTTTTATGGTCCTAGATGTTACTACTCAACCTCGACTCTGCTCTTAGCTGAGCTGCCTCTTGCTGAGTCTTGGAATTCCATAGTTACAGTCATTTGTTTGTACTAAAATTTGTCTTAATCACAAGAAAGGTATGATATGAGATCCTAAAGCACAGAATATTGGTCCTGGAAAGGATTAGAAGACATCCAATCCTGGAATCATATAATTCAAATTCCTAGGGAGGCATGAGTGAAGAATGATGAACATAGAGTCCCGTGACCCTCTTGTCTTTAATTTTCCCATGTGTGATAGATACTTGAGTATGAATAAATTGTTCTTTACTATAAGGAAAACAACAGTGGGAGGGTGTTCATAAATAGAAGTGGAACTTTAGCTTCTATAACTAGGAAAATTTAGTGAGTGTTGGTAACTTGGGCAAATTGGAGATGTGCGCCTTACATTGGGTCCCTGGAAACAGACTGTGAGGAAGAGAATGACATGTAGGCTTTCTGGGGTGTGCTCTTAGGAGATGCATTTGTAAGAAAGTGAGGAAGGCAAGATTGAGCAAAGATCTCATCTGATCCCATGGAGAGCTCCAGAGCTGAGATAGCCCTTCAGAGTTGTCCTCAATTGACGAAAAGGAGCCAGGCATCAGTCAATGGCCAAGGGTCCTTACTGGAAGGGATAAAGTCTTGAGTTAGAGAGTTTCTTGCACCTGGATGAGGGCAATTCTCAATGTAGGGTACAGCTATGAGCTGTCAGCAGTTGATATTCCCAGTAGAGATTGGGTTCAGGGTGAATAGGTGGGATGGTTATGTCAGCTCTGAAGAGGAATCTGAGCAGTGCATCATCATATTCCCTCTGTGGTGGTAATCAATTTCAGCTGATTGTTGTCATGTGGAAAAAGGAAACCAGTAATACCATATCTCCTAGTATTTCAAGAAAATCCTAAAATTCAGATTATTGAGTTAAATCTCCCTATTTTAAATCTTTGCTCAAATGTAAAATACTACATGTTAAAACACCCATGTGAGACACATCTGAGCTCAGGGCTCCCAGTTTGCTAATTCATATTTAGTTCAATCCCCCCACTTTACAGATGAGAACACTGAATCTTTGAGAAGAAAATAAAAAGAGCACAGTCTTAGAACTAAGCTGGTAACTTTGATTTCCTAGTTCCCAATGCAGAGATTCTTGCCCCTTTTTCTAATTCAAGACAATGGATATCAATGAAAATATGCTTTTTCTTAAACTATCTTACTGCTCATCAGGTCTCCATAGGAACATTATGGATAATATCTTGTTCATTAAAATTTATTTACAGACCATCCCAAGGGAAACACAGTACTAAACACTTCCTTGGGGAAGGCACTCCAAAAAACCTAGCAGCACATTGCTGGCCTTCTAATCCACAGACTACGACAGGTCTGTGAGTGTCTCTTGGGATCCATAAAAGATTACAATTAGTTGGGAAAGTTAGACTGTAAAGTACTCTCTATAAGGAGAGTTCAAATGGAATAGCTGCCGTTTTTTATGCTCCTCTACTTAATGCTAACTAGGTGCCATCAAAGTGAGAAAACATTTTTTATTGAATTCCTTATATAGAAACTTGTTCAGTGTCCTCATTTTCAGGAGAATGAAAGAGAAGTCAAAGTTTCAGGAAATTCACAGAAGACCTTAGATGACCAAGGCCAAGAGATTAGGTGAATCTTCCTTTCCTTCAGAATCCCCACTTCCACTTACTGTACGTAACAAAGCCCCAGGGGGAAAGTAATGCTTGTGAGATGATGAATAAAGACGGGAAAGACAGTTATGCTGAGTAATATTAAGGGTAGTATTTTATGCTCTGTGTTCATTTCTTTAATGTCTTTGCTTCCGCACTTGTTTCTTCCTCTAACCTACAAATATACTCGTGTGTCCTCTCTTCTAATAATAATAATAATTTTAAAAAATCCTAAAATTCATTTCTCACTTAAACTCTGATTTTTTACTCCAACTTGACATTGCTAAACTTCTTGAAATTATAGTATAACCCAGTGGTTCTCAAACTTTAAAGTACATTGGGATCACCAAGATATCTTGCTAAAATGTGCACCCTGATTATATATGTCTGGGATGAGCCTGAATTTTCACATTTCTAACAGGCTCCCAGGTGATCATGATGCAGCTGGTCCATGGTACAATTTGAGTAGGAAAAATTTGAATTGCATTTTGCAAGACTCTTACCACTTGCTGTGGACTGAATGTTTTTGTTCCCCCAAAATTCATTTGTTGAACCCCTAATTCCCAAGGTAATGGTATAGGGGCCCGGGGCCTTTGGGAGATAGGGTTAGATTAGATCAGGAGGGTCCTCATGATGTAATTATGCCCTATAAAAAGGGGAAGAGACATAAGATCTCTCTCTCCTCCATGTGAGAATACAGCAGGAAGGTGGCCATCTGCAAACCAGGAAGAGGGATCTCACCAGACACTGAATCTGTTGGCACCTTAATCTTGGACCTCTCAGCTTCAAGAACTGTGAGAAATGTGTTTATTTAAGCCACCTAATCTAAGGAATTTTGTTACAGCAGCCTGAACTGACTATAAGACTTTACTAAATTACTGTCTAATCTTTCTCATTTTCTGTTCAATCTTCAATTCCTTACGTCAAGCTTCCACTCCACTAGTCTACTGAACATACCAATGACATTTGCAAGACCAGTTTTTCATAATCCTAATCATAATTACTTGCTCATTCAGCTCATGGCAGTGATTAGCATCCTCTTGTGCTTAAAACTCTTTTCTCTCATGCCTTCTGTGCCTCGGCATCATTCTAGTTATACCTTTCCTTGCTTCTTTTTTGGAATCCTTCCAAGTGTCTCTCTTCCTTCTATGGATCCAATGAAAGCCGTCCCCAAGTTTTGTCAATCACCTTCTTTTCTTTGCAACCTGAACTTGTTTATTTTTTCACTTATCCCTAATTCTTTTCTATTCTGAATATCTGAAATTCTGTATCTCTAATAATGACCTCTACTTTACATATCACTCCTAATTTATTAACATTGTCCTGGAACTCTCACTTAGATATACTGATGATTCCTTAAACAGAACATATCCCCAAATAATCTCATCTTCAGATAGTCAATGAACGTAACCCTCAATTACCAGTCTCTAGACCTTTTGTCATAATTCATCTGGGCTTGGGATAAACTATACCCATTTTTTAAAAAACTTTTAATTTTTGAACAATTTTAGTTTTACAGAATTATTGCGAAGATAGTACAAGGAGTTCTTGAAAACCCCATACTCAGTTTCCACTATTAATTAACATCTTATATTAATATAGTATTTGTCACAATTAATGGACAAATATCAATACACTGTTATTAACCAACCTGTATACTTTAGTCAAATTTTCTCAGTTTTTCCCTGAAGTTCTTTTCCTATTTGAGGAGCCTATCCAGGGCATCACATTACATTTATTAATCATGCTGCCTTGGTCTCCTCTTGGTTGTGACAGTTTCTGAGATGTTCTTTGTTTTTGATATCTTGACAGGTTTTTTGTGTGTGTGTGCGTGAGGTAGACTTGCCCTGAGCTAACACCCTACCCATCTTCCTCTACTTTATATGGGACGCCGCCACAGCATAGCTTGACAAGCAGTGAATCTGTCTGTGCCCGGGATCCAAACCTGTGAACCCTGGGCCGCCGAAGTGGAGTGCGCGAATTTAACCGATACGCCACCCGGCTGGCCCCAATATCTTGACAGTTTTGATGATTATTAGTCAGGAATTTTGTAGAGTATATCTCAGTTGGGGGTTTTCTAATGTTTTCTCATAATTAGACCAGAATATATGTTTTTGAGAGGGAGACCATAGAGGTGAAGTGCCTTTCTCATTACATCATATCAAGGTTGCACACTGTCAATGTGGCTATTGATGTTAACCTTAATCACCTGGCTGGAGAAGCATTTTCTAGTTTCTCCGCTGGCAAGTTACTCTTTTTTCCCTTCTCTTTCCATACTACCCTTTTTAGAAGAAAGTCACTATGCACTTAGAATAAGGAGTCATGTTCTCCCTCTTTAAGGATAGAGTATCTGCACACTTTATTTGTAATTTTTCTGCATGGGAGATTTAAAGTGCTTTGGCTGTGAATGAGAAGAGAATAAGTTTCATCTATACCTGACTTACATTAGCTGCATATCAACATTTACAAATTATTATTTATCTCATTAAAGTTCTGTTATGACAAAACAAGTGAAAATTAAGGACTTCAATATCCTGCTGTGATTATGACATGGACTCCTAAAAGCAATATTATTTTTCACAACTGTGGAAGGAAATTAAGGTAGGGATAATCACGGAGTTTTTATGGGCACTGTGTTTTACTCTCTGATGGTACCAACTTTAAATACATATAAAGTTTCTTGTTTTTAAGCAGTAATACTTTGGGTATCTGGATCAAGGAAAGGACCTATTAAATAATATCTGCATAGCTTAAAAATTTTTTTACCTTCCAGCTACTGTTGAACATGTGGTCTTTGGAAGAATAAATATCATACAGATCATAGCCTAATATAGGGGTCATAGCTTATTGCGCCCATCACACTTCCTGCTTCAGAAGGGAGTGTCTAACAAGCCATGTGACTCTCTTACTTGGCTCTGACTTTTCCACAGATCACACCAAGATTTCCCACAGATCATTTCGGGGAAGATGCAGGAAACTATTTTGTGTTTAAAATATAGGCACAGCATTTATGAAAAATAGTTTTTGGAGTAGGTGTGTGTCAGTGTAGGGGGTGAAGGCAAAAACTTGGACTCAACTGTGTAAGTTTCTCCACAAGATGGCACAGCACAGGCCCTCATGAATCTTTTCTTTGAAATGTTCTATTTTTAAGGGAGAATAGCGATTTCATCACCATAACAAAATGCAGAATTTTAACATCTGTTTTACAACGTAGCTCATTTCTTTTTTGACAGTTCTAATACATTTCTGAACATAACATTTTTTTCTCTATTCTGATGCCACACTTGTGACTAAGATCACTAGACATAGGATTTCATGTTTTCCTTCCTTTCTTCCTACCTTCCTACCTTCCTTCCTTCCTTCATGAAAATAATAGAGTGAAGCTCCCCCCAAAAAGAATTTTACTCTCATGATGACCTGGGCATTGCTAACAGTCTTAAATAGGTTGCTATTCTTAGTCTCTCCAATATAATTGCCTTTCATAAAATATTCCAATGGCTCCTCACTTTCTTCTTCATAAATAGTTATTCAAGCTGGGGGTATAAAACACATATAAAAGAGTTCACAAAACAAAAATGTTGTTACAAGGCCAACATCCTTGTAACCACTATCAGTTCAAAAACTAAAAATCTATGTGCATGTCAGAAGTCTCCCTCATGTGACCTTGCAATCTCTACCCCCAATTCCCATACATAAAGGTAATTACTACTTCAACTTTAATAGCTATTATTTCTTTGATTGCATTCCTAAGCACTCTGATTTAGTTTTGCTGTTTGAAAATTCAATAAATAGAATAATATAAAATGTATTCTTCTGTGACTATTTTTTTCACTCGACATTTTGAGCTTCATCCATGTTTTTGCATGTTTCTATAGTTCATTTATTTTCATTGCTGCATAGCAGTCTTTTATCACTCTATCAGAATTTGTTTCTCCATTATACCCTGAATGTGTATTAGGGTTGTTTCTAGTTTGAGGCTAGTATACATAATACTGCTATGAACAATCTTCTCTATATATCTTTGTGTACATGTATTACGTTGAGTATATACCAATAGTAGAGTCAGGGTCATTGGGTTGCATATATACAACTTGAGTGGACAATCCCAAACTTTTCCAGAGTAATTACAGCAATTTATACTCTCAATCAGCAGTGTTTGCAAGTTCTTATTGCTGCATATTCTTGTCAATACTTTTACTTTGGGCCAAACTGGGTGTCATGTGGTGGCAATTCATAGTGCTTTTAGCTTTCCCATTGGCAACTTGAATAATTTCTTTTGTGATATGGCTATTCTAATCTCTTGCCCGGGGTATCTCTACCCATCTTGGCAGGACTTATACACCCTTTTCAGTTGGCTTAGCCCTATCACTAACAAAGAAGCTACACAGATTCTTGACCTGTCAGCTTCATGCTCTTGAAATACCAGAAGTCCCCAGGGAAAAATGAAGTTTTAACTTTCTGACTCAATTCCCTGGTACTCAGTTAATACTCATGCCTTTAATCCTATTTTGTTTTATTTTCTTGCTTTCTTTTTTGGACATCTTTTCTAATTAACCTTAGTGGAAATGTTGGTTTCAATTAGACAGTCAACCATTAGAAGTAACAGAAACTCTACATTTCTTAATTACTACAAGATAATTTAACAAATATTTTTGAGGTGCTTATTATGTGTTTGGTATGGTGCCAAGCACTAAAGATTAAGGTGCAGAATCCTTAACAGTATCACTATAAAGTTACTGAATAATACAGGTGAAATGCAAGAATGGTGTCAGCTAGGTATTAAGCATTATTTTTTGCAATGGAGGAGCCATAAAGGGTCAAGTACATTATAAGTAAAAAAAAAAAAAAAAAAAAAAAAAAATCACCTGTGATGCTAATGAAATGTAGTCCAGTGTTTTAGAAAAGATGAGTAGCGTCCCTGCAACAAGGGTTCTATCCAGATGATAAGGAAGTATGTATAGGGAAATACGAATTCAAGTTAAAGTTAGAAAAGTTGATGCCACAGCATTATGCAATTTTAAGAGCTGTCTGAAGTGGTAAATAAAATTTGTGGTAAAATGTTTATAGTTGGTACTGAAAGAAAGCCAATCCTCCCAGCAAAATAATTATAAAAGACGGTACAGATTGAGATTAGTTTACAGATTGAGATTATTCTGCAAATAGAAATAAGAATACTGATGCAGAGAAGAAGCCTCTAGACAGAGTATAATGAGGCCAGAAGAGAGTGGGACACACTGAAAAATGACCAACAAAAAGAAAAAAGAAAGAAAGGAAAACCTATCTTGGAGCAGAATAGAAATTTTCCTTAGCCATATTGAGTTATAAGTTTCCATAAATTTCTTATAGTTAATACCAGGATTGCACTGAATAGTACAAATCATTGTTTACAATTATGTGGTTAGCTTTAAGAATTTTCATTCCATAATATCAATCTCAATTAAAATTTCATTGTATGTAAAGATAAACAATTAAGTTAAAGAACAGATTAGGGTAGCATTGTGTATAGTTAACTAGACCAGGTAGAGATTCCTAACTAATACAATAAATATTCTGGTATATAGTGGTGGCAAACTTGGTAAAAATATCTTTCCAGTATGCTGTCTTAGACAGTCTCATTTCTGTCTTGAAATACCAAAAGGAATTTGGATTTAATCCACTGGGAAATAGGAAGCCAATAAAAAGGCTTTAAAAATAAGAGTGACATGGACATATTTTTCTTTTAGCAATAAAATGACTTTGGTAGTTTTGTGGTAGTTGACAAAAAAGAAGGCTGGAGACAATTTTAGGAGTGGGAAATGATGAAAGCACTAGAGTTGTAGGGGAGTGGATAGTTTTGCAAGATAAAAAATCTTAGCTATTCAGCCTGGTAATAAAGACTCTCTCTAACTCTGCTGTAACTCTCCTCACCTTTTACCATCACTCATTCATTCATTAATTCAACAAAGAACATTATTATATGCCAGATTCTGTACTAAGCACTGGACTATGATAGCAGAAAAAACAGGTAAAATTCCTTCCATCATACTGCTTGCATTCTGACCGAGAAGAGGGAGATAAGAAATTTAATAAATAATATAGACATTATGTCAAAGGTGATAAGTTTTATGAAGAAAATAAATGGAGGGAAAGAGATTAGGGAGTGCCGAGAGAGTGGAATATCAGATGTCTGGTAAAGAGGGTCTCATTGAGAGGAAGTGGAGATATCTTCAGGAGAATTTTGTGCAGGTACCTGAAGAAGATGTGGAGGTGAGATACATGGATTTCTGAGGGAGTAGTATTACAGGTCAAAAAAATAGCAAGTCCAAAGACCCTGGAAATGGGCCTGGCATGGGTGATGAGTGGCAGAGAGTTCACTTTGCCTGGAATAGATTAGTTGATTACATCATATAAATAATAGGGAAATCAGAAAATTCAGGGCCTATAGAACTTTATAAGAATTTTGGCTTTTATTCTGAGTTAAATATGAAAAATTTGGATTTTTTTTAATGAGAGGAATAACATGATCTGAGTTAAATTTTGAAAAAAATCATTCTGGATACTATGCAGGCTATAGAATGACAAAGGAAGGAGCAGGGGCACCAGGAGGGAACTATTTGAATAATGCGGGAGAAAGATGTTGTCTTAGACCAGGATGGCAGCAATGGAGAAATACAGTTTTTGAAATATGAATAATAAAGTTTGAATGAGGAGTTCAATAGCCTGAATGTGGAATGTGAAAGAAGGAGAAGAATCAAGAATAACCTCACTGTTTCAGCCTGAGCAACCAGAAGGATGTAGTTGACATTAATTGAGATAGGAAACACTGGGGGAGGAGAAAGTTTAGATTTAAAAAAAAAAAATCATGAGTCTTGTTCTAGACATTGAGATATCTATTAGACTTTCACGTAAAAGTGTCAAGACACTTGGATATTTGATTCTAGAATTTGGAGTAGTATTGAAAACTGTGAGATTGGAAGAAGTCACCAGGGAAGTAAGCATAGAGAGATAAGGTATATAAGGACCAAGCTCTGGGCATTCTGGCATCTAGAGGTCAAGGAGATGAGGATTAATCAGAAAAGACACTGAGAAAGATTAGACTTTGAGAGAAGAGAAAATAGGATGATAGAAATTGAGGATATGAAGGCATTACCTTTTTTCTTAATGACAAAGTATGGGATATGATCATGGAAGTGAGAAGCTAAGAAAAAAGTGAAGAACCCTTTTATTAGATGAGAAGAAATCAGTGAGCTGAGAATCCAGCATACTGGAAATATACTCTAATTAATATTAGAGTCATTATTAATTGTAAGAACTATGTCAAATAAAGCAACTGTTACATTGGAGCTAAAAATCTACATAGATGTGACCCAAAGTGTCTGTAGGGGATTGCAACAAGGAGAGGTTGTAGTAATATGATGTAAAGACATTAGATTGAATGCTTCTTTTTTAGTCATAGAAGAAGATCTCAGGTAGCAATGAGGAGCAAGGATAATTGTTATCCCTTTAAGCTCAATGATAAGACGGAGGAGGGGAGAAAACCGGCAAACAGCCGTGAGGGGTTCTAGGTAAGCAACATCTCCAGGGGAGAGCCAGTTTAGTTAGAGCAAGAATGTGAAGAGAACATCCAGAGAAACTGATAAGGAAAAAGGGGTTTGGCTGTGAATTCCAGAGAGTGCACTAGAAAAGTTCATGAGATGGGAAGTACCAGCAAATGGGGTTGGAAAAGAGAATATTCAGACCTTCGTTGGGGTAAGAGTCTGGGTAGTGAAAACTTCATTGGCTGACATAAACAGAGATAGAAACACTTCACCTTCTCCCATCTACTGAAATAATCTCCGCTTGAAATGCATTTTGCCATTTTGCACCTAGACAAATACTATGTGTATGTCTCACCTCCATGTAGTATTTTTTGGCTCTGACTTACATATCTATCACCCTTTTTCTTTCTTTGTAGAGCCCACACAAGTAACCCCACTCTTTTGGTTATGTCATTTGTTTATTTACTCATTCAAAATCCTTACTGAGTACTTACTATGTGTCAGGCACCATGTAGAGGAGTGGTGAGCAAAATGCCATAGTTCCTACAGCTGACATGAGTGAGTGTGCCTGTTTGTATATTCTCTCCATTTATATTGTACCTTCTCAAACAGCAAAGGTCATATTTTGCAATTTTGCTATATCCCATTTAGCCCCTATGTAGTGCAGTCCTATAAAACTACTAAGTGTTCTGTGATTACGTTATGAAAAGATTGAATTAATAGTTTTTGGATCTCTCTTGAAATGGATATGTAGCAAACATAATATGCATAGATAAAGAATATGACCATATGTTTAGATAGGAATATCTCTGATAATTTGCAAATCAGCCTTTCATCATGTCAGCATTCCCAAATTACTTTAGTGCTAATAAGGGAAAATATTTTATATACTATGCATTTTTATTAATTTTTAAAATGGTTATTGCCATCTTGAATAAAAGTCCTAAGGAAAATGATAATAACAGACACTGGAATGAATTAAAAAAAAAAAAACCTCTTGATTCAGGAAAAGATTTGAGTGGGAAAAAAAATTGAGGCAGAAAAAAAAAGGCACATGTTAAAATAAATATACTCTTAGGGAACAATAAAATGTAACTGAAAAGATTATTTGATTCAGTGCTTATACCAATGTTTACTAATTTCTTCTTAAATAATTAAATGATGAGCCTATTTTTCAGGGCAAGTCTGAACAGGGATATCTTGAAACATCTAAGCTCTTAAAGTTTTAATGTGACCACACAGTCTGATATTTCCTCAACTACAAAGATGAGGAAAAAGAAAATTGGGCAAAGCCACATTCCTAATAAATATAACATTAACCAAATGTCAGTTAACACTGTTGATCAATTCTCTTGAAATTATTTTTCTTTTAAACAGAAGTGGTGAGACAAATAATGAATGGAATGTTTTTAGACTTTGTGGACATCTTAACTTTTCCTTCAGGATTAACTCAAGCACAGACTCATATCAAAGAATGATGGCAGTAGAAGAGGAGCTTCTGTGAGCAATAGAAGAGGAGGGTAGAAGAAGACAAAGGGAGATGGTGAGTCACAGCTGGGTTGTAAATCCCATCCAGTTTTTAAGTATGTTTGTTATTTCCTTGATAGGATGCTAGAGAATATATTCTAGGGAACAGCTCAGGGAGCATCCCCCAAATTCTCAGAACTGAAATTTTGGGGTAAAATCACTTTTTGGAGCCATCAAAATCGACTAACTTATCATCTCCCTGACAACTACTATAAAGACAGACCACGAAAATGTGGACAGAAGATAAACAGGATCAGATGTCATGGATGAGGAAATTCAGTTCACGGGGCAATGAGTAGAGATGAGCTTGGCTGTCCTTTCTGGAACATATCGCATATGATCACTCTCCAGTGATCCACAAAAATGCAGTAACAACACAGCACCAGTATGAATAACTTGCATTTTTTCATGTGCTTGAAATGTGAAGTGCTTTGATATAAATTATCATATCTGAGATCCATATGTTTCCTGTGATATAGGCAGGAATATATTTTCAAAGAAGGAAACTGATACATCTAACTGTGGAAAGATTGTTCAAGGTCATTCCACTACTAAATGGCAAAAGCCCTTCATCTCCTGCCTTATCTGTTAACTGCCATTATGACCTAGGCCGGACTCAGGCTGCTGATCTGTTTTCAGACTTCATAAAACACAGAATCTATTCTATCATAATCATGCCCTCTCAAATTCAGTAAATTATTAAAATGCAAATCAATCTGAAACAAACATATATATGAATTATTGATTTGTAACATCTGATCCTGTTTCCTGAAGTTTTTAAAAAAATTAATATTACCTATGTATATTTTATACACTTGTTTAACAGCCACTAACTGCTGAATAGACATATCAGGAAGGCACAACTGAATATTATAACATGAATAATATATCCAGGAAAACATATTTTAGGTACAAAATAACAGGTCCCACACACTTATTTCCATAAGTAATATAAAATATTATACAATGAATAAAATTCTTACCTTTTTTTAAAGATGAAGTTCTCAATTATATCTGTGACTTGGCTCTCTTTAAATGTTACCCTATAGAACGTTGTATCATTGAAAATGAGGAAACACCTTGAAAAGCAAAAGTTTGTCCTATAAATGGCAGGTATTGCAATTATAATTAATATTCTCCTCAAGCTCACTTGATGTCCTTCAAAAAATGATGACACTGGCAGCCAATCTGAAACAGTGACTATGGGCTATTGATCTTAGTGTTTAGACTAGTACTTCTCCCCTAATTATTTAAACCCACAACAGGCAACTCAGTAGTGGACTGGCAGTGTCACATCAATACGAGTGACTTTGTGACCTATGGTGTGTGTGTGAAATAAGCAACTTAGGTAGTTATAAAAAGTTTACTGAAAACCTCCCAAAGCAACTGATATGTAAACCTTTAAAACGTTAGATGAGTTCAGGGAACCAAAGTTGGTATTTTTATGGAATGCTTAAAGCCAGACATAAATATTTTAGTGAACTGAGTTTCTCAGTCGTCTGAAGTTTATGACTTGGTTCAAACCCATTTATCTAGTCAGAAGCTAGTCCTAAACTATAGTTTAATATTTCTGTTATACAATTGCAGCAATGAAGTATTACTGATTCTCGGTTTGAAGAGTTCTGTATAGCTAAAATAGTTAAAGAATGTGAAAATTGTTGGAGGTGATTAATAAAACCAATATAAATCGATAAAACCAATATAAACAGGTGCATTTTACTGAAGAATAATCATTTTCTTTTCAGTAATTTCAGAATTATATGTTTTTAAGTATTTTTTCCCATGATCAAAATAAGGACCTTTGCTGAAACCTCATGAAACAAAGAAAGAAGGTAATAAATATTAATAGAACTGTTTACATGGTTCTGTAGCTGAATTTATGCTTCCAATAATACAGGTACACTCTCCAAATTGCTATCAAGGGGAAGAAATGGGCTTTATTAATGTCTACAATTTCAAAGTGCTGCTCCAGATTTTCCTCAGGAAATTATTGCTTAAAATCAGTGGAATGTGCAAGGCTGTTTTCCTTTAGTTTCTGCCTTGCATCTTATTTCTATTACTCTTTCATTTTGAAAATTTCAAGGTTAAGCAACTAGCTCCTTCATGGTATAAAAAAATAAAAATGAAATTACATTAAAAAGTAAAGTTTGGCTAAGATACTGGGTAATGTAAGGTATCAACGCAATTACCGTGCTATCATAACAATGAAGAACTCTGTAAAATGAAGTTATCTTCACGTCCTAGAAGAGAGTTGAATGTGCTTGTTACCAATTGGAATGAGCCTTCTTGAGGACAAGGACACTGCTGTGTGCCAGGGGCCCAAATGGTGTTTGCTAAAAAGTAGGTGCTTAGAAAAACTTTAAATGAATTAATGAATAATTATAATAAATAAACTAGAACCTAAGTTTACACCATGCAGAAGTATGACTATGATAATTTCTTCACATTTTCACCAAGATACTGTGGCAGCATGCCAAACTCAACATGTCTAAAATCAAACTTTTTATTTTCTTCCAGAACCGCTTTATTACTGTTAATTCCCTATTCTGAAGAATGCTATATATCTTCTGCCACTCTGGCTAAAATTTCAGGCATATATTACTCCATACCATCATCTTAGCCTCTTGAAAGGCTAGTGCCTTTCCTGTCTGTTCTATCTTTGCATTATTCTTCCATTTAGCCACGTAATCTTCAACCCCATTTGCCACTGTTCTGATGTGTATTTAGAATATTTTGTCCTAGTAAGTGTAAGAGTCTTTTCACTGATCTCCTTGTCTTCAATTTCTGTTCTTTTAAAATCACCCTGAGATTATAGGAGTTGTAAACTTTATCAGTTTGTGCTAGGGTATGCTGAATGTATAGGGACAAAGAAACAAAAAAAAAAGCATGCAAAATAAAGATAGAAGTTTTTATGTCTTGCACATATAAAGAGTCCAAAGTACAGAGTAGAACAACATGATTACAGAGAATTGGATTCCTTCTGTTTTTCTCCTCTACTATCCTTCATGAGCCCCTCAGGATCCAAGGTGGCTGCTTAAGCTATACCCAACATGATTATATTGAAGCCATCAGGAAGTGAGAAGAAGAGATGACTGTACCCCTTGGAAGGATATTTTCCATATATCACACATAATGTTTCTAATAGGCTTGTGGCCACAACTTACTCCACTGAAGGCTGGGAAATGTAGCATGCTCAGGAGAAAATGGCTGCTATGATAAGTTGCAATCTCTGCCAAACCAAATGGTTTAGAAAAATTATCATCTTTAACCCTCACAACACACCCTGTGAAGTTGATATTATATTTTTAGATGATGAAACAAACATCCTTGGAGAGGTTAAATAATTCTACAACTTCATTATCCTCAGCCCACATTTGGTGCTTTCTGCTACTCTACGGTTCCTCTACACTAGCAAGCTGCTCCTTTTCAGCAGGGACTGGCTCTTAAGCCTTTTAGATGCTCAACAGAAGCTTGATGAATGGATGAATCATTGGTCAAGTGTAAGGGGTGATAGTTTAATTGTATCTGAGAACCTCATAGTTCTAGCCTAGCATCAGGAAATAACTAGTTTTCAGAAAGAATATTTATCTCTTCACTCATACATCATTACCATGAAAGGAACACATTTAATATCCCAAATCTTTCAACTGCCAACTCAGAAACCAAAAGATTTGATACAGGAGGATGATAAAAGAAAGAGTTGGTAGTATAAAACTTATTTTCCATTAAAATTTCCAACAAAATGTTTATTTATCAAACCTCTTTTCTGTATATTTGATCAATTGCACATTTTGAGATTTTAAGAAAGGGAGAGATATTGCTGAAAGTTATTGGTGAAGAGGACCAAGGTATTCAAAATCGAAGAAGGATTAAGTAAGCAAGCATCACTGAACAAATCTCATGGTTCACACACATTGGTTATCTGGAGTAATCAGAAAACTAGTATTCCTGTTTGATGACTGATTATAGTATTATCGGAAACTTGGAAGAAAGGCTATTCAGTTATAGCAAAAGTCATACAAATAAACTGCATTTGGTTGAGTGTTTTTCAGTTTCCTGCACTGTCCACTCCCTGCCAAAGTATATATTAGCCTACACTTTTTGGTGTTAATATGTGGAAGTCACTAGTTCAATAAACTTTTTACCCAAAATTACTTATTTCTCAGTCTATGCTCTAGGTGCTGCTGAAGGCCACTTTGCTCATCCAAAAGAAAGCAGTTTTATTTTCTTCACTAATTAGCTGCTCACTTTCCTTGTCCAGAAGGAGTGATGCTTTATTGACTTACAGCCATATTTTTTCATATAAAAGGAGATAGATAATTGGTAACACTTAAGGACACAGGTAATTAAACAGCATGGTTGAATACCCAAGTTGCTTAATTTACTAGAAATCATTAATGTATAGCATTGCTTTAATTGGTTATATTTTAAAATTATAAAATTGTGGCATTTAGAGTAATTGTTTCTGGGTTTTTGTGATTATTCATTCTCCCGTGTATTTGATTTGTATCTAATTGGCAATAGAATAGTTTGTTCTTTGTAATCAGATAACCAACTTACATTTGTGTACTTAATTAATTTAATTCATTTTATTAATTTGTCAGCAAATACTTGTTGGTGAGGGAAGAGTTCTATCTTATTTTGCAACTACCTTTTGCAAGACACCACTTTAGATGGGTTTAGAAAATGAAGAAGACAAATTTCTTGTCCACAGCTGGAGTGTTGGGGAAAGAAATAGGAATAACTAAGTATGCACAACATGGTAAATAGAATAAAAAGGATTTTGATAAACTGCTAGGGGAACACAGAGAAGTAACGAATTTTTCCTGATAGTTCCAGAACAGTTTCAACAAACAGAAAAAATCTGATTTGGCATTGTAGATAAGTAAATGTTTATCAGTTGGAGGATTTGGCTACAGTATTCTATTCAGAGAGTGCTTCAAGGTGTGTCTATGATGCATTGGATGCTTAGGGGAGAGGTTACATATGGCCTGAATGCAAAGTATGCGACAGTAGAATAGACTTTATCTAGACTCTAGTAATAACTCACCTTATATCATATCTTTTGATCTATTCCAGCCATTGGAATGACCAAGTACATCACAAATGCTGTCATCCAATACTGTTACTATTATGGAAAATACCTTGATCCATTTTCTTTCCAATGGTCCTGCAATGGCTTTTCCATAGCGATTGTTGTTCTCAATCAATGTCCCGGCTGGGCTGGCTCTCCTATTATTGTCACCACAACTAATGCCCAAATTCTGTCCCTGGGTTCCTAGTCCCCGATCCCAGATTTGGAATTACATCCCTTCCTTAATTAATTGAGCTCTTTTGACCAACTACAGAGAGTCTGGCCTCTAAGTAATTGGAAAAATTCCCTAAAATTAGATTAATACTTTCAACTTTACAATCTTTTGTAGCAGAACATGAATATTTGACTTGAAGTGAATTTGCCTGAGGTAGTCAGTATTAAAATCAAAATTACTTATTAAAATTGACTCAAACCAGTGTCCCCAGATGAGACATGTTCCTTTGATCTCAAGTGTGTTCCTTCCATTCTCAGACTTCTATTCTCACAGTCTCTGGCTGGTACATTTCTTGCTTTCTCCAAACTTATTATATACACTTACTGTCAAAGAAGCAAACCTTTTAATCAGTATTTCTCTTTATTCTTTCATCTCTATTTAGCTGTGTGGCATCATTTAGTAGGCAAATTCATAGCCCTTCTGTCTGTCCTTCGAATGATGCCTTCCTTGGGAGGTAGAGTGGCATCATTTGGAATCAGATAGAACTGAGCTTCAGTGTTAATTCTGCCACTTACTTGCTTTTGTGATTTTGTGCAAGTCACTTAACTTTCTCATCTTCAGTTTCTTCACCTGTGAAGTGGAGATAGTGATCCTACCTTGAAGTGCTTTTGAGAGTTTTTAATAAACATAAAGCTCTTAGCAAAATGTTGGCCATCAATAGACACTCAACAGTGTTGCTCCTGTTTTTGAAATTATGATTATTACTCTATGCTTCCTGCTCTACTTTCAAAAAATTTACCACTCTCCTGATATTTTCCTTAATAATCTTTTTACAACCTCAATTTAACTAAAATCTAGCCCCTCCTTTATATCAGCCAAAATTCTGACAGGAAAATGAAAACCGCACTGGACATTTCAACAAAGGACTTTGATACAAGGAAATATAGGAACATAGGTATGGAGGATTGAAAGGAAACATTAGGGAAATAATAGAAAGGGAGCAGCTGTCATCTCCAGGGAACAGATGGGTTTGCTCAGAACCTGGAATCTTGGGGAGAGGCCCCATGAAGCTGGAACTCAGACCTTTGAGGAAGGGTGCTGTCAACTGCCGCTGCTGCTGTGAAAGAGGGTATGCAATGAAGCTGGTTTTGAGAGTCCAAAATAAGCTGGAGGATGCAGTCAAGTGCTGTTGCTGCCTTCACATTTCCCGAAAGTATACTCTACTGTCAGAACCTAATCAAAAGTTAACAGCCCCAGCCTAAAAAAGCACAGTCTAGATGAGTGGATTTAGAGCTGAGAGACAATAGGTTAATGGCCAGTTTGGTCAAATGTTTGACTACAACATAGATATTTAAGCTTCAGTATAACTGCAATGATGACACTAATCTCCTGCCTAACAAGATGTAACTATCTTATGGTGAGTGAGGATACTCTTACCCTCTCCCTTTCAAAGGGAGACACAAAGTTTCAAAGGTCATGGATCCCCATGGGATTTAGTAAAAGAAAATAGGGTGGCTCCTGAATCACCATAACCTCCTATGCAGCCTGTATTAAGAGAAGATGAAAAGTTCACAGACCAGAAGAGATTTCTTTGAAGGGAATTTTCAGGGAATTTGCTCTGGAGAATGGGATGGGGTACTTTTTCTGTACCCAGACCCAACTGAAGGGGAGTTTAGATAGAAAACTCTTTTCTTCTGAACCTCCAATTCAGACCCACTCCTTATTACGGTCAGTGCAGGACTAGAAATTCTTTGGAAGATCTTCACATGTGTATTTGCAGTTTGAGTTCCTGCATTTGAGTCTTGCAGGTTGGTTGAAACAGTCCTGTAATGGCAGCCTGAAAAGAGAGGGGAGCAGTGGGAGAACCCCACACTTCGCTTCAACAGGTTGCAGTGGTGAGGATTGTGAATTTTCCTAAAGACTGAGAGAATGCTATGGAAAGTCCCCAGGATTGAGCCTCCTTGAAAGACTCTACCAAATGAATGAATGAATAAATAAATAAATAAATAGTTAAGGAGATAAAAGTGATCTGTGTCAATAGTTCATGCACAACAACTGAAATATACTTTTTAGTGATTAGGAAATAAATGTTGAGATTCTGTTTCAAGCAATTGGGCATATGAAATAATCTGGAAAAAAACAAATAAACAAAAATGTTTCCTCTGCAAAATACGTGGGAAGCCTGGAGAAAATATCACCAACATCCTTTAATCACAGAGCTGAACTTATTGAGAAGTAGAAGTCCAGAAACCCACAAGGTGTAAGTTAAAATCCAAGCTGCAGCTCCCAGGAAAATGTGTCCTGATTCCAGGAAACTTGAGATGGATGGAATAATATTTAGGAAATAGAATCCCAGATATGGTGATCAACTGGATATCATCAGTGAAGGAGTTTAAGGATTAAGGGATGATAGAATAAAGGAATAGAGTTTCCAATTTAAGAAAGCAGAGAGAGATTATTTGGGAGGTATACAGTGCTAAATAGAACTTGATGTTTTTGTGGGACATTTTGGTCTGGTGCTTGGGAGGATCAGGACTGAAGATGAGAACTTGCGAGTCACCAATACACATAAAGATGATTATTGAAGCCATATAGAGTAGATGAAACCTCTAAGGAAGAATGAAATACGGAGGATATGTGATGGAAGTAACATGGAGAAACACAACTACTTAAGGGCTGGATACTGGAAGAGGCGCTGGCTGTGGAGCTTACCAATGAGTTTGTAGGGATGTAGGAAGAAAGCAAAAAGGAGAGGATGATTCCTTAGATGCCAAGACAAAAGTGCTTTTCAGGGATGAAACGCTCATCAGTGGAGCCAAAGGTTGCACAGAGATCAGACAAGGACTGTAAACAGACACTGGATTTAGCAACAGGAGGATTTGGGGGTCTTTACTGAGAGTAGCTTTGCAAGTAACCAGTAGAAGCAGATTCAAAACTGAATCTCATGCTTCTTTCGAATTCCCACCTTCCTGTCAGAGAGCTCTTATCAGCCTTTTATTTTATAAATTACAAAACTGGGGCTCAAAGAGATTTAATCAGTTGCCTAAAGTAGAGACCAGCAATCTATGACTGAGACCAAGACCAGCTCTGTGGACTTTGATACCTGAAAGCTAAGAATTGTGTCTGCATCTGTAAATGGTTACATTTAAATAGTTATATAAGTACCTACATGATATCTTCAATTTTCCCTTTCTAGCCTCAGAGCTTAAAATATTTACCACTGACCCTTTACAGAAAGAGTTAGCTGACCTCTTGTTGGCCTTTCTAATAGTGAGTTAACAAAGACAGCATAAAGGTCTTCTGACTTTCCTTTCCATCTCCAAAACTAAGCAAACCAATAGAACAAACCAACAATTCTTCTCTAACAATTGAATGAATAAAATAACCTTCATGAATGAACTGTATATTGATACAAAGTATTATTAAATATCATAAAAAGCAAAATGTGAAGACAGCCTGATAACAGAAATTTAGAAACCCTTTTAGAATGATTTTCTGGGTTGCTTTTTAATGATGTTGTACAGTTTAAGAATCAATAACGTGCTTTAAATCAAATAAATTATCTAGATGATGACATGTTTCTGGCTGAAACAATACTCAACTGACTCACACATGTAGGCTGGGGAAATAAAGATTTTGATAATTTATATGTAAAGTAGTCTTTATCTTCAGGGGTAGTAAAAGAAAGTAAATGGTTTTGATGTATGAAATACTTCAGGATTTATATAAAATTGTAAAATGTGTCTGATGACTCCTGGTTCATTCATTTGTAATAGTCATAGATTTTAAGTACATATCAAAAGTAATTAAATTATTCACTCTGGGGAGATACTATGCTGGGACAATTAATGAATAATAAAGCACATTTCTTCCCTTTTCTCACACAAAGAACAAGGGATGTGGGGAAGGGAAAATTTGGTCCCAAAGGGATAAACATTAGTATTAACTCCTCTTTTGGTAGCTGCACATCTATAAACAAGCTTTTTATTCTCATTAATTGTGTGTCATCAATTGTAAAATTGGGAAATTGGTCAAGGCAGCTAGAAAAGTTAGCTGGTGAGGGTTGGTCCACTCCATTGCAGATTTATTGTCAATATCGAATGACATAATGCAAGTGAAATTATTTTTAAAAGTATATACCACAACAGCAGGTCAACTTTATCTAAGAGGAATAATTAGTCCAATTAAAATGATACATTTTTAAAGCAGTGACAAATCTGCCATGGTAAATGTAAACTTAAAAGATTTGATAGAAAGTTTTCATAAAATAAAAAATATTTCCCTTTATATAAGTAGGGTATAAAAACAGTCTTTACAAAGGATTAAATTTTTCTCTCTCATTTTTCAAGCAAAATACAATTACAATTTCTTGAATAAGATGAAATTCAAACTGTGAAAATAAGCCCAAACCTAAACTTCAATTCTATTCAAAAGTAAATGACAATAATAAAGATGCTTTGATTCAGCATAAAATGTATTTGAAATTTTGGGTGAGTAAAATGATAAGGATTATAGATGAACAACATAATATATTAGCATGTGAATATCCATATAATATGTATGAAAAAGTAAACTTATTGTTTGCACAAAATAATGGAATAAAAATATGATAGTGAAGAAAATGGTAGCCCAGTTTAACACTAATAGATGTCTTTTAGATAAAAATAAATGTCTGTCTCCAAGCATACTTTTTATTTATCTTTAATTTACCTTTTAATTTGAATACTATGTTTTAAAGAAATACAATATGCTGTCCATACACATAGAAGAAAATCAAGTAGCATTAGGGTTATCATTATTAGGGACTATTCAGGTGTCAAACAGAAGACAAAGACAGCAAACCAGTCTTCATTCGTGTGGTGACAAACATATACAGCCACAAATATCATTAGGATATGGACTTTTAGAGCACAGTGAGACAATGTGGAAGGGTGGGTGGTAGGGGAGACATAGCATCCAAGGAAGTAGCAAGTGAAGAGAAAAAGAAAATATTGAAATATGGTTTTACTGATGTGGTTTATTTAAATCAAAAGAGTAGGGCCAGCCCCAGTGGCCTAGTGGTTAAGTTCAGTGCTCTCCATTTCAGCGGCACAGGTTCAGTTCCCAGGGCCTACACCACTCATCTATCAGTGGCCATGCTGTGCTGGTGGCTCACATACAAAAAGAGGAAGATTGGCACCAGATGTTAGCTCAGAGCTAATCTTCCTCAGCAAAAAAAGAAAAGAGTAAACAAGATTTATTTAAAAAGTTGTACAAGTATACAAATTCAAGTTTGTGTATTTGAGAACTTCTGGGTTACTATAAGCCTATTATTTCTCCCACTAACTACTTTGCCATTTCAGTATAAACAAATCAGGATTTGCAATACTTTGCATGCAATATCACTGCAAATTATTCCTACATGAGGTTAGAAAACTCCCATTCTCCAGAGGCACCAGGGAAGTTTGAGCACCTGGGATGCGGAAAAAATGAGAGTCAAAAATTACTCACCAATCTCATATGTAACATCTTTGAAATTGCATAAATTTTAACTTTGCATTTCTATTATAGCAAGTACTAAGGTAAAATCTTACAGAGGAAAACAAACAAATAGCTCCCATATTTCATGTGGTAAATTTCACTAGATGAAGAAGACTTGTGTTAAGGAACACTGGACTTTAATTCTTAGCCATGAATTTATGTTGAACAATTTTCTTTGTAAGCCAGTGAAATCATGTTTGGAAAGGCTTGTCTCACTGATGTGGGTTATCTAGATCAATAAGAAAATGATCTTAAATCCATATTTCAATTTTAATTTTGTCTGAACAGAAGTAAAATTTCTTCAGCGTTTATAAGTTCTATAGAATTCCACTAGGGGAGAACTAGACATAGCTTTGTCACCCTATACATCAGCTAGCCAGAAACTCTTTTTTTTTAAGCTTTGGGAAGTTCACATAATTGTCTGGCTTCAATATCTAGCACAATGGAACAATGTGGTCAAAAACCTCATGATTTTTCAATGTCTCTAATGGTTTTAGAAGAGACTTAAAATTCAATAATTTACCTTGGAATTCAGATCTTATAACAACATATCTGCTAAGGTAATGAGGCTATGAATCAATTCCTCTCTGTCAAATTGTTTCAAGGTTAGACTCTCCTTTTCTCTGTTTACAATAACATTTCTGATCAAAGTTTAATGATACAGTTTTGTGTGATGAAGAACTGCATATTATGATTTCTTTTCTAGACAAAACTTTACAAGATGATTTGTGTAGGTCCTGCCTCCGATAAAGTTGAATATTTTTCTAAGCAGTTGATAATTTCTTTCAGGAATGTTGGCAAAGTCTTTGGTACCAAAGCATGAAATAGAGAGAGAATGAAGTATGAATCTTCGTTCTTTACCAAAGCAGAAGAGCCAGATATTGCCACAGAAGCTTTATCTTTGCAGAGCACTGTGATTTTTTTCCTAGTCAAATTTGACTGCTAAAACAAACAAAAACATTTACAATTTTGAAGAAGTTGACCATCTCTGAAATTTCAAAAAGGAGATCTTAAAATAGGGAGGATTTTGTGATGTCATCAGCAGCACATAATGCATTAAAGCAAGAAGTGGCTGGATTGAGAAAAATCAGTGGTTCCAAATTATTGCTACTGCAGGAAAATGACAGTTACCAACTTCCTTGATAATTTGCTTCAGTGTTATGGAAGAAACTTCAGAGATATTTAAGTGGATATACGTTATACAGTGACATAGATGCATCTTTTTTCTTCTGCTCGAAGCTACAAATGAGTTCAACCTTTCCCAGGGTACATAACTTAATGTTGGCTGCTGTTTCTTTTGTTTAATAATAGAATAAGCAATGTAACCGGACACTGCAATGAGGATGCTTTTGTTTTTGGACAAATCAAGGGGCAGAGTTCCAGGCTGTTTATTGCAAGCCTTCTTACTGTTCAAAGTTTCACAATATCTGATGCATAAATGTAAAGTAGTTCTTCATTTATTTTTGTATTCATGCTTCATTGGCAAGAAAATTGACATTCAAGAAGCAGTTATAAAAATAAGGAAAATGGAAAAAGAAGGAACAATGGGGAAAGTGTAAAGTGTTTTATTACTTGAAGGAAATAGATTAATTGTTAAATGCAAATGGTCTGAAATCTTCTATCAAAAGGCAGTGATTGTCAGATTGGGTTGAAAAATAAAACTAACCTATATATTGCATACAAGAAAGACACTTAGACAAACCACAAACCAAACAAACAAAAACCCACTTAAAAGAAGCAATTGAGTTTCTGTGCCCTTTTAAGTTGATTGATTAAAGAAAAGCTAATAATACACAAGCTTTGTCCTACTTTTTTCTTCTTCTGCAGCTGTAGTTATTTTTGTTGTCATTGGTTTGATGTTTTGTAACTAAAGCTAGGTATAATATAAAGGTATTTCTAAAACTTAATTCCTAGCAAGTGGAAACCCTTTCAATAGGTATAAATTGTTAAGAATAATGATTGCATATTATTTCACCATGTGTATAACCAGGCATTTGTTTGTAGCCAAATAATAATTTTAATAGCACCATTTTATGTAAATTTTAAAGCCAAGCAACAGGAAAAAATTTTAAACAAAAAATTTTTTATGGCCACTTTTGAGTGATATCCATGGGTCCCATCAAGTCCTATTGTATGTGCTGATGTTTTAAATTAGCTTTTCTATGAAAATTTTCACATAGGATACTTTTTATAGTAGATGTTAGAGAACTTTTGAATGAATGAACTATAGTAGAATCTTCTTTTAAGTCAGGATGTTTTAATTCTTTTCCATGGGAAACTAGCTCTGTGCATAACACAAAGTAAGAATTCAGTATATAATTTTAATTTATTAATTTGATTCAAAGATGAAAAGCCAGTTCACTGAATATCTGCTAAGTTTCTAGTTTTCTATATATTTTTGGGAACATGAAATATCACCAGTAATACGTGAAGTTTTTATTAACAACAAATATTTTGAGATAATTTTAGCCTTTCAGAGGAGTTGCAAAAATAGTACAGAGAATTCTTATATATATTTTACCAGTTTGCTCTTATGTTGACATCTTATTATAACCACAGAAAATTTATCAAAACTAGGAAATTAACCTTGGCACAATACTATTAACTGAAGTACAGAACTTATTCAGATTTCACCAGTTTTTCCACTAATGTCTCATTAGTCTTTTCCAACCTATGACAATTCTTTCATGACCTTGACACTTTTGAAGATACAGATCAGTTTTTGTGTAGAATGTTCCTCAATTTGGACTTGTTTGATGTTTTCTCATAGTTAGACTGAGGTTCTGTACTATTAGGCAGGATATCACGGAGGTGAGGTGCATTTCTCAGTGCTCTGTATCAGGAGGCGTATGATGTCAGAATGTCTTTATACTCATGCGCATACATGATGCTATACTTCACCTTTGGCTAAAGTGATGTCTACCAGGATTCCACGCAATAAACTTAGCAATTTTCCCTTCAGAGTTACTAAATATATTGCAAGAAATATGTTGGAACTATGCAAATATCTTGTTTTTGCTTGAACTTTTGCCTGCTCATTTTAGCATTTATCATTCTGTATTGTCTGTGACAATTATTGCTGTGCTATTCTGATGGATATTTTCTATTTCCTTCATTCCTTCTATATTTGTTAATTGGATTTCTTCTATAGGGAAGGGTTGCCACTTATCTTCCATTTATTTGTCTATTTTTTGTTTATATCAGTATAGACTCATTCTTAGAAAAATTCTTTGGGTTATATTCAATACTGCAGTTATTTATTTTGTTGCTCAAGTTCAAACTTTGATTATTGTGGTGAGTTCTTTCTGATTGGTCCTTATGCGTCTTTCTTCCTTTCTTTCTTTCATTTTAGAACTTTCTTATTTTCTGGTACTGCAAGATGTTCCAGGACCTGGAATCAACCAGTTCTTCATGAGCCCTGGATTCCTTTTATTGGAAAATGGTATTTAGAAACATAGACGTAGTTTCAAGGTCTAGTAGAAACATTTTAAATTAACTTTATTGAGGTATAGTACACTAAAATGGTCCCATTTTAAAAATGCAGTTCAATGAGTTTTAACAAATATACATACTTTAGTAACCACCACCCAAATCAATATTTAGAACATTTCCATTACTCCCCCCAAAATACTTCTGCTACTTTAAGGTCAATCTCCCCACTCCCAGTCCCTAGACAACTTCTTATCTGCTTTCTGTAACTATAGATTGGTTTGCATTTTCTGTAAGTAGAATCACATAGTATGTATTCTTTCTCATCTGGATTCTTTCACTTAGCTCAATGGTTTTAGAATTCATCATTTTAGAAGCGTGTGTCGTTAATTTGTTCTTTTTATTGTTAGGTAGTATTCTATTGTATAAACAGTTCACAGTTTGCTTATTCATTCACCTATCAATGGACATCTGGATTGTTCTTCATTACAAATAAAGATGCTATGAATGTTAGGTCACAAGTCTTAGTGTGGACATACAATTTTATTTTTCTTGGATAAACTTTAGGGCTGAAATTGCTGGGTCATATGATAGGTATTTGTTTAACTCTTAAAAAACTGTCAAAATATTTTCCCACATGATTGTGTCATTTTGTGCTCCAAGCAAAAATATAACAGAGTTCTGAAATGTATTTTGTTTTTATATAAAATTTAACTAATCATATTTTATTCTGAAGGTGAGGTACCTTAGCATTTTACAAGGAACAATAAACGAGTATTAGTTTTTAAATTTATTATAATGTCTAATAATTTGCTGCACTATATTCTGGAGATTTAATATAGGAGCATGAAGACAATGATTAGAGAAGTTTTTCTTATTGTAGTTTTGCTTTTTTATCTGATTCACATTGATATTGACACCTTTCTATCTTCAATGCGAATTAAGCTGTTGTATCTTGAGGCCATGGGTAAAAATATGGGCAAAGCACAACAAATAGAATGACTATTTAACACACTTGTGGTAGTATCTAACACTAACTAAAAAATCAGATTTTCTACTTTTAGGAAACCTCTTGTCAGTATTTTTATTTTTTGCATTTATTCAGTAAAATTTACAGTTTGTGGGGTACAATCCTGTGGGTTTTGACAAATACATAGAACCGTGTATCCTTCTTCACAGTCATGATGCAGAACAGTCCCATTTTCCCCAAAATTGCCTCATGTTGTCCTTTTGTCAACTCCTCATTCCACCCCCAGTCCCTGGCAATCACAGTCCTGTTTTCCATCCCTATAGTTTTGTCTGGTCTATATTTGTTACCCATGAAATCCATTCTACATCCAGTATAATTTTTAGATAAGTATTGATAAATGTTTTGTTTCCTAAGCTTTTGTTTTGAAACTTTTAAAAGTCATTATTTCTTAATATTCAACTTAAATTTCACTGGAATCATTTAAAATAAAAGCTTGGAGAGCTCCTTTTATTTTTTATTTTATGATGTATTGACCTTTGCCATCCTGCCTGTGGGCACAAATGCACTTTAAAGTGTTTCTCAAGTACCATGAAACACACCCACAGAAGCTTAAGTCATCATATTTGTGAAGAACTGAAACATGTACTTCCTAGACCACTGAGGCCCAGACACTAGGTTATTTTTAGATTGGTCCAAGTAGATTTAAACTTTATTTCCCATGTGAAAAAAATAAAGTAGGAAATCAGTGAAGATAAATGTGCTCAGTGATTATGAATGAAAAAAATGTCTCTGTGGCATTTTAAAATCTGTAATTTTGGTGGTAGAGGAGAATCAGGGCTATAAGAAATGGTGACTTTCTTCAGTGAGATCCTTTTAGGTGAAGACACCACATGGATACAAAACAGCAGGCAGAATGGTTAAAATTTTTCTTGTGGAAGATAATTTGAAAATTGTATATAAAAACAAAACAAAAACTGCTATCCAAATGTTAGTTACTAGTATTAAGACATCCACTATGATCAATCAGTTTGTATATTTTGAATTTAATATAATAGGTAGTATTTTAAAATATAGACAGATTTAAAGTTTATCAGTTCAGCATAATTGAAGTGACTTTTGAATTTAATATGAGGTATAGCCCATTGTGATGACTTACATATATTCAAGATTCTAAGTAATTCTACATCCTAATTTGAGCTGATAATTTATTTCTTTAAAAGGAAGCAATGCATATTCAAGAGTCAATTTCTTTTCTTTTTCCTTTTCTAAGCATGTTAGGAAATTACATACATGTATGTGCTGAGATGTTATCTTACTGAAGTAAAATGCATAATTTCTTTGGAAAAATAATAAAATAAATGGAGAAAAAAGAAAATTATGCCTAGATTCTCAATGTATTGTCCTTATGAGATAATTTCAACAAATTTTCTGCATCATGGGATTATAACAGAAGTCAAAATCAGTGCATGGATTTGAATTTCCAATATTTAGTTTGAGAAATCTGTCATCCTGTGATTAAAAATACCAGTTACTGGAAACTCGAGAAAACAAAAGTTCCCATCTGGAAAAGGATGCTATTCAAAGTGTCCAAGAGAAATGTCCAAGGGACAATCTAGCTTTGAAACATCCAGATGTGTAAGACTATAAAAGACTATAAAATCTGTTTGGTGCTCTAGTTTTTTATTTCTAATGAAGTATGAACAGGGGTCAGATTGTTGATTCCTTGCTGAACTGATAGACAGAATTACTAATGCAATTGTACAGAAATAAGTTCCTGAGACAGTAGGGTGGAAAAATATCATCTGAGGAGCAATTGATTCAATGATTGTTTAGAGAGGTGGCCTACATTTTTTTTTCCTGCCTGTAGCCTCCACTTCTCATGGGCAATATAGTCCCACTGAATCTGTGAGTGCTGCATGGAAGAGAAGACATGAATGGGAGACCTAGATGAGAACTATTAAAATTATTGACAATCAAGCCTTTTTATCTTTAAAATTTTTTTTGTCAATTTTTGCTTTAAATTTTCTAATATTCCATTCACCTGGAAGAGTGACTTTGGTTGTTTAAAACCGCATAACCAGATATTTTCACACCTAAATCTTCTTTTTATCATTTCACTCCATTTCTACATGTTGTATTTATTGTTGTTTGTTGCTAAATACTTGTATATGGCAATAACTTGTCTTAAATTTCTATTTCCTTGTTTTCTTTGGTTCCTGAATAAATCCAGTGTTGCAAAATACTTAGCTCAAATTCAAATACCTGATGCTCTCCTTGATGACCTGAGTCTGAAGTGATAATTCCCTTCTATGATTCCTTACAGCAATCTTTATCTGTGAATTTCAAATGACATCTTTACTACAGTTGTTCTGAATGGTTATTTAAGTATTTTGCTGTTCAACTCTTTCCATATTCCATATTGTCTTAATGATGGATCATGTCTATATGTCAATAATACCTGGCACATTGCCTTGGTGTGGTAAATGCTCTGTATATATTGCCCAGTTTCATTTATCATTCTTTTCAGCATATGTCCCTGTGAGTTTAATAACGATATGTTTAGGTGTCCATTTCATTGGCTATTTCATTTTTATATTACTTTGAAAATATAGGTGTCTACTATTTTAAAATAACATTATTTCATTTATAGTTCTTTAAGCTGCAACTTTAGTGAATAAAAATATTTTGATGTGATAGTATTTGTCTTTATGTTAAGAATAAAATTAGATGGACTAATTACTTGTCTACTTTTCTGGAGGACATACTATTTCTTGTAGCATGAAAATGGCCACTTCTCCATTTTTTATATGAAGAAAACTTTAGCTTCTCGAGACTGTAAGAGTTGGGTTATCATTAATTAAATTGTGGATAAGTTTTTTTTTTCCAAAAAATATTATGGATACTAGGGTGATCCTGAAAGCATTCTTGGTATCCAGCAGAATTAAACTCCCTGTAGAGACTGTAAAATATTTCTAACATAAGAAAGTGATTGAAATGAGGAAATTGAAGATGGTATGTTATTTTCAATATATTTTGGTAACATGGAAGAAGCCATTACTTTTTATTTATATTAGAGGGAAAATTATGATTAAAACTCCATATGGAATCTTTAAAACAAATGTTTACTGGCAAAATAGGCCACACCTGGGACTGTACCTATGCAAAGCAAACTTTTAGAATGAAAAATTGGTGGGGGGAGCAGACAAGACTATCCAAACCTGTTGATATAGTAAAGAAAATAAAAAACAATCAGATATCTAAAAATCTTTAGCAAAGTTGTACGTATTCACAACTTTCATGGGCATGTAAATAAAAGTGTATTTCTTGAAACATCTGTATAGAAAATAACTATCTCTTCCTACATATCAAGTGCAGGATCTTTTGACTTTACCCAATCTCCATAGCCGCTAATCTGGAGAAGTGACCAAGAGATATTTCAGAATGAACTAGAAGGACTCTAGGACTTAACAAGGATAATTCGCTAAACCAATTTGATGCTCTTAGTTAAGACAGGGATGACAAGAGAAGTTGTTGTAAGAAAGATAGTGAATTCTGTTTTGAATGTGTAAAATTAGATACTCGTATTAATATGTTCAACCTGCAGGTAGTTAAAAGTATGTATCTGAAATTTAGTGGACAGTTGAAACTTGCATGTATTCTAGTTTTGTTGTTGGTTTGTAAATAGCATCTTTGTTTATTCAATCTTGGTGGAACTGGAGAAAATATCATTTATATCAAAGCAATGTTTTCCCTCTTCCATGTAAGAAATTATTCCAATATTCATGGATAGTCAAGCTTTGTTTCAAGATGGTCTGTCAGTCTGAAAGTTGATTTAATCATTTTCCAGCATGAAGTGTGAGAAATTTTAACAATAACCAAAGATCATTGAGATATTTATGAATTATATATTTTATAGCTATTTTCTTTTTATATTATAAATCATCAGAATAAAAATAGCCAGATTTAAATATAAGAAAGTAGTCTTCTACAAAAGACATGCATAAATTGTTTTCATGGATTGTTTGTGAAATCACTCTAGGTTGCCTAAAGGTCGTATGTGTGCAAATGTATGTTACATAAATTATCTTCAATGTCATTAGAACTCATTATTGGATCTTCCTTAATTTCTCTGTTAACATAAGGAATACAGTTAGATTTTAGTGAAGGTATTCCTAATAGGGAGTATGTCAGGATACCATATTAAAAAGTATGTAGAGTTTTGTTAATAAAGCTTGACCCAAAAATAAAACCCATAATACCCAAATCTGTGGATGGACTACCTATTTTTTTCAATACTATTGAGTATATCCCTCGAAGTAGAATTGGTGAGGCATATGACAACTGGCAGTTCTACATTTAACAATTTGAGGAGTTGCTGAACTGTTTTTCAAGGTGACTGAACCATTTTACAATCACAGCAGCAATGAATGAGAGTTCCAATTTTTTCACATCTTCGACAATGCTTGTTATTGTCTGTCTTTTAAATTTTGGACATCCTAACAGATAGGAAGTGGCATCTTATCGTGGTTTTGATTTGCTTGTTTTTCCCTGACTAATGCTGTTTAACATCTTTTCATGTGCTTATTGGCCATTTATATATCTTCTTTGGAGATATGTTTATTCAAACTCGTTGCTCATTGTGCCATCTTCTCATTGTATCCTCACATGGTGGAAATGGAGAGATTGCTCTCTTGGGTCCCTTTTATGAGGACACTAATCCCATTCAAGAAGGCCCACTCTCATGATTTAATTACTTCCCAAAGGCTCTATCTTGGGGATTAGGACTTCAACATACATATTTTGTGTGGGACACAAACATGTAGTCCATTTTACTATCCTTTTAATTCAATCATTGAATGTCTTATAATTGGAATTATTCTACTTGGGAGATTTGTCTATTCTCACCCATTTATTTATTCAATCATTTATATTGGTATGGACTTATGGACCTTTATTTTATATTTGGGTTGTAATCTAGTAGTACTTTCTTTATTTTGTAGCTTAAATTCTTCCACATTCGACCATTGGGAACTCTTTTAATTGAATCCTATATCCCTTTGACCTAACTCTGTCATTGTGGGAATCTTTTAAGCACATCTTTACATTTTGGCACTACAAAATGCTTCAGACTCATCTTTTGTTTTTTTCTGCCAAGTCTTAGAATCAGCCATTTCCCTAAGCAAACCTAGCTCCTCTTATTGAAAAATGATATTAGAAAGAAAGATCTGGGCGCTAGGAGTGCTCTTTTTTTCTGGGTTGTAATTGCTTCTCGGATCTTTCAGCTGACAGAGCAAAAGAAATACATATGTCTATACTAACCCAATATCTATAAATATTTCTATATTTATCTATATTAGGGCAAACATGATTTCATATTGATATTTTAAACTCTAATCCATTACTACTTAGATCTTTATAGCCTCCACCTCTTGCTTATCTGTAAATTCCCCTTCCAACAAGGAGACACCTGGTTTCCACTAGCCGCTATCCATTTACTTAATTTAATTTCAATATAAATGTATAGTGTTATCTGAATTGTTAACCTGCACCCCCATGGGAGACAACTTCATCAACTAGAGTACAGTGCTGATGTACGTTTCTTTTGCTTTTAGTCTTTCAGACTATTCACTTCCTAAGTTCATTATGGCAACACTTTATTTCCCATCCTGTTCAGTGAGGTTGTGTTATATATTTTTAATACCATTAGATTGTTTTTTCAATTTTTGTATTCCATCCTGAGATTCCTCTAATCTTTGAAACAATTTAAAAAATTTGTATACATTAAGATTCACTCTTCATATTGTAGAGTTCTGTGTGATTTGGCAGATGCGTAGTGGTAAGTATTCATAATTATGGCATCATGTTTATCCAGTCATCCATTGAAGGACATCTTAGTTGTTTCTGGTTTGGGGAAATTATGAATATAACTGCTATGAATTTTTACACTTAAATTTTTGTGTGGACATGAGTTTTCAAATCAGTTGGGTAAATTTCTATTAGTGTGATGCTTGATTGCATGATAAGACTATATTTAGCTTTATAAGAAACTGCCCAAGTATCTTCCAAAGTGACTGTACCATTTTGCATTCCCAACAGCAGTGAATGAGAGCTCTGTTGCTCTCAGCAGCAATTGTTACTGTCAGATGTTTGTTTGTTTGTTTTTGTATTTCAGCCATTCTAATAGGTATGTAAGGTATCTCATTTTAATTTGAAATTCCCTAATGACAAATAATGTTGAGCATCTTTTAATATGCTTATTTGATGTCTGTATACCTTCTTTGTGGGATGTCTGTTTAGATCTTTTGCTTGTTTTTTAATTGGGTTGTTTGTTTTACTATTGTTCATTTTAAGAGTTCTTTATCAGATATCTGTTTTGCAAATATTTTCTTCTACTTTGCAGCCTGTGTTTTGCATCTCATAACTGTGTACAGAGAAGAAGAATTTAATTTTAATAAAATCTACTTTATCGATATTTTCTTTCATGGGTCATGCTTTTGGTATATCATCAAAACCACAGGTCACCTAGATTTTCCTGTATATTTATTGTTGATGTTTTATAGTTTTGTGTTCTGCACTTAGATATATGTTCCACGGTTAATTGATTTTTATGAAAGGTGTAAGATCTCCATCTAGGTTCATTTTTTAGTAACTAGATGTCCAATTGTTTGTTTCAGCACCATTTGTTGAAAAAAAAAATTCTTTATCCATTAAATCATCTTTGATCCTTTGTCAAAAATCAGTGACTATATTTGTAAGAGTCTATTTCTGGGTTTTCCATTCTTTTCATTGATCTATATGTTTATTCTTTTACCAATATCGTGCTCTTCCAATTACCATAGCTCTATAGTAAGACTTGAAGTCAGGTAGTATGAATCCTCCAACTTTGTTCTTCTTAATATTGTGTTGGCTATTCTAAGTCTCTTCCTTTTGCATATAAATTTTAGAATCAGTTTGTTGATATCTACAGAATAGCTTGATGTAATTTTAATTGGGATTGCATTGAATCTATAGACAAATTTGGTGGGAATTCACAATATCTTAACAATATTGAGTCTTCCAATTTAGGGACACATTATCTCTATTTAAATATATTTTTAATTTCTTTCATCAAATTTTTGTAGTTTGTCACATACAGATACTGCATTTTTAAAAGATTTATACCTAAGCATTTTATTTTTGGGGGGTGCTATTGTAAATGGTATTGTTTTGTAAAATTTCAAACGTCAATTATTCATTACTGGCATATAGGAAAACAATAGATTTTTTAAATATTCACCTTGTATTCTGGGACCCTGCTATACTTGCTTATTAGTTGCAGGAGGCTTTTTTCCCATTCTCTGAGATTTTCTACATAGACAATTATGTTATTTAGGAGCAAAAACAGTTTTTCTTCAATATGCATACCTTTATTTTCTTTTATTGTCTTTTTGCAGTAGATAAGACTAGGTAGACTGAGTAAACAAGATCTGCCCTTATCAATGTGAGTGAGCATCATCCAATCCGTTGAGGGCCTGAATAGGGCAAAAAGTGAAGAGGGGCCGGCCCGGTGGTGTAGTGGTTAAGTTTGCACAATCTTCTTTGGCAGCCCGGGTTTCACGGATTTGGATCCCAGGCGTGGACCTGCCCACCACTTATCAAGCTATGCTGTGGCAGGCATCCCACATATAAAGTACAGGAAGATGGGCACGGATGTTAGCCCAGGGCCAATCTTCCTCAGCAAAAAGAGGAGGATTGGCAACAGATGTTAGCTCAGGGCTAATCTTCCTCACCAAAAAAAGAAAAGTGAAGGAAGAGCAAATTCTTGCCCTCTCTCTTCTTGAACTGGGGCACTCATATTCTCCTGTCCTCAGACATCAAAGCTCCTGGTTCTTGAGCTGTTGGATTCCAGGACTTACACCAGCAGCTCCTTGGATATGAGGCCTTCCGATTCAGACTGAATGATACCTCCAGCTTTTCTGGTTCTTCAACTTGCAGATGGCATATCATGGCATATCTCAACCTCCATTATCATAATTCCCATATTAAATCTCCTTTTATACGTATCTATATATATCCTACTTCTTCTGTTTCTCTGGAGAATCCTAACACACATAATGTTTGTAATCAGAAGACTGAGACCTGCCAGCTCTTCTATTTAACACATGCAAAACTAGCGAATTCATCTCTGGAAACATCTAGAAAGGTTTTCTTAGAGAATGGAGATAAATACCTAAAGAATATATATATTTTCATATGCATATGAAAAATCTTTTAAAATAGTTAACTGTAAACATTTAAAACAGGAAAACTCTGATGACAAACACCAGATGATTATTGTTCTTTCTTTCCCCAATGCCTCTTTTGGTGAAAGTGATGACTGTGACTTCATGCTCATAAATGCACACAGGAGTGATTGATGTGGATGTTTGGTGAAAGGTGAATAATTTGTGCACTAGAAGCTTTGGAATTATTTCCAGGTGAACACTAAGTTGAGATACAATCTCAGTGAAAAGCCCACATTTCTTTACTTGGCAATTCCTTTAACATCTGAGGTAAATACTCTGCTCTGAGGTCTTTCCTCATTCGGCTTGGGAGATGTGCCTGTGTGGTTCACCTCCACAGAAAAGAAATTAAGACAGTTGATTCAGCAAAAGCCTATTTTGGTTCTGTTTCAAAAAAAGAATGTACACATTTCAAACTACCTGTGACCAAAGGATTTGCTGACTCTTTCTTGTCAGGCTTCATAGCAAACCAATCACCCAAAATGTGTCCCCCATGGTATCTCCGATGCAATAGGTGAAGACTGTGTGATAGGAACAACTTTTACTGACCTCTCTAAGGCATTTGCTTTAGCTGGCCGTAAATTACTCCTACAAAACTTCAGGGATTTGGGGCCTTGTAGTGACTGCATAAAGTGGTTTGCATTAACTTGAGGAATTCTACAGGAAAGAAAGCCCTGTGAGCATGGATTCAAGGGAATTACGAATGGGACGCCTGAGGGCGTATTTTATTTTCTCTGCTTGACGATTATCTTACAGTCTAATGTGTTTTCTCCCTGTGCACATGTGTGCTGATGGTAAAGTGTGATGTTATAGAACAACAGTGATGCCTGAGGGTAGGCCCAGCAGCCCGCAGTCCAACTTACTAAGCCATTTTTTCTCCAAAAAGTTGATTCAAATGAAACTTGATGCTGAAATCTTAGCCTTCCGTTTCACTTCAAGGTTTCATAAATGTAGCGTCTCATTGATGATTAACAACTAGGTAACATTTCAGAACAGGCTGAGTAAGCTTCGTTTCTAGTGTCACTTCAGGTTTTTAAAATGCACACTTTTCTGTCTTTTCAGTGCCTGCAAACATGTCTGGATGGGAAAGGGTCCTGTTACTTAAATGTGATCACATTAGCCTTTTTTTTTTAAGGGTGGAAGAGTTGGCTTCATGCCAGCCTAGATAGTTCCTGGGCAATTGCTGTCCCGGTGCACCTGGTTTGACAGGTGTCTAAGTGTCTCCAGAGTCTCTTAGGAGTTTGCATTATCCAGCAGCTGTGGAAGCTGACAAAGCCATTGTGAAGTGGAAATCTAGGATTCTCACAGGCAGCACACATCCTAACCTCAGTGGCCGGCATGAGCGTGCTGGTGCATCCTCCCAGGCCAGAAGGGGAGGATTGAGAAATGTATTCACACCAAAATGTGCACTTGCAAATGTAGTCTTGATCGTTGCTTTAATTATCACGGTGGATAAATGCTACAATCTGCCACTCAAAGGAGCAACTGAGATTGCCGTTTTTCACAGAGGAAAGGTAAAATGTAGAAATTCAGAATCAAGGAATGATACATGGACTGGTCATTGAAATAGTGTTGCTTTTCTTTCAAATAGGAAAACTGAGGCTCAGAAAACTTATGTAACTTCCCAAGGTCATAGAGCTATTTTTAAGTAACTGCTTTGTTATCAGAGAGATAGTATTATAGTATTAGAAATGCAAGATATCTAGTAAAAATACAAAATAAGGTATGAAATGAGACAGAATTTAAACATTTTTGGAGAAAAAAACTGCTTAATCAGTTACCAATTATTTTTTTCTTTTCTCTTTTGAAAATATTGTGTTAATTGTTAGCATAAAGACAGACTATTTTGTCATACTGATTTAAATGTAGTATAGTAAATAAGCATAAAAAAGTTTGGTCTTTCCTTGAAACTCAGAACTGTCGATTTGTGTTGAATATATCAAGCCCTGTTTAATTTTAAGGCTAAAGCTATTGGTAACGGAGATGTGGGTGTGTGTGTGTGAGAAGGCATAATTGATTAATCTGCTGAAAATCTGAATTTTGAGTGCAGAAGATTAGACATAAGAGTTTCTTTCTAAAACCTGAACTAATAAAAGGGAGCAGTCGTTTTAATTTGTGTTATTTCAGTCATTATTTCTTATTCTAATCCAGATCAAACTCCCATTTCCAAAAAAATGATCAGTAAACTCACTTTTACCAAGATGGTCAATAATACATAAAAGGTTCTTTTGTTATGAAGTATTTTCGTCAGGGAGAAAAGGAATTATATCTTCTGAAATTTCAGAAATCTGTATGCTGCTGAGGAACATACCTTGTGGAGAAGTTTTGTATGTATGCACGTTATTCTCTATCTTTCAAAAACATATGGTGTAAGTAACAATCGACAGTACTTCTTGCAAGCAAGCCCGGCCCCACTTGAAAGCCAAGAGGCATAACGCCAAACAATAGAACGAAGGCTCCTTGTGGGAGATGCATTTTCGCCTACCTTTGCTTCAGCCATCCTTTGGTCTTTTGCCTTCTCTCTCCTTTGCCTACCCTATGATTTTGGCCTTCCTAATTTTCAGGCTCCTTCCCTTCCAGTCCAAGTATAATTCTTATTGTTTCTCAAATACTTCTTATACTTTGCTCCCCCTATGAACTGGCTGAAAATATTCCATTTGTCAGGACTTCCTTCTTATTCATGGGCTTCTATGTAAATCCTTCCCATCCTTTAAGACCTAGCACTTTCTGTGTGAAGGTTTTCACAATCCCACTGCACAGAAAAGTGTTCTTCATAGTTATTTACTTGCATCAATTACAAAGCAATTATATTGTTTGGTAACATAATTTTCCTATGGTTTATTGCCTCCATTAGATTGTGATTGTGTTGAAGAATGGAGAGGGCCATATATTTTTAACTCATGCAGAATGTTTAACAGTTCTTTACCCACAGTAGCCACTCAAACCTCCACTGAAAAGTAAATGGCATTGATTCAACATGAAGATGTCATCCAACTTCAGACTCCAAAGACCGAGCATTTCCTGACTTTATAACTAGTGAAACCCTGTATAGGAGGCACATCAATTTCTATATTGTCACATTGTGATGGAGAACATATATTTGGTCTTCTATTATGATATTTGTAAAAAAATAAATGTAGCAAGCAAATGCGATCTTCCCTAACGGCAAACAAACAAAGTTGACATTGTGAAGGTATGATTTAATAGATGATATCTCCAACGATAATTGGTGCTTTATATTATGAGTGTCAATTTGAAGTAAACTGTTGTTAATGTCAGCTAAAATATACGATAGTATCTAGAAAATCACAATGCTGAGCAATTAAGCCCTAGAAGAGTTTAACTTTATATTTATAGTTTCCGTCTATATTTTTGTTGTTGTTAAGCTAAAAAGCAGTGGAAAGACCATATTCTTCCTGGAAGTGGATGGTATTTCTAGAAGATTTTGGCAGCTCCAATTTGTCTTGTGAAATTTCAGTGACAGCTAAGTGTTTTGATTTTGATGGGTGACATGTTCTTGTAACTTTTTTTGAAATGTACCCAAAATGCTTTTTAGTAATCTTGGCATTTGTTGAAACTTTATATGTTTGGTAACTGTGTGTGTGTGTGTGTGTGTGTGTGTGTGTGTGTGTGTGTTTAATTTTTAGTAGAGATTACATTGTTTAGCTGGTCGGGTAGCTTATGTTCTTGGACCATTTGGTATGTTTCCTTTAAGATACCACATAGTCAAATGGAGATTTGGGGACTGAGTCTGTGCAAATGGAATAGAGGAAACTTTAGTTAGTTTCCTAACAATTGAGCCCACACCTTGAACATATTCACAGGTTGCTGCACTCAAAAACTCATGAAAAAATACGTCCTATCTTGTGTTGTGTACACTGTGAGTTCTGAATAAAAATATTTGACAGAGAAAATAGAAAAATGAAAATAATGATAATTAAAAGTCATTCTTAAAATGACCCTACAAAGTAGTTATTATGAATCCACAGCTTCAAAGTGGTTAAGTTCTATGAGAAGGTAGGCTTGTTGAACTCTTAAAACATACTAAAGAGTAAAATATATTTCTGAATGGATGATTGTCCTGCCAGTTTCGATCTCATTACAGTTTGAGGATGTTCCTTAGAATGTGTTGGATGCACTTGGTTTGGGATTCTGGAGGTTGAATGGGTAGGTGTAAGGTGTAGTTTTATATCTACAGCTGGAATCTTGGATCAACATAGTTAGGGGAGAAGTTGTGTAGAAGAGGGTAAAGTCTGAGAGTTGGGATCATTATTAAGGGTGAAAATTCTTTTAGTAGAAATCTTTTACTCCAATGAATTACCTACATAGGTGCTACAAAATGATTCATCCTACATGATAGTCTTTTCTTATGCCTCATATGTTATTTCCTCATATTCCTGACCAAGACTCTTCTGTTATAATTAGTCAATATCCTATTACTGGTATTTTCTTTAGCCTGTTATTTAGAACATTGTTAAACTCTATATTTCCATAACATTTTTTTTCATTGTAAAACTGATTGAACAATCTTGGCAAGTTATGGCAATATATAAAGAAAAAAGGATATTCCATTATACGGTTAAACTATAATATGGGTTAAATTGTGTCCCCTCAAAAAATTCATATGTCGAAGTTCTAACCCCTAGTACCTGAGAATGTGACCTTATTTAGGGGTAGGGTATTTACAGAAGCAGTCCAGGTAAAATGAGATCATTAGAGTGGGTCTTAATCCAATATGACTGGTGTCCTTATAAAAGGGTAAATCTGGAGGCAGACATGCATACAGAGAGAATGCCATGTGAACATGAAGACAACCATCTATAAGCCAGGGAGAGAGGCCCTGAGCCCTTCCCTCACAGCCATCAGAAGAAACCAACTTTGCCAAATCTTGATTTCAGACTTCTAGCCTCCGGAACTGTGAGACAATAAATTCATGTTTTTTAAGCTGCTCAGTTTGTGATACCTTTTTATTGTAATTTAGTAACCTAATATGCATACTATTAATATATTTTGATGTGCTTCATTTAAGTCTATATACACACTCCACAAATACATACATAATTTTATAGCAAGCTACCTATATTAACCTTGTACATAAAATATTTCCCTATTTTTAAATTACATTTTATATTATGATTTTTCATCTAAAATATGAAAGGGTCTATGGTAGGGTTAATTCTAGAACTGTTTATGCACCACTGCCCCTCTAGAGTCCTCACTCTAGAGTGGAAATAAACTCTGGCTAAGAAAGTTTCTCTGGGGCTCACCTCCACTTTGTATCAATAACCTCATTACCATGTACTCCCCATCTCAATCCCTTTATATGGAGTGGAAAGAGTCTTACCTCTTACATATATCTAGCTTACACACTGGCTTCATGGATATGTAACCCATGAAGTTGCTGAGGGCCTCACTCTTTCTAAGGATCCTTCTAGGACTCCGTGCTTGGTTTAGTGTGCTGCTATCTCTGCCTGGAAATTCTTAACAATTTCTGAACAACGGGAGCCTGCATTTTTATTTGCATGGGGAACCACAAATAATGTAGTCAGTCCTACCCAGTTCCTCACCTCAATATTAGAGCACCCACTGTGTTCTACCTACTGTGGAATTCTCAGATTCCACCTTGCTATTCCTCGTTGCTACTTGCTTCTCTGAGCCTTCTAGGATTTCTTTAGCAAATGCTTAAGACATTCCTGTACTGTGTCACTTATTTTGGATACTTTATTCTGCTCCAGTATTGGCATCTTCCTTGGTGACTTGTTCTAGTTTTCATACTCTGATTTTATAAAATGCTATTCCAGATAAGATTTTTTTTTAATTTAGCTATCATAATAGGAGAGGAGACATAGATATAATGTTTGGTATAAAATTTGGAGAAATAGGTGATTGTTCATCCTTACTCCCATCACATTGAGAATGGTTGAACTTTGAAATTTTGATAATAGGAGAGGAAAAACTATTGTAAACTGGATAGGCAGGCTGCACTTGCTAGAATGTTTTCAGCTATAAGTACTAGAAAAATCCAACTAAAAGTGATATATTTACCCACTTTTTTTTACTCACAAAAAGTAGGACGTTTATATGCTCACATGGTAAGAACACCAGAAGTAAACAGTATCCATGGTTGGTTAATTCAGCAATTCAAGGAATTCATCAGGGCCCCTGGTGCTAGCACTATCCAAATTTCTACTCTGACTTGTTCAGTGTGTCAGTGAGCTTCCCCTCATAGTTATACGATAGCTGTAACACTTCCAGGCATCACATGCAGACTCGATGGCTTATATTTAAGAAGAGAAGATTTTCCTCCTATACATCTCATTTTCTTAGCTAGTAGCCCTTTCTGCAAAGTCCCACAGAATTTCACTCAGTGTTCATTGAACAGAATTGGGTTCCATGCCCATGACTCAGCTGCTCACAAATAAGGTAAATGAAATCACCGTGATTGGCACGGGCCAGTCAAATTCTTGTCCTGCGTCTTGAGAGTCCTTGAACACTACTAAAGTTATGGACACTTGATAACAGAAGAGAATTTGGGTCTGTTAGAGAGAGAATTGAGAATGGCTGTTGATTAGGCAATTATCTGTCTATCTATCTCCAGTGAGGTTTTCTTCCCCCATTAAAATGACTAAACTATTTTTGAATTGACATGGTGAATTAGAGCACACAGTCTTGTAATCTTGTAGTGAATATACAGCTGGCAGCATGTGGGATGTCCATACTTATTTCTGGACGTGATTCCTGTCCTGAGGCACTTCTAAAGCACTGGGTAATGGTGGCTGAATGACCATTCATCCAAAGGAACAAATAATATGTGAGTCTGCCTGGGGACACAACCAGCTAAAATTGGTTGGAGTCATGCAATATGCATTGAGCTTGGTCAAGAGAAGAAGTTGGTCATAAGCTTATGCAGGGTGTAATTGGCTCCAGACAAAAGAATGGATGAGACTAGGTCACGGTAAAGAATCTGGATAATGTCCCCAACTTAGCTGATGCTTTTTTTCATTCTTAGCCAGTGTGCGTTATCTGACAGATACTTCCTTTCTGCCACAATGTAGCAGTCCTGCTGGTGGTATAACAAAATGATTTTACAATAAAAATAAAAGAAAAATAACAGAAGAAAAGAAAAACAGGAATAGTGAGAGCGGGGGAAAACTGCAGGTGACAGGAATTTCATTTTGTTAGCATGCATTTTAATGCAAGCACTGGGGTGCATTATGACCCCCTAGTGGCAGAGAACTAGGATGTCCATGCTAGCTGACAAAATGTGAGAACTCCAAGACTCCTTAATTAAAGTCAGAAACAAAATTTACAGCCAGGAATTTATGAAAACTGGGATGACAAGAAGCTTCTCTATTTCTCTCTTTACATCTGGCTTTCTTTTTTTCAAAACCACATGGTAGGAACAGAAAGTATTAGTAAAAAGAAAAATGTCTAATTGCAATACATTCATGATGTACTAAGATGAATAAATTCCTGCAGTAGATATGAATACTTTATAGGGGAATATTCCTAATCAGTAGTCAGCGAAATAGGTTTAAATATTAGACCTTTGAGCAAAGTGTCTAGAAAATGTCCTTTTTCCTTTTGTGAATATAACTACAATACAGAGGGGCCATCTTTCAGGTGGTGGTGGAAGGCAGCAACTTGGGTAGCAGTTTTACTTCACGGGTTGGTTCTAATTCCCGTACTACGTTTTTTGGATCAACTAGCTGATTGAACAAGCATCATTAAACTTCCTTTAAATAGAGGACATATAGCGCAAGGAACAGAAGTGTTCAAATCTTGGCATAAGATTTGCCAAGACGGTAGAGTGGAGAATGTGGAGCAGGGAGGAGAAAGTGGCACTCACCTCAGAAAGGAGCATTTTCTAGGATCCTTACTGAGACTTTATGATAAATCACCCACAGGACACCAACTGTCTTCACTTATGATTCTCTAGAGATAATAGGCCTATGATATTGATGTTATTAAATATTATTATATGTATCAGAGATTATTGTCAGTTCTGGTTTGAGGATGAACTGCTGCAGGTGGCTGATAATTTGCTGCCAATATCAGATATGCCATCTGTGAGAATTTATTTTTAGCTCTCTGTCTGAGTACAATCTTTCCCTTGTTTATCATCTTTCTATCAGTGCAATGGTCATATCATAATCCCATATGCATTTATTTATTTTTGTATACTCTACCTTATTTCAGAAAAGATTTAAGAAAGCTAAAGTAATAAATTTACATATTCCAAACACTATGACTTCTCTCTTATGACTTACATTTGTGATTTTTTTAAAAATGTAAAATATGTCACATCACTTTCTAGAAAATTTCCAGCCTCTTTCTTATTTTCTTTTTAGATTGTACATCTTCTAATTTTTGAATTTGGACTGTTCTATAGAAATGGCAGATCAAATATTAATGTTTGCAAAGGATCAGTCAAAGTTCAAAAGAGTTGTAGGACATAACTGTTCATACATTTTTAAGGAAAAGTTTCTCTTGAATTAGGAGAAAAGATTTGAAATTTTCAAAAATGAGAGTATACATCTTCCACATGGTGGGAAAACCAAGGGGGGCTGTAATAGTGGGGATTCTTTGTACATGCTTCTATTGATGCTTTTATCACACCATGTTGCAACTGTCTGTTTATATAGCTCCCTTTTTAGTGGTCTGTGAGCTGAGGAAGAGTCCATATGATATTAATTATATATTATAGAAGTCCACATCACAGAATCACAGTGCCTGTCACATAGAGTGGTTATTTAATAAGCACATATGGAATAAATGAAGAACAGAAGGGAGACCATTTGTCCTTTTGGTCCCCAGGAGGAGGGGCATTTTGCTTAAAAGGAGCCATCTCCTTCCCTGTAGACCCACAGCCTGAAGCCACAGGCTGAGATGATGATAGACAAGTCCTAGACTATTTCCCACTGCAATGAAGCCAGACTTGCAGGGGTTTGGGGGTCTCCTTATCATACTTAGCCAGAACACCTGGGTGGTTACCCCATTGACTTTCTATACAAAGAAGATGCTCAACTGGGAGTGAAACTGAGACTTGGTTCGACTTCATCCACAAGCTGTCCAGGACCTCTAAGGGTGTTGTAACAACTGTCACAAACAGCAGCTCTTTTGTTAAACTCTTTGCTCTGAATGCTTCGATAGCATTTACGTTGCTACCCAAAGTTATAGTCTCACACTCTGTTCTCATAACAAAAATCCCTCAGGTAAAGGGCCTAATTAAATATACATGTGTTTTCCTCTTGCCAAAGGACAGCCAAATACCACTTCCTTCACATTTGCTTAAGGATGAGTATTTCAGTTTCAAAAAGAAATGCCTTTTGTTCTAAAATAAAAGATGGCACCTATGAAATCATATAAGATGTAATTTAAGGAAAACCAGCTCAGTATTATAACAGGATTTTCTTATCAAGCTCTCTCCAGATGCTGCAGCTGTCACTTGGGCCATGCCAATGTCTGGTGTCATGCCAGTTTGATGCAAGTTGGTTCCACTTGTCACCCTTTCAATTTCCCAGTCAGCCTCAATTTTAAAGGGCATATTAGCATTATCATAGCAATCTTAAAGATGTGTCTTGGCTTGACTTTAAGCCCATTTTGTTTCTAAGTCACAAAGTATAATGAAATACCACTGAGATAAAAAGGATTTTATTGTCTATATATGACATCAAATACTCTAATCTCTGACCAAAGAAATTGAAGGTTTTTAAAAAGGTTGTTCTATGAGACACGCCACAGTGTAGCATCAAAGAGAATAAGAGGTGCTTTAGAGCACAGTGGCTTAAATAACAGGTAGGGGGATGCTTTCTCTCACACATTTTGAAAAACCCCATGCCTATCACACGCACAGAAATAGTTTTAATAGAAGTCTTTAAAAAAGTACAGAACTGTGTGACAAAGTAGAAAAATTTGAAAACAGAAATTCATTGTGAATTAAATTATTGAACAGTAAAATTACTTGCTCTGTCAATTATTAATGACAAATCTCAAGCTTGCCTAAAATACAGATGTTTACTCACTATTTTCAGATGCTATCTGTTTGGTTGTTGTATTACTGCCTTAAAATTACATTAAGCTTAAATTTTATGATAGAGGTGTTTGCTTTAAGATGAATGAAAGTCTGAGAGACTATTAGTTGCTAATAGCTTATTATCTGACAGTTTAAGTCATCACTAAGGAATCTATGTACAATTTAAAGATTGTCAAGATATTTTAATCCTTTGGCAAATACCATTTTTCCCTGTTATTTCAGATACTCAGAGCTTTACTTTTTTTCACCCAGGAAATGGGGGTGTTGATACCTCCTCCATCAAATTGCTGTGAAGGCATGGAACAGGTAAAGCCTTAGTAGGGTGCTGGGAATAAAATAATTGCTGCATAGTTACTAGACTCTCAAACACAGACGCATATGCGCATACACATGCACATGCACAGACACACATACACCCTTTTTGGAAATCTGCAACAGGAAAACTTATCTGCAATTAACTGGTTGCATGGATCTGGTTAATTTTGAGAGTTGGTCTGAATTTATTTAAAAATCATTAGGACACTGAATTGCGTTATGAAGAGACAGCAGACCTTTGCCTAGTAGAGGAAGTAGGAGGGCTTTGTTTTTTTCTTTGCAACATAATCAAAGTAAAGTCTCAGGTTGGGATATCTTCAGATCTATAACTCCCCAGCCCAACATTGGAACAAAATAGATCCTCAATCCACTGGGCCTGTAATTGTCTACTGCCCCCATGTGATCTTGGAACAGCAAATAGACCACATCTCAAAGGGATGGAGCTAGGCGGAGGGAGACTGGGATAGGTTGTAAGAAGAATTTTTTTACATATTGAAGAGTTAGTGAGGAGCTGTTAAATTACTTTTGTTCAGTCAAATTATGTGTTCAGATCTGTGTTTTAGAAAGATGATTCCCTGAGCTGCACCATAGGAACACTGAAGTAAGGGGAAATTAGTACACAAAAAAGAAGTACAAAAGGCAGTTAGAAGACTGTTTCATTAATATGTGTTTATCACACTCTCTATATAGAAAATTAATAGAAGGTAGTGGTTAATGGCTTTGTTCTTGAAACCTGGGTCTAAATCCTGGTTCTACCATCACTAGCTGTGGGGACCTGGGAAAATTACTTAATTTTTCTGTGATTGTGACTCACTTTTTTAGTGTATAAAATATAATTAGGTATATCATAGGATTGTTATTTTGGCTAAGTAAATTCATAGACATAAATTTCTTGGAATTGTGCCCGGCATATTGTACACACTCTATTTATTATTATAAATTGCATAAGGGATACACTAGAAACTTTAAATGATTGATTATGTATCACTTGTTGGTGGAGAGGTGGGTGGTTTATGTCTTAAATTGGCGGGACACAAATCTAAGTTGTTTGAGCTTCTTAACACATTGTACCTACCCCTTTCCCATTTGCAGTTTGAGATCCAGATATAAATTATATGACATTACAGGTTAATAAACCTTCAGATTATGAACCATGGCAACACCAATGACATGAGTTTATTGGAAACCTAAAGGTAAAGTTACTTAACCCCTCTGTGTCTTCACTTGATAATGCTGGTCCCATGGAATTGTTCAGAGGAGTAACTGGGATACTGTCTGTGAAATTGCCTAATAAATAAAAAGTGCTCAATTCATTTTAGTGGGATTGGAATTTGACTTTCATTGTAAGAGAAGAAAAGGCAAAATACATTAAAACTTTATACCAAGTTTGAGACAAATACACTTTTCACATATAATAAATCCAAATCACTGCTCTCTCTGGGCAAGTTAAGTTTGATCCGGCAGGCCTCTCAGCTTCCTTATTTAGAAGCTATAGATAGTAAGGCCTTCATTACTACATTTCTAAGGTTCTTGTGAAGACAAAACGTTACTTTGTAAAGCTCTGCAAACATGTAGATTTTATTCCTGCTGTCAGTAGCTCACCACCAGAGGCCCCAGTCCCCGTGAAACAGTCTTCCTATCTCACAAGAATTGCCTGCTTCAGGTACCAGACCTCAGTTGAAATTCTTGACCCTCTTCTTTCCCAGCTGTGTGACTTTAGGCGAATCAGTTAACCTCTTCAGCTTCACCAAGCCCATCTGGAAAATGAGGATAATAATACCTACCTTGTGAGGGAGGATGTGGTGAATTGCCCTCATTCAAGTGTCAAGTTATGAAAATGATGACTTGGAGGACTGATTTCTCTGCCACATCTAATTTCTGAGAGGTTCTCCACATTCACAGATGCTGATGGTCCAAACAGATAACTCTGTTTAGGATGCTGTTGGCAATTGAGTGGGGGGTGTTGATAGCATTAGAATGTGTGCACGATAAACCCTGTGAGGGCTGATGTCCACAGATAGGAATAAGTTGAATGTGTCAATGTGTCTGGTTATCTTGATAAAGTTGTTTACATTTAAATTATATTTATTTATATTTTAACCTATTCAGAGTGCTAAAAAGGAAACAGTAGTTCATATAAAGAAAAACTGTGGTGGTTCCCTCCTAGCCCAATTTCCATTGACAGCCATTTGCAACTCTTGAAGTTATTACTCTGTTATTTATATTATTCTTCTTAAAGATGACTATGCTATTATTAATTTTTCAGTTTTAGATATTTCCCATCTTATTCCTACTATTTAGGAATTAGAATTTAGAATTTGGAATTTAACTATCTTTTATCATCCATTACATCCAGACGTATATCCCCTTCTATCCTTGAAATGTAGTTGTAACTCACTTTTGATTAATTCCATGTAGACAGGTTTCCAAGTTTTCATCATCAGCTTTTGTTTTGTCTTTATTGCTTAGCCAAACAGTACACTATGAATTTCTTTCTTTCTTTCTTTCTTAAAGGGTTTTGTATTTTTTCTGCAATTAATTGCCTCTAATTTCCTTTGCTTGGCACTCTTCTTATGCTAGTTTTCCACAAAGCCAAACCTATCTAATAACCTATCATCTCAATTTCTCTTTTTCCTGGTGATACCCCAGAAACTCTTCTTCATTTAAGTGGCCCAGCACTCTCTAGTCTGAAACCAAGCTGTCATCCTGGGTCTTCCTTTTGTGTTCTTAGTGATTCTCTTTATCTCGCTCCTGTGTTCGGTCCTTAGTTCTTGGATCCCGTGTTTTCCTCATTCCTGATTTATTTTGGCTCCTCTTGCTGAACGCACTTTCAGCGTTCTGTTTCTTTATGTCTGCATCCCATTCTTAAGACTGATAAGTCATTTGTTTGTAACAACTAGTGCATGCACCAGTTGGATCGTTTGCATGCAAAGTGGGAAGCAGAACTAGACATGCCCATTTCAGATACAATATCTTTCTTGCGAGAGTATTGATCTGATAATGATAGGGACTGAAGTATTCATCTGGGTCTTCAGATTGTACCCAAATTGCTCAGTGGAGCAGGCCCCATGTCAAAACTCTGTAACTTACATTTATTATAATTTTCCTTTTTGACATGATGGTTGCTATGTTCCAGGTTATTTGTAATTCTTGTTGGTTATTTAAGAGGAGCTCTTGAATTTTTGTGTGATTATATGCTGTAGATACAGCTACAAAAAAAAATCTAATAAATAAAATCTAACGAGCAAAAATAAGATGTAAATCCTATTTTGGTGAATGTCCCTGAACTCCAGATTTAAAATGACAGTTCTTTTAATAGCTAGAAAAAGAAAGGTTTTGATAAAAAGAAATAACAATTCTACCTATAATTTAAAAGTTAAATTTTGGCAAAAAAGTTAAAATAATGAATATTATTATTGCTTTTATAAATTATTTATAAATTTGGGACATTTAGAAAATATGAGAAGTTAAGAAGAATGAGTGCTTAGGCAGTTAATAGTTTGGGATTATCTCTTAAATATGATAAACAAACTTGTAAAATTTGATTCGAGGATATTACCTACCAAATTACTATCGTGCATGATAAAAGTGGTCCTGCCAAACCTACTGAATATTTACCTTGTATAGATTTTTTTCTTAAAATCCTTTTCTTAGTTTTTCTCAGAGTACAACTCAGAAGGGGCAGATATAGGGAAAGGAGTGGATTCCGAATGTTTTATGTCAATGATACTGTTCTTTCCACCATGCAAAGGAGAAAAGAAATTCTGCTGATATTCTCAGACAGCATTGTAATAAAAAATGGAGAGGTGGTCACTTCATGCAGTCTCACAGCCTGAGACCTTCACTAATACAGTTTAATGAGTATTTGTTGAGGATCTACTGTATATAAGGCCCTGTGCTGGACATCAAGGATCCCTGTGATGAGAAGGAAAATGTATCTACTCTCAAGATGGTTAAAACCTAATGGGGCCAACTAATGTACACAAATAGCTCTGACACAAAACAGAAGGTGAAGTTCCAGAGTAGAGAACTTAGCCAAGTTCTATGAGTGCATAAAAAAGAGACAGTGTAGTTCTGACCAGGGAGCTTCAGAAGATCCTCAAAGAAGAGATGGATTCTGCATTTTGAATGATAGGAGGGTAATTCACAAGGGAAAGGAATCGAGGATATATGACATCTTATATTTATATTGATTCACAGCCTACAGAATTCTTACAGAGGTCTTTTATTTTATCGATATTATTGTTCATTTTATAAATGAGAAATGTGAGATGCTTAAAAGTCTCAGTGACTTTCTTGAATTTATAATTTTTACAAGTGGTCAGGGGTGGTACAGTTGAAAAATGCATCCAAAATCCAATCTGATGATGATTTTAAGTATAATCCACTCTTACAATGTTATGGTTGGCAGAGACCTAGAAATGTCAGTCTCACCAAATGTGATTTTGTGTAGAGGAACAGAGTGTTTCTTTGATTCTAAATTACCCCTGCAATGATTCGAAAAATTATTTGCCACAGTGAATATAGATGGTCTACAAGAGTGCTTCCAAGCCTTCCCCATCATCTGAGTGACCCAGAAAGATATTTTAAGAACACACATTCTAGCCCGCATTACCACTGAACATCTCTATCTATTTCATCAGAAAAACAGGGACTAGTGCTAACAGATCAGCATTTTTAATTTCTCCTCAGGTAAATGGCATTATCAGTTAAAAATGGAACACAGAGTTCAAAAGAAGAAAATGAGAAATATAATTATTTTCTCCAAATCACCATCCTTTTCCAATATAAAACTTTGTATTACGTCACCCCTATAGATAACTAATGGGATTTTTTGGTGTAACAAGGGACACTGATGTGAAACCACAGATGACAATGCTATATGATTAAAAATTGGACATATCTGATTACCTAGTCATTTCAGCTAAGAATGAACACACATTTCTTCCAAGATACCCACTTAAGAACCTCGTCAAGCCCAGAGTTTCTTCACTGAGCTGTCTCTAGGAATAACCGGTGTAGTTACTATTCTAATTCTCACGAAAATTCTTTATCCGTGTAAACACGACTTCTGTGATGTAAGGAGGAAAAATGATTACAATGAAGTTTATGTGAAATATATTTTTTAAAAGCAAATTCTCTTTGTTGTGAATAGTTTGAGTGGTTTGCTCACCTCCATAGATTATAGAACCTGTCATCAGAAGAATCGTTGGATCATTTGGAATAAGAGGAATATATAATGAAAAATTCTAGAATAGATTATAAGAGACAGTAGTAAACCACCCACCAGTAACCACAAAACTTCCCTCTGCTTTGAAATGTATCAGGCTTGGAGTCAGTGCTGGGCTGAACTGGCTCTGCCATTCATAACCCTTGTGTGGCATGACCTGAGTCATTTTCTTTCTCTGATTCTGTGTCTCATCAGAGTTGTTAGGTGGTTCAAATGAGAAAATATAGATTACATACTTCACAAACTGTAATGTGCAATTCAAATATGATAACAATGAAATGGTGATGATGGTGATGATTCAGCCTCAAGATGACACAGAGTGCCTTAACAAAAAAAAAAAAACATATACCAGAACTATACGTTTGTATGGACAGGCATATAAGAGATCCATACACAGAAATAGTTTACCAAAAAAATGTTTTATATGGATAATTGCTTTAATTCTATATTTTGCTTGTGATTTCTAAGACAAGTCATATTGGTTGATATTTATTCATATTGAATGATAAATTTATTTATTTGAAAAAATAATTTAAAGACACCTGATCACATCTTGTAATTATTGGAGAGACAGGGATGAAAACATGCTAGACTATGGTGAAAGATAGATTATTTATTCAAATCCCATCTATGTCACTAACCTTTGGGATTTTGACAAATTATTTTAAATCCTGAAACCTTGAGTTTATTATAACTAAGATGACAGGTTTATTAGGATTATTAACCAACAAATGAAGGAAAATAGCTCCTTATAGTGCCTGGCCCATAGTAGGTACTCAAATAGGCATTCAATCATGTCTTTCCTTCTGCTTCCTTGATTCTCAAATTTACTTTTATTAACTATCACTTGGGGTATAAGTTTTTGTTTGTTTTTGTTTTGTTTTTTGTTTTTTGTTTTTGTGGGGAAGACCAGCCCTGAGCTAACATCTGTTGCCAATCCTCCCCTTTTTGCTGAGGAAGACTGGCCCTGGGCTAACATCTGTGCCCATCTTCCTCCACTTTATATGGGACGCCACCACGGCGTGGCTGACAGACAGTGCATCTGCGCGCGCCCGGGATCCGAACTCGCGAACCCCGGGCTGCCAAGCGCGGACTAAACCGCTGCGCCACCGGGCGGCCCCTATAAGTTTTTGTTTTTTATGCTGGCGCACAATCCCATGAGAAGATTATTGTCTTTACTTATTGTTTTGGGCTGAATGTGTCTCTCCCCCACCCCCACCTTAACCTCAGAATAAGACCTTATTTGGAGACAGGATCTTTATAGAGGTAATTAAGTTAAAATGAGGTCATTTAGGATGAGCTCTAAACCGATATGACTGATGTCCTTATAAAAAGAAGAAATTTGAACACACACAAGTACAGAGGGAAGATGACGTGATGACACAAGGAGGAGATAGTCATCTACAAGTCAAAGAGAGAGATCTGAAACAAATCTTTCCCTCAGAGTCCTTGGAAGAAACCAACCCTGCTGGCACCTTGATCTTAGACTACTATCTTTCAAAACTGTGAGAAAATAAAGTTCTATTGTTAAAGCCACCCAGTGTATGGTACTTTCTTATGGCAGCCCTGGCAAACGAATACACTCATGTACAGGTACATTTAAAGAAAATGTTGGCAACGTTAAGTTTTGCAAGGCCTTGCCTAGAGATTGTCACAAGCTCTGCATTCTTCCTTTCCTTTACCTTGTAATGCTGCAGCCTTACAGATAAGGTCCTTTGGGCTCACACACAGAAGGGAAGTGCCAGAGAACTGTCACTCCCTAGGGCAAAGCACGTGTAGCAGACACAAATGGAGGCTGTCTTCTGCTCAACGAGATGCTTCAGGAAACCAGGCCTGGTGGATGCACTCTGAATATAAGGAGGCCCCAAAACTCAATTCAGGACAATCATTTTGCCTCATTCCCTCTCACAGTGATTAGTCAAAGGGATGGGCACATCACCCAAGCAGACAAGACATTTTCAGATTGGTGCTGGGTGTGGAGAGCTTTTATTTCTCTGATTATGGAGTTGTGAGAATTTGACATAGGTCAGAATCCTCAGTTAACCTATCCACGGGTTCTGGCCAGTCTTAAATAGCAGAGAAGCAACAAAGAGAGATGAGAAGACAGAGACCTGACAGCGTATATATCCCTGGTTTCGGTCTTCCACAAGATAAGCTCCAATCCTACCCTTCTTAAGTTGGTTATTTTAACCAAAACATTCTTCTTTGCAACCAAGTATGTCTGGACTAATACAGGATGTAAACAAGATTTTTGAAAAAAGAGGAGAAATACCACTAATTAAGAGGTAATTTTTTTCCAAAAAAATATAGAGATGCTTATTTTCACCTATTTATGAATGGTATTTAACATTTACTCTTTTTTTTGCATCTATTCTTATTTTCTGATATGTTACATACATTTGTTGTAACACAAATTCAAACAAGCACGGCATAAAATGAATGAAAAAAAGTGATACTCCTTTCTTGATACCTTCTTTCATTCACTAGAATAAGCGTGACTACCCATCTGTAATTGTACCCGTACAATATTTTCCCCACAAAAATGGGAGATTTGGGGATCATACCATTGAAGTAGGATGTTTTCAACTACAAGTAACAAAATATCCAGTTTTAAGAGCCTTTGACATTGAGGAAAATGCCAGTTCTCATAAGAGAAGACTGGATGTGGCATTTTCTAGTAGTTAGTCTGGAGGTTAAGAGAGTGGCACAATGATGCCCATAACGCTATACTTTCTTTAGCATATTTCGATGTCCCCCTTCATGGCTACAGGATGTCATGTAAAAGCAGTTCCATGTGTCACAGACATCACGTTACCCAGCAAGGAAGAGAGAGGCATTCTTCTCCTGTGTCTTTTTTTATACTAGTGAGGACCACCTTTTCCAGAAGCTTGCAAGCAGACTCACCCTTCCGGTTATTACTAAGGGGGATGTCCATAAGTGAATTGTATCAATCATGACCCCCTTCTCCCCCCCTGGACTCAGGAAGAGACCATTGTAACTGAACATTCCAGAAGGTAAGCCCTAACAAAACTTCCAGTCAGGAAGGAAGACTGAAGAGCATGAGGGTTAGTATTTGTTAGCTGGGAGGATAACAAGAAGTATCTACACATAAGAGAAATACATACGACATACACAGCCCTGAAACTTTCTTTAACTCAACCATGTGTAATATATCTATTTAAAGTGACCTCATTGTTCCTAATGGAAATATAATATTTACTTTATTCTATGCACTTTAAAAATTGAGGCTAAATTTCCTTAAAATTAAATTAACAATTTTAGAGTGAACAAGTCAGTGAGAGCTAATATATCACAATGTTGTGCAACCAGCACCTACAGCTATGTCCGAAATATTCTATGTACTAATGATGGCCCAATTTCCCAAATAAAATCTCATTGACTAATTTTATAACTAGGAAAAAAGTCATCTGTTTTAACATTGAAAAGAAAAATGCTGCCCCCTTTCTTCCTCAGAAAGCTTTTTTTTATTTATGAAGATAGTAAGCTCAACTAAAAGCCTTGCTCTCAGAAAATTTAACCGTTACGTCAAGAAATCATCCTGGAATATTCCTATCATTACAAGATCACTTATATTTCAGTCCTGTATTCCAATTTTTAAAAATTTTACAAGTATGTTTTATTCTTCATTTTGAATGGATTTCTTACAAATATAGTTGGAAATTATTCGAATTTAGATGCTAAACACCAAGGGAATTACCCTGCATTATAAACTTGATAGATATGAGACTTTTATATTTTTATTTTGTTTCGCAGAACACAATTTGGTAGTTGGGTGGAGGACTAGGTAGGAAAAATATGCTGCATATCCTATTCTGAAAAGGCAACCAGATATAATTCATCTGGTTATTATGCTGACTATGCTTTCAGAATTTGATCATTATCATTTAATATCACATTAGGACGCTTTCAAATCTGCAGTGCCAGGCATGGATTGTTCTCTTTGAGTTTGAAGTGTGTCAAAAGAACTTTGTAGTTAAATATAGACTTGGGATTTCATGGCTGAAATATGTCTGCTAGAAAAAAAAAGTTTTAAGAGACAAATCATTTTCCTTTTACAGTTTGGAAACACTAACCTATTATTAGTATGAACTTCTATCTCTGTCTCTTTTTTGTTTTTTCCATTTTGTAACACATTATCTATTTAGCTTTTTGCACTGCATACATTGCCATCATATTATGGAACTTGAGAAATTAATTGACTCAATGTTTAAATGTGTAAGGAAATTCATTATGGGAAAGAAAACTGAAATTATAGAAAGTAGCTATCACGATTGCCTTTGGTAAAGCACATTCCAACTTAGGGGATGCTTTCTTGTAACACCTGTCACTAAAGGACGCCAATCTTTCAATACCATCGTGGTTTATTACAAAATACATCAAGTGACTAAAACTATTTGAGAGTTTAGAAAAACCACGTGTGGAGTGTGGAAGTAATCTGAATTCTAATTAATTAGGAGAGATTTAAAGTAACGAGAAGAAATCAGTGAGACTGTATTTCCATGTACTGATATGAAAGAATGTTGAATCCTATTCTGACCACATCTTCGAGTCAAATTGACAAATGTGACCTAGGATGGGAAGCACTCTGAGGTAACTGAAAGAGGGTGAACTTTGATGTTAAGCACATCTGGGTCCTAATTTTTGTTCTGATATTTACATAGCGTGTAAACTTGAACAAAATATTCCAATTCTCTAAGACTTCATTTTGTCACCTGATGAAGAGGTTTTGTACTACTGTCTCCTTTCTTTTAGAGAGTATTAAATAAGATATCTGTAAATAAGAGATAAGTAAATTACTTAATGCAATGCCAAGCTAAGAGTAGGTGCTTACAAAATTCTTGGTATTTTATTATTTTTATCTTTACAGCATTCTGGTAGGTAAAGTCATTTAGATGCTATTGCTATAGATGTGTATCATGCTCTCTTCTAAACTAAAAGATATTTTGGAAGGATGATCTGGACTTATGGTTCTCAATGCATCTTTTACTCTGACAAGCCTGAGGAATAGATAACAGTTTACTCTGGCAGTGATTCCTAAATTTTCCAGGATACCTGTGTGTATGTGTGTGCACGCACTCAAAATCCCCAAATGACTCCAACATTCCTATTCTCTTTCTCCATCTTCTCCACTAGTTTCAATTAAAAACTATTTCCAAGCATGTAATTAAGGGCATTTCAATTTTTCCCCCGTTTGTAGAGTTTATTTATTTGTTTTTTTCCTAAAGTCTTTTTTTTTTTTTTTTTGCTGCTGGGAAAGATTCACCCTGAGCTAACATCTGTTGCTGATCTTCCTTTCTCTCTCGTTTTTTCCTCCCCAAAGCCCCAGTGCATAGTTGTATATTCTAGTCATAAGTTCTTCTACTTCTTCTGTGAGCTGTCACCACAGCATGGCTACTGACAGACAGGTGGTATGGTTCCTTGCAGGAACCAAACCTGGACCACTGAGGCAGAGCATGCCAAAATTTAACTACTAGGCCATCAGGGGTCGCTCCATGTAGAATTAATTTTAAGGTTCAAGTTTTAAAAGGTGAAGAAGGCATCATTTCAAATTCAATTAATTTTACAGAAATGGAAATTTTACAGAAAGAATCTTGATTCATTTTCATCACCGAAATAGCATCTTTGCTTTAGGTTGACATCTATAAGATAACATCGATGTTGACTGATAATCATAATCTCTCAGAGTAACAACTTATTTGTTTTTCTGTTCTCCTTTTTGAGGAACATGCAGTATAAGCTTCCTAGTTATTTGCTGAAGGACTTGTATGCTGTGATGCTTTTTCTCCCTATCTCTGATAGCTGATTTTTAAAATCGTGTAGTAAACATGAAGGAGTCAAGAGGCAAAGTCATAGGAATGACGGGGAGTAAGCTTTCATACATGAACTCTTGCTGTTTTTGTCTATTCTTTCTTCCTTCCTTCATGCCTACTGCCAGCCTATCAAAGCCACTGTGCCATGAGGGTGTGAATCTGACCAAGAAAGCTGACATTCAAGGTGCTTCTCCTTTGCTCCAGTTGACCCTCAGTAAGGCAATTTGTAGGAGGGGTCATTTCCTGAGAATTTGTCAGGACATTCAAATTCAGTGTCATCAATGAATTTGACCAATGTTGACCACCTTGACCTACAAGGCACAGAGAAGAAGAAATAGATTGCTGGTGAAACTATGCCAGAGTTCTTGAATGCAACCAAAGGACTCTCAGAATTAAGGTTTCTACAATGCTGAAAAATTTGCCTAACAATCTTTTCATTCTCTTCATATATCCACAATTATTAGCATTCCAATGGCTTATGTGTCAGAAAAAATATAGACAAAATACAGCTTTCCGAATAGGAAAATACAGCACATAGGGAATAACTGTTTATAGGGAGATTTTGCGAGTAAAACATTGTCAATATTATGATGATTATTGCCCACTTTCACATTTTTGTTTATTAAAAGATTTTTTTTTTGCCAGATTTAAGTATCAACAAAAACTTATTATAGGGTAACTATATGATAGAAACATTGTCAAGTAACATTTTGTACTTTTAAACTACATTTTTTTCCTCTCATATTGTTTATGTGTTGCTAAGAAATATTTTAAGACACATATATTGAAAATTTTCCTAGATAGAACAGAATAGTCCAATTGAAGCTAAAGCTTTGTTTGGATATTTTTGTAAAACAATATCTATTTCCACATTCTATGTACCTTAATTTTAATTATAGAATGACCTTGACACATTTTATTTAAATGTGTTTTATTTAAAAAGGTTCATTGCAGAGAAGAATGTAACACAGAATGTATCTTAATGCCTTGTTCTGACACTTAGGCATGGTGGAAGTGCAGTAACATAGAAGCTTAGATCCAAAAAGAACCTCACACATCTTCTTGTCCAACAATTTATACATCAAGGAACCTTTATAAAGAAGTGGAGTGACTCATCCACTCCAGAAAAAAAGCTCAAGAGTAGATGAAGATGATATTTATTGTGGAAATATTAAATGCCAGGAACTGTACTTATACTGCATTTTAATCCTATATTAAATTTTGGGAAGTGAGTATTTTTATCCCTATTTTATAGATAAGGGAGATTTGAAGACATGAGGTGGTTTCCTGTATACCACTTAGTTAGCATGTGGATAACTAGGCTTAAAACTAGTATCTTTTCAGTATGCATAAAGGAAAGTCAATAAATATTTTTTGAGTGAATGAATAAATAAATGAATGGATTTACAAGAATGATTTCAATATATCACTGTCCTGCAACACACCATTGGAGCTCCAGTATATAATTGTTTTAGTTTATCTCATTCAGAAAAGCTTAATTGACTTGTATAACCTTAGCTTAGCACTTTCCACTAAGATTAATACAATTATAATGGCAAGTGTCCCTGCTGATAAAGAAATGACCTGCAATTATTCATTATTAAATATATATGTGCAAATTCCAGACCCATAAAAAAATGATGCCTTGGCCTAATTAACTTTAATTTATGATCTATCTAGGAAATGACTATGAGTGGGCAAATATTTAAGGCATTATATTCTTCCACATTATCCTGAAATGGAAATAAGTGTGTATTTAATTGCTCACAAATGTGGCTTCTTTTCTGTTGTAAAAAAATAGAACATTAGGACATGATTTAAACATTTTGAATAACTTTCAACGTAGAGCACTGGTAGGCAAACACAATCAAACATATTCTTGATTACATAATTTTAAAAGTTTGACCAATTACTAAAATGATCACAATTTCTATAATATGAATTGCAGATATTTTATAAAATCAAAGTATTTTAACTGTCTTAATTATGTTGAAAATATTACCAATTCTACTTAGTAATTAAATCTAGGTACCTACAGAAATATTTAGTTCTGCTTGTAGATGTATATTTGGTAATCAAAATCTGTTAACAATTACTTTTCATTCATTTATAGAGTAGGCAAGGAAACCCACTAGATTTTCCTGGTAGCGGGTATTTCTAAAAAGAGAAATGGTAGGTAACACAAAGAGATAGTATAATATACTCACAAAGAGAGTGAATAGCTGTCAGATGACAAATCCTTTATGTCATTGAAATGTAAATCAGTTTTGTTTGTCCATTTGTTTTTTTGAGAATAGCTCATGATTTTTTTTTATAACACAAGTTAAATCTTGGTTAAAATATTTCCCAAGACACTTTTACAAATAAGACCACACGTTTTTTCTTTGCATTTTGTTTAAATTTTGTAAGATAAAATTCAAGATAGAGTAGCTTGTATGGACTTGATTCTGTAGCGATACAGAATCTTCTGCATATAATACAAGATAAGTATTTGTATTGGAGGCAAAATGTTCTGAGTTTTAATGCCATCATCACTATTTACTAGCTGCAGTTTTCTCTCTGAACCTCAATTTTTCTATCTATAGAATAAGGATATAGGTAAGGTTTATATTAAAGAGTTGTAAGAAACAAAAAGGAAACTAACATTTACTTAGCATTTACTATATGGTTAGTAGGCATTTTCACATAAATCATGATTCTTTTAGTCCTTAAAACAACAATGTGCACTAAAAATTATAATCCATATTTTTGAGATGAAAAATATTAACTTTTCCATGTTTATGTGGAATATCAATATGATAGGGAAGACAAACTCCCTTGATTCAAATTCAGAGCTACTTGGTTTAAAAGTCCGTGCTCTTCGCACTGTAAAGAAATGTTAACACTGCATGAAAAAATGCCTGGTGCTTGGTTACCACCCACCAATAGTCGAATGTACGTGGAAGCAGGAGTTTTCTTACACCCAGTGCAAAATTTACCTTCTTTAGTCTCTTGTTTCTCCTTGAGCTTCAGTTCAAAAGAGAAAGCAGAGGGATACGTTCTGAGTGCGTGCGTGTGTGTGTGTGTAAGTATGTTTCAGTTATGACCTAAACTAGATTCAAGTGAAAGCACTGGACATCTTCCTCTGGGCACAAAACGACTAAACTTCAATTTAATTCTCAAGTAACTAGCCAATAGGGGGCAGGAGAGCACTACTGTCTTGGTGCTTGTCCGATTTAACAACTCTTATCTGACATTCCTGTGACACTTCAAATATCATTACGGCTGGCCTTAGTATTTGCAATTTCTGTACTAGAACTAGTTGCTGAAATTTAGTGTATTAATAAAGTGCTGTAACTCTTAGCAATGTTAATGAATCAAGCATTTTGATTAGCAAGGCATGTGTGGGGGAAAAAGTTAAGATTGGGTATTCAAATGAAAGTAATTAAAATGAACACAGAGCTGAAAATGAAAATGTGACTCACATAAATGGCCCCATTATCACAAGATAACAGACTGCTGTTCAGGCAATTTTCCTGTAACTGAGCGGACCACTACTTAATTCTGTCCCTTCCTCCTCACACTTCCCACTAGAAAGACTTTGTCTCTGCTATTATAATAGAAAAAGTTTAAAGCAGAAAGTCCAAAAAAGTTTGGGAATGGCTCCTTAGAATAAACACCATTCAAAGACATCTAATAGTATGCCACTTGTTTTTATTCATATAATGTCAAATAGAGAATTATATGTCCTGTAATTTTTCATCAAATGTTGCTGATCTATGCAAGTATCCACAGGGAATGAGGTGGGAGGTAGGACTTGGCTGGTTTCCTCCCTCTCACAAAGACAGTTGAGAGTCCTCAGAGCCTTCTGGAAAGCTGTAGAGCTATGTTAATATAACTTGTATCTTTTTTTTTTCCCAGAACCTGCCAGAAAGGCTTTGTTTTCCCTAAGAATGGAAAGACAAGAGATGTGAATTTTTCCCTCAGGAGTGAAGCAACATGAGATGAGATGAGGAGCCAGATTAGTGGTTAAAGAAGAAACAGTGAATTGAAAACTGTGCTGTGTACTTGCTTTTTATTCTTAAAGAATCCATTCCTCCCCTCAAAGGTGACTTGTTCACTGGTCAAACTCCAGATGTTTTTTATCAGCTGTGGCGTTATGATGAGGGTTTGCCAAGCAGCAACCTAATTTATTTTCTCCTCTTTCTCTCATATTTCCCTGGGAGTATCATAACATTGAGTTCCAGACATGTTGGTCTGGTATAACAGAATGGCTATTGTGTGTTACAAACGTGTTGAGTATTACAACACTCAGTTGTAGAATATGTGTCTGTGGTATTAAGATCCAGGGATAAAGAGGAATTGCAATTATGCGGAGGCCTTAGGAATCTTCTATAATTGGTTTAAGTCAGGGTTTGTGTATGACTTTACCTTCACTTGACTTCGAATGGATCACAAATCTAAGGGGGATTAGAACCCAATCATAAGACTGAGTGGGTCTGTCTCGACATGCCATCTGCTTCAGATTGAGCAAAGGGTGCAGCAACTGTCTGTCCCTTCTCTGCTGTGGTTCCATTACTAGCCTTTATTTTCCTTATTTCTTCTTCCCGTCCCTGTTCAGCCGTAAAGATGATTCTTCTCTCTCCTGCATTTCTCTCATCTCATATATTTGATTCACTTCAGCTGATATCCATGTTCCCAGCCATAGGAGAACTTAGATGTCTGAGAACTCAGTTAAAGAACAACTCTAATAGGGTTATCAGGCAAACTTCTGATTTGGTAAAGGACATTAATTATAGTGTTCAGAAAGTCTAAATTTTTGTCTCAATTTTCACTTCTCAGAATGTTGTAAACATTTTCTCAGTTTTAAACAATTAAAACGAAGTCCGCACTGCAACTCTGCCCTTGACAGTAGTGCTTTGAGTTTGTTTTGACAGTCATGGTAATGAATTTTCTCTAATCCATCCCCTCTTGTCTAGTTCCTCTTGTGACCAATAGAACTCATTTGGTCAGCAGCCATGGAATTGAGTGAAGCTAACTGGCCCATATGGCAATTGAACTTGCAATCTTGACTTCATTAACACCGTGCACCAACCAGCTGAGCTAACAAGCCAAGAAAATCAAATTAGACTCTATACAGAGCTCATGGTTAATTGCATTTTCCTCCTTTGGGCTCTTCATTACAGCCTCTTTCACCAATTACCAGCTTCTAAGGGGTGAGGATTGAGTCTACATGGGTCTTGTGCATTTTGTCCCTTATGTTGAAATTGTAGAGTGGACTGTACTGTTTAAGTTCAGGCAGCAAAGTCATGAGCATATATCAGCAAAGTTATGGTACCTAATGTTCTTTGTCAGAGACTGAAGTAGCACATTACAAACATCTCAAGAGGAAAGCTGCCGCATTTGTGGACAAAGGGGCGATGAGAAAAGTTTTGGCAGCTCTCTAATCTATTTTCTGTATATCTCCTTTCAAGCCTCTGAATCTTAGTTCTGGTTTCAGTTCCTGCCTTACTTCATGCAAGAATATATATCTGTGCTTTCATGCAAACTCTGGAATGCAGATGAAACCTGATTTACAATTGTGCTAATGACCTGGCATCCCAGCATTATATCTTGAAGCTCAACTCTATTGTGCCTGGAAATCTGACTTTCTAGGTAGCATGTCCAAGTAAGAACAATAGGTCTGTGATTCTTGGTAGTTAATTCAGTGTTCTGGTCATTAGGCAGCATGTGAACGGGACCTAATTCTTTCTTTGCCCAAATTGCCAGGTAGTTTTGCTAAATTTAATTTTAATTAATTAACAGTTTGATGTGTATGCATTTGTAAACTCTCAAGGCATTTACTAGATTAATGTTTTATGATAAACCATCATGTCAACAAATACTATGGCTGAAATGTTTAAATAGGTTCAATCTTTGAATGTATTTTTGACATTAATTTGTGACATATTATTCAAGATGTTGGTTTTTGAGGTTGAGAGGAGTTGATAATTAGAGGTTCATTGAGTGTCTCTTAATGCACCCTTTAAGTTGTATTCCTTTGTGGGTTAAGACAGCTTAGTGGATAATTTAGTAGAATACAATAAACACTGAATATTATAGCTGATCATTATAAACCATGTTAGTATTCAAGTTGTAGAAGGGGAAGATTTTGCTTCATTTATTAATTCAAAAATTAATCATTAAATTTATTTTCTTAAAGGACAAAACCAGTATTCTTTGGCAGATACATAGAGATCATCCACTTCAACTTCATTTTACACATGGGAAAACAAAAAAGAAGAAAGAAAAAACAAGTGGGGCAGAGAGAGAAGGATCTGCCCAAGTATCAAGGCCCAGGGTAGAACCTATGTTTCCAAGTGTTATGGACTGAATTTAGTTCCCCTCAAATTCATATTTTGAAGCCCTAACCCCCAATGTGGCCATATTTGTGACTTTGGGAAGGTAATTAAGGTTAAATGAGGTCATAAGTGTGGGAAATGAGGTCATAAGTGTGAGGTTCCAATCCAATAGGACTGGTGTCCTTACATGAAGAACAGACACCATGGATCTCTCTCTCTCTCACTCTTCCTCTGCACATGTACACAGTGAGGAAACACCATGCGGAGACACAGTAAGAAGGTGGCCATCTACAAGCCAGGAAAGAGGTTTTACCATAAACCAGTCTTGCTGGCACCTTGATCTTGGGCTTTTAGACTCCTGAGCAGTGAGGAAAAAATTTTCTGTTGTTTAAGACACCCAGTCTGAGGTACTTTGTTATAGGAGGTAGAACTGACTTATACACCAAGTTTCTGCTCAGTCTTCTACTAGAGTGGTTAATTAAAAACACGCATTTCAGCTATGATGCACATTATTCAATAGTTGTCACAAGAGCTGACCTCCTCTTAGCATAATAAAATTAACTTTCAAGTCAAAGGATGGTAGTGATGGAAATGTTTGGCAGGTATTGGATCCCTCCTAAGTCTTTAGAGCCTGGCACAGAGCTGGTACTAATCTGCCTTAGGTCCCCCTGCTTTTCTCCCTTTTTCTTCATTTCAAAGGCACTCTTAAAGATAACGATCACTTTATAACTTTATCTGATGAATCCCTCCATATTATCTCCCTGGAAAAGGTAGAGTTGTGTCACCTTCTCTTGTCAATTTTACATGCAAAATTCTTATCGGGTTTCTGACCAATGGCCAACAGGATCTGGAGTCCAAGACATGCATAATTTAAAAGAGGAAAAAGTAGCTCAATAATTTAGCAAAATTCTTTAAACATAATACAGATGAAAACATTTTGCTTTAAAACAACTAGTGGTATACACTCTATATTTTCCTGTTCTTTGTAGATTGTGAATATCACTTAAGGCGTGAGAAAGATACAGACTTGAATGATGAAATTTTAACAATATTTTGCTGAATTAGTTATCTCATTTGGTGAATGAATTTCCCTTCCTTTCAATACTTGTATAAAATCAACTCAGTTTAAGATCTTATTTAGGAATAAGGTGTCAAACACTACAGTAAGGCCAGAAATCCTTATCTCACATCCCGTGTTCTCCATTGCTCCTGAGGTTTGTTTTTGATACAAAACAATGGATATGGGTTGGGTACAAAATTTCGAACATAGGTCAGAATGTGATTCCATTCAAACTACATTAGGAAAGTTATAAAAGTGTCATTAATTTTATTTGATGCCGTTCAAGTATTTGAGTCACAGAGACTGCATGACCTTTTAAGATTCTTTTTAGCTGTGAAGAAATAAAATATTTTTATGTTAATTTTTTCTTGGATGCCACTTGAAGTTTCAGTTGGAGTTATCTAAGGGCCCATTATCTCCAATAGGGGCATTGTTGTAGCGATGGATATTGGAACTACTGAAGCAAAATACCTGAGGGGATCTACTGGCAAAGATACATGTAGCATTTATTAGTAAGTTAGTGGTGCTTAATTAATTACATTTTTAATTTCATAAGAACTCTCAACAAAACTAATTATTATAGAGGAAAAATGAGTTATATAGCCTTTTATTCGCACAATTGCGGAGCTCTCATTTCTACCCCCTTTTTAGCATCTGTGTATAGTATTTGATCCTGCACAAGGAATGTGACTGTAGAATGTAGTGTATGGAGGATTGGTTCTTTCCTTTTTATTTGGCCTGGGTCTTCATAGTGTACAGACAGCCCACTTCTGCCAGGTGAGTCAATGGTTAAGGAATATAAAGAAATGGTCAGCCCAAATTCCTTACCATGGTTTACAAGACTGTGTCTAATGGACTCTCCTTCCACCACATTTCCTCTTGTTCAGTACACTCTAATCATACCGGCCTTTTAGTTCCTTGAAGACACAGAACCGATTTCTAACATTGGCCTTTGTACTTTTTCTCTACTTGAAATTCTCTTCCATCAGAACTTGACAGGGCTGCCTCTTTCTCTTTCAGGCCTTAGCTCAAATGGTACCTCTTCAATAAGGCCTTTCATCACTCTATATCTAAAGAACTTCTCTTGCTCTCACAATCGCTGTTTATCTTCATTTCTCCATTTTCTTCAAAGCATTTATCACTATTTGTAATTATCATGCTTATATATTTAGAGGAACTTTGTCATGTTATTATTGTGTTCCAAATGACTAGAGTAGAGCATTATCTTTATTGGACAGTTGATCAGTGTTACATTAGTTGAACAGTTGTATGACTATACATAGGAAAGAATACAGATAATGTATTGTATATTTCATTTTTGGCATCTATAAGTGTGTCATGTGCCTTCACCTCCATCACCCTGACTGACCTATACAGTAGATGCCTATGGAAGGATTAGCTTTGTTTTCTCTATGCACATCTTCTAATACTTTTTTCCATGTGATGTAAGTTTAAGTTTCATGTCTTCACTTGTGATTGTAATTGTTGTTTAAAACAGGATTGGGCATCATCTCTAATTCTAAAGTTCCTTTCAATTTGTTTTAAGAGTTGATGCCATTCCTGAAAAAAAAAAAGGACTATATGAGTGCATGAATTGAAATATTTTTAGATGAACAGATACTCTTCATTTCCATAGCCAAAAAATATAACTGTCTAATGGATGATGTTCTCTAATTTGGAGTTGGTGCTTGCGAGTTTTAGTTATGGTTTTATTCATTTAGTTTATTCATTAACCAGAAATTTATTGAATGCCTATATACCAGATACTTAGCCTGGAACCAGAAATGTTTTGGATAAGAACTACACACAGGGGCTGGCCCAGTGGCATAGTGGTTAAGTTCATGTGCTCTGCTTCAGCAGCCTGGGGTTCATGGGTTTGGATCCTGGGTGCAGACCTACACACTGCTCATTAAGCCATGCTGTGGAGACATCCCCCATACAAAATAGAAGAAGATTGGCACAGATGTCAGCTCAGTGATAATCTTGCTCAAGCAAAAAGAGTAAAGTTGGCAATAGATGTTATCTCAGGGCCAATCTTCCTCACCAAAACAAAAACAGACAAACAAATAAATAAATAATAAAAAAGGAACTACACACAGTTCCTGCTCTCAACAAGATCACAGATAGTGGAAAAGACAAAAAATAACATGTAAGTAAAAATAAATGGATAATTACAAAGTGTCTGATTCCATCAAAAATTGAACATGGCTTGAATAGTATGAAGTGAAAACCAGAAACCATTTAAGGATGTCAGGAAGAGCTCTCTGATGAGGTGAATTTTAATCCAAAGATAGAAGAATGAGAAGTAGGTAGAAAATGTTCAGTAATATTGTGGCATGAGACAAATACCTTTTCTTGCTCCAGTTCCTTATTTTCCGTGTATATGACATTGAAAATCACTTTTGAAACCACCAGTGGAATTGTAATGATCTTGCCACAGCTGATGTGTTTTCTTCTTAAGGCTTTTCTTCAGAATCAAATACCAAGTGAAAGGAGTATCCGTTTTCCAGTAGTCTGTCAGGATAAGTTTCACACTGGAAACTGGAATCAATCGTATATCTGACAACATAGTGGAATGTTCAGTTAACTTTAAAATGCTTTTTAGAGAACACAAGGGAGTTCTGAATAGTCTAATCACTTTTTCCAGAAGGCACCTGTGATTTCGCTAATTTGCCTCTGAGGAAGTCCATGAAGAGGGAAAGGGGAACATAACGGCTCTCAGTAGCTGAAGTAGGTGAACTGCTGTTTTGCTCTTGTTTTCTCTTTATTCATCATTTTGCAAGAGGAGCTATAAATTGGTTAGTAAAAAGGATGCTTGAAACATTTTATTCTGTTTTCTTTTTTTTCCTGGGAATCTGTGGGGTCTTTATTCACAGATCTGAATGTGCAAAGATTATTTGGAGACTTATTGATGCTCCAGAATGAAGCATCAATATTTAGTATGTTAGAATTTAAAAGCTAAAATGACTTTATGCTAAAAGCCCTTGCTGTTTCCATAGGATTCTGTGATATTTGGTACACTTACTAGGGGTGTAAAGGGGTGTAACGTAACCGCTGGTGGTAAAGTTCAGAGTGCTCCTCAGGTAGAAACTAACATTTCGGGTCTGGTGATAAGGTCAAACAAAACAAAACAAACAAAATACTAACATCTGTGCCAATCTTCCCCTATTTTGTATGTGGGACATTGCCACAGCGTGGCCTGATAGGTGGCATGTAGGTCTGTGACTGTGATCTGAACCTGCATACCCTGGGCTGCCGAAGCAGAGCCCGCAAACTTAACCACTAAGCCACCGGGCCAGCCCCTGAGAAAGTAATTCAAAGAAAAAGTTATATTCATCAAGATATTCATTGCATCCTTATTTATAATAACAAAATCTTGGGAAATGTCCAAATGTCCAACACTTAAAAAATGTAAATTTTGTTGAGTTTACTGAGTGTAATATTTTGCCAGCCATAAAATAAAATTGTGGAGAATATGAAACAAAATTGGAAAATATTTAAGCTAAAATGTTAAGTGATGAGAGTGAGGAGATAATTATAAGGATTTCCTTTTCCTCACAAGTCACTGTTCACCAGTTGTCCTGCAGAAGCCTCATAAACAACATATGTAGGGCCAAATTTCCACCTCAAAATTGCTCTACTTTCTGTGTTCCTTTTCTTGTTGAACTTTACCACTATAAACACCAAACTGAAACCTTGGGGTTGTCTTTGATATTTCCCTGTCTGACAAAATCTACCATCTCCATTCTCTGTTCCACGGCCTATACTCTGCTTGGTCTGGCCCTTATCATACCATGGCTTGCCACCTTAAGTAACCACCTCGGTGTCCTATCTTCCACCTCCAGTTTCTCCCTTCTGGGATAAATATAATCCTAAAACACAGAAGTGATCATGTCAGTGCTCTGCTCAGAAGTGTTAATAACTCTCCAGTATATAGGGGACACCATCTCAACTCTTTTTCATGTAACAAATGATGACAAATATGAATTGGTATATTTTCCCTCCAGATGTCTAGTGGGAAATTTAAGATTTGCAGATGAGTTTGGGACTTTTGGTAATGAGAACAAAGGGTTTATCAAATTAAGGTTAGATGTGATATTGAAGATTTGGAATGAATTGCTCACATAGAAAGCTTTGACAACCTAGTCCATGTAACCCCGATTTTGAAAAAGAGAATTACAGAATCTTATACATGTGTGCATATATTTGAACAGGCATAGAGAGAGATGTGAAAAGATACATACCAGGTTATTAACATAGGATGTAGAAAAAGATTAATTTTTATTTTATGTATCTATTTATTGAGTCAATGGTTGTGGTAAACGTGGTGACTTATGATGATGATGACTTTTATTTAACAAAATATTTTTAAGAATTAGAGCCTAGAATTCAAGAAAAAATGCACTGGCGACAATTTTATGTTATTGGATTAAGGGTGAAAGGCAAGAGAAATTTTTACTTACATTCTAGATTGCCCAGTTCAATTCCCTGGGACAGGAGAGAATAAAAAGATTTAGAGAATGTACATTTGGTTGTACTATAATTTCAGTTATAGCCATTTTTTTTCCTCCAGCACCTAGTAGATGCTTAGCAGAGTAAGAAGGTTGATAACTTAAATAAAATATGTAATTGTGTAGAATTCATCTGTGACTGATGTTAAAGGAGAGAATATTTTGGAACAGGTTGTATTTCTTTATCCTTAACATAAGAGACAAAGAATTGAGAGGTTTTGCCTGCTTAGCATTGGGCAGAGGGAGCTGGATATAAAAGACTGTGAGTTGAAACACATCACAATAACCTTCAGTCCTCCTTGAAAGTGACAGAAGAAGTAAGACTCTTTAGGTTGTACCCAAATTCACACAAACGGAGCTCGAACATCTGCTCCTAGGGAGGCTACAAGCAAGAATTGATGGGATGCACAGTTATCGTTTGAATCTGCATAAGGATTAAAACATTTAATCAATAGGTGTTGAGTAAGTAATTTGTCCATAGTCTGCTGAAGGAGAAATATGTTGCTGGCATATTCTTTTAGAAAGGTTAAGTATTGTCTTTCTCAATCACTTTCAAGAACAATTAAATTTTTAATTAGCAGAATCCTATTTTATTTGGCCAAAATTTTAAGCATCCATTTAGGCAAACTGCTTCATTTTCTAGTTATTACTGGGTCTGTTGGTCAAGCACCATGGAAAAAGAAGCAGAAAGTCAAACTGCTTTCAGAAAGATGCATCATTCAACTTTTCATGATTCTTTATACTGCAAATTTTCTTTTGCTTCAATGATTTCTGCTCTCTTGATGGTCTAAAATATATAATATACAGTGCTGAGTATAAAATGAATAATTAATATGAAATAAATTTTCATTATGATTCTTGTTCCATGGTTGATATAATTCTGTATTTTGCACCAGTCCTGCACATTATATTATTGTTTATTTCTTCAGCCGTTTGATATTTTTTAACAGGACTGTTAGAAATGGACTAAAAGATAAGACAAGTAAGCAGAGAACAATTTTATAGAACTGGAAAAATGCAGACTTAAATTTGGTGACTCCAAAATAGGTAATTTATCAATTTAAATGTGTCTCATAAAGATTTCTCAAGTAACACCCACCAGTCATGTAATTTCTTATGTCTGTCTCCTCTACTCTCTATAATCTGAAGCTGTTGAGATTCAGTCAAGTATCTCTTCCTCAGGGAAGGATTTCCTCTGTTCCACACTCCCAAGTAGGCTGGTCACTCTCCTTGTCTCCCATGTTATCACCTATGGACCTTCACTCTGTCATGCAACACGTGGTGATATTGGTTTTCCTGCTATTTTTCTTGCAAAGATGAATTCACAGTTTTGCTAATAGCTTTTATGAAATACTTATGAAGAGACAATTAGACAATTAAGCATACTTTATTTACCACTTATTTATCCCTTTCACTGATCTTTATTACTTTTTGCATCTCTGGTATCATTTTCCTTCTGTCTGAAGGCATCGCTTTGCTGTGATGTGTCTCTAGTGTGGGTCTAGCTGGCGAATATTTTCTCAGTTTATGTTTGCAGAAGAATTTCTTCCATTTGCCTTCACTTTTAAAGAATATTTTTTCTAGGTATAGAATGTGAGGTTAATAGTTTTGTTTTGATCTTTGCCCCCAACTCATTAAAGACACCAATTTATTATCTTCTGGTTTTCATCAGTTTCCTTGCCAAGTCAGTTTTCAGTCTTGTTGCTGCCCCTTTGACAGTAATGTGTCTTGTTTCTTTCACTAACTTAAAATTTTTTTAAAGATTTTTTTATCTCTCATTGGTCTTCTTAGTTGTATTATGATGTAAGTAAGTGGCTTCTCTTTATATTTAGACTGCTTGGGGTTCTCAAACTTCCTGTATCCCTACATTGGTGTCAATCATTGAGTATAGAATTTAGGGGCCATTATCTCTTCAAAAATTACTTTTTCATTATTCTCTATGACTTCCGCTTCTGTAATGAAAATTGCATTTATGGTAGACCTTACAATCTTTGTGCTTTGCCCATCCTTTTTTTTTCTCTTCATGCTTAAATTTGGATATATTCTACAAATTTATGTAGTCCAACTAACTAATCTTCTTTTGCCTTTGCTTAACTTATTCAGTTCTTAATCTTCATTCCTATTTTTTTTAAGTTCAAGAATTTCCATTTTATTCTTTTCTATTGATTCCAGTTTTTTGGTGAAAATTTTAATCTTGTCGTCCATTTTCTATACCATCTTAATTGCAGTTATTTTAAATGTCTTTGTCATCTATGGTTTATTTTCTATTGTCTTTTCTTTGAGTCCTATTCCTAGGTATATTTGTCAACTTTTGCTTAAATTCAAGACATTTGTGTGAACAAATTGGAGACACTCTGGATAATGTCATGTTCCTGGAAAGAGGATTCACCCAGTCCTCTGGCAGGAGCAGAGGAGCAGAGCACCTCAATCTAATCAGGGACTAAATTGAGTCTATGCTGGGTTGCAGTCTTCGTAAAGATTGTTTTCTCTCTAATTCCCCACTCCTAATGTGTAGCCCTACAGAGTTCCCAGCTGAACGTCTGAGGGTTTCCTAAGGCATCCTTCTACTGGTGGGGCCTGAAATATAATTTTGACTCCCAAGCAAAGTGGCATGACAGTCCTGCTCTGTCCCTCCATTGCTTTCTCTCTATCTTTTGTACTCTTGTCTTGTGCATCTTATTCCTAAATGTCTTGTAGGGAAAATTAATGCTAAATGTAGGGCTTATTTCTCTACTGTCTCTCTGATATTGTTGCTTCAAATCCAGGCAGCCACAGCGCCACAGATTTCAATTTTTGTTTCTGGTTCTGTGAGTTGCCTAAAGCTCTGAAATCTACTCTGCATTTTAGTGGAAACTCTTTGCCTGGCTCTTGAGCTCATGCTCTCTTCCAATAATTGACAAATGTCCTGAAGGGGAAGAGGCAGGCAGAAAAGTGAGGTCATCTCAGTAAGCTTCGTCTTAAACCATTGTTGCTTTGGCAATTTCTGATACATTCAAACAAGTTTTTAAAATTTTACAAGGCTTTCCTGCTATTTCATTATTATTGTTAGGAATGTTAATTGAGTACAAACTAATCCACCATAGTCAGAGTAGAAGTCAATATTCTATATCTTATTAATGAAGAATGTAACCATTTCTATATTTTGGATTATTTCACCAGTCTTGTTTGTTTATTTAAGAAATTGGTAAACTATATTCATCTTTAGTCATCAATCTCTTGTTCAACGATCTGCAAAACTGAGTAGTTGACCCCATGAGACTGTCTCACCACCTGGCATTTGTAGGCAGCTCTCTCCTGTCTAGCTGTCTACAGTAACTTTAGTTGTCATCTCTTTGTATTGCATATTTGAATTGTTTTATTTGTCAGCTGTGGTTATTTTTAATAAATTTTCTGATTAAGACATTCATCCATTCATTGTTTTGTTACATTTACTTTCCTTTTTTACTTTTTACTTTCCTTTTTATTGTTTGATTATTTTGATATATAGATCCTCCATTCACCTGGAATTTTTTTTTGCTGTACAGTGAGAGATCTAAATTAATTTTCTAAAAATCTAATTTGTCACCAGTTACCCCACTATCATTAATTTAATATTTCCGCTATCCGTGGATTTGCGATGCCTCCTTTATTATTTATTTGCATATATTAGAGGTTATACTTTGGTGATATATATTTCTTCCCATTAATCTGTCCTGTCTTCATTCGAATACTGTGATATATGCATATAGCATACATATTTGGAAGAACTGATTGTTCCTTTTATTTTTCAGGAGTTTCTTTCATAGTTTTAGAAGTATAATTTTCTTTGCATCTTAGAATAGATTTCCATCTTTCCTAAAGAAATTGTTTGAAAGGACTTCTTATTAGAACTACAATGAATAAAACTATGCATTTACAAATGCCTAGAATTGATATGTTTATGGTTCCAAATATTCCATTTTGGGAATATGGTATTGATCTCACTTACTGAAACTACTTTTAGATCTCCAAATAAGTTGGCATTTGATTTTCTATTAGTTATAGCTATTTCTTTTTATTCTTTGATATTTTGTATGTTTTTGCTATGTTTTGTTTTATATGTTTAGGGCATTTCTCTGGCATTGCATTTTATGAATTAGAATAATATTTTCTATTGAATGGTTTAAAAATATCCATATTTTATCTGGCCATTTTACATTCTATTTTGTTTTTAACCCTCAACATATTTTTAATGACTTTTTAAAAAATTAAGCTATAAATTCATGCTATTTATGAATACTAGCAACTTAAGGATGTTCAATCAATCAGATTATGAGAAAATAATAATTTTACCTCTTCCTATTTAATAATTTTATTTTATATTTCTGTTTTATATCCTATTTTCTAAGCCAAAATGTCTCCCAAATAACTTCTACGTTAAGCATAATGGTTGATCACATTTTGTCATAAGTATTTTTTGTCCAATTACAGATGTACTCTTCAAACTCTAACTAAAATATTATTTTTCTCAGCAATAAATATTGACTTGAGTTAATCCCTTATTGTCTTTCAGCTGATTTTCTTTTTATTAATAATAACTTTCTTAAGTTACTTGGTGTGATAATCTATATTATTAAATATTCTAACATTTTCTTTAAGCTTTTATGTATCACATAAAAGCTGTATGGTAATAGTGACTTTTAAAATACACTATTGAGGGGCCGGCCCTGTGGCGTAGTGGTTAAGTTCACGTGATCTGATTCTACGGCTCAGGTTTCCACAGGTTAGGATCCTGGGCGCGGACGGCCGCACGACTTCTCAGCCATGCTGTGGCGGCATCCCATATAAAGTAGAGAAAGATGGGCACAGATGTTAGCCCAGGGCCAGTCTTCCTCAGAAGAAGAGAGGAGGATTGGCAACGGATGTTAGCTCAGCGCTAGCCTTCCTCAACAAAAAAATAAATAAATATACTATTGAATGTTGTTTTCTAATTTTTATTTGACTTTCACATTTTGTGCCTAAAAATGTCTTGTCTGTAACTTACTTTTTCATGCTACCATTGATAGTTTTTAGAATCTATTATAGTTGTTATGTGGACAGAATTGGATAGTTTTTAAACTATTCCTGTATTCTCAAAAAGCTTATACAGCATCTGTAACTTGTTATTTAAGAATATTTACAGATAAAACCATCTGAACACAGAAGACATTTTGTAAAATAATCCCTTGACAATTTTTTCAATTTCTTTCTTTGTTATTGGGTCTTAGTCAAGTTTTCTGCTTTTTCTTGAGGCAATTTTGGTAATTTCTACTTCACAGAAACTATCCATTTCATTGAAAATTGTATCTTATTGACATATGGAATGATATTTGCTAAAATTTTCCATTAAAAAGAAATTTCTTTTATCTTAGTTGTCATCATTCTGTCTAATCTTGTTGTTTGTCACATTTTTCCCTTTGGGCATTATGTTGATCAAAGCAAACCAAAACATAGCGAAACAAAATGTGTCCTTAACCTTGACCAAAGAACTTTACTAGACTTGATATAAAGGCAAAGAGCTCAGATTATCCTCAGCCCCCTCAGTGAACCAGAATGTTGATAGATTCTTCTTTTCTGATATGGAGCTGAAAGTTAGATTCTCGTATTTAGCATCTCACACTCTTCTTGATTCCCAGTAGGTACAATGTTTGGAGAAGAAAAAATTCATTGTGCTAGGGCTCTAACTTGGTCAATATGAAGAAAGACCGTTAGAACTAAGGCTGATTCATGCAACCCTTGGAGTTTTATACTATCAGCACACAATTGCTAAAGAGGCCTTGCTCTGGATTCTCTTTCTGCCATCAACAATGCATTCCTTGGTATTGTATATTTGTGCATCCCAATTGGTCCTCTGTCCTGTCCTGTTGCTAATCTCTCTTATTGCTCTTCCTCCAATATGGCATCTCTATTCTGCCTCACATGTTTTGGTCCATCTTCATCCCTCTCTGCCCTCTGTCCATCTCTCTGGTCAGTTCAGCTCTGTTTTGCTGGCTCCATGCCTTGAATTTCTCTTAAATTAGGGCTACTAGTACCATCAACCAAGAACTCTTATTGAGACTACATGGTTTAGGTTGAGGGGAAACCCTTAGTTTGAGCATTCATGCTTTTCCTAATCCTGTCTACTCAGTGTGGGGGTTATTGAAACCACTCCAAATAGCTGACGTATGTCATTCCTTTTCATCTATTTCTAGAATTTTTTTCATGTAAAATGAGGAATGGGAAGGGTTGTAGTATCTAGAAGTCTCACTATAGAGTTTAACCTTCATCAGGAAATATGCTCTTCATCCCAGCAGTATTCTAAAACCCTTCCTCTCTCCCTGTCAAAAGGTATAAACTCACTGGAGAGGTGGAGACATAGAAATGGAGGACTGTTATAGTCCAATAACAGATCTTCTGGTATAAGCTTGAATAAACAGAAGGGATAGGGAAAGTTCCTGAGGCTGTTTTATGTTAGAAAAACAAACAAACAAACAAAATCAAAGTTAGTGGGAAAAGAGCATTGGGGACAGAATCACTGTGGTATTAACTGCATTTGTGACCAGAGTATCGAAGTCGGGCAATCAGGTGTATAAAGGGGAGTTTGAGATAATGGAAGACAAGAGGTCGGGAAGAAGAGATTGCAGAAGAGCATTATAACCGCACTTTATTAGTCTCAGAAAAATATCAACTCGAGACCACAACCCCTGATAAAATGTCATCAGTTAAATAAATAAATGAATTGAAAATATACTACAGAGCATAAGCATTACACACAGCTTTAATAAATGTTACTGGAGCCTGCCCAATTAAGTTTAACTCTAGAGAGATTGGCTATGATTAAGCAAACGTTGAACATTACAATTATTTCAGTGGCTTCCTCATTTCCAAGAATATTGTAATAAACTGTGCAGGATTTTTCAGGCAATGATGTGTGGAAAGAATCCAGAGAGCCCATGAGAAATGAGAAAATTCAGAAATGGGTGGCTTGAGGCTGATAAGAAGTTATGCCAAAGATCTAAAACTTTAGAAGTCATTATTTCAAGTGAGAATAATATGTAATGTAGAAAAGAAAAAATGCCTCAGTTTCCAATATGACACCTTATTTTCTGTAAATATTTAACTTATTTAAAATGTGAATTTCCTTTGTTCTCCAATATATTTATGTTGGATTACAAAATTAAATGTAATGTAGAATAAAAGAATTAATGATGCAACCAGAACTGAGACCAACTAAAGCTGTGTTTCTTAATTTTGGGTAATCACATATCTCCTTAAGAATCTGATGGAAGTTTTGGATCCTATTTTGAGAAAATATATGCATACACACAATTTCAGGGATTTCACCAGTTTTGTGAAGCCCAATTGTGTATAACCAAAATAATAGCTTCTGTTCAAAGATAGCAAAAAGAATGTATTTGTGAGATCTTAAATTCATAAATTTACTAGTTGAGGCCATTAAAGTTGGTTCTTAATAACTGAATTAAAAAGGGAGATGAGTTTAATCCAGTTTCAATGCTATTTGAGAGTTTCTATTCACACAAATAGATTAAAGATAACTAGTCTAGTTTATGCTAAAAAAAAAAGTGTGATTCCCGTGCCTTCTGAATAGGGAACAGAGGAAGGGCTAGAAAGTCATGTGCTCTCTTGTTGCTCACTCATTTAGAAACCAGTCCTTGGTCTCTGCATGAGGATTCAGAGATACCAGCCGAAGGGCCACAGCTGAGAGATCAAACACCAGTCTGCTTTTTGATTTAACTTGTGGCTTGGCATCTCATCTCAGTCAGGAGACTGAGCTCTGCTCCTAAATACCTACCTCAAACAATAAAGGTTGATTTCTCTCCTTTGAGGCTTCTTGAAATGAAAGTGCCCATTAAACTCTCTAAAAGTAAGGATATGATGCAATAACAAGAAGAAAAATAGTATTTATGGTCAGGACTGCTTTTATTAGTCCAATGAGAGGCTAGTCCCCAGATTTCAGTTATTAACTCAAAGAAGAAAGAGGAATACCTGCTGAATTGATCTTGTCTGTTCTGAGCATTCTGTTTCTTAAATCATAAGTTAGAATTGGGTGCAAGGATATTTGAGGTATAAATATAATGTATATCAATACTCCCAGTGTTACAGCTCCAAGGATAATAGCTCTCCAGCGTAGGTTGAATAAAATCACAGGCTCTAGTTGAGTTTTTTTAAATGTTACTATTTTTGCATTGTTTGAGTGGGGTGATTACTGGAGTCGATCCTCTGCTTCCATTTAAGTGGAAAATTTGTCATTGATGTCAACGATAGGTGAATGTCACAAATGAAAGTATATCTGCCATGAGCCATGGGTGAAAACACAAAAAATCCAGAAGTTTTGTTAGAAGTAGCAAGAAATATGAACACTAATAGAGCTTCCTATTGGTGAAGAAATCTCTGGAGAGCAGAAGAGATACCAATAATTCCAGAAAGCAAGTCATGACGCAAGCTCACTTAAGGGAATGCTGTTTAATGGATAGTAGATTTTCTTATTACAGTCAGCTTTCTTGGTGATGAACAGTTCCTCACTCAGAGGGGCTGAATTGTTACAGCAAGAGATCACCTAAACATCAAACCATCCTTTAGCAACAGAGCATTGTGTTATATCACTTTAATTATCTGAGCAAAAAAATCTAAATAAATCAGTACAGAAGGGAACTAATAATTTTACAGCTTGCACTATGTAATAGGAACCTATCGTATATGATCTCCTTTATTTCAATAACTATAGGATGTAGGTCTCATTTTTGTTTATAAATGCAGAAGCTACAGCTCAGAAGCTAGCCTAAAGTCACATATTGTGGAACTTGGATTTGTAAAGATAAAATTCCCTGGATAAAAACTTAATTAAGAATATGCTCTAGGGGCCGGCCCAGTGGCAGTGTAGCGGTTGAGTTCACGTGCTCCACTTGGGCGGCCCAGGGTTCACAGGTTCGGATCCCCAGCGCAGACTGATGCACCGCTTGTCAAGCCATGCTGTGGTGGCGTCCCACATAAAGTAGAGGAAGATGGGCACAGATGTTAGCCCAGGGCCAAGCTTCCTCAGCAAAAAAGAGGAGGATTGGCAATGGAGGTTAGCTCAGGGCTAGTTTTCCTCACACGCACACACACACAAAAAGAATATGCTCCATATTTTCCAAGTAAAGGGAAACTATTTACAGAGGAAGATAAGCACAGCTTAGGCAGAGCATAGGTCTGGCTGGACAGTGCTTGAGAACTGGGACAAGGTATGGAGATATACAATATCTATTCATGGAGCCAGGAATAAGTTATTGAAAATTACATTTAACAGTGACTCAAAGTAGATATTTTGAAGTCAGATTGCTTATCCAAGAGGGAGAAATGAACTATATAATTTACAGCATTGAGGCAGAATCAGTGAGGGAAACAGTAAGAGAGTCAATGAATGATGGCTACTGAAGAAGATGATCAAGAAGAAAGCATGAAGGAGGAGTTCCTAAGGCGACACTACATGGCCCAGTGGTGGTTTTATGTCCTAGACAATTATGCACAGGTGTGGCAGATGCTCTTCAGGGCGGTCTGTCTGCTGAGCAGAGTTTCTGAAAAGGAAAGATGGACTAATCAGCTTTAGAAATTTCTGTAAATAGATTATGTAAACTATAGAGTGCCTTATTTCTTCTGTAGAAGACATTTAACACAAATTAACATTTACAAAATTTACTTTTTAATTAGCACCACTTCAAAGCTATTTGTGTTAAAAACAAAACAAGCATCCTTGATTGGTCATGACAGCTATCATATATAATGTACATATCATGGCAAAAAGTTATTCATATGAAAATATAAATTGAAGGAAAATGAATATTTCAATGTAAGAGAATATATTTTCAAGATGACATTACATATAAAAACAATGGTTGGCAAATGTTAAAGCGATGCCCCCAGAGAAATATTGCACCCGAAAATCTGACAACTTTTAGATCTCCAAGTATAATGCCTGACATGGTATATACTCAATGAATGTTAGTTGGATAAATAAGTGAATTGAGGAAGAGGATGCCAATTTTCTCTAAAGAGACCTTTAATAAATCAAAAACACTAAGTAAATAAAGCATCTTTACTGAATCAGAATGATAAACTAAACAAATAATCAATTGAAACTTGCTCAATGGAATATGGTTAAACAAACAACAAAGCAAAACAAGCAGTACAAGACATTTCTAGTAGTCTATATATCATGTAGATGTATGACTGGCATGTTTCAAGTTTCCAGTTTACTGGCATGAAATTAGTGTCACTCAGAAGACGTTGAATTCAATTTTCTTTTTAAGCTGTTATGATCCAAGGGAAAGAAGCCCTTCTATGAAATATTATTCAGATGAAGAGAAGGCAAAATTTTCTCTTTATCTCTGCCCACTTAGGTTATTGCCATTTACTTTTCTGAATTTTATAATAGGCTTTCTAAATATCAGAATCAATAAAATAACCTGACCTGGATTCTTTAACATAACTGACACAGCTGATATTTTCAAAAGAAAATTTACTAAAAACTTAATGGTTGTACACCATTTTGGGAGGGCACTTTGCTGTAAACCTTTGTATGCTCTTGATTCAGAAATTGCCTCCTAAGAATTTACTCAAAGACTATCATAATGAGAACAAATATTAATTATTAGAGTATTGATTATAATGCTTGATAATGGTTAAAATGGGTAAAACTGAAATGCCTCAAAAATACATAACCTGGTAAAAATTAAGTAGAGTATGCATGTAGATATGTAGATAGATGGATAGGTTACACACACACTCATATATATTCCATGGAATATTGAGCAATCATTAAAAATAGTGTTGTGCAATGGTGGCTTTTATCCTCAGATTCGTGAATCGATGTCATTAGGTACAAAGCCCTCTTTAAATTATGAGCTTTTTGTGCATAAATGTGTGTGTCGTTTTTTTAAAAGAGGAGGGTGGGATGCATCATATTTTTTATCAAATTATCAAAAAGTAATAGCACCAAATGTAGTAGACTAATTAATCACATTGGAAAACATGTAGAATATGTTGCTAAGTTAAAAAAATACAAATTTACAAAGTTTGCAAAATAAGATACCTTGTTTGTAAAAAAAAAAATAAACACATATGAGGGCTGGCCCGGTGGCGTAGTGGTTAAGTTCACACACTCCACTTTGGTGTCCCGGGATTCACAGGTTCGGATCCAGGGCACGGATCTATACACCACTCGTCAAGCCATACTGTGGTGGTGTCCCATATACAAAATGGAGGAAAATGAGCACAGATGTTAGCTCAGGGCCAATCCTCCTCAGCAAAACAAAATAAAACAAGAAAACCACATATGTACACCTATACAGATACAGGCATTTAAAATAATACGTGTTACAAAGTGTTAACAGTGGCTTTCCCGGGTTGATTACCTTTTTCTTTACAGTAAACTGTGTTTTCAATGTATCATTGGACTAAAGATACTTATGTATAACAAAAAGCAAAACAATGAGAATTTTTAAATGTGTAAGGATTCACAGGAGAGAAATTACCAAAGAAAATTACGGTAAATTAAAAGTGACAAATACAGGTTTCTGATCCTCGTGTAGTTAACTTGGAACCCCTATTCTACTCCTTCCTGTCAAACTATTTGTCCTTCTCCAAACATACCATATTCTCTCATGCTTTCATGATTTGGCATTTACTAGTTCTTTCTCGATATCATGCTTAACTACCAAGAAAATTCTTTATCCTTCAAAGTCTTCTCAGTGCCTGGAATATAGTGAGTGCTTAATATACACTGTTTGCTTCAATGGAGAAATGGATGAGTCAGTCTGTTTATGAATTGAATATGGGAAGATGGGTAGATTTGGGTTGATACGGAAAAGTAGGGAGGAAGTTTCAGAACAAGACAAACTTGAGTCAATCAGTACTAATTCCCTATTCAAGTCACAGTAAAGAGAAAGAAATGCCTATATGAGACTTTGTGTTGAAAAAATCATAAGAAAACATAGTAAGACAGAAATGATGGAAGAGGATTAGGAAAAAGTTTAAAATTCTAGAGAAATTTGAACATATCTGAAAAAAAACCCTCTTTCATCAGTAAACATCATCAAGGTAAGAAAAACGTGAGCAGCTGTCCTTTGAAGGAATTTAGTAGGCTATGAATCACTTTCTCACATTCAAACTTTATATTCCATATGTTTATTTTGTTAAATTTCAAGATTTTTAGTGATTCTTTCTATATCTGGCAGGGTCTTTAAATTTTCTTATATATTACAACCCACTGATATCCATATATCCATATAGACACCCACACACATCCACACATACACCCATACACCCATATACCTACACGCATAATCCTCTTTTCATGTGGCAGAAGGCAATTTCATTTAATGATGGCATTGATTGATAGATAGGCATTCACAATCGATTGCTTTGATACCTGCTCATAATCCAACAATATTAAAAAGAATCCCTTAACATTTACTCTTGATGCTCTTTAGAAAGCAAATATATTTCTGTTCCTGAATAAAACACCGAGTATTAAAGATTTAGACAAATTACACTGACTGCTGCCAGTGGTGTCCCCTGCAGTGAATTAAGAAAAGCATTTAGCGTGAAAACAAGGAACAGATGTTATTTTTACAGTCATTGTTCAAATGACTCCGGTGAGCTGCATTTTCCCTAGTGCTCCTTTGACTTCTCATAGAGAGGATGACTTATGGGTTTTTCATGTCTGTGAACGGATACACAGAGTGGCAATGGTGATGATAATTTGGCTCATAATCATATCTTAAACTATCTGTCTGAAGTTGAGTAACAATTCAACAAAATACAGAGCCAGCTTAGACTTGAGAGCCCTAGATTACCAAAATTCTTCCCCTAACACTGTGGAACAGAGCCACTAGAATTTACATGCTATGTTAGCAAAGAGAGAATCATTCCATCACACTCCATTTAGGATAAACAGCAAGACAGAGGAGCCCTGGGGAAACCCACTCCATCTCTTCAGGGTTAATCTATGATGTGTTAAAAAGCCATTGTACTGGGTAGAGTATCTTCCAATAGACCAGACTTGAGGATACAATGGATTATTTTCTCATAACACCAAAATAGCACATACAAATGTTATTGCAGCTTTCTCACTCATTTATATGGTGTGACCTAAATAGTGAGACCTTTACCAGATATGCATCCTAGTTATTTTCAAGGAACATCAATATACAAGGAGAGAAAGGTTTGTAATTAGTTTAGGCTTAATAGGTGAAGGATTATATGTGGATATGATTAATAAGGATTTGTTTCCTGAGTAGAACTTCTCTCCTATGTCAGATATAAAGTAGGCTGTCAAATGAAAAATAAGACAAAATGATTTAATGAAAAGAACATGGAAAACCCTTTTTAGATCTAGACATGCTGGGATTTGAATTATAATTTGCCATCTACCTGTTGGATGTTTTCAGGAACTTCCAAGCCTTATTTTCTCATCTACAAATTTTGTGTAAAAATACATACCTTCCAGGGCTGATATGAAGATAGAATGAGGGAAATTCAAATATAACTTAAACAAAAGAGTGTGTTTTTTCCCCTGCTTTTGCCTATTTATTGTCTTCCTAGACATAAATCTGCTAGTGACTGCCTCTCCACTTCTCTTCAGTCCTTTTCCTTTGGGTACCCTCTTCCTCTAGTCCCTGTTTCTTCTAAGTACCCACATATGATTGCTCCAGAACGAAAAAGCTCACTTTTTCCTCTGAATTGCTAACATCCTGGAACCTTGCTGGATTTTGCAGTCTTGGAGATCAGGATCTGTGTGATATCCATCTTTCTTTCCTCCGGAATCTAACATAGTGCCTTCCTTGTGGTGGGTGCTTCATACATATTGCATCCTGATTGATGACTGAATAAATATATGAAGACTGAATGAATGAATGAAGCATTAATGTAAAATATCTGCACCTCAAGTGCTTTCGTATACATTCTTTCAAGGAGGGAATATATTATTTTTATTTAAAACAAGAAGAGCAGCTACTAATTTGTGAGCACCTAACATGTAATATGTAGTGAGTGTCATATATATATATATACATATATATATATGACATATATATGGAATGATGAGGAATCTATGCTTAGAGCAGTTAAATAACAGTTCCAGTGACACACAGCTAATAAGCACCAGCACGAAGATCTGAACGAGGTTCATATCTCAAAACTAAATTCTACATTTCACATTACTAACTGGAATGAAAACCCCCAAAGGCTTTGTGATTTGACTCTGGATACTGATTCAAGGATGGAACCAAAACTAGAACGTATGTCTCCTGGGCAAAACAAATCAATATGAGGAAGAGAGAGCAGAGTGGGAGATCTGCATTTTAACTCTAATCTAGATGGACAACTTGAGGCTAGATAATAAGGAAGGTTAACGACTTTCCATAAGAATATATTCTCAGAGATCTATATCCCTGCCTGTGAATGTGGCTCAAGATACACGTTCCTTTGCCTTGTTCCCACCCTGAAGAGTAACATTCACTGAACTAAACACAGGGATATAGAGGAACATCCTTAAATTCCCCATCACTCAAGACACAGTTGGAAGAGCAGGTAGAAGATTTTCAGAAGCCTTCCTAGGATCTAATTAATTTTGCATTTACTCTGTGGTGCTGTGGGCCAAGAAAGAGTATTCATTTGTATAAAGATGAATAAACTCCTGAAGAGAGGAAAACCACATTGTCTCTTGCTTGGATTACCCCAATAGCCTCCAAAAATGGTTTACTGCCTGCACTCTTAGAATTTTATAATCATTCTTCCACAAGACAGCCAGAATGTTACTTTTGAAATTAAATAATTAGATAACATCGCCTTTTCTACTTAAAATTCTCCATGGCTTCCTATTACACTTACTATCCTATATAACACCTTGCATGCCCTTTGCTGGGCCCCTCTCTTCAACCTCTTTCCTTGCCACACTTCTGACTCAATAGTCTTCTCAGAGCTAATCCAACTAAAGAACTAAGATCTTTCCAACAGTGAGGACTTTGCCTTGCTTTGTTCTAGAATGTTCTCCCCACTCTTCTTCCTTCTTAAATAGCAGTTATTTTGAATGACCTTTTCCTGAACTCTCTCTATAAATATGGATTCTCCTGTTTCACTCTCACATAGAACTGTACAATATATTTTCTAACATTTATAACAGTTGGTAATTATATATATTCATTTGTTTGTTTATATAACATTCCCCTTTCCTATCTAACTGAAGTTCCATGAGATCAAGGATATATTTACATAACTAATATATGTTATTATATATAACCATATATTATTTATATATTTTATTATATATAATATATTATTTATATATAACCATAGTTTCATAGCTATAAAATCTATCTATATCTATATCTATCTATCTATCTATCTATCTATCTATTTATCTATCTATCTATCTAAACCGTAATTCATGGAACAAAACCAAAGACTTAGTAACTATTTATAAGATGAATTAATAATTCAGAAAAGAAATATCTTGAACTTTGAAAAGATTTGTTGCTTACATGAGGTATTCTTTTCTAAATTTTCTATGGAACTACTAAATTCACCAAGAGCCAGCATCAGTTGGCATCAATATACATCTCTCCATCTCCTTTCTAATTATCCAATGTCACAGCAACAAGCCTAGAGGATAAGGGAAGCCTTTCAAAGAAGAAGGCGATTATGACCACATTAAGATTACAACTTATCAACAAAATGGTGTCCCAACAGGCATTATTTAGCAGTTATAAAACCAATTAAGTGTAATGGCAACACCCTTAGTAAACACACCAGGAGTTTCTCTATCAAAGGGATGTAAGCACCATGCTAGAACAGAAGAAAGAAACAGAAGACAACAGCAGTGTTGACAATTTATCACACAGAATTTCACTTTATTTACTTATCTTTCATGAAACTATAAACACAAGCTTTCATATTATTCCATTTTCTATATTCTCAAGTATTTTTAGCACTATTTCTTCCATGGCTACCATTTACTGAGTACTAAATATATTGTGTATTAAACATCTATTATATAATAGATCTTCAACAACATATCAAACTATGAAGTATGTTCTCATGAAGGAAACTGACCTCAGAGGCTAGGTCCTGCAGTTTCTACTTGATAGAGTTAGTATTTGAACCCTGGTCCATGGGTCCTCAAACCCCAGGAATCGCCACTTAACTTTTTAGATTATTGTCATGCTGAAATATAAACTATTTGTAAACTTATATTTTTGTTTTAAACTCATTTAAATAATCATTAGTGCTTATCATACGTGGCTATGTGGTAATTTCATTTGCAATATTAATATGATTTGAATTCTAAATTCAAAATTTTATAGTTGTGATATTGTTTTTAATCTAAAACAATAACCATTTAAATAAAATTCCATATAGACTCTGTCACCTGGGATATTTTTACATAAATAATTGAGTATTTAAAACAAACCTTCATTTGAAAATTTCATTTGCATTAATTAATTTAAAAGAAAAATTAACATAAAAAGTTAGAATTGCACCATTATGTCACTCCAGTTATTGAAGGATTTGGAATATTGACAGCTTTATAATCGTAATACTTATTCATGTAAATATAAAATATATTTTTTTCTGCATTATTCTTCACCACTGCAACTGCCTTTAGTGTATGTTTTTAACTTATGAAAAGTGCAATTTTTTCATTCTAATAAATTTCCATCGAAATTAGAGACTAGGTGAAATTTCAGAACTAGTTAAAGTTCTATTTTAAAGTGCACAATGATAGTTTAGAATGCAAAATGCTGGGATAAATATAGATTAATTTATCTTTGAGTTGACATTGATGGGGCCTAGATAAGGTTATAGCAAAAGTGATCACCGAATACAGAGTGACCCTTCCCTTTTGGAATGGGTTGATCTAATTTTTCTTTTACATAAAGTTTTACATTATATAGACTAAAAATCAATAGATGTTTATAATGAAAAATTAAAATTAAAATTATATGGAAATATATTACATATAACCTCAAAGTTCTCTCATTTCTCACCCCATCCTCTAAATAAAACTAGTGTGAATAGTTTTCTTTGAGATATATATATACACACACACACACACACACACACACACACTTGGGTATATATATATGTGTCTGTCTGTGTGTGTGTGTATATATATATATATATATATATATATACACTTGGAGATTATATATATATATATATATATATATATATATGTATACACACACTTTGGTATATATACCAAAGTGTGTGTATAGATATACAAAATTTATGCATAATAATTTCTATACTTTATATATAATCAATATACATATATAATTTATATATACATACACACATTTATTAGAAATGGGAAATAAATGTAAAGCAAGTGAAGGGTATTGCCTCAATTAAATTTGTACTAGGGGAAAAGAAGGCACAACGTATAAGGGATGTCAATAATGGAGAAAGAATATAGATTTGGTGACTCCATGGATTTAGGTTGTGAGGGAGAGGAAGGAGTCAAGAATGATCTTGTGGCTACATTAACGTTCATCAAAACAGGAATTATAAGAATGAGTTCAGGGAAAAGATAAGGGATGCTAGCTATTTAGAGTGTGATACCTTTGGAATACTTGGCATTATAGGTGGAAATTTTTATGTACCAGAGGAAAGGAAGAAAAACAGGGGTAAATATACCACGGAAGTTATTAATTAGGTTTGTTTTTGACTACAAGTAACAGAAAACTCAACCTCAAAAATGTATTCAACAATTGGAAACTGAATGGCTTCCTTATAATGGACGTCCACAAATAATGAGTGGATGAGATTTGGTTGGTCCAGCAGCTTGACGATGAAATCACCAGCTGTCATTCTTTCCACTCTGCTCTCTGTTTTGTTAGCTTTATCCTAAGACTGGTCACTGCCGATTGCAATCAAGACTATACTCTTCCTTTTTCATATCAACTAGAGAGAAATAAGATAACTCAACTCTTATCAAGAGACCTAACATTCAGTTTGTTTGAGTCAATTTAGATCATATGCCAATTCCTGAATCATAATGGGGCCTAGTAAGTGCTCTGTGGTTACTTCTGTGTAACGCGGGGGAGGGGTCATTAACTTGGTTAACCGGCTCAGAGGTAATGGGGCCTTTTCTTGGAGCTGGGGTCAATTTCCCAACCAAGCAGTTCTTGTGTAATGAATGTGTGGGTGAAATAGATTGTGGGGCATACAGCGCAATACGCATTACAGAAGGTAGGCAATGTATAGATTTTCAAGGATTATGTGATCAAGAGCATTAAATGTATTTAATAAATAGGAATTTGCTGCCTTTGGAGAAAGAAGCTGAAATTCGGGTGTACTAGGCTAAAGAATTAATAGAAAAGCATGTGAAGAAGTGGATACAGTAATTTGGGGTCACTCTTTCAACAATTGTGGCTTTTGAAAGAAGGAGAAAAGAAGGTGGTAGCTAGAGAGGTACCATTATAGATGAACATGGGATGATTAATTCAGACAATGGAAGAGAAAAAAGAAAATGTCTGCTATATTTGAACTAAAAATATATTTTGTCAGTATTCAGAAGTTATTTCATATCATGGTAAGATCTCAATTTAAGGATTATTTATACTCATAAATATGTGATTAATTCTGATGTTAATATTCGTAAAATCTTGGTTCATTTTGACATCAATATGTGTAGTGAAACAACATTTCCTTTGTTCCTCCTATGAGAACGTGATCACTGTCTTTCAGGAATCATGGGACGACTAAATATGACAATGTATGAAGTCCATAGCACAATCTTTGGCACATAGTAGCACTCAATAAATATTTTCGTTTAGTCGATCTTCATTCTCTGAGTTTCACTGATAAAACAAAAATGCTAAACTAGATTATCTCTAAAATCTAAAAGTTAATTAGTCCATGATTTTAATTTAAAAATATGTTTAAGAGCAAAAGAAGATATAGCAGATGAGAGGAGCAATTTGAAATCACCCCACTCTACAAGCTGGAGAGTTTCCTGCCACATCTGCTGGTTTGAAGTTTACATGTACCTTGGTTACAGAACTCTTTATGATCTATGTCCTATTTCCATAAGGTCCAAGCATCTGTGAGTTGATGAATAGGAAAAAAAATTCGTTGACTTTAAAATAGTTTTTTTGTCCACTTATACCCTACTTTTGATCTTTGGTTATCATTATTGCATAATATGTTTGTCAAGTAAGAGATAGGTTTACATATATTCATAAGAAATTAAAATAGATGCTTCTTCAAGAAATTTACAAACAGTAGTCTACTATTCTATGAGTAGAATAGTCAGTAATCTCCTATCCTATGAGTATAATATCTGTGGTCCTAAATTAATATACCAATACACGGTATACTCTTGTTTTTGAACCATCCTTTTCCCCATATATTGTCACAAGCATCTTGCATACCAGATTAGTAACGATCACTGTATATTATTATAAAGTTAATGCATCTTAGGATCATTCTGATTTGTGCTGTACATCATCCTAGGCAGAATTGTCAGCTTCGTGCTTGAAGCTGCTCTCAATCCGTCATCATAAATGATAAATGAGCATTAGAGTCTTCTTTTCTATTGTATCTTATCGTCACCACAAGAATGCAAGACCAGCATATCTTGGCTTGCTCACAAGACCCTTTATGAAGATAAGAACTTTACTGCAAAAGCAGGGAAACTTTACATTTCTAAGTAAATAAATAAAATTGTAAATCTGCTAAAGTTTTGGCTCAATACCATTGGAACTTAAACTAAAGCTTTATTCTTATATATAGATCTCAACTTATTATTTCAATTATTTTTAATTTTCATGATTCTTGATCCCTGAAGTAGAACTGGTGTAATTTCTCAAATGGATATCTTTGAACACTTGTCAGCAAATGTGAAATAGATAATACTGGCTGACAATAGAGGTCTCTCACATTTCGAGCGAAGCATTAACTTCTGTGTGTTGTGGACTATTTTTTCCAAGGATATTTGTATAGTGGATGGTCTTGGAAAATAAAGATTGTATCTCCCTTGAAGCAAATGACAGGTTTGCTTACAGTTTGAGAAAACAAAGATGTGTCTCTTTCCAAAGGGAATGTCAGAAATGCTTATTGTCTAGTATAACGAACTCCCTCTGGAGCACAGGGAGGGCAGGTAACCGCCTACTATAAAAATTTAGAGCTTACTCTGCTGAGGATTCCTCTCCTGTAATACAACCTGCTGAGTGTACAGGCAACCATCTACATTCGTCTGTGTTGTTCCTGAGAACTTGGGCGAAAAGGATGGAAATAATTCACAGATCATTTATTTACTGTGCCAAAGAAATAAAATCCTTTGTTTCTCACCCTGGACTGCTATTTCTTCTGCCAGTTTCTTCTATGAAACTTTGTCAGGCTATCTCGTTAGGTTACAAGTAGAGCAGAATCAAGAGTTTTCACAATTCTTGATAATATGTGTAAGAAACAGAAGAAGGTTCTGAAGATTTCAATGGAGAATTTAAGAAACCAAATCCAGCCAAAACAAATGATGAACATACACTTATTTATGTTTATTTCTATCCCATTCTTGATTTTTAAAAACCCATTTGCCAGTGAGTTTGATGTAATATCAAATATGTTTTATTGCTGAGAGAGGAGCAGCATCAATATTGCCATGAGGGGAATAACATCTTTGGAACAAATCTTAAGATATTTCTTTAGAAATCATAATTAATGTGTGTATGTGTTTACATGTATACAAAATTTATTATTCTAAGTGACTGCTTATTTCACAGAATGTAAGTAGTACTTAAAATGGATAGTAATAATGGAAATGTCTATTAAGTTTATGCCAGAAAAATATATTCTAGGCCTTGTTGAATGGATTTGGCCAGACTAGGTATTAGATTAGAGATCTATGAATCTATATCTTAATTTTATTTTAATGGGATATTAGTACTTTCCTGGAAGAAGGTCATAATGACTTAAATTTTACTTTGATATTTGTGTAGCAGACAACATTTTTTGACTGCCTAATATTTACAGGTAACTTCCTTCAGTCTAACTTTTCAAAAATTTTTAGTAGAACCCTAATTTTATTCCAACAATCCACCATTCTCATAAGATCACTCACTTCACTGGGCCATGGAGATTCCATTTCCCTTGCCAATGCTTTTTCTAGGAATGGGTATTTGATACCATTTAGATTAAGGAGGTGTGAGGGGAAGTCTGTGGGAGCACCTCTGAATATGCTTCTCTTACTCTGAGAAAGAAGTGAGGAAGGAGATACTTTGCTTTCCTTCCAATATGATATGGTGTCTGGATAGCCATCTATGATCATGTGGACTATTAGTCTCCAGTCCTCATTTGTATGATAGTAATCTAGTGAAGAGTGGAAAGAATTTGGGTTATTAGTGATGTTGAGTCACTGGATTAACCAATTCTAGGGCTAATTGGTGTTAGCATGGGCATGGTGTTATGTGAGATGATGAATTTCTTTACTGTTAAAGCCACAATAATACAATTTTATAGATCTCTTATGAAATTGTGTGTGTGTGTGTTAGGCATGTATTTAGGAAAGAAGGAAGAGGCCAAACATCATAGGTAAAATGTGACCTACTTCTAGACAAAGCCAAAATTAATGAGGTCATTTTTGAGGTCAATGATAGTCTTATCACATAAGGAGCTTCATTAGATCTGCATACTATTAAAGATTATGTCTTGTTAATCATCCTAATTGGCTCCTGCACAATAGTAAATAATAATAGTATTCAAATTCTGTCCTTGTTTTATACTGTTGAATTATTTGTTCTTGAAGAATCTTACCTAAATCTTAATATTTCAAACAAATTAAAGGGAATCTGTATTGTCTTAAGCATAGGCATAGGCAATGGGATGCAATTTTGCTTCTTGGATCACCGCTTTTCCTCATTCCATGCAACCACACCTAGAGGTGTTCCATGGCATCCCTAGAGCTCAGTATGAAATCACTGCAAAGTGGGGATTTGTGCCTGGGATTCTGGCTGCAACCTTAAGAAAAGATTAAATCTTACATACGGGCCAGTGGGTTTATGCTAGCATTGTGTGCCCTGCGTGTCTTGACTAAATGTGCTTAAATGATGGTCATAAGTTCAGTATCATAACTAATAATTCACTTGTCAAAGTGGAAATAGAAATTATATCTTTTATGTTATATTGATTTTAAAGTGTGTCCTTAATGTGATGGCTTAATCATAAAACCAATCCATCCATAGCAGATTTCAAGAAAAGCAATTAATAAAACTTTCTATATTATAGTTGTCTCAAAATAACCACCTTCAGATATAGCATAATTTCAGGTGAGAAAAAGACAGAGAGGCTAAATGGTAAACAAAAACAACAGTCAAACAAAGAAAATTCTTCTTTTTATTGGAGCAAATCTCCCTTTTATAGACTATCAGGAAGGAAGCTTTAGGAATTTTCCCCTATCATAGGTAATCAGACTTGCCTCTAAACAAAACAGATTCTCCTAGATGTGAAGGAGGAAATTAAAAATGCCTAGCACTTGACATTTAGTTTTGCACTGGTTAAGGTAAGCAAAGCAATATTCTATTGAATGTGAGGAGATGCTGCATAAGTAAACATGGGTGATTTAGAACCGTTCGTCTCTAGGATTTTATTCAATTTACAATCTTGCAAAAAAATCAATAGGCCTTGTTCTCTTCTTGTCTCCCTCCTTTCTGCTAGCCTCATGCCATTAATCTGAGTTTAATGGGTACAGTAGCTTTAACGGATGTTGCCTTTCAGGTAATGTAGCAATTCATTCCTGGAATCACTAATCTCTCTACTTGGGCAATCTGGTAACTTCTTCTTTGCTCAAGCCCTCTGGAGACTAGCTAGTGCCCTAGTTTCTTATAGCCCAAATTCTCCATATTGTCCACTGAAAACTTTCAGATCAACTCTGCTTTGAGACGTATAATAAATTTGCAGAAGTGAAGAGAGAATAGGCAGAATCTGTGGTACAACAGACATGACAAGTGAAGATAAGACAACTAAGAAATAAATTGATTGGTTATCTATCAGCTTCTGCTTCACAAGCAGTTAAATACAATTAACAATAATAATAGTCATGCCCAAAGCTGGGTTAAGCAACTATGCATTATCTCTTTTATTCAGCCCCTGAATAATCTTTTTTTATAAACTGATTTCATCACTCCTGCCTGAAACCCTCTAATGGTTTCCCATTGAGTTTAGTTTTAAATCAAAACTACTTATCACAGCTATAAAGCCTTCCATTCCTGGACTGTGCCTCACCCTCTGATCTCAACCACTCTCTTTCTTCCTCACTACACTGCAGCCTCACTTCCTCGGCCCCTTCTACTTTGGGGATTTTATACTTATTCCTCCTTCCCAGAAATCTCTTTCCCTGAATCTTTACAGAATTGAGTTCTCATCATCCAGGTCTCTACTCAGTTAGCATCTCCTCAGGGAAGTCTTCCTGGTCACTCTATTGAAAAGGTCTTCTCTTCTTCTAGACATTTCTTATCCCCTAAATCATACTATTCCTTTGTTGATGTCCATTTCCAAAATAAAACATTATCAAAAAAATGTTAGCTTCATGAAGCAAAATATTTGTATCTCTTGCTTATTAATGTATTTCTAGCGCCTAAAAGCGTCAGAAAATTATTACTTTTAAAGAAGTATTTGCTGAATTAATGTTTGATTAGATGCATAAATAAAGAACACCTATATAGTGATGATATTATCATTGCCCCCATTTTACAGATGAGAAAACTTAGGGTACTTCAACTATGTTATTTTTGTCATATGATTGGTAAGGGATGAAATTAGGTATCAACTCACCTCTGGCTAGCATTCACTTATCTATTCTACTGTTACTATTATTTGTTGTTTCCATGTTTTGGCTAATATGAAGAAATGTGGCTCCAAACATTCCTATATATTTCTTCTGGTGAACATGTGCAAAGATTCTCTAAGGTTTGTATCGAGGTTACGGATAGCTGCGTTATAGTGCACTCGCATTTTTAGCATTGCCAGATAATGCCAGTTTTCCACAATGTTTGTACCAGATTTTACTCCTACCAGAAGTGCACAAACTTTCATCTTGCACTTCAGAAATACTTTCATATACTTTTTTTAGAATTGCAATGCATTTTTGGTAGTCTCTTGTACTTTTATTGCATTTTTAAAAAATTACTTCATTAAACATTTGGAATAATTTATTTCTTGTGCTATGTGTGGTACTTTCAATGTCTGAAGTCCTTATTGGTTATCTGTGATCTATCTTTGTTTTCAGGACTTGCTTCCTTTTTTTTAAACTGTGAATGTAATATAATGTTCATCTGGGCTCTAAATTTGAGAATTCTAAAGAGGCTGGGTTTGAGAATATATCCCTACAGTAAGGATTTGCTTTTGCTTTCTTGAGGTTTCTGTATAATGTAAAAATGTAAATTACAACTCCAAATCCTTGTAAGGCCAGTTCTTTGGTTACAGAAACTAAATGGAGACTTTCACACCAACTTTGGTCCCAGGTCATGAACAACAATCTTCTTTCTGTATACATTTGTAGATGGCATCTGGTCTACGTTTTTACTGAAGTTATAACTCTTTGTGTGCCTCCAGGTTTTGCAGAATCTCAATTCTAGCTCCCTACACTGTGCAGGGCCAAGTTCTTTTCTCTTGTCGGGTCTTCTTGTTAAAATACCTTCATTTGGATCAAAGGTTTTTGCAATTTTTCTGATGGTGCTTGCAGTTTCAAAGTCATCATATGACTCTAGCTGTCAGTCCCCTCTTGTGCTTTGGTCTGAGTAGATTTTTTCACTTTTTTCTGAGTTCAGTTCTGCATGGCTCAGAATTTTTTTTAATCAAGTATTTCTATGTATTTTTAACAGGAGAGTATCTTAGGACAGGTAACCTTCCATAGATCCCCATACCATATTTTGTTTGTAAACCTAATTATGTTTCCCATCCTTTCTTTATTTACTTCTGAAATTTCATACCAAGGAATAAAGCTTGAACAATATTGCAGAAGTATAAATAATATTAATCTTAGAAATGTTTTCCCCTGAGGGCGATTGGCCCTGAGCTAACATGTTGCCAATCCTCCTCTTTTTGCTTGAGGAAGATTCACTCTGAGCTACCATCTGTGCCAATCTTCCTCTATTGTATGTGGGTCACAACCATAGCATGGCCACTGAGCGGTGTAAGTCCGTGCCCAGGAACCAAAGCTGGGCCACCAAAGTGGAGCACACTGAACTTAACCACTAGGCTATGGGGCCAACCCCTAGAAGTATTTTTTGATTGAGCTCATGTGAAAACAAATATACATCTAAGCTTATATATATCTAAAATGAATACATTCAAAATCTCATTATCAATAATTCCTTCTTTCCTTTCCTTCAAATATTCAAAATCCTGCCATGTTAGTTTGCTTTATATTTGAACTATGGCTTCTATAGTTTTCTTTTTTAAAAATTTTTCTCAAGTTTTTAATTAACTTTATTCTTTGTGAAGGAAGACATAAATGTGTTCTTTGCTATTTCTTTAGAATAATTCAACTTTTTATTCATATTTGGAATAGTTAATTTTTAGGCCAGCTGTGCAATGATACCCCTCAGGATTATTGCTTTTCTAATTTGTATTGGGGAGTTAATTAGCCTGTCTTTGGGATCCCATAGCTTCCTCTGGAGTTTATTCTTTGTCTTATCAAAGTTTATTCACAGAGATATTTTTCAAAAAAAGATGCATGAAGGGAAAATTTCTGTTATGAGTAGAAATTATTTATTTCTGTCACTTGAATCTGGTAGAATATGAATTTCCAGAGACAAATTATTGTTCTTCCTTGGGGACTTCTAGTATTCAGCATTACTGACAAACTGTAGGTGGTGATATTTTTTCTCTGAACATTTTTGGGATTTTTCTTTATTTTTGATAGTTTAAAATACAATGGGATAGTTCTAGCTGTGTATCTCTTTATCACTTAGTGAGTCTTTTTAAAGTGAAGAATTGTCTTTTCTCTCAACTTTGTAAAAATTTCTTCTAATACTTACTTGTTGGTTTCATCTATTATTTTCTGTGTCTTCTCATTCTAGAAGTCATTTTTGATTGATATCAGCCATTCTGAATTGATCTTCAGTTTCTTAGCCTTCCTTTTCTCTCCTCCCCTTTTGTCTATTTTCTTTAGTTTCTGAGAGAGTTATTCAATTTTATCACAGCTCTTCTACTCAACTTCTAATACTTTAGCTATCATGTTTTTGATTGCCTAGAATTCTTCTCCTTTGGGTTTTTTTTTTTTTCCTTTTTAAACCCAGTCAGTTTTTATTTTATAGGCACATTGTGTTCTTAAAAAATATATATCTTTGAAGATAATAATTAGAATCTTTTCAAGTACTTCTTTTCCCCAGGACATTTTATTTCCTTCAGGTTCACATTGGTTCTTATTTTGTAAACTTTTTTTTTTCAGCGAAAGATTCACTTGAGCTAACATCTGTTGCCAATCTTCCTCATTTTTTCCCTCCCCAAGGCCCCAGTACGTGATTGCATATCCTAGTTGTAAGTCCTTCGAGTTCTTCTATGTGAGCTGCTGCCACAGCATGGCTACTGACAGATGGGTGGTGTGGTTCCATGACCCAGAAACAAACCCAGGCTACGAAGCGGTGAGAGTACTGAACTTTTAACCACTAGCCATCAGAGCTGGCTCTTTTGTAAACTTTTAATTCCCTTCAATTTCCTACTTATGATGAATAACCAGTTTGATTAACATCAGTGGCTTGGCAGTTTTTATCTGCCTTTGCTGATCTTTTCTTTTAATACATGAGTGTGTCTCTGGGTGGATCCATCACAAATCACCTTTCCCCTCAGGCAGGCAGGCACTCAGTGTTCTTTCCTCCCAGTTGCCAAAATTAGGAGGACCTGATGTCTGCAAGTCCAGGTGTTCAAGGAAAGTTGCTCTAATTTGTTAGGGAGTATGTCTCTGGTTTCATCCCAGGATCAAACATCACCATTGAGTATGGGGTCGACAGAGAGGGCTTTGGGAGGCTACAGGAACAATTTTTTCAATAAGTCACTATGTTTTGTCCCCTCTTTTCTTCACTTTGGGTCGTTGTACTCGCAGACCCTCAGGGAAACTCCACCAGTGAAAACCTTCCTCCCTTGACCACAGCCTTACTATTGCAGGGCTCTGAGTTGTGGTTCACTTTGTTCTAGTACTTCAGTCAACCTGACACCATCTGTATGCTCTCTTCCAGAAACTCCTCAAAACCTTTGGTATTCTTATGTGTGTCCTTCTCATTCTTAGCACTTTCTTAGCTAACTGTATTTAGAACTATATGTCTTACAAATACAATTTTATTATCAACCATATTTAATTGATGAATATTATTCCCATTTCATGGACATACCTCATTTTTGTTTATCCACTCACCTGTTGGTAGCCATTCTGGTTATTTTGTTTATTATTATGAGTAAACTTGCTCTGTACATTCTTGCACTTTCATTCCTCTTGAGTAGATAGCTAGGAGTAGAATTTCTGGGTTGCTCATTGGTGTGTGTTTGATGCTATAGGAAACTGCCAAACTACACATTGAGACTTTATCTTGTTTTTTAATTGATATCTGACATTTTATTATTGATTTGTAGGAATTCTTATGTAATCTAGATACAAATTCTTTGTCAGACAGATGTTGTGGGTATTTGATTCCACTTTATAGATTACTTTTTCTTTTCTCTAAGTGTTTTTTGGAGAAAAGATGACTTTGCTGTTAAAAAGTGGAATTTATCAAGTTTTTCTTTTATATTTAGTGCTTTTTGAGTTCTAAGAAACATATTTCTACCCCAAGTTTGCAAAGAGGTTCTCTATTGTTTTCTTCTAGAAGCTTTATAGTTGTAATTTATACATTTAGGTCTATAATCTATATTGAATTAATTGCTCTAAATGTTATGAAGTAAGGGTTGAGATAATGGTTTTTTTTTTTTTTTTTTCTATGTGGATAACAAGTCATTTCAGCACTGTTGTTGAAACGACTATATTTTTCCTATTCAATTACCTTGGCACATTGTCAAAAATCAATTGACCATATTTGTGTGAATGTAAATCTGTACTCTCTATTTGTTCTATTGATCTATCCTTATGCCAATATCACACTGATGTGATTAATGTAGCTTTAAAGTAAACCCTGAAATCCCACATAGTGTTCTTCTCTTTGAAGATTATTATGACTATTCTAAGCTTAAAAGATAAACTTTTTAAATTTTCAAATAGTCTCAGATTTACAGAACAGTTACAAAGAGTAAAAGAGTGATTTCCCATATACTCCATTCACAAATTTTTAGATTGTTAACATTTTCCACTAGTATGGTACATTTGTCACGACTAATGAACAATATTGATACATTATTGTTAACTAAAGTTCGTACTTCATTCAACTTTCCGTAGATTTACTGAATGTCCTTTTTATTGTCCATGATAACATCCAGTATGCCACATTACATTTAATCATTATGTCTGCTTAGGCTCCCCTAGACTGTGACAATTTTTCTTACCTCCCTTGTCCTTGCTGCAGATAATTTTCACAGTTTAGGAGAACTGGTCAGGTATTTTGTAGAATGTCCCTCAGTTGGATTGTCTGATGCTTTTCTTATGGTTAGAATAGGGTTATGTTTCTTGATTTTCTTTTTTTTTTTTTTTGAGGCAGACAAGAGAGGTTAGGTGTCATTCTCATCACATTATATCAAGGGCATGTGCTATCATTGTTGATGCTAACTTTGATCACCTGGATGAGGTAGTAATTGTCAGATTTCTCCATTGTACAGATACTCTTTCTTTCCCGTTCCATATAGTGCTCTTTGAAAGGAAGTTACTAAGTGCAGCCCATGTTAAGTATCCTTTGGAGCTGATATTCTAGGCCTTTTCTGCTTTCATATAAATATGAGAATAAAATTGAAAATGTCTACTGAAAAAAAACCCTACTGTGACTTCAACTGTGATGGCATTGAATCTATAGATGAATTTGGACAATTTGACATCTTAATTATATTGAGTCTTCCACTTAATGGCATCTATATCTTTCTATTTACTTTGGTCTTTTAAAATCCCTCTTATCAGTGTTTTATAATTTTAACTATAGAGAACCTACATATCTTTCTTTAAATTTACTTCTAAATATCTTCTTTTTTATGCTTCCTTTAATGTATTTTTCTTGTCTTTTCCACTTTCTGGGATCTGTAGTACAATGCTGGTGAGACGTGTTAAGAATGGGTGTCCTCCACTTTTTCCTTATGTTAGGGGACAGTCATTCATTATGTTAAGATTTAATATATTTCCAGTACGGAGATGCTCTTCAGCAAGTTGAGGAAATTTCTTTCTAGTCACAGAAATTTTTAAATTTTTTTTTCTTGAAAGTGTATAGAACTTTGACAAATGCCTTTTCTGTAACTATTGAGGTAACCATGTGATATTTCTCTTTTATTCTCTTGATGTCTGACTTACATTGATTTTTGAATGTTGAAGCAAACCATCATTCCTGGAATTAAACATATCGTTACTTAATGTCTTAATATTTTTATTTATTTAATATATACATATTTGATTTTCTAATATTTTTAAGATTTTTATTTTATTGCATCTGTGTTGATGAATAGTATTGGTTTGTAACCTTCTTTTATTGTAATATTCTTGGGAATCAGTATTATGATGGCCTCAAAAAATCAGCTGAGGAATATTCCCTTCTTCCATTAGGTAATTGATTTTAACCCTTCCTTTTTTCTAGTATAAGCATTTAAAAGTATTATTTTTCCTTTAGTACTTTTATAGCAGCATCTCACAAATTTTGCTACATTTTGCTTTCATTATCATTTCACTTAAATGATTTTTAAAATTTCCCTTATGATTTCTTCTTTGACTTATGAGTATTATTTTTAAGTATATTATTATGTACATAAATATTTAAGTGTTTGGGCTTTATTTATATTTGTTTCTTTTATTTCATGTAATATGTTTTGTAGTTAGAAAATATGCTGTATATGATTTCAATCCTGTGAAATTTATTGTTATTTGCCCCAGCATGTGGTCTATCTTTGTGAACATTCCATGTGAACTTGAAAAGAATGTGAATTCTGCAGTTGTCGATGGAGGGTTTTATAACTATTAACCAGTCAAAGTTGATCTATACTGTTATTAAGATCTTCTAAATACTGAATTGAGGGTACTTGTCCTATCAATTACTAAGAATGAGGTGCTAAAATTTTCAAATATGATTATGCATTTGTCTATTTTTCGCATTATTTCTGTCACTTTTTGTGTTATACATCTTGAAGCTCTATTACCAGGTCTATAAAAATTTAGGATGGTTAGCTCTTCTTGATGAATTTCCCTTTTTATCATGATGAAGTGATCTTCTTCAACTCTGGTAACACAACTCATCCTGAGCTCTACCTTCTGGATGTTAATACAGTCACCTCAGCTTTCCTGGACTTGGCATTTGCATGGTATCTTTCCTTCCTTTATATCTAGATTTCTGTGAGGTATCTTTTCACTTCAGCCTAAACAACATCCCCGAGCATTTTTCTGTGAGCTACGTGTATTCTCTGTTTTCATTTATCAGAAAATCTCACGATTCCTTTATTTTTGAAAAGGACATTTTCTATAGATATAGAATTCTAGACTTTTAGTTTCTTTCTTTTTGCATTTTAAAGATGTTCCACATCTTCCACTTCTACTTTTTATGGTTGTTTTCCTGTATGTTATGGGTCCTTTGTTTCCCTCTGGCTACTTTTAAGATTGTCTCTTTATCTTCATGTTTTAGTTGGTTGACTTTGCTATTCTCCTGGGCCTGGTTTCTTCAGTATTTGTCTTGCTTGCAAGATAGATTCACGAATACTATTTGTCCACAGTTTGGAAAAACTTTGACTAATTAAATTTCTATCTTTTGTTTGCCCCTTTCATGCTCTTATTTCTTTGCAAGACTCCAATTATATGGAAATCAAACTGCTTGACACAGTTCCACAGGTCATTTAAGATCTTATTGTTTTTCAATATCTTTTCTTTTTTTACTTCCATTTTGATGATATCTATCCACTAACATTCAAGCTCTCTGGACTTTGTTATATTGTATCCAATCTACTCTTAATTATACCTAATGAATTTTTATTCTAGTAATTGATTTTTTTCAGTTCCAGAATTATTGCTATTTTATAGCTACGATATCTCTCTGGAAGTTTTCAGTCTTTCTTCTCATTATATAAATGTTTCTCTGTGGATTTAGAAAAATTATTTTTTCATAATTATTTTAAAATTCTTATTTGCCAAGCCCAACATTTATGTGTCTCTGAATCTATTTCTATTTACTGGTTTCTTTATCATGACTGTGTCATATTTTCTAGTTTTTTTGCAGATGTAGTAATTCTTTTATTGTATACCAGCACTGTAAATTCTGAACTATTACTTTCCTCTGAAAAGTGAGGAGTTTTGTTGAAACAGACAATTAATGTAACTAATCACCTTCATCTGTGGATGCTTAGTGTTAAGCTTTGTCAGTATTGCCAGGTTATATCCCTTAGTTCTGGAATGTGGTATTAATATTTCTAGCTTTTCATATAACTGGCAAGAATAAAAGTACAAACCTTGTCTTGCTTACAGTAGTCAGCTGTTGAAATCTCCACTAAGCCCTTTCATCCTTCCAACTCTTGTTTTCTTTCACGGCTCCTTGGAGACTTGCCCCAAAACAAACATACATCTCAGTGTCAGGGGAGTTTATTTGCACAAGGTGCACTTTACTCTGTGAATTCCTCCTGACTGGGAATTGCAGCCTTAATTTCTGGCTGCTCTGGCAGTTGTCAGTTCCAGGCTCTGCCTCCTCAAGCCAGCAAGTTTATGGTGTCCTGCTTCAGATCATTCTAGGTAATATTCTCAGGGAAAAGAAAATCTTCATAAACGTTGATCTCACCTACTGCAGTTCCCTTTTTTTGAGAGTCAAATTCCCTTTAGTTTCTGCCTTTTTCTGGTAACTATCCAGTGACTTAAACAGGATCCCCTCTCAACACCCTCTCCTGAAGTTTAGATTTATTATTGGCAAGACAGTCTGAGAGAAGCTACTCTGCCACTTCTAGTTGCTGGAATTTCCAAAGTCCTATATTTGTTGATTAATTTATTATTTTCCAACCACAGTCATTTTCTAAAAATGATTAATGCCCACCACTATTCTAGTAGAAATGGTAATTCAACTTATTACTGGTGAGTCCCTTTTGAAAATCTAGTGTTCAGATATTTTGATGCAGTATTTCCTTTCTGGGAGCCTATTTTAAGGAAACTTCCTTCAAAATGGAAAAAATATATTCTGCATGGAGATATATATCAGCATTGTTAACAATGTCAACATCAGAAAAAACTAGTCCCCATGAATATAAATATATTTAAGTAAAATATTACCCATCCACTCAATAAAATACTATGTAGCCGTTGAAATAACTGTTTGAAGCTAATGAAATCACATAAAAAGTCATATATTAAAAATTAAAAATGATTTCTAATTTTGTATGTATGTGCATGTATGTATGTATGCATGCATTTGTGTGTGTGTAATGATTCTTAATTATAAAATGCCTATCAATCCTTTGGATAAAATATATAAACCTCATGACAGAAAAATATCTCTGGTGACCAACATTCTGTCACAGACTACTATGAAACTAATATTATTTAGCTCTAGGCTTTCTTTCCCTTTTCCCTCTATTTTCCAATTTTTTTGCATCATGATTATATTATTCCTCTTAGCAAAATCTAAAATTTAAAATAAATAGCTATAGGGGCAACTTAGACTTTATGCTGATTTTTATAAATTTTCTACTTCTGGTTATGACCAGAACATGTTTAATTCCCGTACTTGATTCTTAAAGGTAAAGTTTTTTTCCTCTCCACAATTTGTCAATGGCTCCACCTGAGTAAACAAGTGTGTTATACCTAAGTTTGATCTAGTGGAATGGTGGCCCATCAATAATGGTACAGTGCTTTCACTACCGACCTTCAATTCTGGCAATTCTATCTTGACATGTTTCATTGAATATGAGTGTATTAGTTTTCTATTGCCGTGCAACAAATTGCAACAAACTTAATGGCTTAAAACAACATATTATGTCACAGTTCTACTTTGGCATGGTATGATTAATTCTCAGCTCAGAGTCTCACAAAGCTAAAATCAAGGTGTCAGCCAGATGTATTCTCATCAGAAGCTTAGGGACTTTTGCCAAACTCACCTGGTTGTGATAATTCAGTTCCTTTTGGCTGACATCCAGAGTTACTTTCAGCTCCTAGAGGCTGCCCACGTTCCTTGCCATGTGGCTCCATTTCAAAGCCAATAACACAGAATTTCTCTTGCATCAAATCCCTTTCACAATTTGACTTAGTCTCTGACCTCTAGACTTAGATTTAGTGCTCACATGATTAAATTCAACTGTGAGTACCATAATCTAATCACGGGAACAAAATTGATCATACAGAAGTTGTGTACATCAGAGAGTGGGGACTCCAGGTGCCATCTTAGAATTTTGCTTACAACAATAGGGTTATCAATGACAATATTTTAACCATTAAGAGATCAAAATATATATCAAAATGGCCCAGATTTATTATTTATATTATTCTCTTGATGTTTATGGGCTGTCCGCTCTCTGGTTTCCTTCTTACAGGACTCCCTTCCCCGTTTCTCGCTGCCCTGTCAGCCACAACTCTAGGGTCTGACTTCTTAATCCAGTAAGTTTTTGGCTGTCTGCTTTAGCTCTGCCTTCACAACCAGCTGTGAAAGAACCCCAGGGGAAAAAACTATACATGCGGATCTCATCCTGTATGTTTTTCATCTTTCAAGGGTTAAATCCCTTTGGTTTCTGCCAGCTTTTGGTAACTCTCCATTGCCTTAAACCAATTGAAAAGATATATTTTCCTAATGTTAGAATTATTTATGACAGGATAGTTAGTGCAATATAGGCTACTCCACTATATCAGCAGCTGGAATTTCTAGAATGGCATTTTTATTAATTAAGTATTCCTCTACCCCCTTGTACCCTTGAGAAGCAGTGCCCACATTTTTAAAATAAATATTATCTGCTTGCTTCGTAAAAATTCACTGTTATAGTAGAAACTATAGCTTAGATACCTTGCACCAAATGCAAGGACCACCAAATGATTCTTGTTGGCTTTTTGTTCCATGGTTCTGATCACTGCTGAGCCACTGTTGGTCAAATAATCATGAGTTGCATCAAGGGATACAGGGAATGAACTTCTTTTCACATCTCTGACAAGCAGGAGACAATTTCTATGTTTTAAGTCTTGTTGGACAGAATCATTGATTTCGACACAGGTTCTTCAGGAGCTCCACATCTATTCTATCAAATTCATTTGAGATGTACTTAACTCTTTAAAATAGTAATAAGTACAACGGAAATATATTATATATTTAATTTTAACACATGAAGACTAAAAACACATTAAATCCTTCTCATAGATAAATTTGGTTTCCTTTTTAGAATTCAGAATAAAGAGTATCCTATCATCACTGCCTAGTTGAACTTATGCAAGGTGAGGTTTTAACAATAATGTTACCACATAAAACTCTTTGTCTAGGTGAATTAATTTTTTCAATGCTATTAAACCAAAATAAAATATAGAAATAAATTTGATATCACAATTTATGTTACATAGCAACTCATGCATAATCTCCAATTTGACAATTTGTTTTAATCAAAAATTTTAAATCCTTTAATGATTTTATTTTAAACAAATATGAATGCATATATGAAACTTATACTAATAAAATACTTGTATCATCCATTTCACTCATTAGGTTTTACTTGAAGAAGAGGATTCTATTAAAAAAGTAAAAACGGAAAACTGCAAATCATTCTCAACCCATCAAATATCTACCCCTCCTATGTTTTGGAGGTATTTATACCACCCCGTTTTTGGTAGGTTGAAGAACATATGTCATTGTGTGATAATCCCTGTTATGAGCACCGAGAAATCTAGATTCTTTACCTATCATTGATGAGTCAGCAAGCACCGTCCTTTCTACTTTTGGAATGCTTCTCATATCTGAGGCTCTTATCCAATTCTATCTGCTATTGACTTATTTTATCTTTTAAATAAAAGATTACAATAGTCCAACTACTTTTATCTGATGCCAGTCTTATCCTATCAACAGTATAACTCAAAATTTTAAAGCATTTTTCAAGTGGTTCCCAGATAAATCTTTTACAAGTTAAAAATAATTAAGCCATTCCTCTTCTTAACTCTTCGGCCTATATCTCTTGCACATTTACTCTAGTAAAATTCCTAACATATAATAAGTCCTCAGTGAACATAAGCTGCTGAAACACCTTAGCACTCACTCGCTGCACACATAGGTGTCCCTTCATCAACTGCCCACCTCGTAGCCTTACCACCACCCCCATCTCCAACTCCCTTTGATGCAGGAATACTTATAGTTTCCCACACATAATATGACAAATTTTAGGACTATTTCTGACGATTAATTTTATCACTCTGAATAATAATAATAGCATTGTTTTAGACACACTTTAGGCCATTTATGTTAAATACAATTTAAATTGGTTCATTAAATCATTTTGGTTACCTAGTTGGAAAACACTCTGTTAAAAGAAAGTAATTGCATAAAGTGATTATTAATAGCTTTTTAATAAATAGAGTAATTAAAATTTTCTAAGCTTTGAAGTTTAACTTTTTTTCATTTTAATTAGAAAGTCAATGTTTAAGGATTTATTTGAAAAATACACTGTTTTTTGGGTAATGCGCTTTCAAATTTTATCTACATTCATGTCATTTTTCCAGGTTTTCTAATAGATTTTTGGACACTGATATAAAGGAAAAATATATGGATTTGATTCACATTTATATTACTGGTCAACAAAATTTAGTGAATGCCTATTGAATACATAAAACCAGGCATCATAATAGACAAGACACTTAAAATTTTTTTCTCTACCTTCAAAGAAGTTAAAATCAAACTGGGGATATGACATATGTATACTGTCTGAGAAAGTATGACTAAAAAGTAGGTAATTCTTTATTTTTCTACACGGGCTCTAGGTTTAAAAAAAGACCAAATAAGGGATGACTTGAATGAGGTGAATTTTTAATGTTTGTGATAGATAGTAAGCATCAAGAAGAGAAAGTGTCAATCTTTCTCTCAGGATGTCATTTTGTTCTGTGGAGCTTAGCATGAGATAGATCTCATATAGGCTCCAACTGGCTACCTCTTATCCCCGCCCCCCAAATCTACCTCATGAAATAAGTTGAAAATAATTCTTAACAGGCAGTTTACAGTGGCCCAAGCATATCCTCTCATTAGATGGAATCAAATGGAAACAGTATGAGTTCTGGGCTATGATTAGGGACCCATCTGTCTGTTTTTCAATCACGCCTCAGACCAGATTGAACTAACATGTACTGATTGAGGTTTTCTTAGGCAATAAGACTTTTTTTTATAACTAAGTTAGAGTCTATGGCTCCCTGAGGCAGCCTAGAAAGCTTTCTTAGCTTTGATTTTTGTGAAATCACCACAATGTCCTTCCCAAACAATACCTAAGTAACAGTTTTATTTATCTGAATTTATCCTGACAACCTCTAGCCTTTTTACCTCAGTCCGTGGTGGTAACTTGTACCTCGCTGAATTCTTTCCATTGCATTTCAATTGAATGACTTAATTTTATGAATTTTATTTTATGGGAACTAGGAAGTGGAAATATGGACAGAAATATCTGGGAGAATAGCCGGTACACGCCTCCACTAAAATAAAGAGCTAAATAGTTTTGTCCCTTCTTAATTCTTCAGAGACCTCCTTGGCCATCCCAATTTAAATGTCTACTCTAGAATTAAACAACACTTTAACCCTCAGGACTATATTCTGAAATACGACGGAAGCAGTTTTCAGCCAGAAATTTTGAGGATGAAAAAGAGTTTCAAGTCACATTTTCCTTATAGAGAAATATTAGCTAATATATTTTTCAATATGACTGACTAGATATCCTGAATGATCCAGTCAATGAAAAGAAATAAATATTGTGTAAAACATAAGAAAGCATTGCTGAGCTAGTATGGTAGTAAGGAATCTGCAGATTCACTGCATGGGAGAGTAGGTAAGTGAATCAAAACGAGGAAAGTGAGCTCCAAAACCTGCCTCTGTCCTGAAAGCTTCTTTCATTTTCTGAGACTGTATTTCTGTGCTTGGAGATCCACTTTGATGGCTGCGTGATGGATAAGTGATAAAGCCTAGGACCCACCCAAGGGGAAGTATAAGGCCCCTGCATAAAGCTGTGGCCACCATCCTTTACATATTTGATGTAAGGCAGAAGGTGCCAAATAAGTGATATATATCACTCATGATGATTTAAAACCACAAACTGGCCCACTTAGAGATTTTTGATTTGAATTCATACTACCTATAGAGTTTAAAAAACTTCACTGAGAGAATTTATTTATTCACTTCAGAAGTGAATAAAGAGGGTTGAAAGTAACTGTAGGTGATCTACAAAAGCAAATAAAAATCTTTTCTGGAGAAATGCACCTCTAATGCAGGCCTTCTATGGTATCCATAGCTAAAGATGCAAAGAACAGTAGTCAAAAACTTCAGATTACACCAAAGGGGGAAAAAAATGACAGCAGGAAGAAACAATAGAAAATGGTCTCAAATTTTGGAATTATTAGGCACAGGATGTAAGATAGTTTAAGGATATAACATAGACATTAAGTTTAAAGAAATAAAAGAAAATCTTGAAATGTAATGAAGAAACAAAAGACCGCAAATGATGATGAAGTAGACTTAAGAAATTATTGAATAGCAATTTTAGGAATAAAAACATAATTAAAATTTGAAACTAAAATAGAAAGATTAAGTAGCAGTATATATACAATGGAACAGAAATATAGTGATCTGGAATATCTATAACTATGTCTCTCTCTTTCTCTCTCTCTCTATATATATATATAAAGAGTATTCAAATTATTAAAGAATTATTAAAAATAATACAAATCATTCTGAATAAAGCATAGAATTATGAAAAAAGATAAAATATAAAAAAGAAGTTGGGAGAAGATGTACCAAAGTTTCTAGCAGGAGAAAATAAAAAGACTTGGAAGGATTTAGGACTTGAAGAGATAATGGCCATAAATTTCCCAGAATTGGAGAAAGTCATCAATCCCTAGACTTTGAAAACTCAGTGGATTCCAAGAAGAATAAAGAAGCATAATCTACACCTAGATAAATGGCACTGAAACCTCAAAATATCAGAAAACAAAACCAAACAAAAAGAAGTAAAGAAAGAAAAGGAGAATCTATGTGTAAGAAAGAGAGACAGAGAGAGTGAGAGAGAAGATCTCCAAAGAACAACAACTAGATTGATAACAAATTTGTTAACAGTAAAAACCGAAGCTTTGAAACCTTCAGATAATATCATTCATGTTTTCGGAGAATATAAATTATAATTATGCAGAAGTATGGCATATAAAGAAAGAGGGCAAAACAACATTTTTCGCAAACAAAAATGGAGTTTACCCCTAGTGTACCCTATCTAAAGATCTAAAAGTCTTAAGGGAAATTATTCCAAATTGAAGATCAGAAATTCAAGAAGGTAATGTGAAAGATGTTTTAGAAAATGGTTAACTGAAACAAACATTGACTGTAAAATGCAATAATAATATTGAATTTACATATCTAATACTTCTGTGGCAATAGACCAGGTATGGTTTTGAGCACTTTACAAATAATAGTAAAATTGAATCATCCCATTAATCTTTCAAGGAATGTACTATTATTATTCATGTTACAAATAAGAAATGCAGAAATAGAGATGTTAATGAATGGCGCAATGTCCCACAGCAAATATGCAGCAGGGTCAGGGTTTGAACATAGCCATCTGTCTCCAGCATCTGTACTCTTGAGCACTATACTTGAAGTTTCTCTAATTTGTGGAGGCAAAAAACAAATAATAATTAAACTCTTGACAACAATAGCCTTGATTGAGATAATATCCTTATATTCAGATCTATGCATTCTCACTGGAATTCTTTAAAGAAGCAAAGACGTTACTGTTTAATATACATAATCTCTGTAAATTAAAAACCACCATACCATAACCATAGCATAACTTATAATGTAATTTCATGTCAAATATCATCAGCAGTGGTTCTCAAATCTCTCTAGAAGCTTACTCAAGATGAAGAATAGGGCGTGGTCATTGAAAATGTAAAAAAAAATCACTTTTATAATATTCCACTTAAAATCAAGCCAGGGATTTGTAGGGATGCCTCAACTGAGTATATATCCCGTTTCAAAAGCCATTTGCTGAGTCCCTGATTATTTTCAGATATTATGCCTTCCAATAAAATTAAAACAAATGACTATCATTGCTTTTGCACAGGCAAAGAGATAGTACCTACTGTAGCTGATATATTTGGCTTGAGAACACGTGGTTTACCAGTGGGAGGAAAAAAATTTGATCCCAGCTCGTTACAGACCAAGACCAAACAGCTTGGTGAATTTGCTTTTGTCCCATGGGTTGAGTTGGTGCCTAGTTTATTTCAAGACAAACTTCAGGGCAGAGGCTGGTGTGCCTGGAGGGTTATTCCATTTTTCAATTGAAAAGCTGAAACTTATTATGGCGCTTACAAAACAAAGTGGGTATCCGTTAATCACACAAAAAATGCAAGGAAAATACCAAAGACTACTGAAGCTGTTTTCATTTCTTTGTAAAAATATTCCTTGGTTCACTCATGCCTTGTTGAAGAGAATTTTCTGATAATCCTTTTACTTTTCTTAAAATTAAACTGATTTCCACAGTTATGCTGGAATTTTTAACAAGCAAATAACTGGTGTACATGACCCAGATCTTTTTTTTTGTCTTCCTTTACTAAGATCTCATTAGTATTACTTCAATTATTAAAAGATTTTAATAGGGGCTGGCCCAGTGGTGTAGTGGTTAAATTCGCACACTCCGCTTCAGCAGCCTGGGGTTTGCAGTTTCCGATCCCGGCTGCAGACCTATGCACCACTTATCAAGCCATGTTGTGGCAGGTGTCCCACATATAAAGTAGAGGAAGATGGGCACAGATGTTAGCTCGGGGCCAATCTGCCTCAGCAAAAAGAGCAGGATTGACAACAGATGTTAGCTCAGGGCTAATCTTCCTCACCAAAAACAAAAAAAAAGATTTTAATAGATTGTCAGTCAGGCAATTCTCTCTGATCTCCATTACTACAAAAATAGAGATCTCTAATCAGCTTTTTTGTTGTTGTTCAATGTGTGTGTGTGTGTGTGTGTGTGTGTGTGTGTGTGTGTGCATTTGGTTCAAGTCTGATGATTTTATGGTGAACTACAGGAATCATAAACCTTCACATTTTGGAGCACTCTGCATTGACTCCGCTAGTCTACAGTTTCTTTGCTGAATGGCATAAGCTTTAGGCTTTGTGAAAGCTATCAGCGACATTGAACAAAAAGATAGATATGAGATCTGTTTCAGAGAAGAAAGACTGTAGTTGAAGGGACAGGACAAGAGACAATGAAAAGAAGAGGAAACCTAATAAATTGTAGCAGAGAAAAGACACATGGCGCTAGATGACAGCTGAGATGATTAGACACATCCCAGTGCCAGGTCTGAGAGGCAGGGGCGCCTGTCTTATGTGGAGAGGATGTAAGACTTCCTGTGCTGAGGGAAAGAAGATTTCAGGGAGGAGGGTCAGATTCAAATAATGATGTTCCTGAATCCCAGATATAGCTGGTGTGGATTCTATGTTGTCTAAGAAACCATAACAAAGTCTTTCAATTCCAGTGCCATGAGTCCTTTTTCTGGAATCTCTTGATTTTCAAGATATTTCTTCCTAGGGAGGGGTCAGGATTTCTCTGGGAAGAAAGATTTCCATGCATTAGTGACATGTAGTTACAAAATCAAAAGTCAAGTGACAAAAAGGAGTATTTTCTTGAGTGCTGAGAGCATTCTTCTTAAAATTAAACAGAGGGCAGAATAAATGTACAAGAATGTACAAGAATGTATCAAGGAAAGAAGTCAAGTGTAAGGATCCAGAAATGCTTACTTACAAATTTTCCTTTTGAAACTTGTGAGTTTGTGATTCTATGATTATATTGCCATTAACCACACCAAGTTCAACTAACTTTAAGAAACAATTTTCTGAGTACACTTACTCTCAAACAGAGTGACAACTGAGTTATCCCCATGTACCTAGAATCTACACTATTACTTAATATCTATGCACATTATTCAAAAGATATACATAATGCACTATAAAGACTTGAAAAATTAAATCAGAGTTTGAGGTGACCTAAAATTTATTAATGGATTACTTAAAGAGGCTGATATATGAGAGACTAGGGGAAAGGCCACGCTGCCTTTTCATTTTCCTAGATTTAAATCCTATTATCATATCAAGTTTCATCATCACAAAGCAAAGTAAATGGACTGTGTTATCTTTGCCCCCCACAGATATGCCTTCACTGAATTATGATTTAATGTTATGCCCTCAGCTTGGATAACTCCACCGAAGCTGCCTGTCTGATTAGATTGTGCTCCCCCACAGGTACTCAAATAACAGAGGGGGCGTGAGGAGTGTTCTCGTGGAGGGAAAGTGCTGAGGCTGGGGGCTTGGTGGATTTTTGTGCATGATCAGGGATGCAACAGAAATCTGATCTGGATTCTATAAACAGCATTGTGAATATCAGTTCTGTGTGTGTGTATATACATGTGTATACGTTTGAAAACACAGTTAGAAAATACTGTCTCCTACTTTACCCTGTGATATTTAGTTATTAATACTAACACTATTGGCAATAATAATGAAATATTATTATGTTAGTGGTAGTATGACTTATTAGTGTTTACTTAATTATTTTTAAGTGGGACCGATAATCACAGTAATAATTATGATTCTGATGGCTTTGTGATATAAAACTTATTTTTGACTAAGTGGCTAATTGAGAAAAAAATCATTTGTGATTGGCACTCCTTTCTAAGGAAAAGAGAGCAGGAACAGATATGAACATTTCAGAGATCAGCATAAATATACTGGAGGAAGAATTTCAACTGAACTATTTGTTCATAACCATTAAAAAGTAGAATAGAGAGAGAAGGAAAAAAGGGAGATTGTAAAAGAAAGAAAAAAGAAAAAAATAGACATTGCTCTCGTAATAGCAAGAAACATAGACAAATCACCATAAAGCCAAAGCCAAAATGTTGATGACCTGATAACTTCTGATGATATGGGGTTGTAATACATCAACATAGAGATACAGAGCCTGAAAAAACTAAAAGTGTTGCTATGGCACACAAGTGTCACTGAATTTTGTGCAAAAGACACATGGCGATGGCATTTCTTTGAGGTTCTCTGTTCATTTACAAACAGCGTGTCTTAAAATTTGGCACCTGTAAGAATCATCTGGAGAAACATTTTTAGAAGTTTATACACTCCTCCACTCCTCCTCCCCAACCCCACTCAAGAAATAGAGAAATCAATTTAGTACCTCTGGAGTGGAACCCTGGTATCTGTACTTTAATGCCAGACTCAGATCATTCTGTTGTGGATGGCTTATGGACTTCATTTGAGAAATGCTAATTTTCATTTTATATTAGTGAGGAAAATAGATATATTCTAAAATTTCAAATGATACTAAAAGAAACACAAATGTTATATTGTATGTGGAAGAGATTAGAAACACCTTTTTTGATGGTTTCTGAGGCAGCATAATGTAGTGTTTCAGGAGCAGGGATTAGAACCAAAGGGACCTATATGTGGGCCTTGTTTCTAGAATGTTCTGTCTGTATGATCTTGAGTGCATCACTTATACTGCTTGAACCCTAGTTTCCATTTCATAGAATGGGGAGACTAAATGCTCAATGCACAATATAGTTGTGAGAATTAAGGGAGAAAAGAAATGGAAAACACTCAGCACAGTCCTTGGCACATTATTAGTATTATTTTCTTCTCTATATTTACCATAATTATTCTATTTGGCATTGTCTCTAACTTGTATTTTAGGTGTGTTATAAATTACTAGAAGTATGTAAGACAGTTATAAAATTTTTTCCATGATTATTCAGTGAGAACACAGGAAAATTCAATTTTAAAGATTAAAAAATCTGTGAGGCAGTTGAAATTATTCAAAACAAGATAATACAGAAAATACTTTATAGTATCTAGTATAAAATCATATATCATAAAATCACCTAAACTAAAACACCTATAAAATAATTAGACTTGGAAAATATTCCTTGCAGCATAGGGTTTTGAAACAATTGAATTTTCCTGGAAGAAAATAAAATGGAATGCAAAACATGGTCTTAGTGGAAATAGGCTGTTAACAGGAAAAGATAAAATTACTGTCCATGGACAGAAAAAAGCATGGCCATGAAGTTGTATCACATTTGTAGAAATTATACTCCAATGTCAGTATAACTACCACTTTGGAAAACTACAAAAGGAGCACACAAATAAGGATGTTGCTACATTTGGACATCATTAAGACTTCAGCCCACATTGACAGGACTCCACCAAGAAATTCATGTGTATTGGAACAGATTCCAAATATTTTGCCACATAAGCTGATTGCTTTAAGGTAACAATAACAGTTTTGTTAACTTGGCATTAAATGTGATGTTTCATCAGAATCCTGACAACTTTTTCACTCTTTATTAGACTAATGTACCCATGGGGCATTACAGTCTTAGCAGAAAGCCAAGAGTATTGTTGTGCAGAATGGAAAATTTGATTAGGGAAAACCTTAGAATTCTGTTATTATTTTTATCACATATTTAACATTAGTTTACTTTTATCATCCAAACACAGTTGACTTCAACTTCTTATCTCTTTGACAAGGATCCTGTGAAGAAGAGGGATGTTGCCTTCCTGTCATATGGTCAACTTGAAGAAACTAAGAGGGTGCACTTCTCCATGAAGGGACGTCATTAGCCCATATGGTACCTTCACGAGGATTAGAAAAGGATGACCCTTCTTCCAAAGTGATAGTGTCTCATTCTCATCTTTTCTCTTTGGTGGGGCACCCTTGCACAGAGAACAGTTAAACATGTCCAGCCTGAGAACCCCTGTGAAGAGTGTCACTGACCTGATTCTCCTGCTACAGAGTGACTTGAATACATATGGGCACTGTTATTTCCTTGGGGTTTAGGGTAACCCAGGTGCATGCTGGGCAGAGCAAGGTCACTGTTGGACCTGACTTTCCACAAACTTCCCACTGCACAGCTGCCAGTGCCCACAGCTTCCTTGGCTGTACATCAGGCACATTTCTGTGTTGGGAGATCAAAGCTATGGATCTATGCCAGCTGGAGGGCCAGTTTTTGAGGATAAAAATGTCCAAAGCTCATTAGTAGAGGCAGCTTTTAGGCAGGCAAGAGAGCGTAGGTTTATAACTAGAAATTTTATATTCAATTCCTTCCCAACTATAGCTTTTACTAGTTGAGGTCACTTAACTTTTTGTGTTTGTCTACATTTAGTGTTAATTTGCTGATTAATGCTGACAATTTGCACACAAATGGTAGATCATGAAGGATGTCAATGAATTCTAGATAAATGTTTCAGTATTAAGATTGGATTACATAAAGATTTGCCATCTGTGCAGGCCAAAGACCAAAGACCGTGGCTTGTGCAGTGAAGAGTTAACTCAGTAAGTCTGGGATATTCAAACCCTATATATTCCAAAGAGAGGGCTGGCCCTGGTCAGCTCTGGGGAGATAATCTCTAAACTTCTGGAATATTCTGCTTGATAAGAGTGCATTTGTAATCCTGGGGTGCTTGGGCCATTTCAGAGAGTTTATGCTAACGATGTGATTTACAAGGGGGCCATGCTGTATCAGTTTGGCTTCTGGATGGGCTGAAGAAAGAGTAACTAAAGTCAGAAAAGTGAGTGCTCCATGCCTACGTGCCCCCCCCCCCCCCAGTTAAAACGCTGGAGATCAAGGCCCAGATGAGCTTCCCTGGCTTGTACACCCTGTTGTTGCACATCATTGCCGGGAGAGTTAAGTGCTGCCCATACAACTCCACTAGGAGGGGACAACTGGGAGCTTGTGCCTCGTCTCTCCTAGACTCTGCCCTATGCACCTTTCACCTTTGCTGATTTTAATTTATATGCTTTTTCTGTGACAAACCATAATCACAAGTATAACAGCTTTCCTGAGTTCTGTGAGTCCTAGCTAGGCATTGAACCTGAGGTTGGTCTCGGGGACCCCAGATCCAGTAATAAGGAATTTTCTATTTAACTTGTATTTGAGTAAATCGAATTCAAACAAATAAAATGCCATTTTTACCTGGCAAAAAATAGAAATATGTAATGTAGTTAGTGTTGTAAGTATATGGACAAATACACAGTCTGATAATTCTTAGTGAGAATGTAAATATATTTTTGTTTTTATAATAGAATGTATTTATTTTTCATACTTCAAGATTTTGGTTTTTGTAGGGCAGTTTTAGGTTCACAGAAAAACTGAGGGGAACGTACAGATTTCCCATATACCCCCTATACCTACACACGCAAGCTTCCCCCATTATCAACATCCCCCACTAGAGTGATACATTTGGTGCAACTGATGAACCTACACTGACACATCATAATTACCCACAGTCTATAGTTTACATTATGATTCATTCTTGGTGTTGGACATTCTATGGTTTTGGACAAATGTATAATGACACGTGTCCATAATTATAGTCACATACAGAGTATTTTCACTGCCCTCAGAATCCTCTGTGCTCCACCTATTCATCCTTCCCCTCTCCAAACCCCTGGCAATCACTGATCATTTTACTGCCTTTGTAGTTTTGCCTTTTCCAGCACATCATATAGTTGAAATAATACAATATGTAGCCTTTTCAGATGGGCTTTTTTCACTCAGTAATATGCATCAAGATTCTTCCATATCTTTTCATGGCTTGAGAGCTCATTTCTTTTTAGTGCTGAGATTGAATTAGAGGATCTTATGTAAACCTTTGAGGTTTAATTTTCCAGGATTCTGTAATCCTCACTACTGGAAGATACAAGACTTTTGCACCAAAATCAAGTAGATTTGCAGCTAGCTGATCAAAGTTGGACTCCAGATTTGAGAGGCGACCATAATTCTCCCCTAACAGAGTTGGGCCTTGAGACAGAGGCAGGGTCTTGCCATCTCTGTGGAGGCTGAAGCTGCGTAAGCTGTTTGTATAATATGTAAAACTAGGTCTCTCTGCTGTCAACTTTTCTGCGTGTGAACCACATGACTGATTTTCAGAGAGAGAATAACAAAGCAAATCACTAGAGAATAGCAGAGGTGGAAGATAACAAAATAGTCTTCTCATCGAATCCTTTGTTTGAGTTCTTCCCAAGGCTTAGTTACTCTGTTGTCCTGGTGGTCTGTGAAACACCTCATTGCCTTTAAAATTCATTTAACTTTTTGCATAAGCTACTTCTGTTTTGATTTTTGTTACATGCCATGAAAAGAATCTTATCTACTGCATATCTTCTCTTTCCTTCCCATTTCCACTTTCCTGTCTGCGCTTCTAGACAAGTCATTTGTCTAAGAGAACAGAGTAATATGTTAATTTATGCCAAAATGCTAGTGACAATATAGCACACATTTCAGGAGTATCTGTTTTTTGTAAAAGAGATGATTTTTCTTCGTTCAAAGGTATGCATTTCTAGTGGTATAATTTTAGGTACTGTGACACCTGGGACAGGACCTTACACTGGTGGGGAGAGAGGTTTAGCTTTTCCCTGAAACTGGGTAGATACCTGATTTTGTGAACATGTCCAAGGCTAAATTTGAGGGGTTGGTCAAATGAGACTGAAGATTGCTCCTTTTCTGTAAGAGTTGTTGGGCTTGGTTTCTCTTACTGTTGCTCCAATAATTATGCTTTGTCTACAGGGAAAGAAGCAGGCATTCTAGATTTAAATGCTTTTGTATTGGGAAGCACAAGGATTGAAATTTTACTAGCGTTAAGAAAATGATAGCTGTATTTCTTTAAATTGAGATCATTAAAATAAAATTACACTGCTAGCCTTGAATTCCTTTTAAGAGTTTCTATAATTAAAATAATGTTCTCATTTAAAACATAGACTCATAATTCACAAGGAGACATTATTGCCTATCCAAATATTGCAAAATGTAAACAAATTTCCACTAGAATGCCCACACTATAAAAAAGAAATTGCCTTTATTATTTTGTGTACTGATAAGTAGTTAATAATATGATTTAATTAGATAATTTAAAGTTGTTAACATAATAGATGACACATACAATCTAGATCAAATAAAAGAGTAGTTTTACATGTTCTAAATTATTTCAGGACCATTGAATGTAATTTTAGATGTGACTATATTATAAAATTGATATCACTAGAATGTATATTTTTACATTCATTAACAAAATATACCTGGGTAATGGACCTCATCTAATGTATGCATCTGGGTATGTGTCTATATCGATACTGACGTATATATTATTATATATATATAAAATGACTACACACATGTATTGCATATAATATATATATATATATTATATTTACAGTGATGTGCGTAAGTATCATTATCACATACACATACAATCCTACTTTGGCTCTGGTAGCCAGAGACTAGATTTGCTACAAACGAAACTTACTTGGCCCTCAATTTCCTCATTTCTGTGATAGGGCAACAGCAATTTCCTCCAACCATTTGTGATAAAGGTTAAACTGATTCAGGAATATGAAGTTTCTGTGGCTGTTTTATCCCTCAATAGACATTATTTCCCTTCATTATACATTGTTAATTTTGGTGCTGCAAAGCTACTTTTTAAATATTTTTTCTTTTCTTTATCACACTGTAATTTCCTCAGACTATCTAAGATAAAGAATTGAGCTACTACTTTGGCAATCGAGGTAGGATGTGTGATTTATGTTATAAATCATGTATGTGGTCTATGCAACTAGCGTTATCTCGTGTGATCTCAGAGCTACTGAACCAAGTGTTTGGGATGAAGATCTTTGCCAGAGCTCCTGATGACAGAAAAGCAGGAGGAGCAACCAGAAACCAACTCACGAGAATGTTACTCTGGGTGAGTATGGTTCCCAACTGTCAGTGAAGCCCGGAAAGAGTTCTTGCCTCGTTAAACTGATCCTTTGGGAATTAAAAATGGATTTCACCTTCTAGCCAAACTTCATCCCAGGAAAGATCTATTATCAACCATTTTACACATTATGTGAATTTAGTTAAATATGAATATTTAGTTTATCTATACCCAGGAGATTTTCATGTGAATTTTTCTTGCTAATTGTACAGTAAAATCACATTTTTCCACTGAGTAAATTTCAAGCATCAGTAAGCTGTCGGTGAGATGTTTCAAAGAATGATGTTTTCCTCATAGTGCTTATCAAGTCAATCTATGTTAGTTATCACTTTGCAAATTCAATGTTGATAATACTTAAAAACATACTTTTTCCTAACACTTTTTTTCTGAAAGGGTGATTGGAGGAAACATCTTCCTCAAGATATAGGTGAGAACTATTTACTACTTTGTCATGTATGTTAAAATATTATCTCCAAATGACATGGAATCTATCCTCCCATCTCAAGTTCTTCTCTGTATAACACTGGACTTGATACAGATCTTGCCCTTCAGCCTAGCCCGTATCCCATGATTAAATTTGAATTTCTTAGAAATTTAATCATTTGGTTATATGTATGTAAATATAAATATCTAGATCAAAATGTAATCACTAATGGCTTACAGTTAACTAAAGATTATAATATGTTCCTGCCTTTCAGAAACTTAATCATCTGGAACATAGTCACAAAGTCAGAATTAAGTGTGAAAAACCCCTGGTAGAATTAAGAGCTGGTGCATTTTATTGTGGAAAGTTTGGAAATATCCTCAGAGACTCAAATGGTGTTTGATAATTAACAGTTAAGTGTAGAATTACTAATTAATAAACTTACTTAAAAGTTTGGAACATAAGGTAATACTGCTAAACATAGACTTGCTGACATCCCAGAGGCAGAAGACCAACATAAGGAAGTCATGAAAACTCTAAATGCTTAGCTACTTGACATCTTTTAATTTAGAGAATAATTTAATTTTTAATTGGAAATCAGCTTTTCCTTGTATAATGAATGTCCCTAGGCCTCACAATCTGACATTATAAATGGTTCATAAACATCCAGATCTGGCCTGCACACACACAGGCCTGGACAACACCTCTCTGACCCGCTGTCATAATTTCTCCCATTTAGATATTTCTGGGAACTCCAAGTAGGATGACTCATCTGGTTTGATGTTTCTCATAGGCCACTGCTCACACAAATGTTCTGCTGTCCTCTAGGTCCCCATTTGCTGCTCCTCTTCAGTTCTAGTAGCACCACGTTGTGCAATGAATGGGCCACTTCTCAGTGCTCATCTCCCCATGTTCCTCAGCCCACGGCTGCTCTTCCACAGACCACGGCTCAGTACCGCCTCTCAGCCACTGTTCAGCCACCATGTGCACTCTACTTACTGCTGCACCATGGGCCACTAGTCCTTACTTTCCATTGCTTCCATTCTTTCCCAGAACACTGCTGCTCATCTTTCTTCTCAAAGGTGGGTAAAGAAAGGAAACCTCCCTGTCTGGTCTCTACAGGAACCCCAGCAGGGTCATTTGGATTCTGAGTTATGTCAGCGACCACCCTTTTAGCTTGTGCTTACTGCTTTCTTCCCCAAAGTTCACAGGAAACCACCGTCCTGTAACTGGAGGCTTGTTTGCTCCCCTCCATTCCTCAGTGTTATTGCTTAGTTGAACTCTTCGTGCCTGACTTCCAGTTTTATAATAGTTCCTTTCTTGGTCACAGAGAGTACAAACAATTCACTTCAGTTTCCAATTTGATTTCTGTTTTTTGCTCTCATCATCACCACCCATCTGGTTTACTAAGCATTCTCATGTATTCCTGAGACCAGTGGTTTGATAAATGATGAGGTATTCTCTACTCAGAGAGTTTCTAACCCCCAGAATTGGATATGTATCATGTTTGGTGTTTGGGGCGAGGTAGGAAGTGTACATAAACTAATATTTCATGTACTCAAATCCCAGTTCTGGACCTAATGAGGGCCTTAATTGACCATTTCATAAAGGTGTACCTTGGAATAATAGATCCACAGGAAATTTAAAAGGTAATATAAGAAAATAAAGTTTTTGGGTTTAATAATTTAAAAGTTAACAGAAAAAAAGAACAAAAAAGTTGTCTGGTCTGTAGAAATTCTCAGGGCCTTTAATGTACAAATGTGCAATTTGATTCCAAGAGTGATTGTAACATGCTATGTTTCTTGGCCTTCAAATTTGAACTGTTTTTCTTTGTTTTACCTTTATTACATTGATTTCCTTACTAAACTTTAAATTTTAGATCAGTTTTAGATTTATAAAATTATTTCAAATATAATACAAAGAGTTCCCACATATCCTGTGCCCAATTTCTTCTAATAATATCTTACATTATTATGGTACTTTTGTTAAAATGAGTGAACAAATATTGATACATTATTATTAACTTCATTCACGTCTCCTCGGTTTCACCTAATACCATTTTTCTGTTCTAGGAAGAATCTCACCTAATACCATTTTTCTGTTCTAGGAAGAGTCTCATCCAGGGTATCATATTACAATCAGTTAGGTACTCTTCTCTTGGTTTTAACAGTTTCTGAGACTTTCCTTATTTTTCATGATCTTGGTAATTTTGAGTATTACTGGTCAGATATTTAGTAGACTCTCCCTAAAATGGGATTTCTTTGATATTTTTCTCAAGATTAGAATGGAGTTGTGGGTTGTTAGGAAGAAGACCACAGAAATAAAGTCCCTTTCTTATCACACATCAAGGGTACACACTGTCACTATGACTCATCATTATTGATGAGAATGTTCATTACCTGGTTCAATGCAGTGTTTGTGAAGCTTCTTCACTGTAGTGTTTTTCTTTTTTTCCTTCCTTTCCACATTGTACTTTTCGGAAGAAGATCATTATGCACAGCCCACATTTAGGAATTATGGAGTTACGCTCAACATTCTTAAGGGTAGATTATTTGGTATTCTTCTGCATAAGAGATTGGGTTTTTTCCTCCCCCATTTATTTATTTATCCAATAATTTATTAACATAAAACTAGAATCATGGACACTTATTTTATGTTCTAAGTTATAACTCAATACTGCTTTATTTATTTGGTTGCTCAAATTGTTCTAGTTTTTGCCGTTGAGAGAGTTCGTTCAGCTGGTCCTATATCTCTTTGAGAACCATCACTGTGTGTATTTTGTTTCCTGAACCTTCTTACTTTCTGTCACTACAGAACACTACAGGCTCATATATTATTTTTCTTTTCCTAGTCCGAAAATCAGCCATTTCTTCAAGGAGCCCCGATTCCTTTTACTGGAGACTGCTATTGAAATGAAGATCTGGGCACTAAGTAGCCTTGTTGCTGCCCTGGGGCTGTCGCTTCTAGGCCCACTCAGCTGACAGAGCATGAAGAGACATACACACACACACACACACACACACACACACACGCTAATTTATGTATACACACACAAACATGTACATGCACACACACACACACACATATCAAACCATCTGTATCTATACTAAGCTAAACAAATGAGTTCATACTGATGTCTCTAACCCTAATCTATTACCACATGGACAATTTTGGCCTCTGTAACTCTCCATAAACTCCCAATTTAACAGTGATAAACCTGGCTCCCAATTCATTGCTTATATACAGTTCCTCCTGTCTTTAGTCTTACAGACTCCACTCGTTTCTTAAGTCACTTAGTTCAGCACCCATTCCCTTCACCTCTGTAAGTGGATTGTTTCATATATTTGTAATATTTTAGATTTCCTTGTCACATTCTGGGATCTGTGGCCTCCTAAATGATTTTTTTAAAATGTTCATACCTTAACTTTACTCTTTGTGTTTCAAATTTCTGTGGATTTTTGATAAATGTTTAATATCTTGTATTCACTATTACAGTATCTTACATAATAGTTTCATTGCCCTAAAATCCCCTCTATGCTTCACTTATTCAATCATCTGTCCCTTGTCCCTCCTGAACCATGACAATCACTGATCTGGTTACTATCTCTAGTTTTTCCTTTTCCAGAATGTCGTATAATTAAAATCATACAGTATGTAGGCTTTTAAGATTGATTTCTTCCCCATAGCAACGTGCGTTTAAGATTTATCATGTCTTTCCATAGCTTGAGAGCTCATTTCTTTTTATTGTTGAATAATATTCCACTGTATAGTTGTACCACAGTTCATTCACTTATTGAAGGACATCTTGGTTGTGATTTTAGTGATTATGAAAAAAAGCCATTATAAACATTAACATGTAGGTTTTTATGTGGTCATAGCTTTCCAGTTCAGTTGGATAAATACCTAGTAGTGTGGTTGCTGGATTTTTGATAAGACTTGATTTATTTTTATATGAAATTGTCAAACAGTCTTCCAAAGTGGCTGTGTCATTTTACATTCACCAGCATGAAGGAGAATTCCTGTTGCTCTGCATATTTGCCAGCTATTGGAATTGTCAATTTTTTGGATGTTACCCATGATGATGAGTGAATAGTGGTATCTCATTGTTGATTTTAATTTGCAATTCCCTAATGACATATGATGTTGAACATCTTTTCATATGTTTATTTTTCACCTATATATCATAAACTCATTTTTGGAAAAAGAATATTTGCAGAAATTAGTATTTTCTGGAACACTCTTTGGAAAATGCTGCTCTAGTTCATTATGAAAATCTAGAAATAATTAGTATGCCTTGTTACTAAAGTGGGAGCTCATATAATGTTTCAAAAATTAGTGGCATAAAATATCAAAAATAAAAACATTTCAGTAACTAGTTATTATTTTATATAATTTTCTTATGTTTGTTGATGATGTTTGTAGTAGATCCTTAAAAAATATGTATTTGAAATGAATAACTTGTAATAATGTCATATATATAAGACGTTGTCATGTAGATAACCTAACTGTGAGCCTGAGTATGTATTTTTATTTTTGTGGTCCTCAAATAAAACTATAATGTTTTTTAGATTTTTACTAGTTTTTGGAAATATTCTCATTTCTGATCATAGCCCCTGTGTTTATTTATGTTTAGATATATAATACAAAATAACATAGTGCCATATGAATAAATGTAAAACAATGATTGCATATGTATTCAATAACCAAAATATTTTAATTTGTTAAAATAATTTTTTAAAAGTCTATTAAAATATTTATGTAAAAAATGAATTTTCACATTTATGCAACAATGGATAATGATGCTTGTGAGAAGCATTGAGGAGAGCAGAAATATAAACAAGTGTTATAATACAATGAAATAAATATCATAAGAATTTTTTAAAAGGCAGAGGGAGCACAGTGTGATGAATGAAACAAAGGAAAGTGGCTGAAACAGGCCAAAGGAATTTCATACTATGTTTGGTTTTCATTCTATAAAAATAAAGAACTAGACAGGTCCTATGCTAAGAAATGTAACATCTGTGCCTTTCTCCAATGTTGGTGAAATGCTGGAGCACTGTCTCTCACCGACAGTCATTAATGACTCTAATAAATAGGAGACCTTAGTTCAAACAAACACATTATTCCAAATGACGGAAGTGTAAGCATGACTAATTAATGAATTTGCTAATATTTGTTCCCTATTTATGAGAACATTGCCCTGAGTTAGGACTAATTACTTGTACATCTACCTCAGAAAATATACCCATGTCTCTAAAGCCGGGTATTTCATGTTGTAGTTAATATAATTATGTCTTTTCTGTTTATTTTAAAGCTCTCATACACAAATACCAGTTCAGAATAGTGGAATAAATCACAAACATATTAGTTTAAAAATTACATTGCAAGGAGGGCTTTTTGTCTCAAATTTGAAATCAGGATTCAAAGAGCCCTTCTAATTGATGTGCCCGCTACAATCCTTTAGAGAATGAAACACAATCTGAGAAATAGATGACTTGGCACTTACAATTTTTACACAAAACCGAAGCCCAGTCCTCGGCTTTCTGTTATCATGGCAGCCGTGAAGGCTGGTGAGCTTCTTGTTCCACAGCACTTCACTCTTTAAATGTGCTTGTAACGGAACATTAGAACATGACCAGATTATTTCACATCACCACTTTAAATTGTTATTGGAAAATAGGATCGCCATCAACAAAATCAGCAACAAAAAACACACTATAAAGTATTAGATAGATAGTGAAGAGGTAAATCATACTGAAGTCCAGTATAATAATATGAATAAAAATTATTCAACTCCTTTTATATCTTTTTTTTTCTATTCTCTTTTTCCTAGGAAATCACCATCATCATCACCATCATCATCATCACAACCGCCTATACTGGGTGCCTACCATGTACCAACCATAGTGTGAAATATTCCCTCTATATTATCTTTATTCTTTCCAACAACCTGCTAAGAAGGTGGTATTATTTCCATTGAGAAATGATGAAACTCTGGCTTAGTGAATAGAGGTTAAATAATTTGCCCAAATTTACACAGCTGATGAAAGGAAGAGTCAGAATTTTAACCTGGGTGTTGACATCATAGTATTTGCTCTATCAAGATGTCAACTATTTTACCACAGCACACAAATATGACCTTGAATCATAAGATAATGTTATAAAAAAGTTCTCATATTCTGTAGTCCAATCTTTTTTTTTAATTTCATGGACATGGAAGCTGACATCCACAGGAGTTCAACTCTTTCCTCAATGTTCTTTTGAGAATATTTGCTTGGGAGGTAGCTCTTATGAATGTGAGATGGTCAGATTACTTCCCCTTGAAAACCAGTGAAGCTGCAATTATAGCGACAAGCAAATATGAAGCATAAAAACTTCTCTACTGGAGTACAGTATATTTACAGCTTTTGACCTTAACTTATCCTTGGCTCATCTTTCTCTTTTCTGTTGGGAGGATTTGGTGAACTTTTCAAGTATCTAATTTAAGTCTATTCTCAGTTTGTCTCTTTGTTCTCTACCCATTGGCTCACAGTTTAGTTATCCTTTTCTGCTACAACTATTCCAAGAAACTGGTATCACTCCAATTTGTCAAAATTGACACTAGAATTTTCAGTACTATTGCAGAACACTGAGGGAGTTGCCTTTTACTTTTTTTTCTTTCCTCTTTTATTTTACTCAGTACTATTATTTGTTATGTGTAGTGTTATTCTTCATTCATTTTTAGAAAAGGTGAAAAGACAATTTTACTTTTTATTACCACAATTATTTGCCATCCCCCAAAATGATAGCAAATGTGCAAGGATATTTGTTTAATTATGTTAAATATTTGGTTATTTGTTTTAAGATACAACATAATTTTGTGTCTTTAATGATACTCTTTATCTGTGCTGTGGAATTGCTTAGTGTGCTCTTGGCATATATTTACAAACACATGACTTTATGTATCATCCCAAAGTAGCCTTTGAGGATGTGAGTAGTTTGAACATCTGATACGAAAATTGATATTAGTTAAAGAGAGTTGATAGGTGTTTTATTCTGTCTCATGGCAAATGTAGAAAACACGACAGCATTCTTGTCATTCAAACTGTGAGTAGGGAGAAAAAAATAAGTAATATCTGTCAAAATTCAGGAATCCTAATACAGTTTACAACAGCAGAGTTAAGCTATAGTGTGGTCTTTTTAGGAATCCAGAAGAAATACACATGTAAATATGTAATTCTTATTAACAAAAATAATTTATTCACATCCTTTTCCCTAAACACACATGCACAAATTGTACTGGAAGACAATCTAGCATCTGAGGAGTCCCTGAATATTGAGGAAGGTGATTGGCCTGCTCCAATTGCCAGATATAGTAACAAGAAGAGCAAAAATCAGTGAGACAGGATGGGATTGGTTGACACTGGGCGGTAGCTAAGTTAGAAAATTTCTGTTATGAGTTGCTTTCCAATGCAGAGTAGTGTTGCTTTCTGAGTTCAGAATCTCTTTAAATTTTGCAATGTGCTTTCATTTATTTTAGTCCATATTATCTAATTTGAACCCCACAATGTCTTTGCCAGGTATGTAATATTGTTGTCCCTTTGTGTTGTGCTTCAAGATCTGCAGTTGAGATCTTGATCCCAGAGTTCACACTGTGGATGTTTAGGGGGAAACTTGTCAAGACTGCAGAGCCTGTGATGAAGTGGATTCATCCACATCTGAAGGGATAAAACCAAACACATCGTTTCACTAAGTCAAAGGTTCTCAAACTTGATGCGTCCAAGTCACCTGCAGGGCTGGTTAAAACAGATTGCTGGGCCTTATCCCTGGGAGTTTGTGATTCGGTAGGTCTGGGGAGGGACCAGATTATTGGCATTTCTAACGTTCCCAGGTGATGCTGATGTACTGGTCCAGGGATCATACTTTGAGAAATCCTGAACTAAACCTTTTAGGGCTGCCCAATCAATGCTAGAGTGGGAGTTTCTAGATATTCTTGTTTAGACAGAGGAAGCACTCTTCTGGGTATATGATAGCTGTATTTTCCTCCACATTTTTTTATTACACAATAAGGTTTTTATCCTTTTGTTGTTGTTGTTGTTGTTTGAAGCAAGGTTCTTATTTTTCGCCCTTTGAGGTGAATACAATTTGTTCAGTATTTTTGTCTTTTTTGAAAGGAGAGAAAGAACATGACATGTTTCATTCACTGTTGGAATCCTGACCTAGATATTTTGAATCAAATCAACTGCACTTGCTTTGCCAAGTGTAATGTAAAGAATGTGGATTTTTTTTTTTAGTATTTTTTAAAATTAATAGACTTTATTTTTTAAAGAAGTTTTAGGTTTATAGAAAAATTGAGCAGAATGTACAGAGTTCCCATATACTCCCTTTCCCTCCTCCCACGGTGTCCCCTATTTTTAATACCTTGCATTAGTGCAGTACATTTGTTACAATTAATGAACCAATATTGATACATTAAGGAGTGTGGATTTTATAGTTGCACATGCAACTTCCTACTTGATAAACTTGATCCAGCCAGTTACTTATCATATCTGAGTGTTGTTGGGAAAAATGGACATAACACTGGACTCATAAGGCTGTTGTGAGCATAAAATGTAACATACAAAATTAATTCATGCATATAATACATTTACAAATATATGTTGACAGAATTATATTTACAAAATCATGTCTGTTTGGGGGAAACTTGTAGGATTTTTAATGATAATTTTGTTCGTGCGTAACAGAACTTGTAAAAGATTTGATTCTAAGTATTACTTAAGTATTTTAAAGTAATTTTTCAGTTAATATTTTTATCATCTTTGTAGTTTCATGTTTTAGGGAAATTTTTACCAAAATAACTGGAAATTTCCATCTTCTTTCCAGGCCACAAAGTACTTAATACAGTAGTTTTAGGTCAATAAATAAAATGTATGGAATTTTAATGGATGGGCATCAATCAAAGAGAATAGTCTACAAAGTTTTTCAATTTTTATGAACATAGTATTTTTTAAGAAATATTACCTACACTGGTTTCTCAGTTCTTTGGTGTTGAAGGTTCTATCTTTGAACTATTTCAAAGGTCTTGGCAAATCCTGAGACTCCTGTCCCAAAAGTGGCAGACAAGATTGTCCACTAATCTAGTTCCATGGACAAAACTTGTCAATGTTTCTTGCTCTTGGGTTGAGCTGCCTCCCTTTTTAGTCCCCAAAATGATTGTCAGTGAAGAAATCATGACTTTTCCTTTTCCATCTGAGGCACGGAAAAGCAGAACTTCTTCTATTCTCTAAAACATGTATTACAGAACAGTGGACAAAAGAAATTCTTATAATGTAGTGCAAGATATAAAGACTGAAAAATAGTTTGTATTTCTTTATTTCTGTGTAATAAATCATCTCATGGCAATGAAATAGTTTAAGCCTTGCCATTTTGCTTTCCTAATGAGAGTAACCAAGTCCATATGCTCACAGATGAAAGAAATATCAATACATGATTAATGGCCAGGAAGGTTCTCTGGCCTCCCTCAGCCAACTGTTGAAGGATCCCTGGAAGAGTACACAAGGATAATGATTGCTCAGTATCACAGGTCTAACAGGTAGAGAAATGATCCTAAGCTGAGCACGTAAGTCCAAACCAGGGTTCTTGTCACTCTGCTTTGTGTCCCTTCCTGTTTATTTTTTCTAGTGACAGAATTGTAAAATAACTCATCGACAGGAATCCTGACAGAGGCTAAGAGAGAAAATTATTAATGGTAAACGTGTGTGATTCTGTAGACCTATGCCAATTGTAGTTTATTTAAATATCACAGCATTTGCTTTTTAGTTTAATTAGTAATATAGTTACTAAACATGAAGCAAAATTTATTCTATCTTAAGAATTAAGTCACTCAGTATAAAAATAATTTAGAATACCTTCAAAGCAATATCTGTGTAAATTTTCATGATAGAGATATAAATCATGAGGTACACAATGATGACTTTTTTTTTTTTTTTTTGTGGGGAAGACCAGCCCTGAGGTAACATCTGTTGCCAATCCTCCCCTTTTTGCTGAGGAAGACTGGCCCTGGGCTAACATCTGTGCCCATCTTCCTCCACTTTATATGGGACGCCGCCACGGCATGGCTGACAGGCAGTGCGTCGGCGGGCACCCGGGACCCAAACTCGCGAACTCCGGGCTGCCAAGCGCGGACTAAACCGCTGCACCACCGGGCGGCCCCCACAATGATGACTTTTTAAACCAGTAAATATACTGTCCCACGCAATGTTTAACATTCTATACATTCTGTATCACTTTTGGGCACCACAATATTCTCATGAAATAGACACAGTTGTTTCTACTTTTCAGATTGGAGATTGAAGAACAGAGAGGTTAAAAAATTTGTCTGTTCATATCCTCTGCCCATTTTTTGATCGGGTTGCTTGTTTTTTTGTTATTCCGTTGTGTGAGTTCTTTATATGTTATGGAGATTAACCCCTTGTCAGATATAAGATTTGCAAATATTTTCTCCCAGCTAGTGGGTTGTCTATTCATTTTGATCCTGGTTTCATTTGCCTTGTAGAAGCTATTTAATCTGATGAAGTCCCACTTGTTTATTTTTTCTTTTGTTTCCCTTGTCTGAGTAGACATGGAGTTCAAAAAGATCTCTTTATGACCAATGTCAAATAGTGTACTGACTATATATTCTTCCAGGAGTTTTATAGTTTCAGGTCTCACTTTCAGGTCTTTGATCCATTTTGAGTTAATTTTGTGTATGGTGATAGAAAATGGTCTACTTTCATTCAGTTGCATGTGGCTGTCCAATTTTCTGAGCATCATTTATTGAAGAGACTTTCCTTTCCAAGGACGATATACAGATGGCCAACAAGCACATGAAAAGATGTTCAACATCACTAATCATGAGGGAAACGAAAATCAAAACTGCACTAAAATATCACCTTACACCCATTAGAATGGCTATTTCTCCAAGACAAAAAATAACAAATGTTGGAGAGGTTGTGGAGAAATGGGAACCCTAATTCACTGCTAGTGGGAATGCAAACTGGTGCAGCCTCTATGGAAAACAGTACGGAGATCCCTCAAAAAATTAAAAATGGAAATATCTTATGATCCAGCTGTCCCTCTATTGGATATTTATCCAAAGATCCTGAAACCACCATTCCAAAGAGGCCTATGCACCCCTATGTTCATTGCAGCATTATTCACTATAGCCAAGAAGTGAAAGCAACCCAAGTGGCCATTGACAGATGATTGGTTGAAGGTGTGATATATATATACAATGCAATACTACTCAGCCATAAAAAAAAGAAAAAACCGTCCCATTTGCAACAACATGGATGGACCTGGAGAGTATTATGTTAAGTGAAGTAAGCCAGACAGAGAAAGAGAAACACCATGTAATTTCACTCATATGTGGAAGGTAAACTAACACACGGAGAGAGAGAACTATTTGGTGATTACCAGGGGCAGGAGGTGGGGGGTGGGCACAAGGGGTGAAAGGATGAATTTATATGGTGATTGACAAATGATAATGTACACCTAAAATTTCACAATATTATAAACCATTAAGACATCAATAAAAAATTTGTCTAAAATCATTTAGCAAAGAAATTTTAACTTGAATTTCAAATTGTGTTCTAGAAAACTATGAAGTCAGAGCTTTTTCTCACTACAGCATGTAGTATAATGTATGACATAAGATAAAATTAAGATATTTAATCTTAAATATTGAAGATATTCTTACAGGGAAAGGATTTGTATCACTAGTATATTATAAATGCAAAAATCAAGTTTTGAAATTACTCAAAATATTAACCATGGTCAAAATAATCAAGGGATGCAAGCTTTATGCCTATACTAATATCACCTGCGTGCATATTGTCTTTCTATCTTTAATACATTGCATTTTAGTTAGGACTAAAAAAGAATGGCAAAGTTAGTATTGTACTTGACAGTTTACAAAAGAATCCCAGATGTATTTCTGTTTGGTGATCCATCAACCTTGACAGTTAAGCATGCTTGATATGACCATTTGTTGCGCATTCTGTATCCTCCATCCCCACCCGCCACCCTCACCTAAGAGTTTTCTGCACTCCATTCAGAATTTGAACTACCTAAAGAAAGACAGTAGCACAATATTAAGAATTCTAGTTAAATTTAAATATTACTTAAGCAATATCCTCAAAGTAGCTGTGGAAAATTGTATTTGGAGGCATTTCACAAAAGCATAAATGTATCCAGTGATTAAAACCGATGTTGTTTTCAGTGGAGAAGCAGAGTTTAATATTCCTAATATTTATTAATTAATAGTTTTCAGATATAATTAATAAAACTTTAAGTAAATTGGAAAAGTATTGCAAACATTCTCCCTTACTTCAAATACTTGCCCCAGAACAAGGAGAAATGTACTCCTTAAAATTAAAATTCACTGCTTTCCATCAGGACCTGTAAACTGAAAATGCCATTGAATTGAGAAAGGTTGCTGGATTTCTTTTTTCCTTCACATCCTTGTTCCACGTCTCCCCTGCCCATACCTACTTTTTCTTTCTGCTCTTTTCCTTCTGAGTCCTGCTGAAGAGACTGTTCAGGCTGGTGAGCTTGAAAAAGGGATCCCTGTCTTTCTATGCACTCGTTCTGTTTCAGTCCCATTGCCCAGGAATGAGGAAATGCTGATATTTTCCCAAGTTTTTCCACCTGGCATGGAAACTGTACTAACTTTCCAGTGTGTTGGAAGTTGCAAAAATTATTGAAAACCTATTATCTATAAAATATTCTTTTTGTTTTCATAGAACTCTCTACATTGTTTAGAAACAATGAGCTTGTGTATGTTTATTTCACAGTAGACTGTGAACAACTTATGAGGAGGTCATGGTCATTTGCATATTTGTATTCCCAATATTTAGCACAGGGTTTAGTATGTGTTAGATTCTTAGAAAAACACATGGGAAACTAAATCTTATTCCTTCCCCCATTTCCTGAGGGAGGGATGATTGGACCTTAGCACCTACAAGTAGATAACGTGGCCTGGACAGAGTACCTATAATCACCATGTCTGTGATGTGGCCGTCCCTCAGGTTACTCTGCATAGACTAGTGCCAGGATGGTGTTAACTGAAGCTCCAGGTGAGAAAAAGTTAAAGAACTGCCTTCTAAATTACAGCAGCATAGAGGAGTTTAATGAGTATTATTCAAAGAGTAAATAAAAAGATTGCAGTAGTCAATGCATCCATTTCAGTATAAATTTAAAACATTTGCTTATTACAGAATGGAATGGCAGTTCCACGAGTCTTAGTGAAAATTTAATTCAACAGTTCAAATGACACATGATGCCTTCACAAATGATAAAACATTTTAGTTCGGGTCCTTACAGAACATTATAGTTTACAAATTACTTTTCTATGTTTTGGCCTCTATTCTTTACAGAAACGTGGAACTATAGGTATTGTTTTTTTTTTTTTTTTCTTTTATTTTCTGATGAAAATGAGAGAAGTTATGTTGCACTTAGGCAGTGCCGGTTCTCTCAAACTCGGGCACTTTAAAGCATGTGTTTACTGCCGCTGTGTCTCTATTCTCCAAGATGCACAAAGGTAGGGACCACCTCTGCCTTCCTCACTGCTCTATCTTTACCATCTTACACAATCACCACCCCAGAGTAGGTCCAAAAAAAAAAAAAGTAATAACTTAAAATGAATTAGTGATTGCTATTTCCATTATATCCAACTACCAAGACATTGTAATAGATGCTGGGCGTACACAAAATTAAGACAAATTTTTTGCACTCAAATTCTTCTCAGTGTATTAGAAAGTTGCAGTGGAAAAGTAACACCAAAAGACAGGAAAGAAGGAAGGAAAGAGGGAAGGAAGGGAGGGCAGGAGGGAGGGAGGATAGTGGAAGTAAGAAATTATACCCTTCAGAGGTAGGCAGAATCAGGGCTCCCTCAAGGTGTCCATTCCCTGGGACCTGTGAATATGTTACCTTCCATGGCCCAAGGGACTTTGCAAATGTAATTGACATCCTGGATCTTGAGGGGCGATTATTCTGGATTATTATACTGTGCTCAGTATAATCACATGAGTCCTTAAAAGCAGAGAAACCTTCCCAGCTGTGGAGAGAAAGATGAGAAGACGGAGAAAAGGTCAGAGTGATGTGATGTGAAAACAAATCACTCAGCAGTTGCTGTCTTTGAGGATGAAGCAAAAATATCATGAGTCGGAAAGTGAGGGGAGACTCTACCAGCTGGAAAAGGCAAAGAAACAGATTCTCCCCTAGAGCTTCTAGAAAGGAACACGCTTCTGCCATCTTGATTTTAGCCCAGTGAGACTCAAGTTGAACTTCTGACCTTTAGAATTGTGTAATAATAAATTTGTATCGTTTAACTAAATTTGTGACAGTTTGTTACAGGAGCAACAGGAAACTAATGCACCTTCTTTCCACATGAATGGCACAGGAAATATAAAATAGAAAAAACGGCATTCGATTTGAAAGCTAGATAGAAGTGCCATCTTAATTCAGAATTCTAAGGTTTCTACTATATAAAGCACATGTAGATTGAAATTGAAGAACAACCCACAAGTCTAAATCTCAAATATCTCCTTTGATCGAAGAACATGTCTTTCTCCCAAAATAAACCAGAAGAGATTCTTTATCCAATGAATTCCTCCAAGCTTGACAGTGAAATGGCTGAGACGAGGGCAGGCTGTGAGATCCCAGAAAGCTCTTTTGACTAGAGTGCCTTTTGTTGCTGCAGGTCAGCAGCTGCCACGGCAATGGTAGTGCCGTGGCCCGAGTTCCTAACAGAAAGCCCGAAGCAGTGGCACCCGTGGTCTTGCAAGGAGCAGTTTTAAAGATTCTTCTCTGTTGTAAGAGATGTTTCATTATCATAATTGGACTTGAAAACTCAAGTGACTGTCAAGTTTTACTTAACATGGGCGGGATTTGGTAGAGGTAGTAACAGTCTAAGAGAAACAGTTTCCATTTAGCAGTAAAGTTCTTTGTTGCTTCAATGATTATTTAGGTAGACAAAATGGTCTTAAGAATCAAGTCTCTTTCTGCTCTGGAAGAGGCACAGTAACACTGGGTTTAGAAGCTAATTCTGTACCTTTGTCCCAAATAGCATAATCTATGCAAAGATGAATTCCTCCTCCCTGGATTACCCATAGTGCTAGATCATACAAACTCTCCTATGCTAATATTGATTGATTGATTGATTTTTGTCTCTCTGTTCCTATCCTGCTATTCCATGCTTTCCTCTGTATTGATAGGGGACTGAAGGCTTGCAAATATTTATGTAAATTCCCAGGGACAGACTTCCAGGTCAGTGTTCCAGGAGACAGCTCCCATCATGGTAGCACTGGCAAGAGGAAGAAAAAACCATTTTCTCTGCTTCTTGTGTTGCCTACATAGTGAATGTAACTGTGGCTTCAGCAATGGCAGTGGTGGTGTCAACAATATCAGTGGGAGGGAGGGCACCTGAGTTTCCACGAAACAGCAATGACAACAGAAGAAGAGGCAGCGGCAACACCCTCATGGGGCTAAGACACATGAACTTCTGGGCTCCAACACGTGACTATAATACCCTCTGACTGCTGCGTATCACCCTCCTTCTTCAGTCTCCTTCTCCAGCATTCCCCTCTTTAGCTCTCTGGTCCTTCCAGTGTCTTCCTCATCAATTCCTTGCTTTATATTCCTGCTGTTTGATATCACTAGAGTGGTTTCCGTTTCCCAAGTGGACTTTGATTCATTCAGTATTTGTGAAAGACATGGACTTAGAAATAGGCTTTCAAGGATTGGAATCTGGGTGTGTTAATCTAGTCATCTGAGAGTTGTGACTTCATTGCCAGTGAATAATGGACTATTTCTCTTCCATGTCCACAAATGAAAAACTGTACAAAAATTGGATGGAATTAAAGGCAAGTGTATGTGGCAGAAAATGGCTGTTTTGCTTGATCATTGCAGTGGGAATGATTATTACATGGACTGTGGGATGGATGGGCTATTCTGATTATGCTGGAGGGCACCATCAGTGATCAGTCAGGAAAGATGAAACCATCTGAGATGTTTCAATCTCCTGCTGTCCTTTCAGGGCACCACATGTAGAGAAAAAAGGGCTTCTTCCTTACTCCCACTTTTCAGTCCTTTACTATGTTTCCTTCTGGCCTAAATAATCAAGACAGCAAAGGATTAATGGAAATTAAGTTTGCAGGCTTCCAACTCCCTGCAATGTGGGGGATACCATATAATGTTGAGAGCAAGAGCTAAGAGACAAATAACCAACTCAGTGACCAAGTTGTTAACGTGTTCTATAGTTGGTTCTAAAGATGGTCAGTAAACACATCCTGGTTCAACATGAGGGAATTCTTCAAAAGGAAAAAAACATTATCTTATTCTGAGTGAAAAGTTAGACCCAGAAAGGATTCTCACTCTTTAAAGTTACAAAGCAAAATATAGAAGCTAAAAGATAAAAGAACAAAAGGATCAAGAAATTTTTTTGTGTGTCACGGGGAAAGGAAAACATGCACACAAGAGGTGAGAAATATCTCATGTCTAAACAATATGTACTATAGAAAACAGAAGTAAATTCCAGATGGTATCTATAAAATTCCAAGAAACAGAAGTAAATTTCACAGAGTATCTATAAAAGTCAAGGAAACATGGCTCTAATATAAAGGCAAAATAATAGATGTAAGATAAGTTGAAAGGGCAAGGAAAAGAGATCAAAAGGTAGCAGGCTAGAAGACAGTGCAAAATAAAAGTGCAGCTTGCGGGGGATTGGTAGCAACTGTTTAGATACAATATGTGATAAGACAATTTTTTAATGTTTTAATAACAAGGAATAACAGAAGCTACCCTCCTGAACACTAAGTTAATGTTGTGATGGACAATTCTGAAAAAATAGAAAACAGAGGAAAAGCACAAAGAGATTAAAAGGATTAAAACGGAAAACGTGAGCAATACATAGTTGAAATAGCAGAATTAAAGTAATAATTTGCAGTTATGTAAAAACTCCTATGCGAAATAGTTCTTAAAGAACACTCAACAAAAGAAAAGGGTCAGGAGATAAGATGACTTTTCTTCTGTCTTCCTTTCATGGTTACATTAGGCAAAAACATGTCGATATTTTCTAGGTGATAGTTAAGATGAAAACCACATTAGAGATATAAGCATCTATTCTATATTGAAAGTGAAAATGTCATCAAAATGTATCATGGCAAATTTTAGATAGTTTGTCAAATTTCTAAAAAGAAAAACTTTACCACAGCTGCATTATACTAACTTTTCCTAAATTAGGGCATGAAACAACAGATTTACTTGAATCTGTAATATTTATGGATTTTTTTTTTTAGGATATGTATTTCTGAAGACAAAGTATCAGAAAATATAACAATAGTAATAAAGAAAATTTAAATAGAACTTCTTATGTGCCAATTTGTCTTTTATTATTTTTACATATACTAATTTATTTCATATGCTACTTATTACTTATAATAATGCTCTGAGATAACAGGTTTTATTATATTCCTTTTTATAGAGGAGGAAACTAAAATGCAGAAAGACTAAGTAACTTTGCCAAAGACACAGCACAAACCTTTGAGCTGGGATTTGTTTCCCAACAACCTGTATCAAGAGTCTGCACACTCAGCTAAGATGCAGGACTGACTCTCACATTTTGATTCTTATACACTGGCTATAATTTCTTAAGTTTTCTATACTGTAGATTTAGTACTGAAGATATTTGAATTATTTCATAATGTGGTTATTTACTTCAGTTCAAACTTTAATACTTAACAGGTTAAGCATTCTGATTGCTTTTAGAAGAAAAATGAATTCAACAAACATTTATTGGATGATTATTCTAGACTAAATACTGAATGTTCATAATAAAAGTATAAAAGGAAAACAGCAGTTTTTAGCCCCTAGAGGTTTATAGTCTAAAAGTGGGAATCTGGCAAATAAACAAATGTTTGTTTACAGTTACAGGTGCTAAAACAGAATTATTGTAGATCAAGTACAGTGGTAGAAATTAAATAGGGCTTCTCTCACTAGGTAGTGACAATGAGAACAGAGATGACTGATATTAGAGATTTTAAGGACATAAAGTATATAGTAATAATGGCAACTGACACTTATTGAATATTTTTAATGTACCAGTTACTGTCATAAGTGTTTCACATGGATTTTATTGTTTAATTCTGATTGTAAAAGCTATTAGCAGGCTACATTAATTTTACAGCTAAGGGGAACTGAGCATTTGAGAGGCTACATGAATAACCAATGGAATATGATGGAAGTGACATTATGTGACTTCTTAAGACCGATGGCAAATTCTGCTTCCATCCTCTGGGAATGTTGCACTGAGACTGCCAAATAAAGAAGTCAGGTTAGCATCTAGAGCATGAAAGGTCACATGGACCAAAGCCAAGGTACCTCAGCCAATAACCAGCACCAACTGCCAGGCATTGAGTGAAGCCATCTTGAACCCTCCAGTCAGCCAACTCTCCAACAGGTGATATGCTGGTAAATATTTAACAGCCAGCTCCAGGGAAAGGAAGAAGCCTGATTTGTAACATTTGGCACTTTCTATGTAACAACCACCACCACAGTCAATTTCAAACCATCAATATGATGCCACCTGATTCACAGAATTCCCATAACCATCAGGTCTCATAAGCTAGTAGAAACCAGCTCCACGACACCACTGTCTCCTGTTAAATGCAGTGGCATGAGTGAGCCCGGCTGAAACCATCAGAGGAACTGCTATAGATGTTCACAGAATCATGAGAAATAAATCATTGTTTTTAGCTACTAAGTTTTGGAGTAGTCTGATATGCATGCAGCAAGGACTAACTAAAGCAGCAAACAACAAGAAGATGGAAATGTGATATTAAAAACTGCATAAATGTTCAGAGTGTCAATCCCTAGACTAATGATAATACTAAGAAAAAGATAATGTATCTTCATATATAATTTCTTTCAATAATAGATAAATTAAATGTTAAGAATTTACTTACATTCTCTTAAATGTCAACCTCTGTACAATTTTAATTGATTAACCAATGGAATAAAGGAAAAACAACTGGGAGACATCCACATATTTTACTCAGGTAACAGAAAAGTATGATTGTATCTAAATGTATAGAATGAATACAGTGTCTCTTCACTGTAATTTTTAGACAGAGATATTTTTGTCTGAGAGAGAAATGTATGACACTCATGGGTCTCTGGAGCTTATACAGTCATGCAAGATTAAAGAAAAAGTCCATGGGAAGATCTACAAGTCTGTTATCTCCTTTGGTACCCACAACAGTTGGTATCTGCCTGATAAACATTAGTATTTGCTCCTCACAATATTTGGTACCTACCGGATAAACATTGGTGTTTCCTCTTTATAAGAGAAATAACAAGCTCAGAATGTGTGTGTAATTTTCTTATCTAGGTGTGTAAATGTGGAAAACAGAATTTAAACTTCATTCTATCTCCTCATCATATTCTTTCCATTCTAGCATGCTGCCTACTAATCAATCTGTTTAAAACATTTTAACCAGACACATAAACGTGGGTTTAAAACAAAAATTTTATTTTGATTTAGAACTTATTTGCACTTTAACTACTGACATGAGGCGTCCTCTCTGCTTTTGTTCACCTGAAGTGTTGTGAGATCAGTCCATAGGAGTTACTGCAACTTTTTAAATTATTATTTTATTTATTATTAATGAGGAGAAGTATGCTGCACAGTGCACAATTGGTCACAGCCTGTGGGAGTTTATCAGGCAATACATCCATCAGCTATTCATTTTGGAAAGCTCTGTGTATTGATAACAACTGCCATAGGCATTTTTCAGCAGTAGAGAATAGAGCTCAGTTGATAATGATTGCTGATAAGGATATTCCCAGAGAAAGAAGATGAAATACAGTAATTTTTCTCTACTGGAGCTGCTGTTGTGATTAAATCTCTTTGGCAACATAAGAAGTCTGTTTGGATAACCTTAACCACTCCTATATCATGAATTTCTTTCCTTAATGAAGATGACAAGCTTTTAAAAAATGATATGCAGAAAATATCTAGTACCAGTACAAATTTCAGTTAATAAACGCATTTGTCTGTCACATCAAATTAACTAGATTAACTAGCTAACAATTAGAGACGTTAGTGCAAGAACTGAGAAACCACTTGGTAGGGATGTAGTGGAAAGAACCCTAGCACAGTGGGTGGATATGTTAAATTACCTCTAAAATCTTTTCCAGTCTGGATATTCTTTGCTTCTTTGATTCAGTGATGATGTGGAGTGCATATGTCCTGCCTTGGAAAAATTATTTCTAACAGTATTTTTGGTCTCCAGATTTTGAGTTCTTATGCTAGAAGTTTGGTGTGAAAGGTGAATAAGACAATTCCAAGTCCTGCTGAAGCTTAGAGGAAAAAAGAGCTAATTATGCAGGCAGTATCCACAGTGGTGATGAACTGTGTCAGAAATGAAGTGATATTTCAGCAAGATCTTGAAATATTGGTGTTCTTTCTCAGGCAAGACTTATATAGAAGGGGAGGTTTGTGGGGAAAGGTTCAGGCTTGGTAAAGAGCATGGGAAAAGGCACTGAAAATGAAAGAACACATTGAGGTTTGAAAAAGATCAGTACTCAAGAGTTTCTAGAACATAGTGGGGATGAGTATGTGTCAGGATGATGGGTGTCAAGGGGTCAACCAGGGGAGGCACTTGTGGGGCAGATCCCTACTTTTATGAATAAAACTAGAAATTATATATTGGAAATCTTATGCTGCCTTTGTACATTTAATAAAAAGATTGACATATAATTAAATTGAATCATGTTATTCTCAGTAATGGAGTTATATTGGAAGACAAGGGTTAATTCTGAGGGCGACATTGAATAGATTAACATGTTTGCACACTACGATATGCTCTGGTAAATGGTACTCAGGACAAATGTGAACATCTGCCAAGTACAACATTCATGCTCTGAGAGGCACATATGTATTAAATGCAGTCTTGATATCACACTCACTATATAAGTGGAAATTTGTGTTAGGTGACTTTATAAATATCAAAAACTTCAGTGTTATTAAGGTAAAGTCCAAGTATATGCCTGAGGATTTCTCATAGGAAATGACAGATTTACTTTATTACAAAGAAGATCATTTCAAGGCATTGGAATTGTCATTTGTGGTGAAATGTGACCGTTTGAATTAGATGACCTGCAAATAAGCAGATGTGGTATCACCTTCTTACTTTCAATGCTTCACAAACTTCTTGAAGAGGCCTTGAGGAACTTTTGAATAAGAAATAGTATTTTTCTTAACTGTTGAAATGCAGTTATTTTTCTCTAAAGCAAGAAAGAAAAACCAAAGTTGGGGCTCTTTAATTAAAAGTAAAATGAAGTACTATAAACTTTGATGATCTTATTCTATAATTTCCACAACCTTGTACAAAATTATATTTGGCAATATTTGTATTAGTAAAATTAGTATAAGAAATTATAAGAAGTAAATTGTAGCTAGACAGTAAGATCAAGCACAGGGAGCCGATCTTTCTCAATGCCCTGGCATGCAGATTGGGATGCTTAGAGTTTTGCTATTCAAAATTTAATGAAACATATATAGGTATATATTATATATTATTTATTATATATTATCTATAGAGTAATATATAATAGACATAGGATAGCTAATACATATAATAAATAAAAAATAAAATTAGTAGACATTTTCTCAAGAAGAAATCCTAATGACCAACAAGCACACAAAATGATTGTCAGCATCATTAGCCATTAGAGCAATGCAAATCAAAGACACAATGACATAACACTTCATACTCATTAGGATGGCTATATTTTAAAAAAAAAGGAAAATACAAGTGTTGGTGAGGATATAGAGAAAGTGAAACCCTTATACATCACTAATGGAAATATAAAATGGTTCAGTAGGTGTGGAAAACTGTTTAGTGCTTCCTCACAAATTTAAATGTAGAATTAACACATGACGCTGCAATTTCACTCCTATATCCAAAAGAATCGAAAACAGGTACTCAAACAAATACATGTGTAGGAATACTTGTAGCACTATTCACAATAGTCAAAAGGTGGAAACAGCCTAATATCCATCAAAAGACAAACAGATAAATACACTGTGGTATATACATACAACGGAATATTATTCAGCTCTGAAAGGAGTATTATTCATCCATAAGAAGCAATGAAATTCTGAAACATGTGGTTATATCATAAGAAATATCTGATCTTTATCCCTGGTTCCTATATAGAGCTAAAATGCTTGCAGTTCCCTGAGTGATAGGAACGTCTATCATTACTCATAATGAGCCCCTTTCATTCACACGAGTTGATGCTAAGGTGACTCAGGGTGGCTCCCCTAGATAGGCTCAAGATGAGGCTGGTCACCCAATGATCAAGTGATTAGAGAGCAGTAACTTTCAGGCCCATCCACCCACCACAAGGAGAAGTGGGGTTGGAGATTGAGCTGTACAAAACATGACTTTCATACTTCTTGTAGAAAGTGGATGCTAGTAACTACCTGTGTATCTCACAGATTGTGACATTATGGAAACTGTGGGAAAGAACATTGCAAAGTGGAAAGCAAAAACTACTATTAAAAGAGAGAGTGAGATGCCAGTTTTACAGAAGAAAAAAAGCCCAAGCAAGCCAAATATTTTCTGTAATGAGAGGAAAACAAAGTCCTAAAAGCCACAAGATAATTCAGATAATCTATATGGAAATTTTTTATCTTTTAAGATTTACATACAATAAATTGGCTCTTTGTATCAAAAAACCCCAAAACTTTTCCATTGAGAGATTTGGGGAGCTTCTGGGTTGATGAGCACATTGAGGTGCTGGGAAGGTATTGCCACTACCCCCCTCTCCATATGCCTTGCTCTATACATCTCTTTCATTTGGCTGTTGTAGCCTTCATAATAAACATAAGTAAAGTGGTTCCTGAGTTCTGTGAGCCCTTTTGGCAAATTATCAACCTGAGGATGGGGTTGTGGGAACCCCTAATTTATAGCTGGTAAGGCAGAGTATGGGTGGTCCAAGACTTGCAACTGGTGTCTGAAGTGGGGGCAGTCTTGTGGGACTGAGTCCTTAACCTGTAGGATCTGATGCTAAATTCACGTAGCCAGTGTCAGGATAGAATTGGTGTCAGACACACTGTTGGTCTTGGAGAACTGGAGAATTGGTTGTTGGTGTTGGACATGCTGAAATAAATTTCTAGGCCCAAGACTGTGCCACTTCTGCCTGGGGTGCCACATCAGCAAACCGAAACTTAGATAACTTACATGTTCCTGTAAATGTTCTGCTTGACCAGAAATGCAGTAAATTCAGTCAGCAAATCCACAAACCGCAAGCCAACTCTGGGCCTTTTCACTCCAAATAAGGTTGAGTATGTGGCCCCAGTCAATCAGATATTTTCTATTTGTCTCTTTCTTGTTCTTTACTCCTTATCCTAAAAAAGCTTCTTGCCTTCCGCCCCATTTTGCAGTTCTCCAGAAAGAAAAGAGACTGTCCACTTCTTGAAGTGTTAAAGTTTGTTTATATCACCTCAATTGTCTTCTTTAATCATCTTTTTAGTGGAAAATGCCCACACATGCCACAATGTGAATGAACCTCCAAAACATGTTAAGTGATAGAAGCCAGACACAAAAGATTGAATATGGTATGATTGCACTTTTTTGAAATCTTCAGAATGGATAAATCTATAAAGACAGAACACTGACTGGTGATTGCCAAGGGCTGAGGAGAGGGGGAAATAGGAGAAACTGCTTAATAAGTAAGAGATTTCGCTCTGTGAGTGATAGAAATATTTTGAAACAAGGCAGAGGTGTGGTTGCACAACATTGTGAATGAACTAAATGTCACTGAATTGTTCACTTTAAAATGCTTTTTTGTTATGTATATTTTACCTCCATAAATTATCTTTTAAAAAAAGATGGTGGTTGTATCTCATCTCACTGCCATGAATGTTGCCAACAAAATGTTTTCAAATTCAAACGATTTTGGAAGTAAAAAAAAATAGTCCTTGCATTTATTTGTTATAATTTAGATACATTTTGTATGTTTGAAGAGAGAGAGTATGGTGTCAAAAAATGGATTCCTGGGGCCAGCCCAGTGGCATAGCAATTAAGTTCACGTGTTCCCCTTTGGTGGCCCGGGATTCACCACTGGTTTGGATCCTGGGCACAGACCTACTCACTGCTTATCAAGCCATCCTAAAGGAGTGTCCCACACAGAAGAGCTACAACTCTGCAACCATGGTATACAACTATGTATTGGGGCTTTGGAGAGAAAAAAAGGCAACAGATGTTAGTTAGCCCAGGGCCAATCTTTCTCAAAAAAAAAAAGGATTTCTTTTGAATTCAGACCCAATTTTACTGTTATCTGATAATTAGAAAATTTGCAACTGCCAATAAATTAAACAACACTGTCTTTAATAACCTATGGGTTAAAGAAGAAATCATGGAAGATATTAAAAAATATTTTGCAATAAATTTTAAGAAAGAAATGACATACCCAAATTTGAAGAAGCATCTAAAGTAGCATTCAGAGGGGAAGATAATAGTATTAAATTATAATACTAGAAAAGAATAAAGACTAAAATATCAATGGCCTAAGCTTCCATCATAGGACGGCAAGAAAAACTCAGCAAATTAAAACCAACAATAAGAGAAAATTAAATGACATTATGAAAGCAGAAAACAGTAATATAGAAAAAAAGTTATTCTAGAGAAAGTCAAAATGTTGCTGGTGCATTACCTAAGCAGCTTGAAGGAAGCTTTCAAGGTGCTTAACACTCCCTCAAGGTTGTTTTTCAGAGCTATGTTGGGAAGAGATACCAGTGTCAACTGGCCTGAATCAGATCCAGTCCCACTGCAAGGCAGCACCTGTGCAGATGACCTGAAGACCAGAAAATGCCCTTTTCCTCATCTTAATACTATAATCTCTGCCCTAGGAGGAGCCTAGGCCTTATTAGCACAACATACGACGTATGTGAGAGCATGTTTTCAGACTGCACCTGCACCAGCTAATACCCACCTTTACATGTGATGACAAAACTTCCCTTTTAAATATTCATTCCCCTCCCAAAATAAAAGGACACATTTCCCTTTGTTCCGGTTGTGTCATGACTTTGGAAATGATTCCCTGTAGTCTCCTATTTGCTGAAATATATTTTCTTTGTGTGACAACCACTTCTGGTGGACAGTCTGATTTTAACTCACCAGGGAGTGAACTCATTGTGGTTAGGTAGAAAAAACACCCAAAAATGGTTTCTTCAAGTTTATTAAATTGACAAACAATTAGCAAGACTGAAAAAGAAATAAACAGGAGAGGAAATATAAATTACCAATAGCAGAAAGGGAAAAAAAGTAGATATTGCTACATATTTCATAGACAATAAAAACACAAGAGGATATCTTGAACACCTTTATGCCAAAAATTTGAAAATGTAGAGGAAATGAACAAAAAACTTTGAGAAAAATAACTTAGAAAATACATAAGAAGAAAGAGAACACAAAACTGTCCTAAATCTAGTGAAGCAATTGAATACGCTCTTAAAAACTTTCTGACAAAAACAAACAAAATGAGAACTGACTGAATTTAAGAGTGAATTCATTAGGGTAATTACGAAAAATGTAACACAAATTCATACACTCTCTTTCAGAGAAAAGCATAAGACAAAATAAACCCTGACTCATTCATGAAGCCATAATACAACAGCATTACAGTAAAGGGCCATTATAAACCAAAGATAATTAATGTATAAAATAATAGTGAATTTAATTCTCTGATATATGGAAAATGATAACATATTATGAATCAATGGTGTGTAGTCCAGGAATTAAAAGATGTTTTAACATTCAAATATTATACTATGCATAAAAAATATAGGGAAAAATCATTGGATGAAGTTCAACAAATATTCACAATAATAGGTTTTAGCAAACTGGGGAGAAAACTTCTTTAATCTATTAAGTATGAACAACCAAATATTTACATAAGTTATCATACTTATCGATTAAATTTAAAGTTTTCTCCTGAGACTGAGAATATGTGAATTTTAAAAAATTGTTGGATACAAGGCAAATATACAAAAGTTGACTACATTTCTTTATATCAGCAATGAACAAATAGAAAATAAAAATTTTTAAAATGTACCATTCTCAATATTGGCAAAAAATTTCAAATACCTATTAATAAATCTATTAAAAGGTATATGTGTTTTATGCTAAAAATAACAACAAATAAAATAAATTAAAATAAATAAATGAAGAAATATAAAAAGTTTATGAATAGGAACATTCAAGATTATAATGTTGATTGATTTCTGGATGTTGAACTATCCTTTCATCTCTGGGATAAATCCCACCTGATTATGGTGTATAATCCTTTTAATGTATTGTTGTATTCCATTTGCTAATATTTTGTTGAGGATTTTTGCACCTATGTTCATCAGTGATATTGGCCTGCAATTATCTTTTTGTGTGTTGTCCTTGTCTGGTTTTGGTATCAGAGCCTTGCAAAATGAGTTAGGAAGTGTCCCCCCCTCTTCGATTTTTTGGAAGAGTTTGACAAGGATAGGTATTACACATTTGAATGTTTGGTAGAATTACTGGGGAAACTGTCTGGTCCTGGACTTTTGTTTTTTGGGAGGTTTTTGATTACAGTTTTGGTCTCCTTACTAGAAATAGATACTCTATTTCTTCTTGATTCAGTTTTGGAAGGTTGTATAATTCTAAGTAATGAATAAATGAAAAGCAATAGGATATTTTGGAGTATATGAGGAAGCCATTTGGTTTAAAACTAATTTGGCCTGAAATTGTTTTTCCAGGAAGACCTGACATGGCCTGTTGAGCATACATTGTACATCAGCTTTAAACATTTACAGTGTTCCAAACACAAGAATGATGCCCTTAAAGATAGGGAGGTAGCTTCCCCCCATATCAGCATTTCTTTAAAGATAAGCCTCTCTTCTTAGAAACTAAGGATTAATTACTGACCTGCTGTGCTCTCTTGTGACCATCGGCCTGCTGTGCCAGCAAGGCAATCTTGTGACTGTTGTAAAGTGGGTTTTTCATATGTGATGCATGGTCTTTGTTCCAAGATGGTATGTAACCACTCTGTACACTACATTTCTTTAGTGTGCTTCCTTCCTTCAGGAAGGAAAACTCCAGGCTATAGTCATCAGATCTGGCTCATAATAAACTCACCCCAATTTTGATTTATAGATAGATTACAGATTATTTGGGTCAACATAAGAATTTGTCCATTTCTTCTAGGTTATCCAATTTGTTGGCATATAACTTCTCATAGTATTCTCTTATAATTCTTTGTATTTCTGTGGTATTGTTGTAATTTCTCCTCTTAGTTTCTGATTTTATTTGAGCCTTCCGTCTTTTTTCTTTTTGAGACTGGCTAAATGTTTGTCAATTTTGTTTATCTTTTCAAAGAATCAGCACTTAATTCTATTGATTTTTCTATTGTCTTTTTAGTCTCTATTTGACTTATTTCTGCTCTGATGTTTATTTCCTTCCTTCTACTGATTTTGGGCTTCTTTTGTTCTTCTTTTTCTAGTTCCTTTAGGTGTAATTTTAGATTGTTTATTTGAGATTTTTCTTGTTTCTTGAGGTAGGCCTGTACTGCTATAAACTTTCCTCTTAGTACCACTCTTGCTATATCCCATAGATTTTGGTGTGTCACATTTTCATTTTCATTTGTCTCCAGGTATTTTTTGATTTCTCCTTTGATTTCTTCATGACCCAATAGTTGCTCAGTAGCATTTTGTTTAATCTCCACATATTTGTGACTTTTCTTCTTGTAGTTGATTTCAAGTTTCATATCATTGTGATCAGAAAAGATGCTTTTATTTCAATCTTAAATTTATTGAGACTTGTTTTGCAACCTAATATGTCAACTATCCTGGAGCATGTTTCATGTGCATTCAAAAAGAATGTGTATTCTGCAGGTTTTGGATGAAATGTTCTGTATATTTCTATTAAGTCCATCTGGTCTGATGTGTCATTTAAGGCCAATGTTTCCTAATTGATTTTCTCTCTGTATGATCTATCCATTGATGTAAGTGGAGTATTAAAGTTCCCTATTATTATTGTGTTACTATCAATTTCTCCTTTTATGCCTGCTAATATTTGTTTTATGTATTTTGGTGCTCCTATGTTGGGCACATAGATATCTACCTGTGTTATATTCTCTTGTTGGATTACTCCCTTTATCATTATGTAATGCCCTTCTTTGTCTCTTGTTACACCTTTGTTTTAAAGTCTATTTTGTCTGGTATAAGTATTGGTACACCAACTTTCTTTTCATTTCCATATGCATGGAATACCTTTTTCCATCCTTTTTCTTTCAGTCCATGAGTGTCTTTAGATCTAAAGTGCATCGCTTGTATGCAGCATATAAATGGGTCTTGTTTCTTCATCAACTCAACCACCCTATCTTTTGATTAGAGAATTTAGCCCATTTATATTTAAAATAATTAATTATAGGTACATACTTATGCCATTTTTTTACTTTTTTTGGATGTTTTTGAAATTCTTCTTTTTCCTTCTTCTCTTGATCTCTTCCCTTATGATGTGATAACTTTCTTTAATATATACCACATTAATAGTATGAAGAAAAAACATGATCATCTCAATAGATGCAGGGAAAGCATTCAACAAGATGCAGCAACCATTTATGGTAAAAAATCTGAATAAAATGGGTATAGAAGTAAAGTGCCTTAACATAATGAAGGCCATATACAATAAACCCACAGCTAACATCATACTCAATGGTGAAAAACTGAAAGCTATTGCTGTAAGAACAGGAACAAGACAAGGATGCCCACTTCTGCCACTCTTATTCAACATAGTATTGGAACTCCTAGCCAGAGCAATTAGGCCAGAAAAAGAAATAAAAGGGATCCAAATTGGAAGGAAGAAGTAAAACTGTCATTATTTGCAAATGATGTAATTTTGTATGTTAAAAATCCTAAAGAATCCACCAAAAAACTATTAGAAATAATAAAGAATTACAGTGAACTTGCAGAGTACAAAATCAACATACAAAAATCAGCTGCATTTCTCTACATTAACAACAAAATGTCAAAAAAAGAAATCAAGAATACAATCCCATTTACAATCCCAACAAAAAGAATAAAATACCTAGGAATAAATTTAACCAAAGATGTGAAAGACCTGAAAATTATAAAACGTTGAAAGAAATCAAAGAAAACACAAAGAAATTGAAAGATATTCCATGCTCTTGGGTTGGAAGAATTAACATAGTTAAAACATTCATATTTCCTAAAGCAATGTATGGATTCAATGCAATCCTTATCAAAGTTCCAATGATAGTTTTCACAGAAATAAAACAAAAAATCCTAAAATTTATCTGGAACCTCAAGAGACCCTGAATAGCCAAATGAATCCTGAGAAAAGAGAACAAAGCTTGAGGCATAACACTCTCTGATTTCAAAATATACTACAAAGCTATAGTAATCAAAACAGTATGGTATTGGCAAAAAAAGACATACAGAGCAATAGAACAGAATTGAAAGCCCGGAAATAAACCCTTTTATGGACATGTATAACATCTATAAACATCTACAGACACCTAATTTTCAACAAGGGAGCCAAGAACATACAATGGAGAAAGGAAAACCTCTTCAATGAAAGGTGTTGGGAAAACTAGACAGCCACAGGCAGAAGAATGAAAGTAGACCACTATCTTACATATACAAAAATTAACTCAAAATGGAATAAAGACTTGAATGTAAGACTTGAAACCCTAAACTCTTGTAAGAAAACACAAGCAGTATGCTATTTGACATTGATCTTAGCAGTATCTTTTGGAATATATCTCCTTAAGCAAGGGAAACAAAATAAAAAAATAAACAAACAGAACTACATCAAACTAAAAAGCTTCTGCATGGCAAAAGAAGTCATCAACAAAACAAAAAGACAACCTACCAATGGTGAGAAGATATTTGCAAATCATATACTCAATAAGGGATTAATATCCAAAATATATAAAGAATTCATACAACTCAACAACAAAAATACAACCAACCCGATTAAAAAATGGACAGAGAATCTGAACAGACATTTTTTCAAAGAAGATATACAGATGGCCAAGAGACACATGAAAAGATATTCAACATCACTAATTGCTAGGGAGATGCAAATAAAAACCACAATGATATATCACCTTACACTTGTCAGAATGGCTATAATTAACAAGAAATAATAAGTGTTGGTGAGGATGTGGAGAAAAGGGAACTGTCATACACTGCTGGTGGGAAGGTAAACTGGTGTAGCCACTACGGAAAATAGTGTGGAGAGTCCTCAAAAAATTAAAAATAGAACTACCATATGATTCAGCTATTCCACTTCTGGATATTTACCCAAAGAACATGAAAACACTAATTCAAAAAGATATGTGCACCCCTATGTTCATTGCAGCATTATTCACAATAGCCAAGACTTGGAAACAATTTAAGTGCCCACCAATGGTTGAACGGATAAAGAAGATGTGGTATATATATATAATGTAATACTACTCAGCCATAAAAAAGAAGAATTCTTGCCATTTGTAACAACATGGATGGACCTTGAGGGTATTCTGCTAAGCAAAAGAAGTCATACAGAGAAAGCCAAATACTGTATGACTTCACTCACATGTGGAAGATAAAACAACAACAGCAAACAAATGCATAGATACAGAGATTAGATTGGTGGTTACTAGAGGGGGGAGAGTGGAAGGGGTAAAGGGTAACATTTGTACAGTGATGGATGGTAACTAGACGTTTGGTGGTGAACATGATGTAGTCTATACAGAAGTAAAAATATAATGATGTATATCTGAAATTTATATAATGTTATAGACCACTGCTACCTCAATAAAAACTGAAAGCAAAAAAAAAAAAAGATTATAATGATATCATTTCTTCCCAAGTTATTCTGCAGATTCAATGCCATATCAAGCAAAATATTGGCAAGTTTTCATCCAGAAATTGACAAGTGTACTTACATTTCTTATGGAGATGCAAACAACCATTTATAACCAAACGGATCTTGAAGAACAATAAAGTTCTAGGACTTTCACAACCAGTTATTTATCAAGACCCATTACAAATATATGGTAATTAAGATGGTGTGTTATGAGGTCAATGAAAGATAAATTGACCAGTGGAACAGAATAAAGAACTCAAAACAGATCAACACATATAAAGTCATGGTTTTAGTAAAAAGATGAACAGTAGGAAAAGGATATTCTTTTCAATAAATGACATAGCTCAATTTTATGTCAATATGTTTTTTTTAAAAAAAGCACTCGATCCCTAGTTACACAATGAATAAAATCTATTCCCAGGTGTTTTTTGAGAAATATCAAAGGTAAAATAATAAGTTTTAAGAAAATAAATGAGATCTTCTTAATGATTATAGGGTAGACAGATATTTCTTAAAACAAATACTAAAGACACTAACCATAAAGGGGATAAAAACACAAACTGGGTTATATATATAACACACACCACTAAGAGAGTGAAAAAGCCATGATGCGAGAGAAGATATTTGCAATACATATATTCAACAAATGGCTCATATACATAATATATAATGAAATCCTACTGACAAATTTGAGAAGGACAGAGAACTCCATAGAAATATTGGTACTTCATTAAACAGAATATCCTAATGGCCAATAAACATATGAAAAGTTACTTAGCTTCATTAGTCATTAGGAAATTTAATTTAAATTCATAATCTGAGAGCACTATACACCCACAAGAATGGCAAAAATTTTAAAAAGGAAAACATATCAAGTGTTGATAAGGAGATAGAGTAACTGGAACTTTTATGTGCTACTGGTAGGAAAGTAAGATTTTACCTAAACTTTGCTAAATTATTTACCAGTATCTAATAAAGATGAATATAATTCATATTCCATGACCCTGCAATTCTACTCCTAAGTATGTATCCATCATATGCCTACATATGTGCACCATAAATCATGTACAGAAACATTCATAGCAACATTAATGAAAATAACCCCCCAAAATGGCACAAACCAAAGATCTGCCATTGACAGTATAGATAAATATAATTTGTAGCATACATTGACTAGAAGGCTATGTGGCGATGAGGAATAAGTCACAAATGACTCCAAGGTTTCTGGTCTGAATGACTGGGTGATAAATAGTACCATTCCCTGAGATGGAAAAATTAGAAAGTGAAGCAAATGTAAAGGAAAAGATGGTTTGTTTAATTCTGAACATTTGTAATTATAAGGAGCCTGTGAGATAGCTAAGGAAAAATGCAGAAGTCTGAATAGAAAGAGAAAATTCTTCATAAGCTTGAGAAATTAGAAGAATGTTGAAAAGGACATCTTAATTGTAATGGTAAGTTAGGGGAAAGTATATGCTGCCAAAGAAAATAATTTATGTGATTTAAACATTTTATAGTTCAGATGTCAGCAAGCTAGTTAAGTGGAGATATTTTAAACAGAAGAGAATGTGGAAAGTCAACGTTAGGGTGGTAGGTGTGGGTGTCTTTTGCTTGTGTTACATTAAGTAATTGTTTTTTGAGTGGTGAGAATATACTATAGAGTAGATGGTTCAGCAGACTAAAACTGTTCTTGGTTCTTGGTTCTTGGGAGTTAACTATGACTAATGATACAGGAAAAACAAGATACAAGAGAAAAGTGGTGAACCATGAGGAAAGAACAGCATGAACATTTTTGGGAGTAATTAATAAACATCATGATCCCACACACTACTTCCTTAGTGATTAAGCATGAAAATTGAAAGAAGACTGCAGGATTTGGTAAAAGAAGAATCTATTATTACATTAATGTTATCTTTACATAAACATAACAGAAATAAAGCAGATCACTTAATATACTTAATAATTTAACAGTATTAATAAAAATAAAATTAAACAATTTTAATAACAAAAATACTAAAATATTGAATTTAAGTAAATGAGAATGGTAAATAAAGAATAATATTAAGAAGGGAAAAGTTGTATTTATGATAATGTTCATTGCAGAGTTATAATACTGAATATTTGGAATAACTTAAATTATGAATAAAAATGCATAAGAAATAAGCTATGCTGTGTCCACTAGATGGAGTATGATGCAACCATTTTAAAAAGTGGTTATGAATACATATGGAAATTATTTATAATATAATAATAGATGAAAAAAGTTATACAATTTAGATTAAAAGTGCACATATGCAAGGAATAAAATGTGTCAAAATTCTAGTGTTGGAATTATGGATAACGATTTTACTGCCCTGAATTTTTCTCTATTTTTTCAATGTGAAAAATTAATTTGTATTCCAAATATAGTTACATACAACTAAAGATTAATTCATTATTTTTCACAAAAAAGTCTTTGTTCATAAATAAAATGGTTCTGAAACTAGACATTAACTGAACAAAGTCCAAAAATTGTATTAATGATATTATTGTTGACATATTACTTAGTAATATGACTAACTTCTGTAAAAAATGGTAAAGAACTCAAAATGTATAGTAACTAAAATACACTTGAAGTTTCTTTCTTGCTCACGTATCTGCACTTGCTGGGAGAATATGTCAATGGCCCGTCGTTCAGGAACCAGCCTCAGAGTGGCTTTGCCATCTTCAATAAATCTTCTAACAGTAAATTCTTGTTAGGAATCATCTCCACTCTAGCTACTGAAAAAAGGAAATGTACATGGAATAATGCTCATAGGATGCTTTCATGTGTCAGGCCTAGAAGTGGTATAATCACTTCTGTGAATATTACTTCCTGTGATCTGTTATCTATTTCTGCATAAAAAGTCACCCCAAAACTCCATGTCCTAAAACAACAATTTATTTTTTCTCACAATTCTGTGGGTTGACATAGCAGCTCTTTTGCTGGTTTTATTTTGGCTTATTCATGTGGCTACATTCAGCTGATGGATCAATTGGGAGCTGGGCTCAGCTGGGTCAGCTAGACCTCTATCTCCAGATGGTCTTTCATTCCAGGCTTTTTAAAAACATGGACATGTAAGGGTAGTATTTCAAGAGGATGAAAACAGAAGTTGCAAGATCCCTAAAACCTACCTCAGAGGTCACATGGCATTACTTCTGCCACATTCTATTGGTCAAAAAACTCACAAGTTCAGCCCAAATTCAGAAAGGTCAGAAATGAACCCCACCTCTTGACTGGAAGAATAGCAAAGTCACATCGGGGAAGAATGGAGATCTAAAGAGGTAGGATTCACTAGGGGAATTATTATAACAATCTACCACATATTGATTAGAAGTTAGATACGTGGCTACACCTATATGGAAGTGAGATTAGGAAATGACACTGAATTCTGTGCCCAGGAAGAGAAGAAATTGTTCATTTTAATGAGCCACAGACATTCTCTGCCACAGTAGGTAGCTTTATTTTTCCCTTGTGAACTGTGTTAAGAATTTAATGGAAGCTAATGAGTAACACTGAAGGTTACCATTAAGTTCAATTATTGCATTCAAGCTTTTACTTGTAGCCAAGCCTCTTGATATAATTCTGTTCAAGATACTATACTATGCTTGCCATTTTATCTGCCAACCCAGTTTTGAGCTTCATAGCTTTCAGTTCCAGCTGCATCTGGTATGCCATGGTAGTGGCCAGAAATTCCAGGCCAATGAGATATAGGATGTTAAAAACTGACTGATGGTCGTGACACCACCTGCTATGTAGGGGTGAAGAAATAGAAGTCAAAGAGAGTGCAGTCAGCCTAAAGTCACAGTCTGGGTTAGTACCTTAAAAATTTCTCCATGCCATGCTAAGGGATTCACAGCTTATCCTCTACAAAGTGTGGACTCTTGGCACATTTTTAAGGAAAGGAGAAACATAGGCAGAGTTATATTTTAGAAAGGTAAATATGGTTGCAACAAAAAAAAATCTTTTGTAGGGTAAGTGGTTGAGGTAAACTGACCAGATTACAGGTAATTAACATCTGAATGAGTGTGGCTGGAGAGAGGAAATGGATTAAAGATAATATCTAAATTAGAATCCACCTGCCTCTGATGGCTGATGGCAGAGGGTAAGCAGAAGGGTGAAGATATAGACTGGACTTTATGCCTTTTGTTCCATTTAAAGGCACCTGGCCACAGGGAGAGTGGGGGTGGAAATGCAGCTCTTGTTCAATTGGCCAATCCTTGAGTCTTGTTAGAACTATCCATTTCCATGGAGGCTGTGTTGTCTCCTAAAATATCTGCCCAAGTGGGGCATCTATTCTAATTCATCCACCCATGGGCTGCCTTTTTCAAGTTCCAATATCTAGAGAGAGTGCCAGTTTTTTTATAAAATGCAGAAACATGCTGCTTAGGCTAGAAGCAGTCCTGGGTGGAGAAATTGAGAATAATATGTATGTTTATCACTTGAGTCATTGGGTCAAGTTTTAGAGCTTTGCTTCTTAAAGCGTGGTCCTCAGAACAAAAGTGTGGGCATTGCCAGGGAGCTTATTAGAAACATAGAATATTCAATCTGAATGCTCAATTAGAATCTGCATTTTAACAAGATCATCAGCTGATTCATATACACAGTAAAGTTTGGGAAGCACTGCTTTTGAGTACAGATAGTGAATGAATGCCTCAGAGTTTGATTATTAGGGACTATTTCTCCATGTGCCCCACCAGAAAGTTCCCCAATTATAAGTGAAGGCCATGTACCACCTCATCCAATAGCTTCTTGGCACATCTGTAGAAATAGGACTCAGAATAAGCAGGCACATTTCCAAAGCTACGAAGCAGGTTAGGTAAGAGGAGGAAGTAGAAGAAGGGAATAAGGTGGAAGAAGATTAAAAAATCTTCATTTGTCTATGTTTATGTTGGCATAGCTCACTGAGGAGGAGAGAAAATGCAAGTCATATTAGTTTCTTGGGGCTGTTGCAACAAAGTACCAAATCAGTGTGGCTTAAAACAGCAGAAATTTATTCTCTCACATTTCTGGAAGCTAGAAGTCCAAAATCAAGGTATCGGCAGGGCCATGTTCCCTCTCCGATGGCTCTAGAGGAGGATCTTTCCTTGACTCCTATAGCTTCTGGTGATTGCCAGCAATCCTTGGCCTTCCTTGGCTTGTAGATACATCACTGTGGTCACATGGTCATCTTCTCCCTGTGTGTCTTCACACTGTCTTCCCCGTGTGTGTGTTTCTCTCGGTGTCTAAATTCACCCTTTTAATAAAGACAGCAATGATTGAAGCTGAGAAACAGTATCACAATGTAGTAATACACAAAGTCAAGAAAGAGGGTGAATGACAGGATGAAATCTGAGGTAGGAGAACAAAGAAAAAAATTAAGAAATTAAGTCACCACAGAAATTAAGGCAAATTGTAAGGGATGCAAAGAGAAGAATGCCCCAAATACCACACAGGTGTTCACTGGGAAGCATAATGGGACAACCTAAGAAAAAAAAATTCAACTGACAAGTGAATTGACACTCCAATCTTTAGATGAGTGCCAGGTATCCCCACCAATGTCTGAAGATTTGCAGTAATTGGGCTTCATGAACACTGAAAATTAGGCAGAAGATCCATGAAAGAGCCTCACTTGGAGGAGAAACTGCTGGGATGATTATCCTAATTAAGCAGGATAACTACAACAAGGGCAAAGAAAGAAATTCACCTAAGAGTGGGGACAGGGAACAGAGCCAGCATGGAAAAGAAGAGGTTGTGTTTTTTTATCATTTCACAAAGAAAAACAGAAGAGGGATTTCTAGAGAAGTGAGAGTTTAGGAAGACAAATCTAACCTAGCAATAAGCAATAGAAAATGATCATGATCAAGAATTCTATTCAGAAGTATTTTAAGAAATAAAGTGAGTAAGAGGCAGGAAAACATCCTACAGACAATGAAAGGGCATCAGAAAGGCACACCCACAAATTCGGTTAAAATTATAGGCAAACAAATCTAAAAGAAAGTGATAGAAGACATAAAAACACAACAAAATCAGAAAAAAAGAAACTCAGAAAATAGACATGGGAACTCAAGAAATATTTGGAGAAAAATTCAGAAATGAGGAATAAATAAGAAAGAACAGAAGAGTTTAAAAAACAAAGAAAAAATGACTTAAGAGACTAAAAGATAAAAAAGAAACTTTTTAAAATAAAAAAATTAAAAAGATAAAAAATATTTTAAAAAAAATGTGACAAACAGAAGTTAGGCAAGGAAGATCCAGTACCTGTATACTAGTTGTCCCTGAATAAGAAAACAGTAAAGAGCTCAAATACAAAAAACTATATTTCAAAAGACAAATTCTTAATTTTTGAAAAGGAATTACAAATATTTGAAAGTTTGTACTGAAAGGGCATTCTACATACTGAGAAAGTCAACTTGGAATAAACAGAATCGAGATATATTCTAGTTAAATTGCTAGAAATTAAAAAAAAAAAAATTGAGCAAGCAAGTAAAAAATGCCAAATAATTCATGGGGAAAAGAAGAGTAGATTATCATCAGTCTTTTTGATGATGCTTTATGCAGATAATAGCATAAACTGAATAGCACTGAATAGTGTGAGGGATCAATATTGGCCACCTCAAGATGTATCTCTTTACCTTGCTCTGAAGGAGGCTTTGACCTTCATGCCCCCGACTGTCTAAAGGGATTTGGGATGGAAGTTCTGTCCCTGGGATGGGCCACCTTGGATGACTGTGGGTAATTGGTAGACTGGGAGGGTCTTTGGGAAGCCCATTTCTATCAAAGTTCTGTTTACCAAACAACAGTTGTAAGGGAAATCTCCATTTGTAAAGCAATCTCCTTCTCTGTACTGGGAAGAGGGGTGGATGACATCATCTCTAGAAACTTGTCAATGTGGAAGGTGAGGACTTAAATCTGCATAATAACCTTACTGTGTTTTTCTTGTAATCCCTTGTGGCTGACACTCCCAGTTCCCCCCAAAATCCTTGTTTGTCTATATAAGAGGAGAATCTCCACCATTTTATTGAGAGAAACTCCCTGGTGTCTCCCATGTATACATGTTTTATAAAGCTTTGTTTGATTTTCTCCTGCTATTTGGCCTCATGTCAATTTAATTTGTAGCCCAGGCAGAAAGGACCCAGAGTGGGTAGAGAATGTTCTTTCTCCCCATCAATATCATATTAAAATATGCAAGGAAATAAAAGGTGAGCTAACAATTTTACATCCAGTTCTTTGATATAAGAGAAATGTTCACTCTCACTCAGAGTAATAAAAATATAAATCAAAATCATACAGAACTGTTACATTTCACATATTCTATTTTCAAAGTCCCAAAAGTTTGGTAACACAATATGTGTGTGTGTGTATGTGTGTAAGATGGTGTAGACATTGGAATTTTCATAAATTTCTGGATAAAGTGTAAATTAATATGATCCCACATGGAAGAACATTTGGCAATATCTGACAAAAAATATGAGTGCTAAAACTCTTTGATGCAGCAATTCCCCTTTCAAGAATTTACTCTACAGATACACTTGCAAAGCAGGAAATGTTATGCAGTATGACAAATTTTTAGTAGCAAAATACTGGAAATAATATTTTATCATTAGAGGAGTGGTTAGATCAATTTTGATATATTCATATGCAATTTGAAAATCAATGAGAAAACTATTTATTTACTGTTCTGAAAGGTGGCTATTCTACATAGTTCAATAAAAACAACATAAATAGTAGTGGTACTTAGTGTTTTGTTGTCATTTATGAAAAAATAAATGAAAAGGTATGAATGTGTGTATTGGCATTTATTTACTTGTACATGCAACAAATATTCCTGGAAAGATTAAAAAATAATAGTATTTTCTGCCTCTGTGTAGTTGAGTTAAAGGAGTGGAAGACAGCATGTAAAGAAGACCTTTCATTGTGTACTGTACCAGTCTGCCTAGGCTGCCATAATAAAATACCTCAGACTGGGTGGCTTGAACAACAGACATTTTTCTCACAGTTCTGGAGGCTGGAGTCCAAGATCAAGAGGGCAGCAGGAGTGGCTTCCAGTGAGACCTCTCTCCTTGGCTTGCAGATGGCTACCTTCCCACTGGGTCCTCACCTGGGCTTTTCTTCTTTGTATGGAGAGACAGAGAGAGAAATATCTAGTATCTTTTCTCCTTCCTATAAGGACATGAGTCCTATCAGATTAGGGTTCCACAGTATGATCTCATTTAACCTTAGTAACCTCCTTAAAGGCCCAGATACAGTCACAATGAGGGTTAGAGTTTTTGAATTTTAGGGGGACACAATTCATTCTGTAGAGGAGGAAGAAATATTCCTCTATCCTCTAGGTTCTTCTGGCTGGTCTAAGACTTAAATTGACATGAGACAGAATAATAGGAGAAAATCCAAAAAATTTAATAACATTTACACATGGGAGAAACCCAGGAAAACTCACCAAAATGGCTGAAGCCACCACCTTAAATACCACCTTCAGCTAAAGACAAAGGAGGATGTTGGGGACAGTGGTTTGAGACTGCAAAGGGGAAGAAGGCAATTCTCATGGAGATAGAAATGTAAATGTTTGGTAAACATTGCCATACCTTGCAAAGACAATGGGACATGGGGAGGGCTTTGAACAATTGGGTCTTGCTAGATTCCTTTCTGTCTACCATACTAGTTGATTTTATACTATAGTTATCTATGGTGATAATTCCTTCCTGAAATGGGCCTTCTATCTTAAATTATTTTAAAGAGTTAAGGGGAAGGTCAAAGTTTCTTTCCAAGTCTTTTGTTCTTAAAAATAAGCCAAAAAGATACATTTTGGCATGGCAAATTCTGATTCCCCACAATTCTGATAATATACCTTCTCAAATGTTTTGATCTTGAAACAGGTGCATGAATGCATGAATGAATGAAATAAAAGCAAAGCAAATAAACTAATAACCAATTTAGAGGGTGAAAGGCATGAGTTGATGCTGAAGAATGTTTAATCAATGGTGTGATGGACTGATTTGTGTTGCCTTAACTGAATAGAGTTTAAAAATGATGGAGAAATGTCTTGGTTATGAAGTAGAGAGAGAAAAGATTCAAAACAAGAAAACTTGGAGTTCCTGAAAACTGGCCCAAATGAATATAACAAGAAAATCATGGAATTAAGATGGACTGAAAAACTCATGACATTCAAAGCAAACTTACATTTAAACACCGTAACTTTTATATAAAAATAACATATACAAATCTATAAGAAAGTAATGAAAACATCAGTCAAGTTACCATGAGTTAACCAAAAGTAATATGAATCTAAAGAAAAGTGTAATGCATGGAGTTATTCTCATCCTACTAGTGGGAGTGCATTTCTATACACATTAACCCTATCTGTAAAGATATTTGACAATTTGATCATGAATCCTTATAGTTATAACTTTAAAAATTACATTTCTAGGAATTCTGCCCAGAAAATATAATGCACAATAGAGGCAAAACATTATAAGTAATATTATAAACAATGATGTACGTATATGCATAAAACATCTATATCTACATATATATATATATATGTGTATACAAATTTGTATAAGTCCAAAACAATGGTGTGATTTATGATAGTGAGACTTGAAAATGAGCTAAACGTTCGGAAAGTGATAGAATGAATTATGTATGTTTATATACTTACCTGATAGTGTAAGATGCACTCAATATTGATTATGGAAATTTTAATTATGAAATTTGTTATTTTTAAAAACCTGTGTGGAAATTAATAAAAGAAATTTTAACTAAATTGGATTCAGGAAGGCCTGCAGTGGGAGCTCTCACGCACTATCATACATTGTCAATTACACCAAACAGGTAGAGATGGATGGTTGCATCTTGAACAGGAAGTAAAATTACATTACTACTGATGGAAAATTTTGTTCCCCACCTTGAAACAGTTCAGTCAATGAGAAACCGTTGCCACCCTAAACACTTATATTCCCTCAATAGATTTTCCTTTAGAACAACTCCTCCCCACTCCCCCTTTTTCTCTGTAAAAGCAGCTCCCCTTCTTTGTTTGATGGCTGGGCTGTGGTTTGCCATAGCACGCACATCCCAAATTACAATTCTTTTGGCTATTCCTGAATAAACTCATTTTGAGATAAAATAACCGGCAAATTTGCCTTTTAAGTTGATGCATGCATGTTACAGAATTATATATATTATATTCCCTGAAGTAAGTAAATTTATACAGCTAGAGAACTACCTTCATTCCACTTAAATTAACTACTCTGGTAGCTCTATGAATTTACTATAATCTGAAATTTATCAATTTCAGAAATCTCTTTGAAAAGAACAATTTACTCATCCATGACCCTTGTTCATTTGCTTTAGCAACTTATTCGTAATATCTTGGATGATTTTTTTTTCACTCATTCTCTTTATTTCTTAAATCCTAAATTTCTAAATTTAGAATAAAATTTCTTTGCTTCATTGTCCTTTTATGGCTAAGTGGTAAAACCTCACCCTCTTTAAGTCAAACCATTTTCTATTTCTAGAGTATAAAATAATCCCTCCTTCTCTTTCTCTCTATGACTCTTTCCATATATATATGAAATTATATTTATGAATTAATAAATAGTTATTCAAATCTTCCTTTTATTATAAAAACTTTTAGTCTTTATTTTACAGCAACAAAAAACAAGGCTAAATGAGATCTATTAACTTACCCAACTTAACTAGTTACTTAGAGGTAAAGTAGAATCCGGGTCAGCCTGACCCTAAAAATCATGCTCTTTCAAGTATATATTCTCTATACCTACATTGATTCTGCATTATCAACTACCACTGAATGCAATTGCTAATATAGAAACAATTATATGATGCCACGATGGGATCCATTGGAAGGGCATTTAACCCGGTGTCACATGGAAAAGATTGATAGTTCAGAAATGATGATGTCTGAGATAATTTTGAAGGATGACTAGGAGTTATCCAGATGTAGAAACTAGGAAATGCTTTCTAGGAAGATTAAGAAAGGCAGAGAAGAGAAAACATAACCTTTTAAGGAACAGACATGTTGAAGTAGTTTGTATTCATAACTTTTTTAGGGGAGTAGCTAGAGATGAGTTTGGAAAATTGAGCCAATAACTTATCATAAAGGTCCTTAAGTTATATGCTAAGAATTATTAATTTTGTCTTGAATAAGAACCCCTAACAATGGTCAGGACCCCTAAATATTCTTGCTGCAAACAGTGGTTGTGTTAAGGGGAAGATTAGTCTAAAGAGTCTTCTGCTATAAATTTCCCAATTCCAGGAAAACTCAACCAAGACACCAGAAGGAGTTTCCATCTTTTCCTGTCCTGGGCTCTTGAGATTTTCTTCCAAGAAAGTATGCCACAGGAAGACTAGGTCAGACAGGGTGGATATGTGCCTACGTGCTTATTGATGAAACTGCTCTAATCAGATTCCATTGAAGAAGTAACAGCACCGCAGCACTCTAAAACTCTTACCTGTGGACTCTGGCGACATTATCTGGACCTGTTTACCTATTCAATGCTGGGCCAACAGTCTGCATGGATTCATGAAATGTCTTTACTATCATGAAAACAGTCATCTTTCCTGAATTATCTCTGTAAATCTTAATGCTTAGTCTACCCAAATATGAAAAGTATTTAATGAATAGTCACTCCTATTTTGGCTGATCTGGTACATAACATGCTTTCAGTCTAAGTGAAGTGAAGGTCACAACATTCTAAATATTTATTTTACGTCATTTTTTTAAATGCGGCAATAAAGCTTGAGGCAAAATCTGAAATTTCAATTAAATTCATTATTAGTGTTTCTAAGTCAAAATAAATAAGAATTATGAATGAGCTTTGGACTTATCATGAAAACTTCATATTTCTTTAGGAAACAAAGACTTGACGGGAAAAATCATAATTTCACAACAGACATTGTGTCATTTCAAATCTATTTCCAGTATCAACTGTCACCATTTTATCCATTCTTTTCACTCTAGATTATACTTTCTCTTTGAAGATCTCGGTGTTAGGAATCTGTTAAAGAGGTCACAGGGAAGTTAAATAAGCCTTCAATGAAAGAAACTCTATAAAGGAATTTGTTCTCACAAACTGTCAATTGGTGATTTTTTACTGGCACTAATTTGACAGGTTGAAAATTAAAAGAAAATATGAGAGGATTAAAACTTTTAGCCACATATATCATTTTCAACAGGAACTTGCAGCAAATAAAAGTTTATTCTAGTTTCAAATACTGAAAGAGATAAAAATAAAATGTTAATTGCTTTTCATATATATTAGGGTATGTATAATTTATATATAATATGATGTATGCAACATACACTACGTATATTTACATATGTACATATATAATATAGATATTTGAGGTATTTAAGTGAAAATATGTTTCAGAAAATAATCTAATAAATTTACTAGCAGCATATAACACTAAATAATTGCAGAGTTTGAGCTTCAGTAACTTGAATAAGAGGGAGTCCTCTGAGAAAGCATTAATTTTCTCCAATAGAAAAAATGATTTATTAAACACAATTAATATCATTTTGCCTATTTTTTAACTTTGTATTCAGTCACATTTACAATCATTTACACTTGAGAATTAGGCAGAATATTTAGGGTTTATTCCTCAGGATAGAATTCTTAGGATGCTTCAGGACTTGCTCCATTTTTCCCATCGACCCACTACATTACTTTCTACTCTCATTCCATAGTTTACTCTTTTTTTTTTCCTTCAGCACTTACCGTGGGCTTTTTTACTATGCATTTCACTCTATCTTGTTTATTGTCTCACACAGGAACATGTGCCCTGTGCAAGCAGAGGCCTTCCTGTTGTTTCTGTTTGTTCACTACTATAAACTTACCACTAGAAAATGCCTGGAACATAATGGATATTCAATCAATATTTGTTGAATAAATATCTGCTGCAATTTACATTTTGTAGGAAGGACCTGTGATCCAGAGGAATTGAGTTGTCCAAAGTTAAATGGCTAGTCTGTGGAAATTTCAGAAGCAAAACCACGTTTTGTAACAGTACAATCCCTATGTCTTGAATTCTTCCACCTGTAATCCTTGGACCACACACACATATACACACCAACACGATGTATTGTACACAAGTAAAAATATATTGAACAAAAATGTTTTTCCTGAATATATGTAATTTCAAATATTTTTCAAGAAATATTTCCTAATGGCACCACCATCAAAGAGTTCTGAAAAGAATTTGATATGACAAAAAGTAAAATGCATTTGTTTAAAACATTCATAATGAATCAAAGCTGCCATCATATATTATAAATATATTAGAAGTCTAGAAGAATATTAAATAAAAAATGGTCATAATAATCATTTAATTTTGTGTGTATCTATATATCGATATCTAGATATATAGATCTAGATATATCCATATCAGATATATAGATACGCAATATAGACATATGCACTATGTGTTTTTATATGGGTACACACATGCTATATATACATGCACACCACACTGTTTATACATATATAGACACATACATAATGTAAAACACACCATACACACAAGGTACCAAAATCATTTTAATGTTAATTTTAATGGGAATAATGTTTTGTAATTATAAAATATTTATTTTTCTTAGTAACTTTTTGGAATGCATTTTTCTTTTTCATTTCTGGTTAGTGTTTGTTATGACTAAGAAAAAGTAAAACCAATACACAAATAAAAACCTTCAATATCCAAATGGAGTATCCACTAAATTTATATTTTTTGCCTAGAATGTACTTTTTGTTCTTTTCCTTAGTTCAAAGTTAATCAAGATGAGAGGAAAAAATAATCTTTTTGGGAGATAAGGTGCAAACCAAGTCACTGTCTTTTGCCTGAGTAGTCAATCCACATAGTCCTGATTTGGCGGCTGACATCATTCTGCTCGCCTCCAGCAAGTTCTTGATTCTTATGTGGAGAATCAGCCATCTTATACTCTCAGTCTAGGTTGTGCTATTGACTTTGCACCCCCTTGACCACAGGGGCTGTGCATCATATCATTCAGGACATCGTTTTGCTTTGCGGTAGACCACCAATCTCAGTCGTCTCACAAAAAAATATCTCAGACCTGTGAAGGGACTGGAAAAGAAGCTTCTTATATTCTGCTGGATGGGAATGTGGAAAGAAAAATCTCAAGGAACATCTGGCAGCCATCTTTCAACTGTGAGGGTAGAAGGTATCCAACAGGAGAAGAGAGCTAAGTGGAACAAGGAGATGCAGCAAATCTAGATCCTGTTGATATCTTTCACATCCCTGTAATTACACACCAGACCTACTGCTGACTTTGTCAATAAACTGAATAATTATAATTCCATTTTGTTTAACTTACCTTGGATGGTATTTTCTGTGACTTACGATTAAAAGAATCCTGATAGAATCCAATATTCTTGATATTAAAGTGAAGCTACATGCACAGAGTTACAGAAAAAGCACTGCATATAGCTTTGGAATAACTGTAATGAAGTGCATTTTTTTAGATAGTGTTTGTTATGGGTTGATTTGTAAATTCTCTCTTGCAACACTAAACACGTGTCCAAGAAAGTGGTAAAGGTGGTAGTAACTCTATTGTCCACCTGTGCCACTTACCATTTGAGCCATTACTTCTTGATGAGCAACCAGAGGTCCCAGAAAATATTTAAATCAACTATTTGGCCCATGTTTCTGGGGATAAACTATGAGGAAATGAGGATGTGCCTGAGTAGCTACAGAAGCAGGCATTGTGCCTCCATTTTAACTAACTCAAGCCATCTTCTCACACAATTAAGAGTGCTAGAATCTTACTGACATGACCTTCTAGTTGTTCACTCAAGGATGTTCACTAAATTGACCAGGAATGCTCCATGAATGGCTTCTGTCTATTAAACTAGCACATTCTCTATGTGCCCATTGTCCCTCTGGATCCTGCAATCCAAATTCTCCTCCTGAGGTCCAGCATTTGGGAAGTCTGTAAATAAGATTTATAATTACAAATTTTCATAGGCTTCAGCATGGGCTGTCATAGTCATCCTATCCTCCACCTGGAGCAGGGGAGAACTTCCTACGCAAAACTGGTGTGTGTGGGTGGGAAAGGGAGAGTGGGAAGATTGAGAGCAATGTGGAGGCTAGAAAGGATCTCAATACAATTATCTGCTTAGGGCTGTGGCTTGTTTATTTCTTCTACTTGTGCTAAAGATCCAAAGAAAAAGAAAAAGACTGTGTTGATTAATTTCCTCACAAAATCCCTTATTAAGCCTCCAGACAATATTCATACAATCCCCTTTACTTTTGCCCTTACTATGATAAAAGACTATTAGTGACCATTGTATTCTTTCTACCTAATCCAGAAAACATGCCCAATTCTCTTTCATAGTCCTTAGGTTTTCTGAGAGTCACTGTGGATATAAAAATGTGCACAACTAAATCTGTAGGGCATTCCAGTATATATATAAATATTTTGAGAATATTTCTTCTTACATCTCAGATAAAAAGGAGTAATAGACACAAGTTGAACAGATGAACTTTTTTTTAATATCTAAAAACAAACAAAAACACACTTATGATGGCGGGTCTGTTGAGATTTTGCTTATATGTCATTACAGTGCTGATGTGACTGCTTAGCTACAATATAGAATAATATAATTTCTTACCTTGAAGCCATGTCTCTCACACCAACTTACAAAACCTTAGAAAGTCAAGAGCCAAAAAGTTGGAGATGATTGTAATGCCCCAGCAGTTTTATAAGATTTTTAGCCAAATATATCAACTAGACTGTTTTTCATTAGAGTATAAGGGAATCAAAACTTTGGACTAAATTCTCCTTCCTTTGACCTCTTTACTCAGTTTTGAAGCAAGAACCAACAAATTAGCAGAACAAATCTAGAGCCTCTATTCATCGTACTATTGTAACTTTTACAAATCCAGTCAGTGGATTTGTGAATGCACTACTTAAACTCTGTGACAATCTACATGAGATGCTTAATGGCCTAGTTCTAAGGACTCTGTAATGCTTGCAGGGTTTAAAAACTTACTTTGTGCCGAGAGGGGATAATGACTAAGTCATATATTATCAATATTTAGGGACATAAAATCAAAAATACATATTCATTTGCTTCCAAAAATGTTGTTATTGCCCTCATGGGTAGAGACAGTTAAGTCATTATAACATTATAACAAGATTAGCATGATAGATGAGCCAGAACAGTTTCCTAGGTACCAGATAACTGCCACAGGACAGAAAGGGAGGGGAGCTTTTTCTAATGAAAGGAGTAATGGACCTTTTTAAAACTGTTGCTGAAAGATGGAGTAGAAAAAGCTATGACTGATTTATTAAATTTAAGTACTTTTTTTTTTTTTTGTGGGGAAGACCAGCCCTGAGCTAACATCTGTTCCAATCCTCCCCTTTTTGCCGAGGAAGACCGGCCCTGGGCTAACATCTGTGCCCATCCTCCTCTACTTTACATGGGACGCCGCCTCAGCATGGCTGACAGGCAGATGCGTCCGTGGGCGCCCAGGCTCCGAACCCGCGAACCCCGGGTTGCCAAGCGCGGACTAAACCGCTGTGCCACCGGGCGGCCCCTAAATTTAAGTACATTTTATAACCGTTCTTACCTTCCAAAAAACTTAAAATGAGTAATAGGGGTATTTTCTTTTATTAAAAATGGTAAAGATAGAGATAGTGATAAAGACAAGAGATGTGTATATATGTTCTTATGGCAAACAGAAAGCCAGGGTTTCAGACTGCAGGAGTGCTACCTGATTTCTTTACTTTTAAAACGCTATAGAACGGTTGCTCTGAAAAAAATCAAGGTATTTTTTTTTAAATCACTGGGAATGGGATTAAGAATGTTAAATTTGTGTCTATTGCAAAGACTAAGATTCTTGGATTTTTCTACATGCTTTTCCCAGAGTAAATTTAAAAATATATCTGCTATGCTGTATCCTCAAATGGCTCAAAGTCAGAAACCAAAACATACTCAGAATATTCTGAATTAGAATTGAATATAATCGCTTAGGCTAGCTTAACAAGATGACACTTTGAATTTGGAGCTTCCTTATTCTAACGAAACAATACTCAGAAAAAGTTGAGGAAATAATACCCGATATTAGGAGATAGCTTCAGTAAATTATGCTATAGTCATGTAATTAAAGAAATCATAGGCATGGAAACTTATGCATTTGGAAAAAAGAGTGACACTGAAAAATTCTTATGAATTATGTGGACAACAAGAAAATAATATAAATAGAAAAATTAGCAGAAACATACTCCATAATATTAAGACTAAATATCTCTTAGGTTGCTGAATTTTGAAGATTTAGTACTATCTATACTGTAGTGAATTTCCAAGTATTCCATACTTAGCAAATTTTGTTTTTTAACATAAAAATAGTACTACAAAAACAGTAAAAGAAATAACACTTGCTAAAAGATAGGACAGAATCCATGGGAAAGCATAGGTTAGAGAGTGGGTTCGTGGGAGACACGTGCTGTGCTTGAGGATCATGGCTGACCTCACGTGGCCAAAGATGTAGTCAGTCAAAACCACTCTTGAGGTCACGGGGATGCACAAGTGCTTCGACTCCAACTACCATTTGCAAAGCTGAGGAGAGAGACTGAGGCAAACTGTCTTGACAAAATCTGTTTGTCTTATTCACATGTGTGTGTGATGTATGAATAACCCAGATAGAAATTGTCTTTTTGAGGCATAGTTTGTAATCGTTGGTAATTTCATGCCTTCTTCATTGGGCTTAGTGTGTTAAAGGTTAGGAAAAGGTGTTTTTGAATGTGGAGAGAAGACTGAGGGTAAGTGTTGCTGAGAGTTCAGTGCAGCTTGCAGATCATATGAAATGGCACCAATAAACTTGGCTGTGTGATATATTTTCCAGCTGAGCCCAGTCACTCAGGAGAGAGATTGCAGTAGTGATCCAAGGCTGAGGTTGTGGGTGGCTTAATAGGGGTAGTGTGTGTAGTGGTTATAACAATTGTGGAAAGAAAAGCTAGAACCCAGATGTTAGGTCCAGGCGTAGGGCTTGCTACAGGCAGTTCTTATAACCTAATAAAGCAATTATACTAGAGTTTCAGGGTGATGCAAATGGAAATTAACCGGCTATGGTAGGCTCCACCACATTCTTTTTACAATCTGACAAGATCTCAGCCAGCACTAACAGATTACCATCACCATCACTCTATTTGAGGTCTCCCATGAGAACCAAATAGAATTGAAAAGCTGTACTCAATAGCCACCATCGAACATCCCCAGTAAATGTTGCCCAGATGTTTCTTGGTAGAAGTTGTTTAGACTATATTCCTACAAAATAAAAATATAACTTATAAGATTTGTATGTCCGAGTTCCCATTTTGCTGGCCTTCAAACTCAGCCCTCTTGTGGGACTACTTTGCTCAGGTGTATCTCTGGACTCTAGAGTGAGGGAAGTCACCATATTATGGAATTATGACTCAAGTTCCATTAAAATAAGATGCCTTGCCTAAAATTCGATTGTGTTAATGTACTGCTGTTGATATCTGTTGATACTGTTGATACCTGTTCCTAAAAAGAAAATATTGTATGCTCATAGGTCTATATTACTAACAGCAAATTTCTGTTTATAAGCTATAGTAAAGCAGTTAGAAGACATTTTCTTTGCTAAGGATAGACATTTAGCATCTCATCTTCCCTCCTAGATCGACACATACACCTGTGGGATAAGTAATGTGTTAAAATTACTTTGGACAATTTCACTACTTTCTAATCTCATGCTAAAATGTAAACTGTGGGAGTATGTGTTGATTTCCAGGTTACATATGTTTTTTTTTTTAATAGACTATTTTTTAGAGCAGTTTTAGGTTTAGAGAAAAATTGCACAGGAAGTACAGAGAATTCCTGTATACCACCCCCTCCCCAAGCACACAATTTCTCCTATTATTGCTTTAGTGTGATACATTTATTGCAATTGATGAACCAATATTAATACATTATTATTAACTAAAGTTTACCTTAGCCTTCACTCTTTATGTTGTCCAGTTCTGTGGGCTTTGACAAATGCATAGTCATGTATCCATCATTACAGTAACATACAGAATTGTTTCACTGTCTAAAAATGCTGTATGCTTCACCTATTCATCCCCCCACTGCCTCTGAAGCCCTGGAAATCACTGATCTTTTTACTATTTCTGTGGTTTTGCCTTTTTCAGAACGTCATATAGTTCGAACAATTTGTACAATTAGAGACCTTTCCAGACTGGCTTCTTTTACTTACCAATATGCATTTAAGGTCCCTCTGTGTTTTTTTTTCTTTTTTTGTGTGGTTTGATACCTCATTTCTTTTTATTTCATTGTCTGGATGTGCCATAGTTTGTTTATCCATTCACCTGTTAAAGGTCATTTCGGTTGTTGCCAGGTTTTGGTGATTATGAATAAAGCTGCTATAAACATTAATATAACAGTTTTTGTGTGGACATAAGTTTTCACCTCATTTTGAGGAAATTTAGGAGCACGATTGCTGGATCACATGGTAAGCCTAGGTAAGCACATGGTAAGCTCTGTAAGAAACTGCCAATCTGTCTTCCAAGGAGGCTGTATTCATTATGCATTCCTACCAGCAACAAATGAGAGTTCCTGTACCTCCAAATCCTCTCCTGAATTTGGTACTTTCAGTATTTTGGATGTTAGCCATTCTAATGGTGTATAGTGGCCCGGACTATATTTTGCCTCTTTGTTATATTGAAAATAACTTTTTTCTAAAATAATACCATTGTCTTAATATCATACAACCCTTAGCCACAACATTTATCAGACTCGTGTATCTGAATTCTAATTACGAATCTTATTCATATACTTGATTACTTTGTTGGTCAAAACCTTGTCTGAACATCTGAGTATGCTCTTTTTCCCTTTTCCTAATTTGTGCCTTATAAATTCACCCTTCCTACTACTGCCTGCTCAAAGACCTCTAGTTCTTGGGGAAGTCGTGATCTTGTTAAAGTATGTTTATCTCTTATATTCCATCAGCTCAGTTTTCTTTTTTGATGCATTAAAGAAACAGGTGACCTTTGCCATCTTTCTATTATCCTGTCTGGGAATATTAGTTTCCAAAAAGGAATCATACATTTTTAACCACAGTATAGTGCATTATCTTCTTTTTCCTCACATTAGATATCCCCACACACTGCTTTTGTGTGATGAAGCTGGGAGTAGAACATGGATCTTCTGGCTCATAATGTTCACTTTCTCATTGATGACCAATAATGTGGAGATTTTATAAGTGATCTATTCTATCATCCAGAATTAACTGGAAAAATACTAAAAGAGTAAGAGACATGAGAAACGACAACATATGTATCAATTTATCAAATTTTTTCAGGTGTGCAAATATTATATCTACTGCTAGGGATGGGTTCCATTGTATCCAAAAGATATTTGAAGTCCTAACCCCCAGTACCTCAGAATGTGACCTTATATGGAAATAGGATCTTTCCAGATGTAATCAAATCTATCTGAGGTCATTAAGGTGGGCCCTAATTCAATATGACTGGTGTCTTTATAAAGAAAGGACAGAGACACAGGGAGAAGGCCATGTCATGACAGAGTCTGAGACTGAGTGATGCAGCTGCTAAGCCAAGGAATGCTAAGGTTCAATGGCCACCAACAGTCCCTAGGGAGAGCAAAGGAAGGATTCTACCCAGAGTCTCAGAGGGAGCATGGCCCTTATGACACCTCAGTTTTGGATTTGTAGCCTCCAGAACTGTGAGAGAACAAATTTCTGTTTTAAGCCACACAGTTTGTGGTACTTTGTTACCTCAGTCGTAGGAAACTAACTTCAGTGTAGGGCAAATAAGAATGTCAGTGAGGCTATGTATTTTTCCAAGACTGCATACTTTAGGATCAGTCCTTTTCTCTTTTTCTTTTCACGGTCAAATGCATGAAGATATTTTATTTCTCATTCATTTTTACCATAGACATTCTCTCCTGGCTATTGTCAGTTCAAATAAGATTATTATAGTTGTTACTGGTGGAGCAAGGAAAGGAAATGGTTTATTTGCTAGCTATGCTATAGAGAACCAGAGGATATTGCCTAAATACCCTCATGAATCCAAAAAAAAAAAAAAAAAAAAAAAGAAAAGAAATAAACAGGAATAATATGACAGTCGTTCAAAGACAAAAAAATATATATATATTTTTTTTGTATTTGCCTTTGTTATTATAGCTAATGCCATTTAAACCTATTCCCTCCTTTTCTGGAAGGCAACTTATTGAAGATAAGCAATTTTAAAATCAATACTTATAATATGTTTTGATTCAAGAGACATTATTTCCCATGCCTGAAAGATTTTCCCTTTGCTTATTAGAAAACTAGGGCTCATATATCAGTGATGTAAATCATTATTTTCTTTCTGCTTTGTCACAATTTGCTATTCTTCACACTTGGCTAAATATGCCCATTTCCATCATCTCATCTGATGGTAGTTGCTAAGGTGCTACTCCTGACTTTCCAAGTCTTCCTGTTCTCACAATCAACATTAAGGAAATTCACAGTGAACTTGTAAAATTAGGGGTTTATGTTGGTGGGGCTTCTGCTTTCCAAAACTGTAACCAAATACCTCCATTTCCTTAAAAAATTAAAAAGAGTTAAATAAATAATGGTCATATACAGCAGCTATTTGATCTCATAAAGTCATTTGAATATATCTAGGCTTCAGATAAATTTATTCATAGAACGTTAATAATCAATGAAACACAAATAAAGATATCAACTGTGACTCACAACAGAGTTGTCAGCTATCACTTGACCTCTGAATATATTCCAACTAATATTTACTAGCGTATTATATCTACTTCTAATTGCATATGTCTTGAAGCTTTTTGATATGGAGATTATCAAATTTTTACACTCACAAAACAATTTCCCCTCCTAGAATAAATATTGTAATCTCACATGCACCTAGTACTCCAAGAAATCCAGTTTGGAAAACTATTCATTGATTTCTAAGTTCAGTGCAAAGGACATTCTCTGAGGGCCTACACAGGGCAGGCACTAATTTACTCTAAGAGGGGAAAAACAAAGCATAGGTATGAGTATGTTGTACTTGGAAGTGATGAAAGGTCTAACTTCATTGGAATGGAATGGAATTTTGTCTTGAACTTCAGTGGGACAGAAGATAATTTTCTCAATGAGGGCTGGATAATGGAGGACTGGACGTGCCAGGGCAAGGTTTTTGTTTGTTTGTTTGTTTTTTGTGAGGAAGACCAGCCCTGAGCTAACCTCTGTCGCCAATCCTCCTCTTTTTTTTGCTGAGGGAGGCTGGCCCTGGGCTAACATCGTGCCCATCTTCCTCCACTTTTTTATATGGGATGCCACCATGGCGTGGCTGACGAGCAGTGCGTCGGCGGGCGCCCGGGATCCGAACCTGCGAACCCTGGGCTGCCAAGCGCGGACTAATCCGCTGTGCCACCGGGCGGCCCCAGGGACAAGGTTTTTTGTTTGTGTTTTTGGTGAGAAAGATTAGCCCTGAGCTAACGTCTGTTGCCCATCCTCTTCTTTTTGCTGAGGAAGATTGGCCCTGGGCTAATATTTGTGCCCATCTTCCTCTAATTTATATGTGGGATGCCGCCACAGCGTGGCTTGATAAGCGGTGAGCAGGTCCACGCCCAGGATCTGAACCTGCGAACACTGAGCCACTGAAGTGGAGCACTCAGACTTAACCACTATTCCATTGGGCTGGCCCCTGGGCCAAGGTGTCTTGAGCTTCACCCTCTAACCAATAAAATTTGTTGTCATGACCATCCTTTATGAAATTGATCTGGAGATGAAATGCAACATATATTATAGGAGAGAGAGACTTGAGGAAAAGAGATCAAAAATGAGGTGAAGAGATTCTAAGTTAGGGTGATGGAAGGAGAGACTGAAATGAAGGAATGAATGAATCTCGAGTCAATAGGATTTTTTAAGAGGATGGACATAGGAAAGACGGTGATGATAAAGCAATGACCATGTGTCACAAAGAATAAAAGTAATTAGGCACCTAATATTGATCAGTAATTGTTCGTAAACTATTTCATTTATTATTTCAATTAAACCTTATAATAAACATATATTTTTAGGACTTTTTATTATCCACATTTTCTTAGACATGTAACTCAGCATCACAAAAGTCAAAGTAAGAAGTTGGTAGAGAGGATATTTGAACCCAGATATTTTGTCTCTAAATCTAATGAATTTTTCTCAATGTAATGTAGCTATTTTTATATTATAATGAAATAAATAATTGAATCAGGCATAGTATTTCTGAATTTGGTAAAGTATAAAATTTAAGATTAAAATAAAATTATTCCTTTTTTTTTTTCTTTAATTTGCATTTCTTCTGTTACTGGAGAGAGCAAACATGGTTTTGATCCATTTTTAATTTGCTTTTCTGGGCCTTTTTCTTTTTATTTTTTGGATTTGAATGTCTATACTTGTATATGTGTAATTAATATATCTATCACTTTTACCAATTTTGTTAGTTTGAAGTATTTTTATTCATTTGTAAAGAAAATATATAATTTAAAAATACATGGGGCCGCCCGGTGGCGCAATGGCTTAGTTTGCACTTGGCAGCCCGGGGTTCGCGGGTTCGGATCCCCAGCGCCCGCAGACGCACTGCTTGTCAGCCATGCTGTGGCGCCGTCCCATATAAAGACAGGCACGGATGTTAGCCCAGGGCCAGTCTTCCTCAGCAAAAAGAGGAGGATTGGCAATGGATGTTAGCTCAGGGCTGGTCTTCCTCACACTCACAAAAATAAAATAAAAATATAAACTCCTTGAATGTCTAATTTACCCAAATATTTCCTGCTCTTAATTTACTTCCAGTTTATACTATTTGGGAAGACTATACATACAAATTTTTCTTTCTTTCAAAATATTGATTTTTTTTGTAAATTCTCCATGCTTTTATGTCTTCAAAGAAATAATAGGTCAGTTTTTCTTAATTTTAATAGGCCATGAATACCTTATAAAATGAGAGATGTTGCTTCTACACACAAACTATTTTGAATATAGCCTGCCCATTTTGGTATCCCTCCTCATTGTGAATCCTCTTTTTCCCAGGTTGAAGTTCAAATCTACATTTCCCAGCATCCCTTGCAATTGGGTTGTATAGCGAACCTTAAGCCATTATAACTTTTCAGAATTAAGAAAGACAATGTGAAGGCTAAGTGAGGCTGAATGGCTCTTCTGGCAAAGATAGTCATGTAGTTATTTGATTTTTCCCTGCAGCACCTTGGCAAAGGTTCTAGTATCTGTGGCTGTGGGGGGTGTCAAGAGGGATTTCTGCTGGAATAGTGTTATGAGGTGATTAGATATTTCCTCTGGCTACATCTCTTCTGGTTGATTACATGGCTCACTATGAACTGAGAAATTATGTTAGCCAAAGAATGCTTTGAACTAAATCTATTTCTGCTTTAATTGTCTAAATTAAATCTATCTGCAAATAAATTCCAACCAATACAAAAAAAATTTGTAAAATATGGTTTTCTTCTCAGAAAAGATGCAAATATGTATTTTCTAGCAAAGACTACTGTTTTTCTTCTAATATTCATTCTTCCTGTTTCCTTAAGTAATAAAAGCCCTAGTTTTTAACTAGGTAAAGGTCTTTTTAGAGTAAATACTAGAATGAAACTTCACAATTTCCCTTGCAGTTAGGAATGGCTATATGTGCATAACTGGAAATCCCATTAGAAACTTTTAGTAACTGTAATTAAAAGGAGGATATCCACTCATCTTTATCCCTTTTTCTTCCTACTGGCCTTCTTGTACCAAGAAGGAAATCATGTGTTGAGGTCAATCTTGGTCACTGATGATTATAGATTTGCCTTAATGGCCATGAATTGCTTTTTGGGGGGGGTATCACACATGTTGAAGAGAAATAAACCTCAACTAGGAAAGACTGAAAATCACTTCAATTCTTTTGACACTTCTCCCATTGAAAGAGAGGATTTATCTTCCCTTTCCTTGTTTCTGGGAAGGCTCTTTGACTGATTTGACTAAGAGAATATGATGGAAGTGATGGTGTGCCACTTTACAGAACCAGGTCTAAGGGACAGGCAGTATCTACTTCCTGTCTTTTTTGTAAACTTATTCTTGAAACACAGCTTCCATGCTGTGAGGAAGCTCAAACAGCTCCATGGAATGATCCACACTGAAAGAATCCAAGACTGCTGGAAGACCTAGTTGAGTTCCCAACTTACAGCCTGTTCCAGTATTTCTGCTATAGACAAAAATCTTGGAAGGAGATTCTGCAGCCCTAGTCAGTTGCCCCTGATGACCCTGCTTGGAGCCTAGACAGGGTGTGACTGATGTTCCCTGCTCAAATTGAGGAAGAAGGAAGCAACCAGTGGAAATATCACTTGTTTTAGGCAAAATGTAGGAAAAATATCCATATCGACCTTGTGTGAAGATCCTACAAAGGTGCCCAACATCCACCAGTCCCAAATATTATGCCACCATGAAAGGATTCCAGTTATGTTAGAAATTTCCTGGACCCACAGCCTCTCTTCCCTTCTCCATTTTGAGCCTGAGTGGAGGTGAGATGTCCCTATTATGTTGGGAAACAGAAATGCTTTGTGGGGAAGAAAGGAGGTCAATCTTGCCTACTTCCCCAAATACAGGCTTTCCTTCCAACTGAGGAAAGGGGGAAACACGAATGTTATTAAAGTATGCTCAAAACTTTTATTATTACTTTTATTTGGAATTCATAAATACAATAAAGTATATTAAGAAATGTATTAATATGTAACTCCTAATTCTTAGGATAAAACTTATTTTGCCAAGATGGAGTTATTTTTCAAATTTTAGCATAGATTTAGAATAAATTTTCTAAAAATGAACTCATTTATTTTGTTTTTTATATCCTCTTTTACGTTTTTAAATCTTAAAAATAAAATTTTCTTTCTTTTTTTATTAATGAACTATACTAATAATTCTCTGTTACAGAATGAAAAAACAACTTATTTAATGAACTTTGAAATATTAAAATTCATTTGAAAAACTTTGAAACATAACAATTTTGTAACATTAACATAAATAATACATTGTTTGATTTTGTTTATTGTTCTTTGCCTATGTCCATAAGTTAGAAAACTATTTGGTCTCTTTGTTAAGACCTAATTCAATAAAAAAAAAGAAAGAAACATACAGCCATTGAGTTTCTCTCTAATAAGTTTAAAAACATTAAGTTATATCTTTTAAGTGACTCATTGTTATCATTTTCCACACAGTTGACAAATAAACATTTAATTTTCTATTTCTTTTAGTGGTGACTAAAGTAACTCTTTTTTATTCCAAATTATTGTTGATTTTAGCATTAAAAATGTTATTGCTCCATTATATTGCACCTATATGATTACACTTTACAGAGGCTTTTTTGTATTTTGTTTTTCCATTTAAATACCCATAATTTTGCTACTGCTCTAATAAGTGTTTAGGGTAGTAGATTTTCCCTTGTTGATTTAGTCCTATCAGTGAGCATAAGTGTCTCTAAGTCTCATTTGCTTGGATCATGGGTGGTCACAAACTATGACTGTCAATCTAAGGATGACTCCAGGGACATTGCAAAGAGAAGGTAATGGACCTTAGGGTTCAAGGCTCTTTACTTTTTCAGACCTCTTTTATGGCCCCTAGGGATGTATTTATATGGAGTCATGTTTCTGTAAAATTTGCAAAAAAAATTCTGATTTCCAGAAACAAGTTTAGAATATTTCAATAAAACAAGTCAGAAATTAACAATCCTTATTCTATTTATTTGATAAATAACTGAAAGAAATTCAGAAATATAATTAATGTAACATAAAACAAGGTGATAAAGATAAATCAATAGAAATCATTTCATTATTGCAAAGCTGATTGTAACAATTAAAGAAAAACAGAAATTCATAAAAAGGAAGAAGCGAATGCTGAATAGAAATTTCATTAACATACTAATTCATTGGATAGATAATTCATTTAAAAGATACTTTTTGAAAAATTATAATTAATTAAAGAGAATCATTTGAAAAGATAACTGTTTAAAATTCTTATTAATGGAAAGGAATGGAAAAATATATTTTTTGCTAATTTGACACAAAATACTGACATCAACAAAGATAATGTAAAATACATAATAATAAGCCAAGACAGTCGGGACTTCAGCAACGAACTGGTTGATGATTGTTGCCAACTCAAAGAGTATTTTGGATTACTCACTGCACTTGAAACACCCTTAAATGTAATAGCAGATATATGAAGTAAACCAACAGTTGCACTTCAGATTTGATCCTAAAACTTTACATACATCACCCGTCACAACTTATTAAGCTGACGTGAACTTTTAAAATTAGTAATGATATAAAAAATTTGATCAACCATAGTAGAAGTTTGAATTATCTTTCTTTTCAGTGTATAGAAAGTTAATATTATCCAACCATCCTCACATGAGGAAGTTATTAAAGAGATTATGGCCAAAAATGCAGAAGAAAGAGCTTCAATAGCTGTGTCAATAGTTAATTAATAAAAATAATTATGTTATCTTTCTGGATAATGAAGTGTTTGGGTACTTAACATTTTAAAATTAGTACTGTAATTTGTTGCGATTTTCCTCACTCCAAATGCTAATAAATCATTTTAATCTAATTTTCTGTTTTAAATTTTGTATTATTTTCTTAAAGATGGCCCTTGAATTAGTTATTTATTGTTGCATAATAGATTACCACAACTGAAGCGGCTTAAAACACACCTCTTTATCATCTCACAGCTCTTTGTTCAGGATTCAGGGCCTGGCTGAGCTCGGTCCTCTGCCTGGAGTCTGACAAGATGACAATCACAATGCCATTTGGACCTCATTCTCTTCTAGAGGCTCAAATGGGGAAGAATCTCCTTCCAAGTCAACTCAGGTTCTGTCTCAAAAATTTGACCTAAAAGGCAGGAAAAAAAAGTCTAATTACAGTCAACTTGAAGGTAAACAGACAGAATTTTGCATCATAAGGAATTGCCTTCATCCCTGATACCTGTCAACTAAGATTTTGGCAAATCTCTTTCATAATTATTCTCTATGGCAGATCATGTACACAGACCCTCATCCATTTTTTATTGTTGAGAAGATCTGTACGTAAGCTCTTCTACTACCTCAACCTGTTTTTTTGAATCTCTGAACTTATGTAGTATGTAAAAATTATTAATGGAGTATGTACTCTTACTAGCATCTTTCTGGGTCTAATGCAACTTTTATAAGATTGATTTTGAGCATTACTGTGCCAGGATGAAATACCATCTCCTAACATCCCTATTTCTGGACCAGTAGTTTTTCAGAAATATCTAGGAAGTGTCTAAATGGATATAGATAATAAGTGGTGAGAGCAAGTCAGATGTAATGTTTGTGCAGGGGTGGGGTTGATGAGAGGCTGGTGCGCACTGAGTAGTAAAAAATTGCCTGTGGTTATTGTGTCCAAGTCAATGATACCCAGTAACAGTGGGAAAGATACATCTTCTCATATCTTATTGGCCTAATAGTATGCTCTATTTCTGGGATTTTAGTGTTTTGGAGCCACTAGTAGTTTTTCTTGACAGTTTTATTAGCTTTATGGGTACTGGAAATGTCACTCACATAAGTATCCAAATGCACCCATACTTTTGGCTTGAACTTCTGAGTAGCTTGGTCTAATTTAGACCCTGCTGTGACCAAGGCTACATCTGCAACTATTCAATCAATTCCAGAATAATGTTGGAAACATTCTGATTATAATTTCCCTTGAACTGAATAGCTATAACTGTGTCCAAGTTGGGGAGTAGATGAAGAGACTAAGAATATTAGTCATCTTCTGGATAAACAATGGAATTGCTTATTGGAATCAACTTTATTCCACAGGATTAAAGAGAAGTTGAAAAAAATATCTGGTTGGATAAGTAAAATCTTGACCAGCTATTCTAACAAAAATTATAGAAAATATATTTTTACTATGTAATAAACAAAATCATCAAAAGTCTAGAATTCATTACATGGGAAATCCCTTTATTTTGCCACCAAGTCATGTTTGCCGTATCTGACCCATTAATATTCCTCTTTGTAGAGAACTAGCATAATCTCATGTTCTGTAAAATGTATCCTATTTGGCTATCATCAAGAATAAAGCAGTTTTAGATTTGTCTCTTAATTGTTGCTCTTTTCTTTTCTCAATTGTCTTTCTTCTGTACACTCCAAAAGGCACATTTCTTTAACTCTCAGATTCTCAAAATAAGTAGCAACTTATTGTCATTGCTTAAAAGCATATTCTTGGTGCCCCGAAATAATTAAAAATACTTGAAAAGCCATTAAAAATACACTTAAATATAAAAATAATATATACAGTTTGAGCAAACTCAAAAATCATAAATACTGTTTACAAATTTCTCTCTGAAATGAAGAAGTCTAACTGCAAAGTCAATGTACATAAAATTTATAATTTAATTGGGTAAAAGTCATAAAGATCAATAAAAGAATATTTTAAATATAATCTATGCAAATGATTAATTTCAAAATAGTTTTATCATCTTTTCTAGGCTTGAGAAATAGCAGAAGTTTATATTTTAGCCTATTTTTAAAAATTAAACATAAAAGTACAAGTGTTGAGAAGTTAACTCGATGGATGTTTGGAATTAAACATTAACCTGAGACAAAAATACGGTTATTTTAATTTCACCAGAGTGAAAATTATGGAGTAATTACTTTGGGGATTTCTCTCTATAATTAACATTGCAGATTGCATCCATTACACGACTAAAGTACACTCAAGAAATTAATACTTCAGAAATCAAAACAAAGATAAAACCTTCATGGAACTTGGAAGAATTTGTGCATGTGCCAGCATTTCTGCTCTTGATAGTTAAGAATATATTTCTACTAATATATTTCTATACTTCTATAATATATTTCTATAGTTAGTGCCCCTTAATGTAAGTGCTTGGGCTCTGGTTCCAGATGAATCACAAAAGTCTTTTGTTTCTTAGCACTAGGACTCAGCCAAGACACTTACTATTTCAGGCCCTCAGTATTTTAATCTGTAAAATAGGATAAAGATCTCTATCTAATAATGTTATCATAAGTGTTAAATCATGAGAAATAATAACCTTGGAGTACTTAGTGGGAAGTAAGAGAGAAAATAACCTTAGTAGTCATTGTTGTTGTTGTTTATGTTACTTCACCATATCCATTTCTTACCAACTCAAAGGGGTCTTTCCAAAGTGAAATGTTGCAAAAATAGAATGGGAGGGATGATTGTTTGGCCATCAGGAAAAAGATTTAGCAATTTATCTGATTGGATCATAAGCTAAAGTTAAAAGACCACATATAATTCATATCCATGTTAGACAGTAGGTACTCTTGTATGAATTTAGTCTGTAATCTATAACCTTTAATAGGACTAATTTAAGTAATTGAGAAAAGTACTGTTTCTGACAGAATACAATAGAGTCAGATAATAATAGAAAGGAATGGAAATTATGTTGGGACATTAAGAGAAGAGAAGAAATAAGAGGGTGTCAAGAGAAGAATATAGGTGCATGTGGGGGAAAATACTAAGAATAATTGTCTTTCAATAATTCATGTTTCACTGGTTATCACAGGCTTATTTGTGTCCTTACAACACAGAAAAGTACTTTTTTTTAGTAGCAAAAATAAATTTGGACTTTGCAATCAAAGAATATTGGTAGTTTGAAACGTCACCAGTTAACTGAATGCTTGATGACACCTGGAATTGACCAAATTGGTTAAGATTGGCTGTATTTGGTAACAGAGCTACTAGTGAATAATTCTATCATTTCATTAAAAATATTTACCCTGGCTTACCTTTATGAAAGCTACTCAATTTAATCACAAGGGAAGTATTTTTTATAATATTCCTCCAGTTACATGTATAGATTTAGCCTGAAGTAATACTATTGTCCTCTTCCTTCTTTTCTTCCTGTCTAAATCTTTTAAGAGGCAATTATATATCAATGAAAATAGCCTTGACTTTGAAATATAAGAATAACAATAATTAAAATAAAAGTAATAAAGAACTCTAATATTTATTGAGCTCCTACTATATGACAGACACTCTGTTAAGCATCATTCATACACTTTATGGATTAGGTATAATAATCTTCTTTTACTAAAGAGAATATTTTATGAAATAATATCTGTGAAAGAATAGTTCAATATAATATCAAAAATGATATTTAGTCATCTGTTCTACAAAACCTCAGGAGTATTTAGTTCTTGCTGTTTCCTCTGCTTAGACCATTTCTCCCTCCCGTTTTGAAGGTCTGACTTCCTTGCCACATTTTATTCAAATACTGTCTTGAATTTCACCACCTCTCTTAATATCATTAAATACTACCTGATACCATGTTATGTCTTTATTTGTTAATTTGTTCAGTGGTTTTATCCCCAATAGAGTGTAGTTTCAGTGAGAGAAGTTACGTGGTCTGTCTTGTTTACCACTATGTCTCCAGTGTGCAGAAGAGTACCAGACACATTGTTGGCATTCAATACCTAACTGTTGAATGAAAAAACTATTCTGTCGTTCGTGTAAGGTTGTGCTATGAAATTAGGTATGTTGGCTGGTTATTTTTTGTTGCCTTTGCAGATCCACCTTCCCCCCTGCTCTGTGCCTCAAGAGGCTACTTAAAATGGGCGCCCTTACCTTTTCAGTTCTGTTAACGGTTCCTAAAATGGGACATACTTTCAGGCAATCAGCAAATTGGTGGGGAATGTTGTTGGAGTATTTCTTTTTCTGGTTCACTCTCTGTCATGCTGTAGATCCCTCTGACAAAGACCACAGCCCTTTTCCAGCAGCCCTGTCCTAAAGCTCTGGCTCTCTTAAGCCAGTTTTTATCAACACTCCTCTCCTTTGGGTCTAGGATGATAGCTGATCCCAGTATTTTTTTAGCCTCTGCATGCTCAACATGCCTTGGTGGTTCCTGTTAACTCTGCCCATATTTTTAAAGTTAAGGAAGCAGAGTGAGAGAGGAGGATTTGTAGATGGACAATTGGTCACAGTATAACTAGGGTAAAGTGGCAAGCATTTGAATTTGTTATGAAAGTAGAGTGCACAAGACTTGTGGATGGAATAGATGTGGAGTCTGAAATAAAGAGAAGTATAAAGGGTGATTTCTAAAAATTTGATCTGAACTAGGATCAAATTTGATCTGTCTAGGACATACTAATTTTTAGAAGCCTATAAGATATATAGGCCTATAAAATACATAATGACCATGCAATGGGATTTTTAAATGTTGAGCTTGAAATAGGAAATATGCATCTGAAGGAAACAGGATTTACATACCTAGTGCTAGATGAGAGCGCATATAGAGGAGGAGATGGGTAAGGGTGGCATTGTTTGCTCCAAGAGCAGTGAAAATGAGGATTATTCTCTTAATATGAACAAAGTGATGACCCAAAAACCCTCTGGGACAGACTAGTTAACATTTTTAGTTTAAAAATTGTTTAAAAAGGTACAGCTGATCTGGAAGGAATACCACATAAATCCTTAGAGACAAAAGAAGACAAAACTATGAGTCCAGAGTGGAAATGGCTGTTAAACTCTTGTTTGCTCTGAGGGATTATACTGATAGTGGTGGTCCATTCTGCTAGCTTGAATCTTAGCAGATTTTCTGTGATGAATAATAGGAAAAGCCTGGTTTTACAGTAGAGAGGGAGATCAAATTGATCACTCTTGCCTGACATCAAAAAACCTTAGGGAGAGAATATTTAGAAGGTATACCAGAATGAAACTTGCATGATCAAAGGAAAGAGTAGATATACTTGCCTGACTCAGGTTCTGCTCTGGGGTAGGAAAATTTCTTCAGAAAAATTTTTACCATGAGCATTTTCTCAAGTAAGTTCAAGATTAGAAGTCAAACTAACTATATGACTCTAAAGGCTGCCAAGTGAAACTCCTGTGTTGGTAGCAAATACAGATGATGCCAGTTAGAAGTAGATGGAAATTTTACTCTCCTTGGGGAAGCACATGTCAAAAAAGGAGTCAAATAATTTTCTCAAATTAAAGCTTCAAGAAATAAAAGTTCATAAACTTTTGTTTAACTAATGTTCATAAACATTACAACACGTAAGTAAATAAGACCGTGAATCAGAGTACAGGGAAATAAGAAATATAAATAGTCAGACTCATTAAGGCAGCAGGTATGAAATTATCAAATCAAAATATAAAATAAAGATGTGTAAACATTTTAAAGTATAAAACAAGGAATCAGAAAAGAATGATGAAGAAAAATGACACTGTCAACATGAAAAAATAGAATTGGAAAAGAACCAAGCAGAATATCTATAAATGAAAATTAAGATAATTGAAGTCAGTTACATAATATGTGAGTTTAAAAAAATGAAAATATTAGACCAAATAAAAAGAGAATTAGAGAACTAGAAGGCAAACATATGAAAATTACCCAGAATTCAGCACAAATAAACAAAAAGGTGAGAAATACATAGGATAGGTTGAAACAATGAGGATAGAAGGTAATATTTAACACAGAACCTTAGGGAGTTAAACAAAAGAGGATAGAAAGAATAAATGAATGGAATACTTTAATAAATAATAAATGAAAAATTCTCAAAGTTATGAAAGATATCAATTCTCAGATTCAGGAAACAGTGAATGCCAAGAAATGTTGTCAGACACACTGAATTGAAATTGTATCACACACACACCCACACACACGCACACACAGATGAGATTTAAAAGCTGTCAGAAAAAAAGACAACGTACCTACCAAAAATAAAAAAAACAAGGCAAAAAATGACAATTAGACCAACAGTTGAGTTCCAAAGAGTGAAACTGGAAAGCAGAAAACCATCAAGTAACAATTTTTAGTCTAGGAAATAATAAATGTAAACCTGATATCCGTACTGGAATTGTCATGAAAGAAGATTATTTGGTTTACTTACATTTTCTTTTTAACTGACGAAAATGACGTGATGTAAAAATTTAATCATACAGCTCCAAAAATTATATATGGTATAACCAGTTTTCTAAATTTTATTGCCATACATTAGTTTTGCCTGTTGTTGAACATCATAAGAATGTAACTGTAGTCTATATGCTTTGTTTCTGGCTTGCATCTGTGAGACAGATCCACATTGCACCTTGCTGTAATTATGGTGTTCTTGTTGCTGTATAGAATTCCATTATAAGAATATCCTCACAATTTGTTTATTCTACATTGATAAATGTACATGTTATTTCTATATTGACTAATAGTATTAAAGCTTTTCTGATTATTTTCAGAAATAATCCTTTGGTAGCCATATGTGGTCATTCCTTCTGTAGTCAAATACATCAGAGTAGAATTGTTGGGTCATAGGGAAAACATTTTTATAGTTCATTAGATACTGCCAAAGTTTTCCATAGGAGGTGTATCAATTCACACCTCAATAGGAATGTATGAGGGGAGCAACAGTTGTTCTACATCCTCACCTAGAGTTGGTTTTATTAACATTTTATTTTGAACCATTCTTTAGTGCATGTACTGATATTTTATTGTGATTTTAATTTGCTTTTCTGTCATGGCCAACAATGTTGACTATGTTTTCATATATGTAATAGCTGTGTTGATAGCCTTTTCTGAGAAGTATCCATTTTAAGTTTTTACCCAGTTTTTTGTTCATCTTTTTTTTCTCCCGATTGGTTAATAGGAGTTCTTTTTACATGCTGGGTTTGAGCAATCTGCCAGATATGTGTACTGTAAATATTTTCATCCAGTCTATGGCTTATCTTTCAATCTCTTAACAGCATCTTTTCATGTACTCAACATCTTAATTTTAGAGAAATTCAATTTCCAAATTATTTTATGGTTACTGTTTTGTTCACTGTATAAGAAATCTTTGTGTACTCCAATATCCTGGAGTATTTCTATATTTCTATTTCTTTCTATATTTTTTATAGATTTTTTATTGCTTACTTTTCAATCCATCTGGGATCATTTATTGCAGTTTAAATATCTGAGTTAGTGGTTAAGGTTAAGGTTCATTTTTTTTCCACATATGGATATCCAATTTAATTATTGAAAAGACAATTCCTTTCTTCAATATACTGCAGCAGCATTTTTATCTGTGCTATAACTGGTGACTGTGTATGTGTGGGTCCCTATCTAAACTTTCCATTTTTTTCTTTTCATCTATTTTTCTTTCCTTACACCAACATCCCACTGTATTCTTCGTAACTTTATAACATGTCTTTATAACTTTTAGTATACATTTCTCAGCTGAGTTCTTTTTTCACAAGATTATTTTGCCTATATTTGTCCTATAGCATTTCTATTTAAATTTGAGTATAAGCATATTGTTTCTTTTACAAATTGTTGAAAGAATTTATAAATGAAATCAAATGGAACAAGTTTAATAATGCATTAAATTTTTAATAGCAATAGGACTATTCAGATTTTCTATTTTTATGTCAGTTTTGGTAAACTGTATTCTTTTAACTTGACTTTAATATTTTAGAGCAGCTTTAGGTTCACAGCAAAATAAACCAGAAAGTACAGAGTTCCCCTTTACCTCCTGACTGCCCCCTCCCACAGACAGCCCCTCTCACTATGAATTTCCTGCACTAGAGTGGTAGGTTTGTTAGAACCGATGAACTCACACTGACACATCATTATCACCTCAAGTCTATAAATTACATTTGGGTTCATATTTGGTGTACACATTCTATGGATTTGGACAAATGTATCCACCATCATAGTATTATTCAGAGTAGTTCCTAAAAATTCTCTGTGCTTCTCCTATTCATCTTCCTCTCCCCACAACCCTTAGCAACCACTGATCGTTTTACTGACTCCACAGCTGTGAGTTTTCCACAATGTCAGATAGTTGGAGTCAGACTGTATGCAGTCTTTTCAGACTAGCTTCTTTGACTTAGTAATATGAATTTAAGCTTCTCCTATGTCTTTTCATGGCTTGATAGCTCATTTATTTTTATTGATGAATAATATTCCATTGTCTGGATGTAGCACAGTTTTTCCACCTGTTCATCTACTGAGAGACATCTTGGTTGCTTCCAAGTTTTGGCAGTTATGAATAAAGCTACTATAAATATCCATGTGCAGGTGTTTGTGTGAACATAAGTTTTCAACTCATTTGGATGAATTCCAAGGAATGTGAGTGTTAAATTGTATGGGAAGAGTACATTTAATTTTGTAAGACCCCACTAAACTTCCTTAAAGGTGTATCATTTTGCACTTCCACCATCAGTGAATAAAAGTTTCTGTTTCTCCATGTCTCGTCAGCATTTGGTGGTGTCAGTTCTGGACTTTGGCCATTCCAATAAGAGCAGAGTGACATCTCTTTGCTGTTTTAATTTTTATTTCTCTAATACCATATGACGTGAAGCATCTTTTCATATGCTTATTTGTCATCTGTGTATCTTCTTTAGTGAGGTGTCCAGATTTTTTGCTCACTTTTTAATCAAGTTGTTTGTTTCCTTATTGTTGAGTTTTAGGAGCTCATTTTGTATTTTGGATAATAGTTCTTTGTCAGATGTGTCTTCCTCAATTTTTTTTTTTCTATTCTGTGGCTTGTCTTCTCATTCTCTTGACAGTGTCTTTCACAGAAAATAAGTTTTTAATTTTAATGAAATCCAGCTTATCAATTATTTCTTTCATGAATGATGACTTTGATGTTGTATCTAAAAAGTCATTGCTGTACCCAAGGTCATTTAGATTTTCTTCTATGTTATCTTCTAGGAGTTTTATGGTTTTTGCATTTTACATGTACATTTACTTCTTAGATCCATTTTGAGTTAATTTTTGTGAAGGATTTAAGATCTGTGTCTAGATTCACTTTTTTATATATGGATGTCCAGTTTTTCCAGCACCACTTGTTGAAAAGACCATCTTTTCTCAATTGTGTTGCCTTTACTCCATTGTCAAAGCGCAGTTGACTATATTTATGTGTGTCTTTCTGGTAAAATGTATTTTTCTTGGAATTTGATAATTTCATTTAAATAGTCAAATTCATTGTCATAAGGTTTTTAATGACATCCTGTCATTATCTTTCTAATATCTGAAGGATTGATTGTCATATATTTTTGTGGTTTCTCTCTTATTTCATTGATTAGTCTTATTAGAGATTTAACAACTTGATTAATCTTTTCAAAGAACCAGTTTTTTAAATTATTGATTTTCTTTACTGAGGACATGTAACTTGACTTTTGCTCTTATTCATTTCTTTACTTGAGCTTAATTTGTTATTCTTTCAATGGCTTATATAGATTGATTATTGTTATTTAAATGATCATTACTATCATTCCATTTTTTTCTGCTCCTAGATTATTGTCTTCTTTTTTTTTCTTCCAGTGGCTACCTGACAGATTGCATGCTGTATCTTTGACTCATTACAGTCCAACTACATTTAAGCGTTTTCATTTTATGAACAATGCAATAACTTTACACCATTTACACCTCTCCGCATTTTGTGCTATATTTGTCATATACTTCATTTCTACATATATTTTCAACTTCTCAAGGCATTCCTATTATGGTTTTAATTTGTAAATATTAATTAATGTTTACCATACACTTAGCTGGGATTCTTCATTTCTTTCTGCATTTCTATTTCCATTTGGGATCATCTTCTCTCTGCCAGAAAAAGATCTTTAGTATTGACAAAAACTAAAGGTTAAAGACAAAAGAGTTATTTGTTCATTTTTTATTGGATTGTTATTATTATTGATTTGTACTTCCTTTTATTTTCCGGATACAATTTCTTTGACTTATATATGCATTTCAAATATTTCCCAATCTTTGGCTTACCTGTTCATTTTCTTAATGATGTCTTTGGTCAGAGTTTTTTGTTTGGTTAGGTTTAAATTTTTTTAAATAAAATCCATTTAATTATCTTTGAAATTCTGAAATTGCAAAAGAACCTGTCTAATTATGATACTTTTTTAAACTCCACTATTAACAGTGCTTGGAGGAATCTTTCAAATGGAAAACTTCTCTCTGTGTTTCATTCTGGGAAAATTGTGAAATGTTCATTTAGTAATTTGTTTTATTCATTTTTTTCTGTGAATCTTTCTGAGACTCTTATTGTTGATATGTTGAAATACCAAGTATTCTCTAGCTCATATTTGCTTCTGTAATTTATGTAATATTGTGCTATGTTCTGATTAATTTCTTCTGCTTTATTTTCTAATTCTTTTATTGTTTTTGTTTATACAAAAATATACAATACATATATAATTACAATAGGGATATCAAACTATTTCAATCTCTTAAAACTCTTTTTTGTTCCTTGGTTCCATTTTTATAACTTCCTTTCTTGTTTTGTAGATATCATATCCTCTGGATTATATCTGATTACAATAGATATTTTTAAAAGTTATTTTTTATTCTATTTCCAGTCTCTCTGCTGTCACATTTTCTTTTAGTTGGTCTTGGTCTTTCTCTTTCATGTGACTGGCATTCCTCATATGTTGAAGATCTTAGCTATCTATTCATATTTTAGAAGAGAGACAGGATAATTCATTTCAGAGTCTGTTAGAGTTGTGTAAATACAGTTTCTCTCTAAACCTTTTGTTTGAGTAAGAAGCCTGAATGGGAGCATAAAAACAGGTACAGGAAGCCATCTATGTGCTTCATTTTATCGTGGGGAGAAAGAAAGCAGGTATAGAGCTGGCTATCAGACTGTGTATTCTCTGTATGTCAGATACCATAGATTTTCTATATGCCATTGTTTGATGTCTGAGTGTACCACAAACTTCTCAGCCTTGCAATGATTTTTTTAAAAAACCTAGATTATAATATTATAGTTTATATAACTTATACAGACCAGTATGATCCTGGGCAAAATTTTCTCTCTGTTGGAAAGCTAGTTGCTTAATGATTATGTCATTAGTGCAAGGGGAGTTATTAGATTATATATCAATTACTGGGGCTTCCTGCTATGATAGCCTGAGGCATCCATACCTATTATAGGATTATACGTTGCAAAAATTTGAATGCTTATATCCCTGAGATGATCCCTCATTCTTTGCACCAGAGAGTGTTGGAGAAACACTTTCCTAAAGAAATATTGTATAGGGTCATTTCATGTGAGTATGCAGACCAGTAAATTAGCATACATTTTCATTCCTGTGTCCCTAGTGCTTGAAGAACTATGAGATCTGAATCAGTGTTATGCAATAAAAAACTTTGTGTGATAATTGGAATTTATATCTGTACTGTCCAATATGGCAGCCACTAGCCACATGTGGCTATTGCACTTGAAATTTTAATTGTTTCTAATTTAGTTAATTAAAATTTAAATTTATATACCCACATTTAGCCTGTGGCCCCCCTGTTGGACAGTCCAGATCTTGAAAGTTAATGTCAGTTCATCATTTGCAAATGGATTAATACCTATCTTATGTAGCAGTGTGAGGACAGCGTGATAAAATACTCAGCATAGAGTAGGCACTCCACAGATATTATGAAATTATCCAGGGTTAATTTCTCAGTATACATACCAAGGCCTACAGAAACATCTACTGAGAATATCATCTTAATAGTTGACGTCAATTTTCAGTCAAAGTAAATTGTTATCAATTGATGCATGATGATTTTCTTTTCTGTATTTTGACATATTACATGGTAAATAAAATTTACCTCTTTATTTTCTGCTTGAAAAAACAGTCTTATTTTTTCAGCATTGCCCACTTTGGTAACCTGCACTTTAAATTCAGCAATTCAGTTCAATTCAATTTAGCATTTCAGTAAATTTTTCTTTAAGTATGCTACATACTCTTTTTCTGGGTGTTCTTTCTCTCTTATAATTGACTTACATCTCAACGGCGGTTATTTAATTATTTATTTTTAGTGAAATAAAGAGGAATCTTTGTGAACTGGCAAGGGTCTATTTGTCTATCTTTCTATTTACCTATGTATCTTTAGATACATAAAGTATGTAAAAATATTTTCACATTAAATTAAAATTACCCATAGCGTATAGAATAATTATTACAATTGTATATTCTGTAAATTATAAGGAGGAACTTACTAATAACTATATTCATTCAATGCCAAAATGCAATATAGAATACAGGAAAACAGTGAGAAGACCTAAGTTTTAGTAGTGACTCTGTATCCTTGGCACTATAATCTTGGGGCTAGTCATGTAATCTCTCTTACCAGAAACTGGTAAGCACCAGTTTCTGCATCTATAAAAAAGGAATAGCAGTTCTAAAGTCAAATTTAAGATCTTTTGTGGTAATTAATTAAAACAAGAAAATTTAATAAGTAGTTAAATTTAAGAAAGTGATAGGTCTTAAAAATTCCAATTGGGGATTCCAAGTTTCTACATGAACTTAAGAATTAAATAATAGTACCATGTTTTGTAATACAATGAAAAGTAATTCCGGATTTCTGACCTGTGTCGGCCACTTCAAAAGCCAAACACCCTTCAGCAAGAATGTGAACTTCTATTTTCCCATCCTCGCAGAGTGGGTAACAATACCTACCTTCTCTAAATTCCATGGGTTCTTGTGAAGACGCAGGCGAATTCATGTGAAACAACTGTATGGATTAATATGACTTTATTATTAAAACATCATAAAGCAAATAAAAAGTTACTGAATACAAAAATGATCAGGTGCTTTAGGAATTCAGAGAGTGACAAATCTCTAGCCTGGGCTGCCCAAAGAAAGCTTTATAAAGGAAGGATTGAAAGTAAACAGTAATGCACTATCCTCAACCCCATATTTCAACATCTTTTTATTTGCATTCCTTTCATTTCAAAATCTAAAACAAATTAAGATAAACTTCAGGGTCAGGGAAAGGGCAACAGAAGATAATAGTTCTGTTTAATGAAATATTATTGTGTCAACACAGAAATGCAGAGTGCTCAAATAAATTGTTAGTGTTTCATTTTATATTCTGTGAAGCCTGTATCAGGAGAATTTAATAATCAGCAAGACACCAAATTCATAATGTGTCAGATTCATTTCTATTTTATTTCAAATGCTATTTAATATTAATAGAAATAAAAACGATATAATAAAATGTAACGACTTAATTTCCTTGCATCTTACCCTTGCCCCTTAATTTCAATTTAACAATTTCAATACAAATGACATTTCTACACTTGATGACTTTTAATTATTTAAAGTCTATGTTCTCCAAATATGCTATCATTCTACATATTTAGCAAAATACTGCTGAAATTTTTTTGAAATAACTTTTGAAATATTTTCTCTTTTGTGGCATGTTCAAATTTCACAAAAGGATTTTTGCTACTAATAATATTACTAATAAAACACTTTTAAAGAGGATAATTCTAATTGGACTAAAGTAATTTATTATAAAATGTTGTAATTATATTTTTAAAGTTCTTTCTCTGGTTTTACTTGTTTCTAAGACAACTCAATTTTTAATTTCGTCTCACAGGTTTTGTTAAGCTTCCACTTTCTGTTGGAAAAAAATCTTAATGGTTTTCAAAGTACTATATTTTAGGTTTATCCATTTAAAAGCTATTCTTAAAATGACAACTTGCATTATAGGATACTAGGATTGGATAGACTTTCAACATGTTCTGTGCTTTGTACTGTCCCAGGAAATATATGAGTCTTTGTCTCCCATCTTTGTGCAACAATAAAATTTAAAGATAATTATTTAAGTAAAATCTCCTATTTCCAGAATTTAAAATAAATAAATAAATTGCCATTAAAAAGCCCTCGTGTTCTAAAAATAAATTAAGATGAAAAATATGCAGTCATAATTCAAACCAAAAATGCAAATTGTTAACCTTTTTGTGTGGTATATTTCCTTCTATCACTACCTCTGTGATTTTCCTATTTTAATGAAATTTTGTATTTAGGGAGAAATACTTGTGTTTCTTACATATTAGTAATGCTTACATTAAATTAATTTCTTAATTTTATTTTAGCTTTACTATGTCACCGATAATAAGAAATATTGTAAATATAAAATAACAGAAAAATAATTAATTTGTTAGACATAATAACATTTGGTCAGAAGAATTCAAATTATCAAGAGAGATTTTAAACTATGAGCCTAGAATAGTTCAATTAATAGAAGAAGCATGCACAGCATTAGTACAAATGTGTTCTATGTATCTGCAATGGAACAGTGACCCAACTATAAACAGCTTCTGCTGAGACTTAGCAAGTGGCTAAATTACTGTTTTTTTTAATAACTGATATTTTTGCTGAGTCTACCTACAAGGCAACCAATTTGGGGCATTTATTGCATGTGTAATGGATTTTCACTGAAAGTATCAACATTCTATAGATCAATGTATCAAATCTTAATACAGATATTTTAACAGAGAGAGAAAGGACATTCTTGCTTCAGTCTTTTCTGTACTTTCTATACTTCTATACTTTTTTGGATTACACCGTTGTCAGTATATACATTTTTAAAGAAAATCATTAAAAAATCAAGAGCATTGCACTTCCACAACTGCACCTCATTTTATATTTACTTCAACTGGATGTCCCAGTATTATTTCATAGGTATGTTGATACCAAACTGTTCTTTGCATGTATTTTATAACCCAGAAATACTACAATAAAGAAAATAAGAGATTCCCACAATGAGAACCATGCTTATGGATCCCTGCAGGTAGAAGCCTGGAGAGGGCCAGAGTTCCTCAAGTACTTCTGAGCTTCATCCTAAGCCCTCTTACAAATTTGGTTTTAGAACTAAGTTGGGTGATCATTGCTACTAAATCCCCTTTGAAAAAGAGGGTGTTAAAGCTCAAAAAATGTAAGTAAAGATAGAAAATTCAAAGTTTCAAAATGAGTTTGGTTCAATTACTGTAACACCGATTTCTATATCGTTTTCTGCATCTCAGTAAAACAGAAGCCTCAGTAATACTAAGTATTCAAACAGTAATATGTTCAAAAAATAAAATAGTGCTTGAAAATATTGTACTTACTTGAAAACAATTTTAGCATATGAGAGTAATGTGCATAGTACTTGGAAAGCTTTTTGTAAAACTTAATTATGTTATAATTTGAATAATATAGTTGTTCCACATTAAATTATACAACTGACATACTATTAAGTACCATAAACCGTGATCTCTATTTAAATGTGTTTGCATTCTCATCAGGCACATTGCTACTACTACCTGTGTCTTTCGATAGAAACAAATTGGGAAAATTATTAAAATGTTTTGTTAATGTTTGATTGTACGTGTTTTGAATGTTTACATGGTCACTTTTCAGTATAAATATGTTTTTTGACTAAATAAATTTTATGGTTAATCATTAAAGTATTTAGAAAAGTTAGCCATTCTGAGAAGAGTTTTTATGTTTATTGAAGAATGAATCCATTTCATATAATAAAGGACTCAGTTCCAGTCTCATAGCACAATGGGTTCAAAAATTTAAAAAAATAGTGTTTTTTGGTCATTATCTATCATCATTCATTCATTCCACAATTTCTTATTGAGAAATGAATGTGTGTCAGGTAGTTACCCAGTTATTAATAATACAGCAGTGAAAGGAGGAGTCAACATTCCTGTCATTATGTAATTTATAATGTGAAGGAGACATATCAGAAATACATGAAAAAAATGATACGTGACATGCCAGGTCGTGATAAGTGCTCTAGCAAAATTAAATGAGAGAAAAGGACAAAGAGCAAAGGAGATGCTAGGTGTTATTTGATTTAATAGAGTCGGGGAAGCCTTGCTGTCTGGGAAGCCATTTGTGACAATGTGGGGAAGAGTACAGCTTAGTATGGGGAGGTGAGGAGTGCAGTATTCCAGATAAAAGTACTGTGAGTGCAGTGCCCTGAGTGTGGAGGGTGCTTGCTGTCTTCAAAGCACAGCCAGCAGGGCTGTGTGGCTGGAGAGGAGGAAGCAAGGACAGAGGAGTAAGAGATGAAGCCTGAGAGAGTGCAGGGATGTGTCACACAGGGCCTCGCAGGTGCGCTATTGGTGGATACACTGAACAAGTTGGGAAGCCATGGGAGGGATTATTGTTTCGTTTTCTTTTGTTTTGATTTGTAGGGGAAAATGAAGTGTTCAAATTTGGAATGAACAAGAAAAATGTAGATTAAGAGGGAACTCATTCAGTGCTGTTGAGATTGCAAAGGGGCTCAGTCACTTGGGAAGACAATGTGACACTGCTTTTAAGTTGGACATTCATATACTGTATAATCCACCAATTCTGTTCCTAGGTATACATCCCAAAGAAACTCTTGTGTATCAGGATACATGCACACACATTTTCTTATCAGCACTGTTCACAATGTCAAAAATCTGGAAAGAATTGAAGTGTTCATTAACAGGAAAATGGATAAATAAATTATGGTGTATGGATTATTATGTAGAATTAAAAATGAATGAGTTAGGTTTACATGCTGCAACACAGATGGATATTAGAATCAATATAGATTAAAAACAGCAAGTTCCAGAAGATCATGTACAGTATGATAGCATTTTTATGTCTCTACAAAAAGTAAAAAGTAAACACTTTATTGAAAGGTTAACTACATATGTGACCAAGATAAACCAAAAAAATAAGTAGCTGAACAACATGCAAAATTAAAGGAACATGATCGGAGAGAATATATAGATGCAATGGTATTAAAAATTTTTGAATTCATAAAATTAAGGGTGCTTTACATGTTTGTTTATTATTATGTTTAAATATATATGAAATATCTTTTTATGTATCAAACATTTCATAAAATATTGTAAAATAATCAATACATAATGTTTCCTTTGAAATATTAATAGAAAAATCATTATTTTGATGAAAATAATTTTAGTAAAATAAAAGGGCTAGACAGCAATATCAGCAAAATGGCAGTACAGAAATTTCTGCCACTTGTTCCCCCACCAGAAACATCAATTCGAACAACTATGTGCTGGAAAATACCCCCACAAGAGTCAAAGATTCCAGGTGAGGGACTAGAGCACCTGGATGAAGCACAGAAATAAGAAAGGATGCATTGAAGAGGGTAGGAAAGATGGATTCACACTACCCCCATTACCCCTTCCCCAAGCCCGGGCAGGCCAGCACAGAGAGAGACACCTTCCTCATGGGAGAAGGAGAGTAAAGTGAGTGCTCAACTTCACCATGGACCGCAGTGGACCTCAGAGTAGGCCCACTCAGCACAAGGCTGACTTCCACAGTGCTAAGTGGCTCCTGCCATCATCCGTGGCCCCAGGCATCACCCAAGGCACCAAATGGCATCCTTGGCAAGCTCCCAGTGGGATCCCACACACTCAGACCTCCTGCTCACTCAAGTGTCTGTTACTCCAGAGACCCAGGCAGCTCTCAGGGCCCTGGTGGATTCCATGGCAGGGCTACTGGCAGACTCCCAGGAACCCAGGCCACCTCATTCCAGTGCCTGCTGTCTCTAGCAGCCCCTGGAGGCTCCAGTGACACGAGGCTTACAGTGGATTCTCCAGAAAAAAGAAACCAGCTCATTCCGGTGCCTCCTTACACCAGAGGCCCTAGACAGCTTCCAGGAGCCCCAGATAAGAATGGGATGATTTATTCAAACTGCTGAAAGAAATAAAAACTGCCAACCAAGAATACTTTACCCAGAAAATTACCTTTCAGGAATGAAGGAAAAATAAAGACTCTCCTAAGATAGTTTATCAACAACAGACCCACTGAGGGAGTTGATCAACACTAATTATGTGAGGGAATGGATGTATTAAGTAACCTTATTGTGGTAATCATATTGCAAAATATGTATGTATCAAATCATCACTTTGTACACCTTAACTTTACATATGTTATATGTCAATAATATCTCAGTAAAGCTGGGAAAAATTAACAATAAAAATAATAAAAATGTCAAATAAGGTATTTCCAGGAAAGAAAAGATTAGAAACATACTAACAGTATTATAGAGAAAATTGATCAGGGAATTGCATGTTCTTACTGTGGAAAATACTTCCACAGCAAAATGCACAAAACTCACTGTATAATTTTGAGCAGAGTAACCTGGTCAGACTTTTGTTTTGAGGTAATGTGTTTGCTGTGTGAAAAACTGACCATAGGTAGGCAGAGATGGATGCTGGGAAACCAATTAGGAGACAATTTCAGTTGAGGAGTGTTTCTAGCTGGGTTAGACTTAGTGGTGGATGTGGTGAGAAGTGTTTGGATTCTAGATATATTTCACAGTTATATCTATTAATGCAAAATGTAAGAGAAATAGAGACTTCAGCATATGGACTTTGAATTGGAGTGGAATGGAGTTTTCATTGGCTGAAGTGGAGAAGATTGTTGGAGGATCATGTTTAGGGCACAGAACACAGGATTTTGTTTTTGAACATTTCAGACCTGTGATGTCCATTACACATACATAGGAAGATGAGGGATCACTGTCTGAAGTTCAAGGAAGGCATCAGAGCTGCAGCTATAAACATGGACATCATCACTGTGACTTTCATATTTATAGCCAGTGACCTGAGTTGAAACAAGAGGTAAAGACTTAGAGGACTGAGCCTTGAAAACCAAAGGAGACTGAGCTCAGGATACCAGAGAGTCAGAGCATTGAGAGAAGGCAGTCCTGATGTCCAGTGAGGACAGTGTTTGAAGTAAGAAAGAATGAACGATCAGTTGTGTCAAATGTGAATGACTTATCGTGTAAGAGGAAATTGAGAAATGACAGCAGATTTGGCACAATAAAGAGCATCAATAACTCTATGACTATTACAAGTTATAAATCACGGCAATAAATTCTTAAATAAAATAATCTCTACACTTCTAGATTGACAAAAATACCTTCATAACAGTAAAATAGAACAGTAAAATATGTGACTAAATTTTGTCAAATTATTACAGATGAGCCACAAATTGGATTATAAAGGGAAAAGAGAGAAGAAAAGACATATGGTGCCCCTGGGAAATGTTACGTTTTTCTGCAAGATTCTGCTGTATTCACCCGGAAAGGAAGGATTTGTGAAGTTAACTTGCCTTTTCTACTACTTAAATACTCAAATCCACCATTCGGTTCAGATTAGCAGAGTCAGTCTTCGATGGCAGCAGATTCAGAAACCACAAACTCACAGCACCTGGGTGCAGGCACTGTTTTCTCTGAGATGAGACGACAAGAGATTTGGAGAAGATTTCTCGAGGGCCAGAAGAGTGTTAAGTACGTGAACAAATGTTTTGGGTCACAGTGTGCTAAAGATCAGATCCCAAATGATGGAGGCTTCCGTGTCTTCTTTAATAACATTTTTTGAGCCTTGGGAGGAGGGAGTAGGACTTTATGATCTGTACATGCTTCCAAATATAAGTATATATGATTGTTCGTGGACCTCTTAAACTGTACTCTAAGATTGTGGCTGAAGGTAAGGGTAAGGAGGACTGGAGACTTCTCTGCCTTAGGATTGCCTTGTTATTCTCCTGCATGTCACTGCTTCAGAGTCGGGAACACATGCAGAACACAGCAATTGTGGGTTTGAACAGATTCCACATGTTATAGCTGAAACTGTTGTTTTGTTTTGTTTTGTTTTTTTTCTTATTAGAGGATGTAGATACTGGGAAAAAATCCAGAGCTTGGAAGTGAATTGGTTCATTCCTTCTTTATGCCATGTCATTTTATATTTCCTAGAACTAAGTAGATCTGACATCATTTTTATGCATTCCTGATACCCAGAGTAGGATCAAAGCCTGCTTTCTAAGGACTGAATACAGCACAACTGCATATTTTGTTTAAGGCTCCTTCTCAGTTACTTACATTTTTTGTGACAAGTCAAAGAAATTAAAATTAGAATGAAGAGATTTAATGAGAAGAAAAATAATTTTCTTTGCTCAATGGAATTCATAAAAGTGGCTTTTAGAATTCAGGTATCTCATATACTTTTGCATGCATTTGAAGTTGAATATTATGCTGCGTATGAGTCAAGAAATTATTTTATGAAATGAATTTAATCATTTTAGTTTGATTGCATAAAAATATGTTATCAGAAGCTATGGCAAATTGATTTTTGGATGGAGAGGGATTTCCAAGGCATTAAGCGATTTGCTTTTGCTTGTCAGCAAGACAGAAGCAAGAAATATTTTATCTCATTTGGGCCTGTGGTTCTTGTTTGGTTCATTAGTTTTCATTCAAGTTCGTCTACATGCCACAGTTAATACACTAATGCTTTAATGAGTGTGTATAAATAAGCTAAGGCAGAATTTGGTCTATAAATTCCCAAGATATAATTGCTTCTATAACATATATAACTTTCTTTCTTGTAATTGTTTTCAATTAATATAAATACAATCCAAACTAGTACTTTTCACATACAAACGTATGTGTTGTCACTGCATTATCTGGAGCTCTAGAAACTCGTATAATTAGAATTTATGTAAATTATGGTTCAATGATTGCAAAGTCTAAGTGTAATAAAACTTGAACATGTTCATGCATATTTATTTAAACATCAACTCTCCTCTGAAATTTTTTAACTTCTCCACAGCTTCTTTATTCCATGGAAACTTTATCGATTTTTCTATTTTAGCATATATCATGTTTATTATAATTTGAATGTAGTTTTCACAGTGAAGCATGGGCTCCTTGGGGCAGGGACAATAAAGCATTCATTGGTGTTCTCAGTGAAAAAATACAGTGAATAAAGCCAAGTAAGCTTAGCAAATATTTGTTGACTCTTATGATCCTCTTCCTCCTCCTCCCTCCTCATAAATCTTCTCCCCTTCCCTTCCTGTGTCTGTCCTCCCAGGGCTTAGTACTATAAGCTCATAGCCTTGCATATGTTTATTCTTTCAGAATTCCTCGGGTTTATAACTACAGCTGCTGCCTCCAAAGTGTACAGTCATGTATTCGGTCTTGTCCTCTCAATTGCACGTCATCTCATATGTAAAATTGTCACATAAGAATTCTCTATCTCTCCATGCATTCCCCTGCTCTCCTAACTGCTCTTACTTCTGACCATCTAGCCTACTGTATAACCACCTCTTAATTTGTCTCATTGACTTCACTTCAATTTAGCTCTTATCCTAACATCAAACATTTATTTTTCTAAAATACAGATTTAATCACATCACTCTTCTGTTTCAAAACCTGTACTACACATGGCTCTGATAGCCACTATGCAATTTAACTTACATTTCCAGCTTCATTCCTCTTGATGACGTCCTACACTCTACTAGATTACTCACTAATCACTCTCCAAATTGCCATGGAATTATCTACACTAGTGTCTTTTTTTATGATTTATCTTCATCTTGAAAAAAATATTCATTCATCTTTTCTTTCATCATTCTTCAAAACTTAGTCCAAATGTGAAGCCTTTTCTGTAGTTGGAATTAATCTCATTCATTTGGAAATTACCTTTTATTTAAACTTCACATCATACCTTGGAAATAATAATTTATGTAAATGTTTCTCTCTCCTACCTTATTTTAATCTTTCTAAAGGCAAAAGAGACGTAGTTCTTGCCTGAATGGAACTCATCTTCCAGCATGAGTGACGGTAATGTTCTCCAAAGACATCCTTGTTTTCTGACACTCTCTATCGGTACCGTATGGACAAGGTACCAGGAAGGCTTTTATCTCTGCAATGAACTCTCTGGACTTATGGCATTGCAGAGAGTGAACCCAGCTCATAGTTTTATCATTACACCAATTCTTAAAAAGCAGTCAGAGTCAGTAATGCAATTTGCAAAATGATACTAAAAGATTAACATCTAATTATGTTCCCTCATCTTGTTCCCCCCTTTTTTGTTATGGTGTGCTACTTCTGTTTGTGCGATTAACCAGAAAGCTCCTACAAAATAGCAACCATTTTCCTACTTCTTTCATCTCTCCCTACAGCTGTTACCCATAACACCTAACAGAGTTTTGTTAACATAGTAAAATCTGACTAGGTAATTGAGTTTTTTGTTTGTTTCTTTATTTTTTTGTCCTTATAATTCTTATTAGAATCAATCAATATATAATACTTAAAGTTGCATTATTTAGATATTTCAAGCTTTTTTCCACCACAGTTAAATATACTAGATGTTTAGGTGGTTATATTCCCCTTTTATCATTTATACTATATTTTAAATTATTTGATCTTTTTGAAAGCTAATCTTCTGTTAATGTTTTCTTCCTTTAGGCTCAGGTTTAGTTAGCACCTTTGAAAAATATCACACCTTCAAAAATAGGATGAGAGCAACCAAATATAAATACCTATAATCTAGCTACTAAGTTTTGCAAATTGTTCCGTAAACATAGAAACAAGTAACAGAAGATGTAAGTCTTCATTTCTGTGATACAAATGCCAAGGAGTGTGATGACTAGGTTACATGATAGTTATGATACCGGCTCAACAGAAGGTTGACATAAGGGAAGGCATACTGTGGAAAAGAAACCTATTGTGACTTTGAATGATCTCTGACTAACTAACCCAGCTGGATTTGCATCCTCCAGGAGATCTAACTGCTCTGCAGATTTTAAGCCCCCTGCTTGTGCATGTACCTCCCAGCTGAGATAAGATGATAACTTTGTTCTTTTGAGTTCCTTAGGAATGTGATGACCCTCGAATAGCCCTCAAAGACAAGTGAAAAATGTGGTGTGGTGACTCCCAGTCTGTAGCACCCGAGGGTCAACATTCCTAACCCCCTCCCCTGTAACCCACCAGCCTATATAACTGCTGTAAGATTCTGTGCCCCTTAAGATGGTTCTTTTGGACATGAGTCAGCCATCTTCCCTTTTGCTAGCAAACTGTAATAAACCCTTTCTTTTTTCCACCATCTTACCTCTTGACAATTGGCTTTTGTCTTGCGGCAAGCAGATCATGCCCTTTGGGTGGTAACAGTTACATGTTTAGTTTTATAAAAATGTGCCAAATTATTTTCCAGATTGTCTGTCTCATTGTATATTCCCACCAGCACTGTATGAGAGCCCCAATTTCTTTGTATCCTTGCCAGCATTTTGTGTTATCATTATTTTTCTACTTTATCCATTCTTGTAGGTATATAGCGATATCTTCTTGTGGTCTTAATGTATATTTTTCTTATGGCTAGTGATGCTGAATGTCTTTTTCTGTTCAGATTTGCCATCTGTATATTCTCTTCAGTGATATGTGCTGGATGTAAGTAACTATGTCAGATATATGGTTTGTAAATATTTCCTTCCAGTCTGTAGTTCATCTTTCCATTTTCTTAACAAGGTCTTTTGCAATGCAAAGATTTTTAATTTTAATGAAATCCAATTTATCCATTTTTTTCTTGTATGAATTGTGCTCTTAGAATTCTTTACCAATCCCAAAGATTTTCCTCCTATTTTTACTTCTAAATGCTTTATAGTTTTACATTCTACTTTCAAACGTTCCATATTGAGTTAACTTTTATATCAAGTGTAAGATTTATCTTGAGGTTCATTATGGATAAGTTATTATATATAACTCCATAAAAATAATAATGTATATACTATATAAAGAGAAAATTCTACATAAAATATCCTTAAATAAGAAGTAGGATTTATTAAATAAAATGCAAGAGTCACAATGATATATTTACCTTGGTAACAACTATAGAATAAATTTAAGTTAATAATTAATTTATTTACTAATCTAGTCCATTCAAAAAAGGATATCAGACATCTTGATTTTAACTACTTAACTGAATTTCTTGTTGTTAAGGATTGGAAGTCTTCAACAGTGCTCATAAGCAGTATGTCTTTTGTCCTGGCAGTTTCTTTTCTGTCATTAAGCTGCTGTTGTTTCTCTTTCTCCAGACATTTGTCCAAAGTATACTATATAATTATGTTTACTATGAATCAGAAAGATAATATCAATTTAGAAAGTGGAAATAAATGACCTGCATTTTATATAAAAAACATTTTAATAATAGTAACTAGTTATAACCAAGAAATTGCTTGTAAAGGTTGCAATTTTTTGAATGACCTGTCTGCTGCTAATGATGAGTCATTCTTGCAAATAAGATGAATATTAATAAATGTGCAAAGAGGGTATGCTTTATACAAATCCTATGAGTGTTATTTCAAAAATTACAATCCCACCCTAATGATAGGACAAAGCTATGTAATCTACAAAATCATAACTTTTCTTGAACCCATGTGACAGCTGAGATTTCAGGGTAACCAACTAGGCTACAATCTAAAACACAGGTACCTTCAAAGGGAGAAGGGACACAAAGCACTGACTTACCTGGGTCGGAGCCGAGGATGAAGACTTAGTCACCATGAAGGGGTAAGAAGATTTCAGCTAAAATTTTCAGTAAATTGCTAAAGGCTGAGTGTGGAGTAGTGGGATTCTATAGAGCCCTAAGAAACCACATACACATGGGGGGTTACATTCACCTTTAGGTTTTCATGGAACTCCCAGAAATGAAATATGCACTAAAACAGATTGGGGGCAGGGCCAGAGACTGGAGTAGGTCTCCCTCCTGGTGCTGGTCAGGGGAGAGGTGCAGCTGCTACTGTGGGAAATGCACAAAGCCCCAGCAAGATTGTTTTATTTTTCTTAGGCAGCTAGGTGAAGGAAACAGAAACAGAGAAAAAAAGGAGCAACAGCTTTCTATCCCTGAAGAAGGGTCAGGAAAATGCCTAGAGCCCAGATTGCCAGAAATTCCCTACCGCTACTGGAGAGGGGAAGGATCACTATAAAATCCTGGCCCGGAGACAGGGACATAGCACCTATCTATAGGCTAAAATAGAATAACGGGAAATGTCCCTAATTACCACTCTCCCCACAGGATACTGGCAAGCATTGAGTTCCAATGAACAGCAATCTACCACTGGGGATGGGGCAAGAATTTGTAGAGAGGCTCTTTCTGAGGTTTTGGCTAATAGAGAAAGTCTAATTAGAAGACAGAATAGAACATTGAGAAAAATCCTGGATAACCATAGCAGAACAAAATCTGAAAACCAGCTCAACTAGATTAACTAGATTAGATTAATTCAACCCCTACCCAATACTCAACAGAATCTCAGCTGAAGAATAATGCTTATTTCCAGACAAATGTGTTTTTTATGTCAATCTTTTACTCTTCAACACAAAATGTCCAAAGCAAGAAAATGCACAACACAGTAAAAAAAAAAAAAACAAAGAAATAAACAGAACCAGGCTCAGAGATGACTCAGATGTTGAAACTCTCAGACAGTGAAAGTAAAATAACTGTGAATAATATGCTTAACGTCTCTAGAGGGAACAATGGACAGCATGCATTGACAGATGGGGAATTTCAGCAGAGAGTTGGAAACCATAAAACCCTACAACTATACTGAGATACCATTTCTCACATATCAGATATGTGAGATGCCTGATATATGAAAATTAAGGATGTAACAATACGTTCTCACAGTGCATCTGTGGGGAAACAGGCACTATCATACACTAGGTGGGAATAAACACTGGTAGAACTCATTCGGAAGGGAATTTGCAATATTTATTTTTTAAAAAAATATCGATTTTTAAAAATATTTGCAATATTTAACAACACTCCCAATTAATCTAGCAGTTCCATATCTAGGAATTTATCCTGACAAAGTAAAATAAAAAAAGTGTTGCAGCATTGCAGCATTGTTTGTAATTGCAAAAACTGTAAACAAACTATATGTTCATACAGAGGGGAACAGTTGAATAGACTACAGTCTATTATCCCAATAGCCTACTATGCAAAAACAATGAGAAAGACTTCTATCAACTGATGTACAGTGATGTTTTAGAGTATATATTGCTAAGCGACAAAAGCAAAGTATAAAAGATTATTTATTGTACACTACTTTTCATGTATAAAGAAGGAGAAACAAGAATACATGCATGGAATTGTGCAAAATGAGTAAGGAAATTTAAACCAGAAACAAATGAGAATGGATACCTATAGGGGGTGGGTGGGAAGGTGACACAAGATGGATGGATGGAAACAGGACAAAATGAATTGGGGTTGGCACTTCACTAAGTGTACTTTTTTAAAAACATTTGTGACTTTCAGATCTAGGTTAATATTTTATATACTTAATAAATAATAATAAAGGTGAAATTTTATGTTGAAGAAATATTTTTACTCATTTTTTTTAGTAAGGAGCGCTTTTACTTTTCTTGTAAGCTTTCTTTCTCTATATAAAAAGTTTGGTGAAAAAGTAAGAAAATATTGACAGTTTCTATATTGCTAGTCTTTATCCCTTTTCATTTTCTGACCAGCTCTGGGGAAATATCCTACACAAGTGGAGTAAGCACTGGACTCTGAGTTGGGAGTTTTAAGTTCAGTTTTAAGAAAGTCATAACCTTTATGATCTTCAAAGCCCACATCTATGTAATGAGGACACTGATTCTTCTTTCTCCAAGTGTGGTTGAAGGATTTATGAGATAATAAATGACTGGAATGATCCCTTAGAAAATAAGTCTATGAGAAATCAGCTCTGCATTTGTTTGCTGGTTGGCTTTGGCAGAGAGGTGACTGAGTGAGTGAATAAATTAGTACATAGCTAATCAGATCTATTGATGGAGGTATTGAAATCAAACAACAAATTAACTGCTGAATTTTTCCCTTGTCTCAATGATTGTATTTAGTTAACTTTAGGTTGATTTCTCAGTAGTCAGATAAGAGTCTTAAAGAGCTTGGATGGTGAAATGTTATAGAAGAGGTGGGGGTTTTGAATCTAAAGGCATTCAACTTTTGGAAGTTAAAGGTGTTCGAATCCTACCTGTGCTATATTCTAACCATGTGGCATGGCATATTTTTCTTAACTTTCCTAAGCTTACCTATACTTACCATGAAACTGACATAATTAGAGTACCCACCTAGCAGGGTAACAGTTAGAACAGTGCTTGACCGATAGTAAGCATCCACTGAATTTTGACTATTAGTATTATTGTTATTTGATGACAATGATTTAAATCAATGAATTTGAAAACAGAAAATTATAGGCCTGTTAAATATAAGAACTAGATCTTCATAAGAATTGCCAAATAAATCAATCTACTAAGCTGAGAAAAAGAGTGGAGAAAGAACAAATTCATAAACAGAAAATGATAATGTCATTGTGGATGGATATCAATGGATATCACTGTGAGATTTTTCTAGGATAAATGTACATGACAAGAACTGATCCTATCAGAGTAGAAACCTAAGCAGAAAAATTACCATAGAAAAAATAGATAAAGTTGTCAAAAATACACTTCTTACTTTACAAACAGGACTTGAATAAGCAATTTCAGATGATAATAGTACAATGTCTTTAAGTAATAGATAATTCTAACGACCTTTTAACTATTTCCGAAGACAAAGGGGAATTGCGAATTATTTCTATGAAGTTAGCTTGGCATTTATTTCAGTTTTTATCTTTATTAAGTTGTATTGAAGTTTTTATTTCATTGTTCCTTTCAATAGTCTTAATTTTGGATGCTTAATTCCTTTATAATTATATTGCTTATTTTTTCCAGCTTTATTGAGATATAATTGACAGATAATATTGTGTAAGTTTAAGGTGTAAAATGTGTTGATTTCATGCGCTTATGTATTGCAATATGGTTACCATCCTGGTGTTAGCTAACACCTCCCTCAGGTCCCATACTTAGAATTTCTTTTTTGTGGTTAGAACATTTAAGATATACTCTCACTCTCTTAGCAACTTTCTAGTGTATAATACAGTATTAACTCTAGTTCAATGCTGCTCATTAAATCACCAGAACTTACTCATCTTCTAACTGGAAGTTTGCACTTTTTGACCAACATCTCCCCATTTTCCTCACCCTGCCAGCCCCTGGTAACCACCATTCTACTCTCTATTTCCATGAGTTTGGCATTTTTTGATTCCACATGTAAGTGACATGATACAGTATTTGTCTTTCTCTGTCTATTTCACTTAGCATAACACCCTCAAGGTCTATCCATGTTGTCGCAAATGACAGGGTTTCCTTCTTTCTCATGTCTGAATAATATTCCGTTATATATATATACCTCATCTTCTTTACACATTCTTCCATTGATGAGCACTTAGGTTGTTTCCATGTCTTGGCTATTGTGAATAATGCTGCAGTGAACATGGGAGTGCAGATATCTCTTTGAGATCCTATTTTAATTTCCTTTGGATATAAACCTAAAAGTAGGATTGCTGAATCATACGGTGGTTTTATTTTTAATTTTTTGAGGAACTTCCATATTGTTTTTCATAGAAGGTGTACTAATTTACATTCCCATCAGCAGTGCACAAGGGTTCCCTTTACTCCACAACCTTGCCAACACTTAGTATATTCTTGTGTGTTTGATAATAGCTATTCTAATAGGTGTTAGGTGATATCTCACTGTGGTTTTGATTTGCATTTCCTTGATGATTAGTGATGTTGAGCACCTTGTCATGTACCTGTTGACTTTTTGTATGTCTTCTTTGGAAAAATATCTATTCAGTTCTTCTGCCTATTTTTTAACCGGATTGCTTGTATTTTTGCTATTGAGTTGCATGAATTCTTTATTTATTTTGGATATTAACACCTTGACAGATGTATGGTTTGCAAATATTTTCTCTCATTTCATAAGTTGCCTTTTCATTTTGTTGATTTTTTCTTTCTTTTTTTTTTTGCTCTACAGAAGCTTTTTACTAGTGTAGTCTACTTGTTTATTTTGCCTTTGTTTCTTGTGCTTTTGGTGACATATGCAAAAAATCATTGCCAAGATCAATGTCAAGGAGATTTTCCCTATGTTTTCTTCTAGAAGTTTTATGGTTTCAGGTCTTACATTTCAATCTTTAATCCATTTCAAATTGAATTTGGTGTGTGGTGTAAGACAGGGATCCCATTTCATTTTTCTGCATGTAGCTATCCAGCTTTCCCACCACCATTTCCTGACGAGAACATCCTTTCCCCACTGAGTATTCTTGGCTCCCTTGTCAAATATCAGTAAAGATTTCAGGTAATGAATTTCCCTTTCTTAATTTCTTTGGTCGTATCTTTTAGTTTCTAACAAATAACATCTTACTGATAATTTTTTGGACATGTCACATTTGAGATCCTCTTTGAATAAGAGGTAAGAGAAATCACTGTTTATTTGTTTGTGTTTTTTAATACTCTATAGTTATAGGTATTTTGTGTTCATTTTAGTTCCTAATTTTGGATTTTTCTATCACTCAATAATTTAAATTTTAAAATATAAACAAAACTTTATTAGGCTTTGTGTATATTTATCTTTGGAACAATTTAAAAATTTAAACAGAGACTGTAAACTTACTGCAAATTTAAATGTTATTCTGTTTCATTTAGAAGTTATACAAATTGCAATATTAATGTTAGTTTATTCTATGGCATGCTGATTTTTAAGCAAGATTATTATACTACTGCCAGATAGAAGATATTGGGGCTTCAGGTATTTAATAGTAATTTTTTAAAACTACCATATATACAATTTCTTGTGATAAATTATGAACGTTTCCCCCTTGTCTTTTTATCTTTATATTGAATATATTGCCATAGGAACTTGAAATCCATTGTTATTAAAATTATATGCAAATATCCATCTGCTCTTTCATTAGAGATTTAATTTTAAGAGAGAAATTATTTGAATTCAATTTCAGAACTTTTATTGAATAGTTTGAAACACTGAACTATTTTGAGTAGTGAAGGACAAAATATGCCTACTTTTAGTAATTATAGGCAATTCATAAATGCACATCCTTTTATATAAGTCCATGTAGGCATATATTGCAAATTTCTGGATTTTTCATTTCTTATGTGGTGATTTTAATGAAACAAAATTGAAATACCAGGCAAAAACATTTAATATATGCAAAATACATTGTAATGTTTAAAACTAAGAGGTAAAGCAGATTTATTAGCTCAAAATCCAGCTGGCTCAATGTGATCTGATTCCTTTGACAGTTTCTGTAGAGAAAAGGGAGCGTAAATTGTGTATTAAATCGTTTTGTGTGAATCCTCACACTAAAGAATAATAATATAACATTTTATTGAGTGGCCTTATGAAAAATGAACCCAAATTTTCAGTGTAGTTGACTATTGCCTTTGGAACACAACCGAAATTCTGGATACAAAATAACATATGTAGAAAGAGCCTTACATTTACTGGTTGAGATACTTCTGCCAATTTAATATGTCTTAGTCATAAAATAGTCAGAAGAAATCACGCCCAAGAGTTAAAAATAAAATGACCTTAAAAAGATTTACACAACAGCAATCTGTCTCAATCATGAATTAAAAAAAATTACTTTTAATATTACATAAACCTAGAAATACTTTATTCATAGAAAAACAAGTGATTATTATAGTGTCAAAATATATGATGTGAGTTAACAGCTCAATGAAAAATGTTAATGAGTAGGGGCCGCCCGGTGGCATAGCGGTTTTGTCCGCGCTTGGCAGCCCGAGTTTCACCAGTTCGGATCCCGGCGCCCACCGACGCACTGCTTGTCAGCCACGCCGTGGCGGCGTCCCATATAAAGCAGAGGAAGATGGGCACGGATGTTAGCCCAGGGCCAGTCTTCCTCAGCAAAAAAAAGGAGGATTAGCAACGGATGTTAGCTCAGGGCTGGTCTTCCTCACAAAAAAAAAAAAAAAAAAGATGTTAATGAGTAATTGAAAAGGTCCTTAACTCTTGATCAGAGGTAAGACACTCTTTGTAGCATCCTTGATATTTATCATTAAGTGCGTTTAGCTAAATTAACAGATAGCACATTTTTATTTCATGCCTCATACAAATTTTGAATACTAAATCATACACATATTTTGTCTAATTAACCCCTAAATTAATTTTAACTGCAAATAAAGAAAACAGGGTTTAGTCAGAGGTTCAAAATTTCATGTATAAATTCTAATTAGTAAAAGACTTCCTGGGACACTATCACTTTAACTCTAAAAATCCTCTTCTTTTTAAATCTAAAGCTCTTTAGCACCACTAGTTATAAGTATCAGGATAATAAATCTAGTAAACATTAGAGTCATAAGTACCCTGAGAGGGTTCATTTTTTAAAATTCACCTCTGCTAGCTCTCATAAAATTGCCCTTTTTCTTTTCCTTCAAGGAAGCCACATTATACAAGGGCCTTTATTCCTGTAAAATTCTTTCTATTTTTCACCACATTTAGAATTTTAGTCGTACAATTTGTTCCACTTTTTAAAAATGTACCATCTGATACTTGTTTTTATTCTAAAGTTCAATATGATTTGATATTTTAAATTTACTCACAAATTCCTGGCTTTCTCTCCTTTTATGATGTATTTTTTGCCTTTTAGTGTTACTTTCTCTTTTCTGATCCTTTCCTCCCCCATATTACCACCTATATGAAATATTACCTTTCGTTCTAGGTCTACTGGAAAAAATCCTCCCACTACTCCTTGTCAGGTCCCTAAGTCAGACATCTTTTTTGTTTATACTTTATTAATGGCAGTCAACATAATCTGTATTTTCTTCATTTCTGATTTGCTTCCTCTAGAAAAGTTTCCTGAAAGCAAAAATATTCAATGAATCACACTTTCCTCTGACCTCTTATAGCAAGATATACATACATATATAATTGTTAGTCAAAATTAGCTTCGTGGTATAAGTCAGTTACCTGCTTCTACAGATATCTCCCTCAACTAAAGTTTAACACTTGGAGAAAGGGAAAATGTAGACTTTTAGTCAGATGAATCCATAAAATTGCCAAGTGGGCTAAAATGAAACAATTCTTCAGCCAAAACTCTTGTCACATAATAGGGAAAAACAACAAACATGAAAACTCTACTGGTTAAATTCTAAGTTTTCTAAATTTAATTCCATTACTGTGATTTTTTTTCCTTGTGTTAGAAATTGCTGCATCCTGGCTTCTTCCTTCTCCACTCAATTCGATTTTTTTTTTTACAGCTACAGACATTGCAGCTAAGGTGTCTGCCTCTCCATGCTGCTCTTTCCTGAATATGTGCTTACCTTTCACTTGTGACGAATTCCAGTAATGCTGACTTGCTTTCATTTACCACTCTAGCAATTTTGGTCTATGGAAATTCAGATGAGTTCTCACTGGATTCTGGAAGTGAGAGACTAGGCTGAGGAGAGGGTTGGAGTTGAAATGGAGACTGATACTGTATTAGTTACAGGAAAATATTGAAACTGTATATCGTTGCATTTTCTGTGTGTGTGTATAATTTCATAATTGATTAATATTTTTAAAGAAGAACTCTGGTGTTTTTATATTTCTTACGTTTTACAATGTACGTCCATTGCCTTTAAAATGAACAAAGAATTTGGTATATATATATATAATACCCTCCTTCAACTTTACCTCCGTGGTAATTTTGTTGAAATTGCTACATTCTGTTCTAATTTTTAAGGTTGATATTTATGAGGCTTTTTTTTTTTTTGACTAGTTGTAGATGATTTTTTTATCTGATTTATGGATGGCTAAAAACAATTTATTTATTATTAAAATTGAAAAATAAGGCCAAGGGTCTTGGTGTACATTATTCTATATTCATTTTACCAGAACGTATGGGCCCTTTCAAACTATTTCAAGGTGGTTTTTTTTTTATATATATATATGTTTCAATGCATCTTACCCACTTTGCTGGTTTCAATGACAGAGATACTTGTTGTCCATATTTTGGAAAGTCTGTTCTCCTTATCTCCTATTGTCTTCCTAAATGCTCTAATCTCGATCTTCCTTTTTTCACTCACTATAAACTTCTCAACACTTTTTTCTATTTTGGTAATCCAATTCTCATTCTCTGATATTTCAATTACTTTATTAATATCTATAATAATGCTTTATTTGTCCTCAATTCATTTTCTTAACTTAGTAATATACCTCTTCATGTTATCTTATTTTTTTTCAGCTTATCTTTGAGTCATAACTGTAGAATCATGTTTGTATTAAGTTATATTCTAAAGTATCTGTATATTTCTTCAATTCATTGGTGATACGTTGTACAAACTAAAGTTCTTCTATTTTAAATTAATGTGTAATGAATATATGAATAAAAAATGGAAGAAATAGATATCATAGAGATTGGGAATAATAGCCAACTGGGAAGGTGTATCTTAGGAATCTAATCAGGAGAAGGTGTAGAGTTTAAGAATTTGGCTCTTTCTAATTTATCTCTTTTGTTCTCATTTTTTGGAACTGACTGTGACAAAGCTTACATTACATCACATGAGGCTGTTTTAACAAAACTGACATTTCCCCGTAAACCTTTTTGTATTTAGACACTAAATACAGACTCCAAAAAGGACTAATAAGACAATTTGACCAATGACTAGACAGAGTCCTCAAGACAACTATTTCAGGTGTGCTGGCACTTTATCTGAACAGCTGATTGCCTAAACTCAAGGAATTTGCTGAAAGTACACTTTGTAACTGCTCTACTGAGGTTTCTTTTAGGAGTTGGAATAGATAAAATAAATGAATGTCTAATATGTGCCTTGCACCACCATAACTAATTTTTACAGCATTGTGAGCAAAATTGTTTACATTATATTTTCTTGTTGTAATGTAACTTATAAAGTGACTTGTTTCTAAAAATAAAAATAGGTTTTAGGTTCACAGCAAAATTGAAAAGAAGGTACAGTGATTTTCCGTGTACTCTCTGCCCCTGCTACATGCCTAGTCTCTCCCATTATCAACGTCCCCCACCAGCGTGGTACATTTGTTACAACTGATGAACCTACACTGACACATCCTTATCACCCAAAGTCCATGGTTTACATTATGGTTCACTCTTGGTGGTGTACTGTCTATGGGTTTTGACAACTGTATAATGACATGTATTCACTATCATAGTATCATACAAAGTAGTTTCACTGCCCTAAAAATCCTCTATGTTCTGCCTATTCATCTCTCCCTTCATCCTAACCCCTTGCAACCACTGGTCTTTTAACTGTTCCATAGTTTTGCCTTTTTCATAATGTCATATACATGGAACTGACCAGTATGTAGCATTTTCAGATTGGCTTCTTTCACTTAGTAGTATGCATTTAAGTTTTTTCTATGTCTTTCCATGACTCAATAGCGCATTTCTTTTTAGCACTGAATAATATTACATTGTCTGGAGGTACCACAGTTTTTCATCTATCCATTCACGTACTGAAGGACATCTCAGTTGCTTCCAAGTTTCGACAATTATGAATAAAGCTACTATAAACATTCATGTACAAGTTTTGTGTGGACATAAGTTCCCAACTCCTTTGGGTAAATAGCCTGTAGTGCAATTCCCGGATTGTATCTTAAGAGTACGTTTAGTTTTGTAAAAACTGTTAAACTGTCTTCCGACATGGCTGTAACATTTTGCATTCCCACCAGCAATGAATGACAGTTCCTGTTGCTCCACTGCCTTGTCAGCATTTGGTGATGTCAGTATTCTGGATTTTGGCCATTCTAATTGGTGTGTAGAGGTATCTCATTATTGTTTTAATTTGCATTTCTCTTATGACATATGGAACATCTTTTCTTATACTTATTTTCCATGTCTATATTTCTTCAGTGAGTGTTTGTTAAAGTCTTTGGCCCATTTTTTTCAATCACGCTGTATGTTTTCTTATTGTTGAGTTTTAAAAGTTTTTGTATATTTCAGGTGGAGGTTTTTAAATAAGAAATGAAACTTGTTTTCAGGTTGTGTTAAACCTCATGTTGTTCGCTAGGGGATAACAATCACTATTTTATTGCTATCTGGCCATACAGAAAACAGAAAAATAAGTATCAGTTAAATTTGTCAAATTATTAGCTCACTCATATTTCATGTCTAAGTTCAAAATCTTGTAAGCATGTGAAGCCTAAATAAATGCAAGTTCACTTGTAAAAAGCCAGATTAGTGTTATTGAATTCTGACAATTATTAAGAAAGTATAAAACCAACTATTATTGACTCAGTCTCAGCAGATGCAGGGCACTTAAAAACATGAATATTTATTTGTATTGTGCATTAAAATTAGAAAGTGTGGTCAAAAGCATAACTAAAACATATTGTCACTCTCGGTGCTTGTGTCACAGAGTTATCCACAGGGTCCATAGATTCTGTGCCTGTGTTCAGAACTTTGATCTCCTTACTATCACTGTCAGAATATTAATTGAGAAATTTCTTTGCTATACCCACAGGAACCATTAAAAGGTTTCCTGAAATAAGAAGATAATCATATTTCTTTTAAAAAATGACAGCACTTATCTTGTCTCTGTAAAAAAATCCATCCCTTTACCAAGATTTAACTAGACTTGACTTTTTTGTCTTCTTTATTGTCACAGATTTTTGGAGTCAGCAAGACTCATACCAGCTGACAGTGGGTAATTACCTGACTCGACAGTGGTGTTTTTTTACTTTATGAACCCCATAATGTTGGGATCCCAATTTCTGCCATCTGAAATGTGTCTGCATAAGAAATTGATTTCATTAATTTTATATTAGTAGTCTCAGTGCCTAAAATCCCATTTCTAGATATTCATCGAAGCCAAATGAAACATATGTCTACACGAAGACATATATGCACTTTGTTTTTAACAGTTTTATATTAAATAGATCAAAACTGAAAATAACCCAAATGTTCACCAATGGGTGAATAAGTAAACAAGTTGTGATATAGTCATGAAATGGAATGAAATACTATTAAGCAATAAAAGTAATGAACTACTGATGTACTGACAATATGGATGCATCTCAAGATCTCAGTAAAAGAACTCACACACTAAGACTGAATTATTCCATTCCATTTTAGGACTGAATGAAACTCTTTTTAAAGGGAATTTAGTCCAAATTAACAGGAACAGGTCAGTTGTTTCCTGAGTTCTGACTTTGAGAGAATGAGGCACAAGGGAAGCTTTCAGGATGATGGAAATGTCTTATATCTTGAATGTGTTGGTGGCTACATGGATGCACAAATTTGTTAAAATCATTGAAATATGTGCTTGGAATTAGTGTATTTTATGTACTTAATTTTTATCTCAATAAATATGATTTTTAAAAATGAGATGATTCTTTCTTAAAGGATGCAGATAGATAAAAATTCTCCCAATTATTAGTTGTCATTTTATAATTGTCTTCTTCTTGTTCTTCATTGTTGTGAATAATGCACTTTTGCTTTAAAGTTTTACTCTTAAATTTAGTTTTGTAATCCATTGACAGTAATTGTTTGGATTGAATTACAGGTTTTAATGGTTTCACCAATCTTTTTTTTTAACCATATATTTTTCAACCTCAAAATCTCAACTTGACTTATTTCTTGATTGGTTAACAATAATCTTTCAATATTTGCTTTTCAAGAAAGTAATAGTGATAATAATACTAACAAAAATAACTAATATTTATTGTCATGTGCCAAAATGGTCATTTTACATTTCTGTCCTAAATCCCAAATCTCAGAACCTTAGAATGTTTTGATCCAACTACTCCAGCAATTATTTGCCTTTGCTATAATATATTTTATAATGGATTTTCTGAAGGACGGTGTGCAAAAAAATTAAGACGAAATATCAGCATGAAACCAGGACACTGTATTTACGTAGAGAGATATATACTGTCTAACATAGTAAAAGAGCCTCTTGTTTACGTTATAATAGCTAGCATTAGTAAAACTTGCAGTTTGAGCCTACATTAATACTCTTCACTTTCCCCCATCTTTATTGAGGTATAATTGACATATAACATTGTGTAAGTGAAACGTGTGCAATATGATGATTATATATATATATATATATATATATTGCAAAATGATCACTACAATAAGGTTAGTTAAGACATTTATCACTTCACTTAATTACTATTTCGTTGTGTTGATGGTGGTGGCTAGAACATTTAAGATCTACTCTCTTAGCAATTTTCAAGTATACAATATAGTATCATTAACTATAGTCACCATGCTGTACATTATATCCCCAGAACTTATTCATCTTATAACTGGAAATTTATGCCCTTTGACTAACATCTCATTTCCCCCCACCCCTCTAGTCACTAGCAACCACCAATCTACTCTCTGTTTCTATGAGTTCAGCTTTTTAAGATTCCACATATAAGTCCTCACTATTTTTAAACGGCTCTATCAACATGCAATTCACATATCATACAATTCACCCATTTAAAGTATACAATTCAATGGTTTTCAGTATATTTACAGAACTGTGCATTCATCACCACAAGAAATTTTAGAATATTTTCATTATTCATTCATTTTCCAAAAATAAATCTCTCTTCCTTTAGCCATCGTTTCCCAATCCCACCATCCTCCCCAGGCCTAGGCAACCACTAATCTATTTGCTGTCACTATAGACTTGCCTATTATGGACATTACATAAAATGGAATCGTACAATGTGTGGTACTTGGTGACTGACTTCTTTAGCACAACATTTTAAAGGATTCATCCACACTGTAGCGTGAATCAGAACTTCATTCATTTTTTGACTAACATTCTATTCACTAGAATTTACTAGAATTTTATTTATCCATCTGTCAGTTGATGGACATTTGGTATATTTTCACTTTTTGGCTATTAGGAATGATGCTGCTATGAACATTTGTGTATAAATATTTTTGTGTGGACATACGTTTTTATTTCTCTTGGGTATATGTCGAAGTGAGGGATTGCTGGGTTATAGTAACTCTGTTTAACCATTTGAGGAACTACTAGTCTGCTTTTGCTAGAGTCTCCTAAGAGGGTTCCTGGCTTCCATTCTTGATCTTTTATATTCTGTTCTCAACACAGGAGCCAGAGGGATGTGATAGGAGGAGGTGCAGCTGAAGGAGTGTGTCTAATAAGCCTCATCTGTGTGTAGAAGGAATGCAGATCACAAGATACTAAACTTTGAGCCTGATGCCATAATTTAGTGAGATTTCTGAGAGTTTGGAGATGGCAGGTTTATTTTGCATGTGAGAGAAATGGAAATAATTTGGGACCTATGGCAGCCCAGGCCAGGGTAAATTGCAAAATATGGTAATAAATGTGACCAACAATGCATATCCCTTTGCAACTTGACTTTCCTACTTTGTCCATCAGGAGATGAAATTCATTTTCCCAATCCTTGAATTTGGGCTGGTCTTTCTTACACTAATAGCACATCATATAAGCAATGTTAAGTGATTTCTATGGCTAAGCCATAAAAAACCTTCAGCTTCCTTTCTTCATTTTTTTCAGGATACTGCTCTTAGGCTTCCTAATGAGAAAGCCAGTCTCACCTACTGGAGGATGAGGAGCTACATGGAGGAGAAGTGAAACTTTCCTGTGGATCGTCAGAACCTACTGCCCGTGCTGGAAAGGCCATGTTTCCAGCCCAGCTGTCCATCTCTCTGAATACAACTGTATAAATGAGCCCAGGCACAACCAACAATGAAACTGCCCAGGAAACAAATGGAAACTCAGAAATAATAAATTCAGGCTACTGTTTTAAATCACTAAGTTTTGGGGTGATTTGTAATGCAGTCAAGACCAAGTAAACACCTGACTGTGCTAGTTAAAATTTCAAGGTGCTCTCTGATATCTGTCATTGCTTAGTCTGTTTTATGTTTACCTAACATCAGTGACCTTTAACAAATTACATAATTTAATTATTATTTTAAAATATAATTATTGCTACTTTTTATTATTTATATCTCATCTACAAAAGTGTCAGCACTAAAATAGCATGACTTTTTATCTGACTTGTCTAATGATGCCTGACATATAGCAGGGGTTGAATAAATGAGTGAGTGAATAACTCTGAACTGTGATATATTGTTCATACATTAATTTTTCTGAGAAATGTATCAAAGTGAGGTGCATTATCACCTGTATAATTGTGTCACATCACAAGTGGAAAGTAAATTTTTCTTAGTTTTTTTGACTTATATGGCTATTTCTCAATATGTTTTCCTTTATAATATCATATTTGTAAAACAAAATCGACAGGGGTGACCTCTACAGGTCATAATGTTATGAGCTGAGAGAATTATAAAACATGGAGAAGGCTCAAATATGGCAAGTGCTATAGGAAGTACTTTGTCCAATAGTTGCAAACCTATTTGTTCAGCTTCCAATGCTAGGCTGAGCCAACCTCCAAATCCAATCCCTACTGCCAAATTTGAATAGCAAAGTAGGGATAGATGGGTTAGGGAAAAGCAGTTTTCAAAGGGAAGTGCCAACCTGTTCTCATAGGCTTCAGCATCAATGGAGCTCACATTTCAAATATTGCCTTGTAATACCAGGTTCATTTGAAAGAAATCCTGCATTTGTGACTCTAGCTCATCTGTCATTATCTTCCCTAGCACCATATCAAAGGATTAGTGTGGACAACATAAAGAGTCCTCCATAGGGCTGATGCTGACTTCGGCTTTTTTCCGTTTGATTATCTAATAATCCTACGGAAACTTTGAATATTTCCAGACCATGATTTTCAGTTTCTCGGTTCCTTAGTTACTTGTGAACTGATAGATTCCCCCCCAATAAGCCAAGGAAGATTTGTAACAGCCCGGTGTAGGAAATAATGCAAAATAGGACTTGTACTATTGGAAATTAAATATTGTCCCACCCCTCCCACTGTGTAAATTATAGATTCATATTAGTCAAGATTGCACCACATCTTAACAGTTTATATTATCTCATTTGATCATCGTCTAAACCTGTGAAGAAACAGAAGCAGAAGTTTCATGGAATTTTAGTCACTTTGAAAAAAAGTTAGCCATATGGAGAAGCAGATCTGTCTCCAATTCCAGTGCTTTTTCACCATACTACACTTGCTCCTATTGGCACCGAATGGTTATTTTGCAGTTTGGGTTCTCTGGAAACACGTGTCGGGATGAAGTGTGGGCTGCAAGATATTTTTAAGGTAAACTCACAGGAAAGGAAGGGGGCCGGCAATAGGACGAGGAGTAGGAAGAGTCTGACTGAGATGCGGACAGGACAAACCTGAACAGCCTGGCAGGGAGTTCTGGATAATTAGGAGCCACCAAGTTGTCCCAGATTGGGCCAAAAGGTTGTGCCTTTATACTCCCACCTCCTTCCGTCTCCAGATGTGAATTGACCTCAGCCTGGTGAGTTCTCCACAGCTGAGGCAGATCTTGAAGATGTTGACAGCTGCAGGCTGTCTGCTGACCGTACTCTCCACAGCCCGTGGGCACGGAGGCCTTCCTAGAAGGGGAATTTGGACAGCACAGCTCTGTTCTAACACAGATGTTATAAAAGGAAATTGCTTCTTCCCTAAGTCTCTCCAATATTCCTGTCTTCCACGTCCCAAACATGGGTACTTGAGGAGGAAGCAAATCTCTTTGAAATGCCTTTATTTATATGTAAAGCCTATAAAATCTCATAGATTCTAAACAGAGGAATAAAAATAAAGGAGTTATTTTGGGAAATAAACCAACTGCAAGACAACTAGTCTTCATTTTTTATAGTGAACGCTCCATGATTCTTTAATGTCCTCCAATTAGCACGTTGAAAAATTCATCTTATAGTACTTGCAATGCTTTATTGTAATTTTTCATCTTTTGTGTCTTTAAAAGTTCATAGAGGCTCAACACTGCGTCTTACTCCATTTTGTAATCTATAATACCTGCCGGAATGTCTAGCACTAATTAGGCACTTGATAAGTGTTTTTGAATGAATGTATGAATTTCATACCCTTCTTTCTCTGCGATCCTAACACGCTTTTCTCATTGCAGCTTTTCCTTCTTGGCCATATAAAGGGTTTATTGAGAACACAGAAATGCAAAGAAATAGAATAAATCAACACTTAAGTTAATAAAATTACTTTGTCAATTCTACATAGAGATAGCATAAGACTAGGTACTTTGTAGATATTCAAACAATAAAGTAAATTATTTAGCAATAAAAATTTCAGGCTTCTCAAAGTAAATAATTTCTATCAAGGCTGCATTCCCTCAGAAAGAAAACTGTTACTATATCTTTACACTGGGCACTAGACAAGTAGACTGTAAGAAGGAATAATGATTGGAACCTTACCATAAATCACATTCCTCAGGAAAAAAATTAATAATTTCAATGTAGCAACATTGAATAGAAATCTAAAGAAGGAAGGGGAGGAATTGCAGAAGAATATTATAAAAGTGGAAACCACATTTCCAAAACAAACAAAAATTAGAGTAATGTGACTTTCCTGACAACTTATTCTAGTGTGAAAGTTTAAATTCGCTCCCACATTAGGGCTAAGCAGATTTTCATTCTCTTGGCTCACCATCTCTATCTCCAGATTATTTTTATAGCCTCGTTCAAAATCTTCCTTTCATTTTTATCCCTGTTTTATTTCTTTTATACCACCTTGTAGTCTAACTCCTTAGTTCTCATTTTCTGACCTCTGTGGTACATTCTTTGAGGTATTTGCTGTATGCATTTTCTTGTTTGGCTCCTATTCTCATCAGAGTCAACTTCAATACCCAAATTGATGAGTCATCTAAATCTAACCTCATAGTAGGTCACTCCCTTAATTTTTCACTGATGATTATGTCTGCGAGATTCCTCAAGTTAATACATTTAGTTGGAATCTATTTTTGACAATGTATGAATATCCCAAACTTTATTTCTCCATTGTACCATTGCTGGACACTTGATTTCTTTCTAGTTCTTAGCTATTATTAGCAAACTACTTTGAATATCTTTTACATATGGCTCATAAGTCATATGTCCAAGAACCATGGTAATTATACACACACACACACAGAGAATTGAGTTGTAGGAATATGTATCATTAAATTTATTACATAATGCCAAGTTGTTCTCCAAAGTGACTGTAATATTTTACACTTTGAGCAGCAGAGTATGAGAGAGTCTGTAGTTCCACACCTTTGCCAAAATTTGTGACTAACAGACTTTTCAGTTCCTGCCTGTCTTTTAGTTATGATATATTGTGGTATCTCACTGTGGTTTTAACTTTTGTTTTTCTGATAATGAATGAGTATCTTTTCTATAATAAAATGGGTGCTAATGAGTTTTATTCATTTTCTATTGGTTGTTTATATTTAACCTATACATTCACAGCAATTCTTTTAATATCTGGATACCAATCCTTTTTTGGTCTATGTATTTCAAATATTTTTTCCCAGTTTGTAGAATGTCTTTTTATTCTTTTATTGTTATATTTTGAAGAATATATTTTCTTAATTTTAAGGTAGCAAAATATATCAATCTATGTTTCTTTATAGTTTTCTCTTTTTAAAGAAATTCTATTCTCTCCCAAAATTGAAATCATTCTCCTTAATTATATTATTAAAAGTTTATAGTTTTTCCTTTTATATTTATGTACTTAATTTGTCTGAAATTGATAGTTTTGCATGAATGAAATAAGGACATAAGGCTTTTTTTTTTAAGCCGTATGGATACGCAGTAATACAAGAACACTTTATCAGCAAGTCCATTGTGATAGATGATACTTAAAAAAGATGATTTCAACATCTCGTATCCCATATGATATTCTATAGTGTGACTTTGCCACTCTTTCATTGAAATGTGTGCTCTGTGTTCCCTCACCTTGAATTTGGGTGGACTTGTGACTGACCAATAGAGTATAGCAGACATAATGCTTTGTGTCTACTGAGCCTGGGATAGAGAGAGAGTGTAGCTTCTACCTTGCACTCTCAAGCATGTGAATGTGGAGTCCAGAGCTCCAAGCTGCCATGTAAAGATCTTACTCCCCTAAGGCTGTCAGGCTGTGAGGAAGGCACTTGGAGAGGCCACATGTAGACACTTAGATTGACAGTCATAGCCTTCAAGTCACCCCAGCCCAGGAACCCAATGTGCAAGCGGAAAAACCTTTAGATGGGTTCTCTATTTAGTGCCATTGGTTCCTTTTTCTCTAAATGCACTAATATCACACATTTTTTATTGATGTAGCTTTATAAGAAGGTTTTATATTTCCATTGTAAGTCTTCCCATAATTTTTTTCAAGAGTATCTTGGTTACTTTAAACCCTTTACATTCCCATATATTTTTAGGATGAGCTTTACAAATATCCACAAACATGCATTTGGAATTTGATTGGGGGTACTTTAAATCTAGAAATAAATGTAGGGACACTAGCCATCTTTATAGAGATGATATTTCTTATCTATGAATATGGTGTATATCAACACCTTTTATTTAGGTTTTCTTCAATGTTTCTTATTAGAGTTTACAATTTGTTCCCTAGATGGGTGGGTTTTTTTTCCTAGCTCCAGAGAAAACTATTACTTCTATCTTTTCTCTCTCCTTTCCTTCCTTTCTTATTTGCTTCCTCTACTTTTTTATTTGTGGGTTTTTTTTCTTCTCCCCAGGGCATGGTTGTATATCCTAGTTGTAAGTCCTTCCAGTTCTTCTATGTGAACTGCCACCACAGTATGCCACCTGAATGGTAAGAGCACTGAACCTTATCCACTAGATCATCGGGGCTGGCTCTGTTTTTCGTTTTTTAATTAACATTTTAGTTTTTACAAGCAGTGTTAGGTTCACAGCAAAATTGAGCGGCAGAGACAGCGATTTCCTACATGCTCCCTGCCCCCACAAATGTATATCTTCCCTCATTATCAACATTCCCCACCAGGGTGCTACATTTGATAAAACTCATGAGCCTATGTAGACACGTCATAATAACCCAAGTCAATAGATTACATTATGGTTCATTCTTGGTGGTGTATATTTTTCGTGGGTTTGGACAAATGTAAAATGATATGTATCCATCATTTTGGGGTCATATAGAATATTTTCACTCCCCTAAAAATCCTCTGCGTTTTTCCTATATTCATCCCTACCTTTCCAATCCCTGGCAATCACTGTTCTTTTTAGTGCTTTACAGTTTTGCTTTTGCCAGAATGTCATACAGTTGGAATCATACAGTTATAGCCATTTCAGATTGACTTCTTTCATTTACTGTACATGAATTAAAGGCTCCTCCATATCTTTACATGGCTTGATAGCTCATTTCTTTTTAGTGCTGAGCAATATTTCATTGGCTGGATATACCATAGTTAATTTATCCATTTGCCTACTGAAGGACATTTTGATTGCTTCCAAGCTTTGATAATTGTGAATAAAACTGCTATAAACATTCATGTTCAGGCTTATGTATGGATATAAGTTTTCAATTTCTTTGGAAATGCCAAATAGTGCAGTTGTTGGGTTATATGGTAAGAGAATCTTTAGTTTTATAAGAAACTGCCAAACTGTCTTCCAAAGTGGTTGTGCCATTTTGGATTCCCACCAGCAATGACTGAAAGTTCTTGTTGCTCCATGTCATTTATATTGTTATTGTTTTGAATTTTAGCCATTCTAACATGTGTGTAGTGGTATCCCATTGTTGTTTTAATTTTCATTTCCTTGATGACATTATGTGGAGTATCTTTTTATATGCTTATTTGCCATCTGTATGTCTTCTTTGGTGAAGTGTTGGTTAAGGTCTTTGGCTCAGTTGTTAATCAAGTTATTCGTTTTCTTATTGGTGAATTTTAAGTGTCCTTCATATATTTTGGATAACAGTGCTTTATTGATGTGTCTTTTGCAAATATTTTCTCCTGGTTTGTGGTTTGTCTTCTCATTCTCTTGACAGAGTCTTTCACAGAGCAGATATTTTTAATTTTAGTGAAGTCCAGCTTACCAATTATTTATTTCATGGACAGTGCCTTTGGTGTGGTGTCTGAAAACTCATTGCCGTGTCCAAGGTCATCTAATATTTCTCCTATGTTATATTCTAGAAGTTTTATAGTTCTGCATTTTACATTTAAGTCTGTGATCCAGTTTGAATGAATTTTTGTGAAGAGTGTAAGGTCTGTGTCTGTACTTTCTTTTTTTTTGCATGTGGATGTCCAGTTGTTCCAGCACCAATTATTGAAAAACTGTCTATGCTCCATTTTACTGCCTTTGCTCCTTTGTCAAGATTAGTTGGCTATATTTATGCATGTTTATTTCTGGCTTCTCTATTCTGTTCCATTGATTTATTTGTCTATTCTTTTGCCAGTACCACACTGTCTTGATTATTGTGGCTTTACAGTATGTGTTGAGGTTGGGTAGTGTCAGCCCTACAACTTTGTTTTTCTCCTTCAGTATTGTATTGACTATTCTGGGTCTTTTGCCTCTTCATATAAACTTTAGAATTATTTTACCAGTGTCAACATAATAACTTGCTGGAATTCTGATTGGGATTGCACTGAATCTATAGATCATGTAGGGAAGAACTGATGTCTTGATAATGTTGGGTCTTTCTACACATGAATGTGCAATATATCTCCATTTATTTAGTTCTTTGATTCTGTTTATCAGAGTTTTATAGTTTTCCTCAAATAGATCTTGTACATATTTTGTTAGATCTATATATAAGTATTTCATTTTAGGGGGTGCTAATGTAAATGGTATTGTGTTTTTAATGTCAAATTTCACTTGTTTATGGATGGTATATAGGAAAGCAATGGACTTTTATTAACCTTGCATCCTACAACCTTGCTATAATTACTTATTAATTGCAGGAGTTGTTTTTATTGATTCTATTGGATTTTCTACATAGATAATCATGTCATCGACAGACAAAAGAGTTTTATTTATTCCTTTCCAATTTGTATACCTTTTATTTCCTTTTCTTGTCTTATTGAATTAGCTAGAACTTTGAGTATGATGTTCAAAAAGAGTGGTGAAAGGAGAAATTTTTGCCTTGTATCTGACATCAGTGGTAAAGATTTGAGTTTCTCACATTAAGTTCGATGTTGTAGGGGTTTTTTGTATGTAGTTTTTCAAGTTGAGGAAGTTCCCCTCTATTCCTAGTTAACTGAGAGTTTTTAAAATGAACAAGTGTTTGATTTAGTCAACTCTTTTTTTCTGCATCTCGTGATGAACATGTGATTTTTCTTCTTTAGCCTGTTGCTGTGATGGGTTACATTACCTGATTTTGAATTTTAAACCAACCTTGGATACCTGTGATAAATCCTACTTGATCATGGTTTAGAATTCGTCTCATACATTGTTGGATTCAATTTGCTAATATTTTGTTGAGAATCTTTGAATCTATGTTCATGAGAGATATAGGTCTGTAGTTTTCTTTTCTTGTAATGTCTTTGGTTTTGGTATTAGGGTAACACTGGGTTCATACTATGAGTTAAAAATTATTCTTTCTGCTTCTATCCTCTGCAAAAGATTGTAGAGAATTGATATTTCTTCCTTAAATTTTTGGGAGAGTTCATCAGCCAGCTCATCTGGTCCCGGTGCTTTATGTCAGTAGGTTATTTATTATTGATTCAATTTCTATAATGCATATAGATTTATCCCGATTGTTTATTTTTTTTGTATGAGTTTTGGCAGACTTTGTTTTTCAAAGAAGTAGTCCACTTCATCTAAGTTATCAAATTTCTGGGTATATGATTTTTCATAGTGTTCTTCTATTATCATCTTAATGTCCATGGGATCTATAGTGATGTCCCCTCTTTCATTTTTGATATTAGTAATTTGTGTCACCTCTTTTTTTTCTTAGTTAACCTGGCTATAGGGTTATCAATTTTATTGATATTTTCAAAGAATTAGCTTTTAGTTTCATTGAGTTTCTCTTGATTTCCTGTTTGCAATTTCTTTGATTTCTTCTCTATTTCTTATTATCTTCTCTTCTGTTTACTCTGAATTTAATTTGCTCTTCATTTTCTAGTTTCCTAAGGTGGAAACGTAGATTATTGATTTTAGATCTTTCTTCTTTTCTAATATATGTATTCAATACTGTAAATTTTCCTTAATAACTACTTTTGCTTCATCCCATAAATTTTGATAAGTTGTGTTTTCATTTTCATTTAGTTTACAGTATTTTAAAATTTTTCTTGAGGTTTCTTTGACTCATATGTTATTTAGAAGTGTATTGTTTAATCTTCATGTATTTGGGGACTTTCCATTATCTTTCTGTTCTTGATTTCTAGTTTAATTCCAATGTGGTCTGAAAGGAGACATTGCATTATTTCTATTCTTTTAAATTTGTTAAGATGTGTTTATGGCCCAGAGTGTGGTCTACCTTGGTGAATGTTTCATGTGAACTTGAGAAGAATGTATATTCTGCTGTAGTTAGATAAAGTAATCTATAGATATCAATTATACCCAATTGATGATTGATGACATTGTTGAGTTCAATTGCCTTGACTGATTTTCTGCCTCTTCTATCTGTCCATTTCTGATAGAGGGGTATTGAAGTCTCTAATTATAATAGTGAAATAATCTATTCCTTCTTGAACTTCTGTTAGTCTTTGTTTCACATAATCTGAGGCTCTATAGGTAGGCACATAAACATTAAGGATCGGTATGTCTTCTTAGAGAATTGAATCATTTTATCATTATGAAATGCCCTACTTTATCACTGATAAGTTTCCTTGCCTTGAAGTCTGCTCTGTCTGAAGTTAATTTAGCTACTCCTGCTTTCTTTTGATTCATGTTAACATGGTGTATTTTTCTCTAACCATTTATTTTTAATCTATATGTATCTTTACATTTAAAGTGGTATTCTTGTATACAACATATAGTTGGGACTTACTTTTGATCCGTTCTGACAGTCTCTGTTTTTCAATTGACACATTTAGACCATTGGCATTCAAAGTAAGTATTGATATTGTTGGATTAGTATCTACCATATTGGTTATTTTTTTCTCTTTCTTGCCCTTTTTCGTTTGTTCCTATTTTTTGTCTTCCAGTCTTTTTCTGAATTTTGTAATTTTAACTGAGCATTTTGTATATTCCATTTTCTCTGCTTTCTCAGCATATCAGTTATACTTCTTTAAATTTTTTTTATTGGTTGCCCTAGAGTTTGCAATATACATTTAATCCAAGTCCTCATGAAGTTTTTAACTCTCAGACTTGTCTACACTAATGCTATAACTTTTTCAAAATTCTTTTGAAGGTTTTGTTCTGTTATGCATAAATGCAGAGAATTTTGTATATTGCTCTTATATCCTGCAATCTTGCTAAATTCTGTGATTGTTTTTGACACTATGGCATTAAGAAATTCACTGGTGATGTGGCCAAAGACATCAATAAGAGATTTAGTAGTGTTCTTTGACCTCTTTAAACTAGAATTGATAGAAGGTGACACTGCCCTCAAACTAGACTATCTAGTTTCAATGGTGTTAATAATATTTCAGAAAGGCAGAAGCTAGGTGAAAGCATTTAAGTGTCAGATAAAACTTAGGTAATTATCCTGATAGATAGCAAAGCCTGAAGGCAGTCAAGATGACTCGACCCACAGAGATGTGATATTTCTGGGGACAAGATGGGTAGAGTATATAAAAGGGAGTTATTTATACAGTTTGAAAGAAAAAAATCCTAGGTCTAAAGAGCAGAATTCTGACATGAGCTTCAACATGAGAAACAGAAAATCATGATTCTTTATGTTTTTTCTAAATCTAATTCAGTTCATTGACCTAGAGCACACTGACTGAATAGAATGCTGAGTCACCTTAAGGATATATCTTGTAATACCACCACAAACGTACAAAATCATTATTCTCCTTACCCTTTTCTGAACAAATTGACATGGGGCCACATAAAATATAAATTCAAAGGGGAGAGAGTTATAGCCAGACATTTTCAGGGCTGCAAAATGAAAAGTGTGTAAGCTGACAGTGATACAAGGAGCTCTAGCATGCCCTCATGTCCTTTGTTGGAGTTAGTGTTTATGGAGGTCAGGGGATAAAGTAGCCCAGCCTCATCTTATCTATACCATCTCCAATGGATTCACAAACACATCCAGTGGTATTTTCTTGATTCCTGAGTGCATAATTTGGAAAGCATATTTATTAGCTGGCAGAACCCTCAGATAGGTTACCTCACTTGTGGAGTAAGAGGCATTTAGTAAGGACATTCTAGTGTTTAGCACCATTAGGCTCCAATATTTAAAGAAATAAATGGTCTGTGTAGTAAAACTACTTACTTATTAGGAATCCTTACTTGACTCTAAAGTTTTACCTGGGGTTTGTGTTGAGACAATTCTTGTTATATCTCACTGTTGTGTTGGGACCACCAAAAGTTGCATAAAAGATTGATATATCCCCTGAGAGAGAGCTCATTCCATGGAAATATAGACTCAATAATGTTAGTCATCAAAATGAAGTAATAAATATGACTATACCATCATTTTCTCAGATTTGGCTCTGCCTCCCAAAGATTCCTTATAGATGCCAAGGAAAGAAAGGGCTGTGAATAAAAGCTGAAATGGCCATTTAATTGCAGACTCCTGTAAAAATATGGTAAATTAGACATTACTTCATTGATAAACCACGGTTTTACAAATATAATAGAATAAAGGGTGAGATTCTCTTCATTTTACTACTGAAGGACTTCAGGATATTGAGGTCCCCACTGCATCAGTGACCCCATCCAAATGGCAGTCAGTGGGGAAATTTATAGACAAAAATGTCACAATAAAGGGTGGTGTTCAGCAGAATAGGTGGTGATCTCTACAGGCACAGGGATGGTCACAATTTCCCGGCAGATGTGGTGGCAGCTCTCCAAATGGCCTACAGTAGTGGTTGGGCAGTGACTATTTAGAGGTGGCAGGGATAGTGGAAACCTGAAAAGCAAAAATGGTGTAAGATATTGGCTCAATTGTTTTAACAGCAGCTTAAAGAAGATAGAAATTTGCCTTACATGAGTGTCTGCTCTGGCCGGTACTCTAGTGGGAGAGCTGTTTTGCTCTGTGAGGTCATCCAAGGGCTCAGTCTTCTTCTGTCTTTTTGCTCTACCATTCCCTAGGTGATGCTTTGTTATGGGATATCTCAGAGTGCTCCTGATAGTGTGAAGGAGAAAGAAACACATTAGAGGCGTGTAGCATCGTTTTAGGGCATTTCCTGGGAGTGGTACGTGTTACTTTCCTCACATCCCTTTGGTTAAAGGCTAGTCACACAACTCCTAGTTGAAAGAGAGCCCAGCAAAATGGGGTTGCCACTGCTAAAAAGAAGGGTTAGTAGAAGACAGTAGTCTCAACTCAGACACCTAATGGATGTGATGGTGCTTAGTAAAGGTAGAAGGGCACAGTCACAGAGGGGTATCAAGTGGAAGGAGAGAAGAAAACACAAAGAGGGAAGTGGTTCCCACAATGCTGGGTTTATTTCATGGGTATACTGAGGTCATCTAAGGATGTATTTGGCAATATTTGCAACAGGCTCTGGAAAGAAGTTGAGATTGTGCATTAAAAAATGGGGACAAAAGATGGTAAAATATGAGTTACATGAGCATTTGCAAACTATCTAATAGATGCCAAACTTATTTGTAGAAACTTTATGTCTGAGTTTTAAATACGACAACAGGAGCAAAGGCCTGCTTGTGAACATAATGTAAAGTTAGAATTGGAAATAGAGTACAAAGCAGTAAATTATATTAGTCAATGAATTCCAAATTTAAAATAGGCACTATAAAAGAATACCCCAATAAAATCAAACTTTTATTTTTCAAAAACAGAATAAAACATACAATGACAAAATTCAGATGCTGTATGCCTTTTATTAGAAAACAAAACTCAAAACCTTAAAGCATAGAGTAGATAGTATATATCTGCTCTACTCATTTACTTTTCCTACCTCCCTTCTCAAGATCTACTTTGCGCTGATAACGTCTCAAATTGTATGAAAATGGAAAATTTCTCTTCTTGAAATTTTTTTTGTCGTCTAAAAAATGTTTTTCCTCACGTAACCCACTGAATTTATTTTTTCTTTTCAGTAGAGAAGAAATAAATGGAACAGAAATAAACACTATATAACATGGAAAATAACAAGAAGGTGAATTATGAAAGATTTAATTATTTTCCCTGAGTTACGTCACTCTGCAACTTTTTGAAAAATAACATCACCTCCTTTGGTTTATTTTACTCATCACTAAAATTTTCAGTAAAGCCCCTTTCTCTTTCTAAAATGTTTCAAAGTTTATTACAGCTTTAAATTTTTATGGCTGGTTTGTCAAATAATTCAAAAATTTTAGAGAGAAATAATCCATTTACATGGAAAAAAAGACTGTTTTTACACATAGCAAACAGTCTGCTCATCTCAACCAAAATAGGAGTGTTGATAAATACTGATATCATGTTGCTTTTGAATGTAAAACTCGCAAAGGGCAGAGGTAACGTTCTTCTAAAGCTCTGTACTTAGCGCATTGTGATAATTTTTGTTCAAGTATGCATAACTTTCTTCTCCTGCATTAAGATCACTTGAGAACCCATAACTGGTAGAATGAGAGGAAACTGGTCTACGAAATCAATAGAAAACGTATCCAACAGTATTTCCTATGAGAAGTCATGTATGACAGAATGCGTATTTGAGAAGTGTTGCTGTGATTTCAAATACACCAGTAATAATACTAGTAATAACAGGAGCTAACAGTAGTGCTAATAATCGGGCATATTTGTATAGATTATTTCATTTCATATCCACTCACAACAATCCTACAAGTAGTAGTATTATCCTGTTGCTCGGATGAAGACACTAAGGACTAGAAAGGATAATTATCTTGCACAGGGTCACATAGATAGCAAGTGGACAAGCCCAGATTCAAAGGATACCATCTCTAGAACCCAGAGCCTTCCCCTTAATGCTACCGTATAGTGATATGGTGAAAATAAAATGCTGTACAGTATACAGTATATGTATGCAGTTCTCCAATATTATAGTGAGCGCATGTGAAAACAAACTAGTCGTGTTCTTCCTCAAAGAAGTCCATTCTTTGACTTTGCTATTTCTGTCTGTCTTGAGACACGGGTCTTGAAATATGCTATGTTTTAATTACCAGTATTTTCAGTTTTCCTAATTGCTCCATAGCTTTTTACCGATTGAATCAATTTGTGTCTTTGCTTCACGGAGCAGGATCAGCTTTGAGTTTCAAATTCACCTTTGCTAAGTACTTAATTGAAGCAATTTTTCTTAAAAGCATTTGATTAAGAGAGATGATTTTTTGTTTTGTTTTGCTATTTTTAATTTCAAAAGGTTCTCTTTAAATATCAAGATCCATAATCAGGCTAATTTAGATCATAGATGTTTAAAAAAATGAAAAACTAAAATGAAAAAACAAAAACACGTTAAAGAGATGATGCAAGAGAATAATGAAATAGCATATTTTCAGCCTGCCAGAGAGCTCTACACATCCTGGGCAGACACAAGAATGGAAGTGTCTCTGCTTTTTGCACACATATTTATACCCCGGTAGCACCTTCCACCACCACTTCTTTGAGGGTGTGGAAAGGTCTGAAAAGTTTATCCCTATCCCCAGTCCTCCTCTGTGAGCACCAGAGAAAATAGCTAAGAATTGGGAACATGAAACAATGCACTTATCTGAGGGAAACAAGGGCCTGGGATGAATGGATGACTGCAGAGGCTGTGGGCTAGACATCCGGAGCCAGCAAATAGACATATAAAAGATGGAGCCAAGTGATCAGGTGGGCAGACTCTGAGCTCCCTTCCAGGCCATGGCTACTGAGAATGGACCACAAGTCACACAACCTGGTAAATTACAGCAGCTACAGGGGAGCTGAGTCCAATATTTCAGACTAGTTAGGAGAAGCTGTATTTACTTCAAGCTCAGAAACCACTCCCCTGAGGATAACATGATTTGTAGCTCCCATCCCTTCCCACGTACACTCAGAGAAAGGAGAAATGAGGGATAAGGAAGAACCACGAATTTGCCTCAGTTTGTCTTGAATTGATGGAAAATGACCTTCATTTACTAGGTTGAGTTTTTTTCCTACTTTCAATGTAAATGGCAGATTGTGAGCTAAGTTGAATTCTGTTATGGAGAAATAAAGTTGCAATTTCGCACACCAAGTGCCAACGTTAAAGTTTAACTATGAGCTTTGAAACTTCTAAAATTATCACGCGTGCTCAAATCCTGACAGTCAAATTTTATTCCTTTACCCTCACCCCAAAATACTAAATCAATCACATATTATTGTCCATTCTTCTAAACTCTCTTTTTAAATATTCATAACTACCTATTTCTACAATAGAATGTGATGTAGTTATTGAATTGCAGATACAGTAAATGACATTGTAAAGGAAAGTCACGTAATAATGGGACAATGTTGGTGAAATTACTATACGGGAAATTGAAGTTGAAGATAAGTATATATTTTTATGTGGCTTCCTGGAACCCATATTGAAATGTGCAAATATAACAATGTCAAGTAGTTCTTAACACGATAAGATGTAACACTTTATAAAGGGAGGTAACCTTTGTTCTACTACCTAATACTAAAATGAATTTGCCTCATGGATGTATCTGTCTATCTACATCTATATATCTCCAAATACATATTATTAGTTCCTATTGCTGCTGTAAAAAATTACCATAAATTTAGTAGCTTAAAATGGCATAAATTTATTATTTGCAGTTTGGAGGTTAGAAGTTCAACACGGGTCTCACTGAGCTAAAATGAAGATGTTGGCAGTGCTGTATTTCTTTTGGAGTTTCTAGAGGAAACTTCCTTGCCCTTTCCAGCTTCTAGAGGCCACCTGCATTCCTTGACTTGTGGCCCCTTCTCCATCTTGAATGCCAGCAGTTGCTTCACTCTGACTTCTTCTTCCATCATCATTTCTCATACTTTCACTCCCCTGCCTCCTTCTCTCACTTACATGGATGCTTGTCATTATATTGGGCCCAGTGGAAGAAGGAATATTCCCAGATAATCTCCTTATATCAAAACCCTTAACTTAATCATATCTACAAAGTCTCTTTTACTATGTAAGTTAACATATTCATCAGTTCTGGGGATCAGGCAGTGAATATCTTTGGGGGGCCATTATTCTGCCTACCAGACATATATTCATAAAATGATTGCACAATATGAGGAAATGTTGTCAATTTAGCTATTACATATATTGATGCACTATTGCACTAATGAACGGGAGGGAACATTTTAAAACGTACTTCTTTGCAGACATATATATAGCTAATTACGTTCATGTAAAGTATATGATTTTCAGTAATGAAGCTTAATACAGGTTTCACTTGTATTCAATGTCTAATGTAACCATTCAAAATTGTCGACTTAAAATAAAGCTTTAGATATAGAAATACATACAGCAAAATTGCTATATTATTATGAAAATAATTGAATCCTTGTTGGTATGTGAGAGAACAATGTTACCCGTGCATGGAAGATTTCCTCTTCCTTTCTTTCTGTCTCTCTCTCTCTCTCTCTTTATTTCTTTTTTGCTTGATTGCTTGCTTTCTGTCTCTGTTTGCTTATTCATTTCTTTTTTTTTTTTATTTTTCTCTCTTTTTCTGCCTTATTTGGCTTAATTAAGCATCTTATATAATTATTTTTCTCTTCTTTTAGCATATGAATTATAATTTTTAGCTTAGTTTTAGTGATTGCCCTTGAGTTTTCAACAAATATTTACAATCAATTCAAGTCCTCTTTCAAATAATATTACACCACTTCACAGGTAGTGCAAGTACCTTATAACATAGAATTCCCAATTCCTCCCTCCATTCCTTATAAAGTTGTTGCCCTTGCTTCCCCTTATCCATGAGCTATAGTCACTGAATGCATTATTGTTATTATTTTGAACAAATTGATATCTGTTAGATTAATTAAGAATGAGAAAAATAAAATATTTTGTTTTACCTTCATTTATTCCTTCTCTGACACTCTTCCTTTCAATATTAGAATCGAGTTTCTGCTGATATTATGTTTGTTCTTTTTGAACAGTTTCTTTTAACAATTCTTGTGAGGCAGGTCTACTGGCAAAAATTTCCCTCAAGTTTTATTTATCTGAGCTTCTTTATTTCTCCTTCACTTTTGAAGAATAATTTTGCTGGATACTGGATTCTTGGTTAGTGATTTTTTTCTTTCAATACTTTAAATGTTTCACTCCACTCTCTTTTTGCTTGCATGGTTTCTGAAGAGAAGTCCAGTGTAATTCTATTTTTGCTCCTCTATTGCTACAGCATTTATTTCTCTCCTTTGTTTTCTTTCAAGATTTTCTGTTTGTCTTTGATTTTTTGTAGTTTGAATATGATATGTCTAGGTGTGGTTGTTTTGGTATTTTGCCTGTTTGGTGTTCTCTGAACTTCCTGGATGTGTGGTTTAGTGTCTATCATTAATTTGGGGAAATTATTAATCATTATTGTTTTAAACATTTCTTGTGTTCCTTTCTCTCTTTCTTCTCCTTCTGGCATTCCCATTACACATATGTTGCACCTTTTATAATTATTTCACATTTCTTGGATATTCTGTTCTATCTTTTTCATTCTTTTTCTCTCATTTCAGTTTTGGAAATTTCTGCTGACATTTCTTCAAACTCACTGATTCTTTTCTTAGCTGTGCTTTTATTGTAGTGGTAAGGTGTGGGTGGAAGGGAAGTGTTCTACAATCTTGTGAATAGTCTCAGTCTTTTTGTAAGCCTGTGTTCATGGGCTATGACCTTCATAAGTGCTTCTTAGTTTTGTTTGTTTGGTTTTTTTTCCCCTTTATATGAGAGAGGAAGGTTAACCGATTGGGGTTGGGCATTTCCCTTCCTCCATGGGAAAGGTCAGAGCGGGTGGGGGTAGGTATTTATCTTCCCCCATGTGGAAGGCTAGAGGGGGCTGGAATTATCTATTCCCCTTCCCAAAGTTGGTTAGTCTCTGGCAAAACCCCAATCAGTTAGGCTCTAGTAAAACAGTTTCTCTTGAAGGCAAGCCTTGTTAAAAGGAAAAGAATACTCTGGGCATATTTCAAAATGACTACTCTCTGCCTCCCCCTGCCAGTAGCATGAAGGTATTTTTCTCTAATCTTCACTATGAGAACCTAATAGGGATCCTGTAAGTAAAAATCATGAATGTGTGGGGCCCTTCCTAGGACTGGGCATCCCTGGAGTTTTTAAGTCTCAAACCTGTGTACACTGAGCCTGCAGCAATTTAACTACAGTTTCAGTTTTCCTACCCCAGTACTGGTTCCCAGAGAAGCTTCTGTTCCCAGGCTTCTGCTCCAGTGAGCTATGATTCTCTATATCTTCCTCTTGAATTTCTGGGGGAGCAATTTGTCCCGTGACCTCAATTCTCTGATGAATCCCAGAAAGTGGTGATTTTTCAGTTTATTTAGCTTCTTGTGAAGATCAGAACGGCTACTTCCAAGCTTCTTATGTGCTGAATCAGAAATCAAAAGTCATTTCATTCATTTTTATTGCTGAATTTTAAAATTCCATTGTATGAATATCAGACCCCAGAAGATCGAAGTCTTAATAGTTGGCTATTTTCATTATATAAGACCCTGAGCTTGTTTTGGAGAAATATTTGAAACTAAGTATCATTGTTTCTTGCTTGACCCATTGGAGTGAGTTTAGCTGGATTCTGTATCCCACTAAAGCTCATCTGGAAAGGAATTTGCCAAATATAGCAAAGAGATTGAGATATTGTTTAACCCAAAATAAAAATAAATGTAATTGTCCAGTATCCACATACTCTTCTTCTCCGTTTTTGTTTTGTTTTGTTTTTGTTATATGGTTTGGGTCATAGGCTTACATTCTGGCCAGTGAAATATTTAGGAACTAATGTATACTACGGTGCACAAAATTCCTTGGTCAATAATGCTTGCTGTCTTTTTCCTATCTATAGTAAGTTGAGCGCCACCAGTTTAAGATTATAGTGATACAAGGATGGAAGGATGATGGATCCAAGATATTGCTTGAGGGAGAGCCACCAAGGAGAGTCAAGTGACCTGAAGTAAACTAAGACAAAAGCAAGAAATAAACTTGAATGTGATAAGCCAAAAAGAGATTTGGGGGTTTATTTGCCCTGGAAGAATAGTCTGTCCTACTCTAATACCCAAACCATGACACAAAGCAATCATTAAGTTAAAAAATGAGAGGGCAAACAAAATATGGCAAGCAGGGAAAGAAAACTTAAATTCTCAACTATTTTGTTAAGGAAATTTCACTGAATTTTCCTTAATGAAAATGATCTATTCCAATCAACTTGAGGTCCTTTGGGGTATAATACCAACTTGAGGACAGATGATTTATCATTGCCCGTGAAATTTGGAGCACTTGGGAGGGGAAGTAGTATGGCTGAAAGATGAAGCACGCACAGCCTCCATGACCTCTTTGTTCATATGTCCATTAATGGAGTGCTAGGGTGCCTGGGGAAAAGGCTCACTGACTTCAACAGAGTAGGCAATCTTCTGATTTAAATTACCTTCTCCCAGGAAGGGCTTTTAGGGGATATTCACTTGTGGAGTTGATATTCTCCAATTTTGGGCTGTATGCTTTTAGAGGTGCCCACATTTATGCCTAGGTGAACCTATTTTGTATTGAATTGCTCAAGTAACACAGTCTCTTGGTGTCCTGTGGTCAGGTACTAGTCTCCACCAGGGCTAGTGGCAAGTCAGCAGCTATTCCTCAAAAGGAGCGTATTTACTTGCTGAAGAGTGAATGGCTCTACTCCAAAACCACATGGACCCCCTGCTGTGATTGTGATTCTCCTTTTGGGGTTTGCCACAAGATCAATACAGTATTCGATCTTTCACAGACACTGTGTACATTTCCTTTTCTGTTTTCTTCTGTCAGTCCTTTCCAACTTCTGAAGCTTGTCTATTGTGTACTCTGAAATTCACTGTTCATTTTCAGTAAAACATTTTAGATTCTAAATCGATTCGCCAAACACTTCTCTTACTTTCTTCCTCTAGTGAAAACCCGGCTCTCCCTGAGGACATTGCTTACTGCGCAGCATTCTAACATGGTTTTCTCTCATGTGCTTAAAAATACTCTTACAGCTGGATTGGAAGTTGGAGAGGAAATGGGGGGGGGGGCGGAATGTCCTTATTGCTTCTCTTGTCAATTTTAGAAATTTCCCTTCCCTGCTCCCTGACAACTCCCAAAATTGATTTCTGTATGTCAGATGCCCATCCACTCTCATTGTTGCAGTTTTCTCCCAACCCCTAGAACATTCCCCTCGTTTCTTTACAATGTTACCTTCTGGCTCACAGTCATTCTTACCAAACACACTTCTGTCTTAATTCTCCACTCATTTTGTCCTCCATTCTACCTGAGAAACTAGTTTTATTTCACTCTGCCTCCTCTCTCTCCAGACCATTCCCCTTAAAGCCTCAACGTTGATACTCTTTGACCACACCAGGGCATATAATCATTTTATCCCACCACATTTTTATTATCTCTCAAATATCTGATTTTCTAAGTTCCCTCAGTAGCCATGTTAAATTTTGTGGCTAATATTTAATCATTCCCTTGGTATATCCTTAACCCCTGGACATGTCTCTTTCTTCTCCAGATTCTCAGCAAAATTACAACTTTACAGAATCTACTTTGCCTATTGTACAACTGTGTTTGTGCAACTAAACTTGCTTGGAGAAAAATATCTAAGTACAATGAGGGACTCTCACTGTAAATTCACGGTTATAAACCTTAAGTTCATCCTTAATGCTGAAAAACAATCATTATTCTTCCATTTTTCTTAATGATAGTTCATTTTTTCTTCTCCCTTATCTCTCACCCCAAGGAAGAAACTGGATTACACTCTCATCTGAAACAACCTCCTCCTAAAACGAAAAAAAAAAGCAGGAAAAATATATGGTTTTCAAAACACTGTAAATCAGGCTAGAAAAAGAACAGTGATCCCCGAGAGACAGGGAACAAATGCAATGAGACCTATGATTTTCCCAGCTTACTGTCTTTAGAGAAGTTGTGGAGTATGGTGCAGGGAAGAGGAACCTAGATAGAGCCTGGAGGACTCCTTTGAGTAAGGAAATGGAGATGAGATCAGGATAGCTAGAGTTTGAAGGACAGAGTATGGGAGAGAACACAGCTGTGCAGAGAGAGAACTCCTGAGTTCTGCAGAATATCCCCCTTGATTACTCAGCAGAGTATTAATTAGGGCATAAGTGTAAGGAAACTGCCCAGGCTGGAAAAGAACCATTTGGAAGTACTAAAGGGTACATTGCCCAATACTTAAACAGGACTGGGAATTGTGCTGCTGCTCTTGGCCAGGTGGGAAAGCCTCAAAAATCACAGGGCATTAGACAGAGTACAGAGAAGAATTTTGCTTCAATAATGGAAAATAATTATTCCTAAAGACTACTTTGGTCTCATCCAACAAACCTTGCAGGTAAGACCCAAAAGGATTAAACTGTTTCCCAGTATCTTAATTGCATCACAGAACATACCTCAAGAAGGTGAAACCACAATGCCTGGTATTCAATCAAAAAATTACCAGGCATGTAAAGAAGCAAGAAAATAAGATCTACTATGGGGGGAAAATCAATCAACCAAAATTGACTCAGAACTACACAGATATTAGGAATAACAGACATGAATATATTAAAATAGTTATTATTTTTGAAGTTCTTATGTTCAAAATGTTAAACAGAGATATCTAAGACATAGGCAAGACTCAAATCAAACTTCTAAAGATGAAATCAATGTTGTCTGAGATGAAGAATGCACTGGGTGGGATTAGAGGCAGATTAGATACTGCAGATAAGAAGATTAGCAAATTTGAAGATATAGCCCTAACACCTATCCAAAATGAAACACGCACATACAGAAATTAAAAAAAAAAAAAACAAAAAAACCAGAAAGTGCATCATTGAACCATTGGACAACTTCACGTGGCTGAATATATGTGTAATTTGAATCCCTGATGTATAAGAGAGGCAGATGGTAACAAAAAAATTGACTAAATATTATCTGGTTGAAAAATATATACCCACAGATCAAAAAAGTTCAACAAACCCAAACACAAGAAACACGTATAAAACTATAAAACTATAAAAAGGCAAATGATTATTAAATTGTTGAAAACCATTTATAAAGATAAAGTTGTGAAAGCAGTCAGAGGAAAAACTTACTTTGTACAAAAGAACAAACATAAGGATAATATCTATTTCTCATCAGAAACCATGCAAGCCAGAAGAAGGTGTTGCAACATTTTAAAGTACTGAGATAACCAAATCTGTCAATTTGTAATTTGATATTCAGTAGAAGTATATTTTAAAATTGAAGGGAAGATTGTATGTATAGTTTCTTTTGCATAAAAATTCATCAATTGCTTGGATAAAATAGAAAGGCAATCTAATATAAACCAGATTTAACCTAAACCTTGAACCTACAAAGTGCCATAATATTCAGAGCAAAGGCTAAAATATTTTCTGAATGCTCTAAAATTTTAAATCACTATCTGCTTATTTGGAAAATCCAGATTAGTAGCATGGTATGGAGAAGATACCAGGATAATTTATTGCATTTATTTGAGTGGAAAAATGATATTAAATGGCAAGTGTCTTGCATTGGTTCCACTTCAGGGGTTGAAACAAAGTGTTTATTTAGTCCATATTTATTTCTTTATTTTCTGTACTTAGCAAATTACACAGTATAACAACAGCATTCTGAACAGACTCCACTGAATATTATCTTTCAGTATCAGAAAACTTAGAGTTTAGTATGGCTAATGGAGATCCTATGGTGTAACTAGGAGCAGTATTTGCTCTGACTTCCAAGCACACTTTCTGGCTCCTCCAGAAGCCCTCTGGATTCTACAGTCATTAATGGTATACTTTGAGGGACCCTTTTGTCTATTAAATAAATATATGCCAGGAACTGTCTTTGCCATAAGGGTCTTTTCTTCAAGAAGTTTGCATTATAGTACAGGAGACATAAAGAAAATCAACAATTACAGTCAGCGTAATACAAGTAAACTTAGGGCGCTAAGGGAGCACAGAATTGAGAGTATCAGATGTGATTGGAATTCTATTCAAGTAGTTGTAGAAAGTTTTCCCGTTGGGAATGATGTTTGAGCTAAATTTTAAAATGCAAATAAGAATTATTCAGATGTAAAAGGAGAAAGTAAGGTATTCCAAGTAAAGGAAACAGCATATGAGAATGTACTGAGGTGAGAAATAGCATGTTAATTGCTGTTCTTCAGTTGTTATTACACCTTAGTAGTTTAAAAATCACTAGGGAAATTGGTGAGTTCCCAGAGAGTACACTCGAACACCTGAACAGAATAACATGAGCCAAACCTGACCCAAACTGAACTTCAGAGACAAATATATATTGTTTTATGCTATCGAACTTAGGTGTGGTTTGTTTCATAGCATTATAAAGGCCACAGATAACAGACACAACATATTTTATTAATGAATGTGAATAGCATTGTGTCAATACGATTTTGTGCCTTTTCTCTCTTTGAACTTGCTAAAGTATACTTGTCTACCTTTCTACTAGGCTGTCTAAATTTACTTAATTGCAAAGTGGAGAATAGAATTAATTGAATTTAAGTGCAAGTGTGTTGAAATGTTTGCTGAAAAATAGAATGGCTCTAATTTCACTGTTATAAGTGTAACAAACACCTTTATTGGCTTTTTAAATTGAGATGCAATATCCTTTCATAATATAAGGAACTCTACATAGCAGTAGAAATGTGGCCACCCTGCAGAGGCAGGACATACCCCAACTATGTCTGGTTAGGACGTTGAGACTGTTGATGCTACACACATACTAACAGGGTAAGAACAGGCTTATTACCCACATAATGAGGCTTTCTAGGGAGAGCAGGACAGCTCTCATGCAGGTACATGTCTTGTGAGCACAAGGAAAGGAGATTGGTTGGGTATCTTTAAAGATGGTTAGAGGTGGGGCCAGATGAGGGTTCCTATGCATGGTTTGCTCTAGTGTTAAAGGGCAGAACGCCCAGGCTTTCTTATCAGTTTGTCAATACCTGAGGGCGAAGGGCAAGAGAAATGTGAGATGTAAAAGTGGTTAGCAATCAAAAATATATCCAATATATATTGATATATTGATCAAAAATATATCAAAAATAAGTTGAGAGTCTTTATTACAATTCACCCCTGATGTTTGCCTAGTGAGCGAAGCATGCTATGTTGCATTTAATTGAATTTGAACTTTTAAAAGTAAGCTATTACGGTGATCTATGAGACCTGCAAACTGAGGTCAGTAAGGGAGATGGAAGTTCTGCCGAATGCCTTGCTCAAGAGCCTGGCACTGTATATTCTGAGAATCGAAATGAGTGGCTAGTTCACTATCAATGATGTCTGGAACTCTAAAAAGGATAGTTAAGGAGTGTCTTGATGAGGCCTTGTCATGTGGCTTGTATCTTAGGTGTAGAGACACATGATCTTTATTTACATTTTAGATATCTGTGAGGCAAGACATTTTTAGAGTTCTTTTACCCCAAAGGGGGCAACCTTGGTAAGGAATTGTTGTTGCTGCCATTGATTGACTAGACAGACTAGAGGAAAAGGTGATATTTAAGGGGTGTCAGCAGTTAAATATCAAAAGCGAAGCCGGTTTTTTACAAGAAAGTTAATAAAATTTCATTTATGAAAGATCATATTCATGAAAAATTGCAAATGGAGAATGCAGGTTTATTAAAAAATAAATGCATATATAATCCTTACTCCCTGCCAATAATGGCTATATACTTATACCTATAAGTGACAAAAGAAGCAAAAGGCTAGAAAAAACATAACGGACATATGAAACAAAGACAGACTTACAATTATTGGAAAGAATGAAACACAGACGTAGAATTTGGGAAAAGACATAGTGAAGAAAGTAGGAATCAGTGAAGTGAGATTTGCTTTCCACATTTCTTTTCGCATATGGGCACAGAATTTATTTCCCATAGTTATTTCATACTTTATTTGAATACTACATATTGGTTTATTGGAAAAATCAAATGCAACATCACAAATCAGCTCTTTACCTATTCTTTAAAAAATTAAAACATAGAGATTATATAAAGAATAATATAACAACAGTATCAAGAACAAAGAATTTTACAAATGTCAAACATTTTTCATTTTCTCTTACGATTGTAACAGGACTGATTTTATAATTAAGGGGAATTTTATGTTCAGTGAAATATCCAGATCGTAAGTGTAATAAGACATAAACCAAGGTAGATCTGGGATAAAATAATTTTAGTTTGGTCACTATATCAAGTCTTAGTTGTAAAAACTGGATTGACAACATAATTTCTGGGCTTGGGTTGTAATTACTGGAGAGTTTAATAGGTCAGCATTCAAGGGTAAGATTTATTCTGCCTTTCCCTCATGATGATTGGCTTCTCCTCTTTCCCCAATTCATTTGTGTCCCCACTTGCTAGCTCTAAGGGTGTGAGACTGAAGTGGAGGATTCTGTGTGGTGGGTAGAGGTAATGAGATGAAACTCTTCTGGTCTGACTGGCTTCAGGCTTACTGGGCCTTGAAATGGTGACAATCCATGAGGTTTTAGAGGTGCTTATGAGTTGCCAGCTGCAATCCCTTAATTCTAATTCATGTGAATAGGCAATTTACTTTCTGCTTCAGCTGATCTTTCAGGATCCCTCTTTGACTCTTGTTTATCTTGTTTCTACATCATGTGAACATTTGTTGTAGGAATCTCCTTGCCTTCTCGCAGTTACCTGCTTGGGCAGTATGCTCAACAGCTCCAGGCCATCTTTGCTCTCCCTGGTCTACTTCTGGCTCAGAGAAAATTCATGAACAACCCTTATCCCTCCTCCCATGACGCAACCACTTCTATTCTGCCATGTTTGCAAATTTGGGGGAAACTCAGGCAATAGCTCATTTATTCTCCTAATGTGAGAACATTTCCATTTCTCTGAGTGACCCCATGAAGCCTAAGCTTGAAGATGGAGGTAGAATTTGTCCCTCTTCTACCCCCTGGGGGCTCTGTGAAGGGAAGAGGTGGATGGGGGCATGGCCTTCTCAGAGCCCTCCAACTTTCTTAAAGAAATATCTACATACAACCTCTTCTCCTTTTTCTCTACTCTGATTTATTTTTAAATTTGTGATATAGCTGAGGGGTTCAAGAGACATGGAACTAATTTCTGGAAATGTGCTTTGTAAAATGTAACTGTACTAATCTATATTTGGAATGTTAGATTTATCTCCTGTTTGAAATTTCAATTTTAACATCATTTAGCAATATGCTAAATGCTAAAGTGAGCATCTTTCAATCATTGTCTTATAACTTTCTTTTGTCCAGATTACTAAAAGTGCAACTCATAGGCCAGTGATTTTAAAGATTTTGAGGATCTCAATACATATTGAAGAATTACTTTCCACAAACATTATATGAACTTTCACTTCTACCATCAGTGTATGAGTATTCACAGAAAAATTTAGCATTTTATTATAATTAAATTTCTTTATTCACTGATGATAAGATATAAAATTTGTAGGACAGTTTGTTTTTAATAAGTACACAAATGTATATATATATATGTGCAGACATGCACATACACATGTGTGTGCATATACATGTTAGACTTCAAATAAAATTCTCTTTTAAATCATTCATGCTATGATTTATTAGCACATTGTCCCTGAAAAAGTCCACACTCAGTATTGCCACAGATTTCTCTACCTAGTTGGGTGAAGCTTACTGTTCGCTACAGGACTTAATGATATTTAAATAGTAAAGAACTAGAAAATTCTAAGTATATTATAGATCCAGAAAGTGCCATTCAGTGGTTCAAGAAAATTCTCTGAAATTTTATAAGTTGTAACTATAAAAGAACATTTCTCAAAGATGTTTTCATTTAATCCTTACCATAAACTCTGGGAGGAGAATATTTATTTATATTTTATAACATGTACACAAGGTCAGAAAATGATGCTGGCTTAAAGACAGACATTTTTTTCTAGGGTAATCATTCACAGTTGTGACCAACATTTGTATGAGACACTCCATGATAGTAATGCTTAGGGATACCTCCCTCACCAGCAGCATTTTAGTGTTGTAAAGTTCAAGTTTTCTATTTAACCTCCTTGGAGAAGATTTGCTTAAGTTTCAGAGTAAAAATAAGGTCTCTCTCTCCAGAGGGAAGGATAGGGAGGTCATTACACAAGACTTTCCTGATTTCAGCATTTCTCTCCTGTAATGCAGCACACTGCATGAGACCTCGGGGAGTCACCTTGTCAGGTTTTGGGGCTCAGGGAACATACTTGAGATGTTGCTCTGACTGCTGCCTTTGCTGTGAGTAATAAACTGTCTTTGTCTCTGACCCAGAGTTCTTGTGTTTTCTGTCAGTATACGCACACACATATATGTGCACATATGTAAGTATTCAGTTATTAATTGGATAACTGTAACATGCAACTTATTTCAAATATAAAGAATTGTTTGCAGAGGCTTATTAGCAGAATAAATACAGTTGAGGATACAGCCTAAAGAGAGGTCAATAGAAATTTCCCAACCTGGAATACATCCTAGCCATTGTAATAATGCAAAAACAAAAACCAAAAACCAAAAAACAAACAAACAATCCCACCAAAAAAGCCCCCAAACACACACACAAAAACAAACAGTCATACAGATTGGGAAAAAGGTGGCAAAACTGTGTGTATTTGCTGAAAATATATCTAACTACATTGAAAATCCCAAAGATTATGCAAAAAAGCTACCAGAACTAATAATTCGGCTTAGCATACTGGCAGGAGACAAGGTTTGTATACCAAAAATCTATTGTATTTCTACATACTAGCAACGGGAAAGTAGAATTTGAATTAAAATTATACATGTAACATAATAGTGCCAAGTTCTCTGAAATACTTAGGTACAAGTCAAACCAAATATATGCAAGATTTGTATGCAAAATACTACAAAACACTGATGAAATAAATCAAAGACATAACCAAAGAGTTACAACGTGATCATAAATTAGAAGACTCAAGGTTGTGAAGGTATCACTTTTCCCCAATTGATATATGGATTCAACGTTATTCCAGTCAAACTCCCAGCAGGATGCTCTGTAGAAGCTGACAAGCTGGATCTAAAAATTTACGTGGAAAAAATATAAATAAATTAGAGTGGCCAAAATTATTTTAAAAAAAAAGAGAGAGAGAGAACAGTTTGTGGAATCCACTACCTTATTTTAACACTAATATTATGGTAAAACGACCAAGGCAGTGTGAGATTGGCTAAATTATAGACACATACATAAGTGAAACAGAATAGAGGGGTCTAGAAGTTTACCCATACACATATGGCCAATTTATTTATTTTATTTTTTTTCTTTTTCTTTTTTTGTGAGGAAGACCAGCCCTGAGCTAACATCCGTTGCTAATCCTCCTCTTTTTGCTGAGGAAGACTGGCCCTGGGCTAACATCCGTGCCCATCTTCCTCCCCTTTATATGGGACGCCGCCACAGCATGGCTGACAAGCAGTGTGTTGGTGGGCGCCCGGGATCCGAACTGGCGAACCCCGGGCTGCCAACCGCAGACGAAACCGCTGCACCACCGGGCGGCCTCTGGCCAATTTATTTTTGACAAAATTGAAAAGGAAATTCAATGGAAAAGGAAGATCTTTTGAATCAGGTGCTGAAACAACTGAATGTCCATACGTTAAAAAAAATCTTCCTTGATCCATACATTGTATCATATATAAATATTGATTAATTATTTTTCTCTATTTATGTCTGTGTGCATGAATTTTCTTCCTATACATTCAATAACTATACTAATTGTGGAGTGATACTTGGTATCAGGTAAGCTCATGAGCTTTGGAATTAGAACAAACAGGTTCAAATTAAAACCTTCACTTGAACTTGGTGTAACTTGGCAAACATAATTGATCTCTTAGAGGTTGATTTCATTATTTGTAAAACTTTTACACTTGCACTTATTTTATAGGGCTATGGCGATAATGAAATGAGATTATTCATATGAATGATAATTTAAAAAATAAACCTTTAGATGTATTGATTCCTTTACTCTTCACATCAAATCTCTGATGAGTTACATTTAATCCACATTTTATGTATGAGAAAAAGAGGCATATAAAAGTTAAGCAAAATGCTTAGAGACCCAGTAAGTTTTAGAGCCAGAATTTTAACTCAGGCTGGCAGAGATTCTACAGTAGTAATCACTCTCTTCTAGTGTTAACACAGTGATGCATTTGAATGGGATGCATTTATGATGATGTTTTATATACACACACATATATATATATATATACATATACATATCCTTGTGGACACATTACACAGAAAATACATGAACCATTTCTTGATAAGTCAGTGATATTATCAGTAATTCAATTATTGCACTGTAAGTTATAAACCACTTCACAATGTTTATTTTTTCCTTTATTAATCATACTATGATTTTTATTACTTTGAGTTTTATACTAGAAAGTATTTTCTTTTTCTTTTCTTTCTTTTTTTTCTTTTCCTTTAGGTTATTAGCTATCACTTCATGTTATGTCTTAATAAAATCTCTTTTCCCTTCCAAGGCTTTTTCTCATCTAGATAACTAAACTCACAATTTAAACTATATTAAAAGAGAGAGTAAACAACCTGATATATTCTCCTCCAAAATACACAAATTTTAACCCATTGATTTATGGTTCAGGTTTTGGTTGCTCAGAGGCTTTTGAAAAATTACAGTCTCGTTAATTTTGTTGTTAAATGTGTAGTGGTACTAGTTATAATTATATATATATATATATATATAGTATAAGCAACATAAATTATCTTATTTCAGGTGGATTCATACAATTTTGTACATTTACTTATGGAGGCTATGATATGGTTGTTATTGAGAAAAGATAGAAAACCCATGTTTTGAAGACAACTATTGTAAAGCACGGAGTACTTTATGTTATATTAATCATGTTCTAATGAAAATGTCCCTTATGAACTTTGAGAATCCTGGAAAGGCAATTCTTCCTTTGGATGGTAGCCTGGAGTATACCCAAAGTCAGAGAGGCTTCTATTACTGTACCAGTGTCTAAAATCTCAGAGAGGAATTACATATGTATGAATTGCTGTAAAGAAATTGTAATTTTTTTGAAGGAGGATAAAAATTGGCAGAGTGAGTGTGGGCTTTCAATTTGTATTTTTTTTATGATCTTTGTATATTATAAAAATGATTTTTCAAATTCCAAAATGCATAGTCAGAATGGGAGTGGTTTCCATAGTAATTCTAACTTCATAGAGGCCAAAATTATATATCAATATTTCAGTCAATGTTTAGTTTTCTTTACATTAAATAGGCAATAGATTGACATTCTATTTAGTGGCTTGCAGTGGAAAAGTAAAATATTCCATAATAATTCCTTTCAGAGAATATGAATTAAAAACCCATGCAATATTTCTGAAGGCCAGATTCTTTGTTATCACCGAAGACTATGTTATGAAATAGAATACTGATTAGAGCAATCTGAATGATATAATTTGTAGAATATTCATTGGTTCTCATCTTTCAATGCCTGGAAATGGCTGCAGGCTACATATCATCAAATATAAAAGTATAAACCTCTCTACCATTTTATTCTTTGTAAATATAGCAGTGCAGTCTGTTGCAAAATTAATTTCTCTTATGATAAATTTCTTGATATTTAACCTGAATTATTTTCCCTTTAGGATTTTTAAAATACTCTTGGAAGTTACATTTATTTGAATCACAGATCTGCTCAGCCATTAGAACACACTTCTGAATCACATGGCTAATTTGTTGATTGGCATATTCAAGATGACAAGGTAAGATAAACCCACATTTGAGAAGAAACGACTTCCCTTCAAATATGAATTTTGTTGAGAAAACACTCTAAGAATTTATCATCCCTTAATGAAGGTGGAGGCAATTAAAAGTATTAATCAATTTAGTGAGAGAACTGGTTTTGCTGTTTTTTAGTGCATCCACCTGCTTAAGAAACAGGAAGAACAAATTATTGTTTTTACTTATATCCCAGGTCCTGAATGCAAATGAAGGAGCCACTCATCCAAGCCTTCTGTGGCTGAACTGCACAGTTGCACACTCAACAGAAATCCAACCAGGAAGCTCATAGCTGCTCTTGAGAAGATGACCTAATGAAAAACTAAAATAAAAATTGTTTGTATGACCTCACCCACTATGGAGTAGGAAAGGGTTAGCAGCTGGCCTGTAATCCATTCTCTTCCTTTACTGGGAGATGCCTTGGCAAAGAGAGAGAGTTGACCCAATCAAATCTCCTTGAAAATGTTCTAATGAGAGACCTCCTGCCAAAGACATTGAAGGTATGTTTTGGTGGGAGTGTCTCTATATATGGAATCCTTAGAAGGAGGAACCTGGTCTGTTGAGAATTGCTTATGGTGAAGAAACCTGGAATCTATCAATTTATGTGACAATGACTCCATGAGAAATGTCACATACCCTGTAACTAATTGAGTATAAAAAGAAGTTTTGTAACTAAACAGCTCCTTCATGTGCAAGTGATGGTTACATACATCTCTTAGGGCCATTGTTTATCTTGACCAGAGTCTATTCTAACGTGGCTGGAAAGGACCTAGAAAGCTGTAGGTTACATGGTCCCAGGTTCTCTCTCATTCTCCTGTGCTGTTCAATTATGTGTGCACTTGAAATTATTAGAAAGCTTAATATTAAACAAGATCTCTGATTTATGTGTCTGATTTAACAACCCAATCATCCATGTCAGCTCATATTGTTGCTGTAGTTTGTGTTACCTCAATCATGTCTGTGTAAATCTGCACAATTTGTATAACTGCTCACATAATTAACCTTTCTGTTTAATCATTCACCCCGGGAATAAATTTTACAATGGTGTGATCCAGGATAGCTTCTTTGATCTTGTTCTGTTTAAATCTTTTAGCAAATATATGTTTTGAAAGGTCACTTGGGTCTAAGAAACTAAACCTGCAAGCAGAAGATGAGGCAAGCAGAAATTCATCACAAATTATGTAGCAATTTTAGTTGATGAAAAACTCAGTGAATAGTTACAAATGAAGTGAATGTTTCACTATGATGGCCTAAAATTTATGTTGATATTACGCAATATTAAAATTGGGATCATGCTCTGTAATAGATCACAATGGGATATCATGTTGACTTCTAGGAACATCTCTTTGAGAGGGATAATGATATTTGTTAGCCTGGGACTGTCCTGCTTTACATACACTTAATGAAATAATTAATAGTGGCCCTTTTCATTCTCAAAAGTGTTCTGCTTTGGGTAACAAATTACTTGGTCACCCTAGAAGAAGATGTAGTGGAGTGTGTTTAAGAGAATGCAATTTACATAATAAAGGATTAGATATGTCTAACTTGAAGATTCTAGATATTAAGAGACTTGTCCTAGCTTTATGCAATAGTTTAATAGTTAATAATTTAATAGTCTATAAAAATATTCAACTAGTTGAGTTGTCAGTGAAAAAGTGTTTTTATCCATTCTGTGTTTAGGCCATCTTTTAGGCCATGGAAGAAAGAGATGATCCACAAGAGAGTCACCAATATGGGGCTTGTTATGTAAATAAATAACAGTGAGATCATATATGGTTAAGGGAATGAGGGGCATTTTACTAGAGGAAAAGGCCTTTGAGGTGATCCTTGCAACATGATAAGTCTACGGTAACTGGAACTATGGGGTGGATTACTGTTACATTAATGATATAGGCAAAATCTTAGAAGAGAAAAATGTAGCAAACCGTTAAAGAACAGTGAATAATTTGACTAGCCCAGAGAGACATACTAGGAGATAGGTCTAGAAATGCAGAAATGGGCAATAGCGTGAAAGTTATTCAACACTTATTTATTATTTCTTTTTAATGTGAGAAGCAGAAGGCACAAGTTGGACAAATCATTCAAAAATATTCTTTTCTTAGGGGAACTTGAGAACTTACTGATCCCTAGGATCTGGGAAAAGGCTCAAAGTCGGCGCATTAACAAAGTCAGAGGAAAATGGGGAAGAAAGAGAGAAAGAGAAAGGAGGAAGATGCTCTGGGAATATATAACACACTGGTCAGTTGTTTTGACTTGCCACACCAGGTCACAGTCAGAAGATGCTCCATTATAAAGAACTGATGAAGACTAAAGGCTGGGCCTCTGCAAGATCTTAATGGTAGATGAGAGTCCAGTAACCTCACAGTAGAGTTCGGGAGAAAAATCTCTCCCTTTTCAGAACAGATTTTTGAAAAAAAAAGTCCTCTTTACATACATGTACTTTAAATAGATTTAAAGTAGTTAGGAACTTTCCTGAGGAGTTAATTCCCAACCACACCTCTGAGACTGTGATGTTTTCTGGTCTAATTCTTGAGGGAATTCCTCCCTTCTCCCAGTGTTCTTCCCATATCATGGTAGAATGTAGGTTGTAAGTGCTGCTTATATGTATGCGATACTTATATCTGTACATAAGTATCAGTGTGTGTTGGGGAAAAATTATTATTAAAGAAAACATCAGTGAAGAAGCAACAATTTTGTACCCTCACTTGGTTTGTTGCCACAGTCTGTTGTTGCTTGACTCCATCTCTTCCCCTTGTGTTCTTCCTGAAGTAACACTTAGAAACAACTATTTGGCTCCTCAGTGCCACCCACCAGGCTGATTTGTCTGAGACCTTGTTTCCCAGCAGGTCCCAACTAGTTATGTTGTTTGAAGTTGTGCTTCAGTGAATCCTTAAGATGTTACCCATGCCCTCTCTCCTTTCCAAACAATAGCTCTAGGAAAGAAGCATCTTTATTCTTGGCGGTATGCCAAGATTGAATATTGTAGAAACCCTCTCTTTGAAGAAGCTCTTAAAAATTCAAAACCATTACTCTAACATCTAAATCTTATTCTAGAATTTAATTTGTCAGTAGAGACATATCCTCAGAATTCTATTTATGTTAGTCAGAGTTAATCCTCAAGTAGGTGTTTAAAAAAAGTAGTTTTTAAAGAGTATATTCAGATAAACTTGCTAAAAGTTGAGCCAAAATGAAAAAGAATAATCAGGATTATTGAAAAAATACTCTTTTGAAAGCAACAATTCTTAGTATTCCTGAGTCCATGACATGAATTTTTTGTCGGTGGGTCATTGCCCCATTCAACTGTTTACTTCTCAAGCTGTCTTCCTGCTCATACACAAAATTAGAAAGGCAGTGAGTGGTGGGGTGGCCCACACCTTCAGGTGTCTCCAACTCTGTGATTCCAGACATGGAAGTCCAAACTGGGTGAGAAGAGTCTAATCGATAACCCAAATATGAAACTATTCACAGCAAGTGTCCCTATGTCGGCCGTTATTTGATTGTCCTGGCCTCAGGCAGAACCAGTGCAGGAGCCCGCTATAGAAAACCATTCTGCGTCAGGATGGAGTTCTTGGCCTTTTGCTTTGGATACCAGCCATAGTTTTAGGGGCAAATCAGTAAAAAATGTCATAATATCAAAATTGTAATCACTTGAAAGATCTTTCTAACCATCGTGGATTTAAGAATAGACAGATGGATGGGTTTTTAGTTCTGAACCTGACTAAAATAAAATAGTAAACAATACAAAATAAGAGCTGTATGGCTGCTCCAAGCACTGTGACATCCTGGAATGCAGAAATGACTTTGAAAGAAACTTTTACGAGGGTAGATTTTTAAAACAGAATGTTATAGAAAGGCTTACATGGGTCTGTGAATCTCTTAAACATAGATGAATTTGGGGGAATAGGTGTATTTTCACATTTTTCATGAGGGATATTACACAGTTTTCATAAGATTCTCAAAAAAATCTGTTCCCAATGAGATTAACAACCATTCTCTGCATTTCCTCTCTAACCCGCCTGCGTGCGCACACACACACACACACACACACACACACACACACTACTCTCACTTTTAAAAAAATATATATGCAAACATATGTGTAAAATATTCATAGTCTTATGAATATATATATGATATTCTGATATATATGCATATATTTATATATATATGTAAAATCCATCTACTAAACACCACCATGTGCCTGGGATTGGGTTAGAACTTCATTTTTTCTCAAATTGCCAAAATAATCCTGAGGTGTAGTCTTTTTGTTTCAGTTTCATGGACATGGAAACTGAGACTAAGCCACTATAATTATTTGTTCAACATCACACAGCTAGAAAATGCTAAATCTCTGTCTGCAAATTTATGCTATTCCACTTTCAAAACAAAGTATGTGAAGCTGTGTTCTTAGCTAATACCATAGATACAAAATCAACAAAGCAAAATTCACTTGTAACACATATATGCCAAATAGTATAACCAGAATTAAGCATGTCTTTATTAAATATTTATGATCTTATGTATTTAACACATATAATTATAAGGGGAGCATAGCATATTCATATTCTAATTTTTATTTTTATTTCATTTTTTGATAGCTTATCTTGAGTTAGGCGGGAGTTAAGCACATTGTATACATATATTCATTTAACAACTACAAATCGATGAATGGTCTTGTTCCTTCTATAAAGGAATAAATTAAGTCTTGAAAATTTAAGTAAATCTTTGAAAGTGGTACTACTATTTCCCTTTTACAGGTAAGAAAACTGAAGCAGAAGACCATTAGTAACTTTTCCAGGACACACAGTGATAAAACTGGGACATAAAGCCACGTCTATCTGTTTGCATAGTACGGGACTGGACAATTAGGTGCTATAAGGAGTATAACATAATGAATTAATTCACAGGTTCTGGATCCAGACTATCAAGTCTAGATTCTGATTATTTAATTTGTTAGCTGCGTGACTTTGGGCAAGTTTAACTTTTTTGCTTCAGCTTCATCATCTTTAAAATGAGACTATTGATGATACCTGTCTCATAGCATTGTTGTGATAAACTCTATGTGTTAATTCATGTAAGTTCCTTGGGAAAAATGCTTAGAATATAATGGCTACTCAATGAATTAACACTTTAACACTTTATCATCATTGTCATTATTGTTATTATATTATATTGTTACTATTTTACTATTATTTTCTCTCATATTCTGTTTCAATTTGTGGTAAAATGAACTAATAAATAGGAAAAAATCACCTGCAAACAACCCCATTATTATGAAGGGTAACGGGGTGTCTTAGTTTGAACTGCTGTAACAAAATATTAACTGGGTGGTTTATCAACAGAAATTTATTTCTCACATTTTGGAGACTGGAAATCTGAGATCATGGTGCCAGCATGGTCGGGTTCTGGTGAGGACCCTCTCCTGGGTGGCAAACTGCTGACTTCTCCTTGTATCTTCACACGGCAGACAAAGAGCTAGCTAGCTTTCTGACATCTTATAAGGACACTAGTTCCATTCACAAGGGCTCCACCCTCATGCTCTAATTATTTCCCAAAAGTCCCACCTCCAAATACTGCCCTATTGGCATTAGGGTTTCAACATACATATACGAATTTGTAGGGAGGGGGGCAGAGACATTCAGACCATTGCAAGGGGCACTTAATCTCAACATTTTCCAGGTTCTGAGCTTTGAGTTACAGTGGGGGTCAGCTGGAACTTGTGCTCTTCGAAGTTTGATGTTTTGTAGAAGGAAGGGCAGCTAGTCGAGGAGAGGAATGATAATGCGGGTACAAAGAAAAAGAGTCAGTTTTTCAGTTTCCATACTAACTCTGGAAATTCAAGACAAAGGGAATAGTCACAAAAGTACTATAGAAAAGGCTTTCTGAGCATTCCTAAGGCAAGATCCTGACATAATCAACAAGCATAGCAGAATATAGGTCAGAATGAAATGTTCATTTTCTTGAGATTTTCCCTACTTTGGCCCACCATGGAGTATTCTACAGAGAAAGTGAATGCTGGCCCTAACTGAGTAGAGGCAGTGGGGAAGAGAGCAATAGACATAAAGGAAAATAGCTTGTGTCTCAGAGACCAAGTAAAGATCCTCTCCCTATGTCGCAGAGAAGATTCCAATGATGGTGTCTGAAAAAAGGCTTAGTTTTAGCTGCTTTGTGATAAGAGTATACACATGCCCTTGGCTTTGGAAGAGTAGTAATCATTAAGGCTGAACCCCAGGTTCATCATGGTTCCTTTGTCTTGTAGAAGCAATGGCTAGGTGAGACATCTGGTGAATGGGACAAAAAGCAATCTTACCCAAACCCACAGGCCCAGTGTCAAGTGCAGAAACCAGGTCCCAAGCCTAGCAGGGGGCTTAGATGTTGGCTGAGGGAGAGATGACACATGTCCAAACCAGTCTTACGGTTGTAATGAAGACATCCTGCACACCACAGGCCAAATGGAGACAAGTTTGCCGTAGTAGCCAAGAAAGTGGGAACTTGCTTCAGCTGCTATCAACAGGACTAGGAGGTCAGATGATCAAAAGTTGACCTGGAGTACCATAGACCCCAGTGGATGCCAGTGAGCATAGCTATGGGTCAGGCATTGCTTCCTAGTCCATGGTGCCTTACAGCTAAAGCTCTCCCGGGGTAAAGGAGGGAATGAACAGAACCTATATATGAGAGTTTAACCCTCAATTTACAGAGAAATCATGATTTTCTCATAATGTGCCTTTGCCATGATAAACATTGTCTTCATAAAGCTCAAGAAATACATATGATTTAGTTATAGAAAATTTAAATGAATTGGATAGTTATAAACTTTGGTGGCTAGAAATTCTGCCTTTGTTTACTTAACAGTAACCAGCAAATATGGTTTCCAGCATCCCTGCAGGGCAACACACTTCTCCTGATCATTGAATGCCCAAAGCTGTGCAGTTAATCATTTTGAGCTAACGATATGTTCTCACAATGTGATTTATTCTTCCTGAGCTCTAGACTCCCTGGTGCTGGGTCTCCACCTGACAGCTTTAAGAATGCACAGCCTCCTTCCAAGCAGGACCTGGTCCTTAACCCTTAGAGAGACTGTGGTCTATTACAACTGACAGCAGTCTAAAGCATATTATTATATTGGGGGCAAGAGATATGGACAATTAACCTTTACAGTCATCTCTTGGTATTCGCAGAAGGTGATGGAGTTGGTTCCAAGATCCCGTGGACACCGAAATCCACAGATACTCAAGTCACTTATATAAAATGGCATAGTATTTGCATATAACATATGCACATCCTCAGGTATACTTTAAATCATCTCTAGATTACTTATAATGCCTAATATAATGTAAATGCTATGTAAATAGTTGTTATACTGTATTGTTTCGGGAATAATGACAAGAAAAAAATAGTCTGTACATATTCAGAACAGACGTAATCATCATAGGCCTTTCAATTTGTGGTTGGTGAATGCCAAACCACAGATACTGAGAGCCGACTGTATTGGGTTCCTTCTGTTCTACAGGTTCTTATTCTAAGCGACTGGGGGCTGGGATTCACCTTGGTCCACATTCTTCTCAGGGGAAATCTGTCCTTGTTTCCCTGATCTAGTATTGGAATCACCCAGAAAGCAGATTCCTGGGCCCCAACTCAGGCCTACTGAATCAGATTATCTGGCAGTGAGTCCTGGGAATTTGCATTTTATTAATGCCTCAGGTGATTCTTCATGTGTGCTTAAATTTTTAGCACTACATTGTTCTTTAACCTAGAATTTATATTTGAAACACAAAATGCATAAGAGGAATTCAAATTTACCAAGCTTTTATGTTTTCCAGAAAGAATATCCTAATTGTTTTTTAAAATAACTGCTAAAACAATATTTCTATTACCACAGGATTCACTATCAAAAACTTAAAGTTTAGGGTCCAAGCAAAAAATCACCAGAAAATCTTGAAGAAGGGCACAAACCATAGAATTTGAGCCTTTACTCCAGCTCTTTTCGCTGTTACAGTACTTTGAGATGTATCGTATCATTACTATTTAATCATCTTTTAGAACTTAGAAGCCTGGTGTGGAATGATTAAAGGTAATTTTTGTCTGAGAAAAAATGCACCTTAGCAAATGTGATATATTCTCATAAGAATTCATTAAACTTTTTTCATTATCTCAGCTGTAGAAACTTGCCTCTGTACTTGATCAATAAATCTGTTATTTAAAATTTAAATTAATGATCATTTTTTCACTTTTTTCTACAAAATATCATTCTGATTAATAATTAGAACCTCATATCTCCCTCTCCAACATTACTTGTTATTTGCCTCTGCCATTAGCAAATTCTGTATGTAATTATATTTGTAGCCACTTACTCTCAATGGATTCTCCTAAACTATTTCTTATATTAAGAATATTTCTTACAGAGAAATAGAAGTAGATAATTAACATATATTCCTAAATTAAGTTAATTTTCTCAAATTTATTATGTGAAACTACTTCTTTTATCATTTAAGTTGATGACTGGAACTATGTGTATATTGTTAAGAACTTTAGATATACAGGGGATATGTCATATAGAAATGATGCTAGTTATTTATTAATATCTCTTTATCAAACTTATATGAGATAGCTAAAAACAATTGCAATACCGGGCAGGAGGAGATTAGTGCTGTTACTTTTTGATTTGGGCAAAGAAGAGAACCTCATGAAAATTATAGGTTAGGCTCAGCAAGTACAAAAGACATAAAAGGTTGTTTTACTGGGAAAAAAAAAAACTGTATGACTAAAGCATGGAGGTGAACAGTTACAAATGAGCAGTCATCAGTTATTTGTTTATTTGGGACACAGAGTGAGAGAGAAAGAGGAGTCAGAGGTAATATGGGAAATATAGGGTGGAGTCAGGTTATAGAATAACTTTCTAAGAAGTTTGGGTGTTATTCTGCAGATGAAAGTTATCACCAATTGAACATCTATGAAGTTTGCTGTTGTGATAAGTACATTCCATACATTAAATAATATCTTCAAACATCAGAAGTCTTCTGCCTGTTAATCCAGGACCTTTGCAACTAATTTAATTAGTTAATTTTATTTTCTCAGAGTTAAATGGAAAGCAAGAATATTTCTGAGCAAAAATTATAAATCCTTTTCCTATTGTGAATGAGCTGAATATTCTAATTTTGCATACACCAAAATTATCGAATAAATGTTTTATATATATACATTCACATGTATGTTTGTATGTGTGTGTGTGTATGTGTGTGTGTATGTATATATAGTATGAGCTCTGTTTTTAATTGTCAAAATTAGTTGCGGTACTAGTTAAAACTTGAGGACACAGAAAGATCAATTAGTTTGTAAAAGGTCAAGCATCTAGTTAGTACCAGTGCTGAGATTAGAAATAAGACCTTTTGTCACCTAATTCTAGATTATATTTTTGCATTACTTCTTCATTCATGTTCATTAAAACTGTTAATTCAGACTACCTGGAAGAAGACCAATTTTCATTCTTAAAAGACTGCTCTATATTGTCACTGTGGTTTATTACTATGAAGAGTAATTCTAACAAGACTAATGAAGTCTGCCAAGTAGAATTAATTGCCAAAAATAAAAACTTTTGGTGTTAAATTAATGGTTTACATAAAAATCCATCTTTGAAAGGTCTTTGATGTCAACTAAAATAATTATTACTTGCATAATCTTGTTTATATTGCTAATTTAAATGGAAACATCCTTATTCATAAAGTGCAAGCATTTTCATAGCTTTTGCCCATATTGTCAATATTTCTAAATTATGAGCTTTATGAAAAAAGTTTTTATTCTTTAGAAACTTTGGAAAAAACCAAAATTTTCTACTAGGAAACTGAACAAATATATCGATCCAGGAAGATTTGAGCACTCCGACCATCACATACCATGCTGTGAATTCATAATATCTATCTGTAGCAGCTTAGAAATCATCTTTAACTTAAATGGAGTTATACAATATTCTTGAAAGTAATAAAGCTATAAGGACTCATGACATCAGTTAAAAATACAACTGTCCTCTCAGAAGTTAAGCTGAAGTAGATAAATACAAGTCTCAATTTAAATGAAATCTGTCAAACCAGGTAACATTCTTCTCAAGACAGTGCACATTTCACATTTCAAAACATAAGCGTATAATATATTTCATGGAGCACCTAAATTAGTAATGATAATAATAACAGTAAATACTTATATATGATAAAAAATATTCCCACATTCTTAGGAAAACATGGATTATTGTATAACCATGGTAACAGTAGCCACCAGAACCAGTTTGAACATGCCTAATTAATAAATTGAAGTTTTATATTTGTGATAACACATAGCCACTGGAACCATTTTTAAAGCATTTAATCAATAGTAACAATACCTCACCTCAGTGAACACGTTTTTGCATGCCTACCAGTCAATGAAGGCCCTTTACTTCTAAAAGTCAAGGAATTAAAATTGGACTCTTTAATGAATGTCAACCACTCAACAGCAGTCTCCCTCTAGGCAAATTTTGTCAACCCTTTTATCTGTAAAATTCCACCAATCCTTGGATTCCATGCTTTCATGGAAAATCAGCAGTCCTTTGGAAAATCATAGTCTTTGGAAAGACTATGCTTGACCGGTAAGCTCTCCCTAATTATAGTAAAAATACATTTAGCTTTGTGGTCCTTATTTTAGATCTTGAATAAGAATTTCAACCTTTGACAATTCTGGAGATTTCACCAAGATCATGTTGAAGATCTTTGCTTGTCAGCATTTTAGGGGACCCTTAAATCAATAGGCATGCATATTGGGCTCCGTGTCCAGTTCCATTTATCTTTAAGATTTGCTTTTGAAAGAGTCATTCTCAGCAATTTGAGCTCTATCTTCTTATTCTAGCATTTTTAGACCTATGTGTCTTTATATAATGTCATTAGATCTAGGCCTTTGTATAAAGTAATTAGATCTTCATAATTTATTTTTGACTGCATTGACAAGTAAGACTCTAAATGCCTCTCTTTTCTGCTGTATATCACTGTATGTAAAATTATCTAGTTGGAATGGTATTACTGGTTGAAGGATCTTTGGCAAGTCTCTGAAGCTCTTTGTGGCTTAGTTATCTGTATGTGACATAAGGATAATAATTCCCACTTCACAAGTGAGTTGTGACACTTAAATGAGATAACACACAAGGAAACATAAAATATTACTTAGTAATAATTATTTGCTAGAATCTGAAGGATAGTCTCATTTTATATAGCAACAAATTTTAGACACATGCATCTCAAAAATGCTGCTGTATCTCTGCCCCTAACCTCCATCTATAACTCTAATCAAGGTTAAGGAAGACTACACTTTTTCATTTTTAGGGGTTAGCTAACATGTTCGCACATAAAAATTGGACATATTCTTTTTATTTCTCATTCTTATCTTCTTTGGATTTTATTTACCTTCCTTTTTCCGTGTTCATTCCTTGAGAGCCTACAGATTATATAAAGAGTGAGAACATTAGAAGTTATATACGTAAAAACAAAACCCTACATGGAAGCAACAGAGATTTGGGTGTAGAAAACACGCCTATTATCTAAAAATGTAGAATGCAGACTAGATGGTGGAAATTACCTTATCAAAGTCCTCAACACGTTTGCCTCATGATAGAAAATATTGGTATTTACATAAAGAAAAGAAGCAAATGAAGAATATGTAGTATTTTTTACTTTTGAAGGGCATTTTTTATTGCTGAATTCTATGATGGCAAAACAAAATAAAAATAAATGAGTGTAATTTAAGTCAAATCCATTTGTATTTATCTAAAACTGTTACTTAATTAGTAACATTTCCTTTAAGAGAGTTCTAATTTGTTTTTTTTTGTTTTTGCCAATAAAGCATAAAGGAACAAGCCTATAAAACACTTGTGCGTAGTACTGAATTTGAAGATTTAAGTCTAGCAGTATCCTTAAGCAAAATGCTCAAATATTGTGGAATGAGATTTCATAAACTGCAAATCATTTGCATTGTCAGAAGATGAGAACTGACATTAAAGATTTTCAAAAATTTATATCAGCACTAGGAATGCTGGATTCATGAAAATTTCAGGCAGAAAGAAATACCAAAGAATATACATGATTATTTCTTATTTAATGTATTATGCTACTATATTATATAATAGCTATGCTAATTGCACATATACTCATATATTATGACTTTCAAGGCAAAGTTTTACCAAGTCATTTTCCAAAGTAACAAGTAGATGGCATTATGTTACTATTCTTAACACATATTTCTAATGGTAATACTCAAGAAAATAAATAATTCTACAAAACATTTTAGTCTTAAAACTCATAAGATGAGTAAATAAATGTGTTCTTATTAAATAATCTAGTCACTTGAGTCTACCTGAATCTAAAATTATTGCACTTCTAGTTATTTCCTTGAAATAATTGCTTTGTTAACTGAAACTAATTACTTAAAGAAAACGACTTAACACAGCAAGTAAAATCTTTGACATGAAATCAAATTCCTTTTATTTTATGACATTTGAGACTCTAGAAAGAGTTCCAGTTTATAATGAAATATTAAATGATACCATAATGTACTCCTCTAACCCCAACCTAAGTAAATCAACAAAATAATTAAAACAAGGAAAGCAAATAGCAGCAGTAGTCACCTCAAAGTAAGGAAACTCTTCAAACCATAACGACGTTATTTAAAAAGTAGTCACAAGGGAAAAAGACAATAAAAGATTCTAGGAATTCGTGTGCAGTTCTTACCCAGGCAAACAGGAAAAGAAGCTGAAACCGTGCGCACCTCACTAATGCACACCCATTTTTAGGTGCACCTATATTATATCTGGCTTTCTAAGAAAGATCCCAGGGTATTCCCAAGGATAATCACCAGAGAAGGGGAAATCTACCAGGATTTGGCATTTTGCTATCACTAGGCAGCATCTGAAAAAATATATGTATACATATATACAAGTTCTACCATGATTACTAAGAGATATATCCAGCAATAAAAAAAATCTAAAAAAAAAAAAAAGGAAAAGATAAGGAGATTTAAAAAAAAAAGAGCGGACACTGAAGATGCTAAGTCTGCTAATGGTCCAAAGAGGAGGGCCACTGAAAATCCACTTTAAGCGTTTATTTCTTGCTGAAAACTTATACCACTGCTAGAAGCTAGGGGAAAGACTTTTATAGAGAAGAGGTGGAAGCAAAGAAAAGAAATTATTTGATTGGCTACAGCTTAAGGGGTTGCATTATTTGAGAAAGCCTAGTTGGCTGTTTGTGGTTGGCTGTCCTTACGTTTCAGTTTCTTAATCTTGAGGCACTACAGGCTTAGGTTTCGGGTTGCTATGTAGGCCACTAAGGCATTAAAGCCACCTCTTTCTAATGGCCTCTTTGTTTAATTAATTTAACAGGAGGACGATGATTCGTGTCAGTGCAGCCCAGAGATCAGCTGCATCAGCTCATGCCACTAACATCTCCTATGGTTCCTCTCATCAAGAGAAGCCCACTGTAGGAACTGCTTCTCAACATGTGGCAGGGAAGTAGGGTGGACTGTGATGATCATGGAAATGCGTTATACTGCAGGGGCCATCACTGATAGCCTCAGGTGCTGCACTCAGAATCTATCACCACATTAGCTCCGAAGCCCTGCTTCCCAAGGTTGCTTCCAAAAATTAAGTGGGTGTGGGGCGCCAGAGGGCAGGCCCATTCCTGTGGGACTGTGGGATTCCTCTAAACGATGACGCAGGCTTGAGAACTCTCCATCAGCCTGACCAAAACTTTCTTTGAACTGTGCTACAGACTGAAATTCTTCCTTTCTTCTTTCCTTCACAGAATTCTGACCTGATCATCCATCCTTTTCTGGCTTTCTCCCCATTTTTTTCCTCTCAGTAAATCTCTAGCATTCCCAGCAGTATCTTGGTGTCTGCTTCTCAGAGACCCTGATCAACGTGATTGTCACTTGCAAATAGAATGAGAAAATTAAGTTAAAAGTTTGATAGCGAGTATAGAATGAGTATATAGAACACAATTTTTAAAAAATCTAGAGTAACTACAGTTATAATACAAAATTGTATCAATTTACTATAAGATAATTATAAATAATAATACTAATAAGGAGAGAACTCATGTTTTCATAAAGCCACTAAAGGAATAAAATTGCTAAAGAAATTTTTAAAGTAGGGTATTAGAGAATAGCTCTCCAAATATTGGTTGGTTCAATAGACACCATGAACCATTAATGTGTTTAGAAAGAGATGATGATGATGATATGATCATCATAATCATAGTCCTTGGAATGCATGACTAATAATATTTTCTATACTTTTAAAACAAACTACTGATAGATTTCTGAAATGAAAACTTATATTAGAATAAAAACTCAGAAAATAATGTCTACAATTCTAGGGTCCAGTCAATGACAAAGATCCATTTTAGAATTCTTATAAGCCATTATATAGACTCGTCTAACCTTGTCTATTGTATATCAACTTTATTAACGTGATAATACACTGAGAGATATCTAGACTTCTCAGTCTTTGTTTACAAGAAAGAACACTGATTTGCCATGAACTTATGGCCTGGATAGGTCACTTTTCTACAATAGAGCATGTAGTTCCTTTTTTAAAACTGGGAATCATCAATAAGATAAAAATTGGCTATAAAATGATAGTCTTATAATTTTATTTTCAGCCTTAATTAATTTATTTATTAACAACTGTTCAATATTTGTAGAGTAGCTGTAATTCAGGCACTATTCCAAACATTCTGTGAGGCTCAGAAACTAAAAAGACGTATAGTGATCCATTTCACTCGTTAAGATAGGCACTGTAAGCAAATAAAACTCGGACATTATGAACTTAAATTTGCACATTTTTAATTGAAAGAATTGATTCCAATAAAGTAATTGAAAATTTGAGGAAAAAAATTAACATTAAGGATTTATTTGCTCAATTTATTTATGGATTTTCAAATTTATCACTCATTTTTTTACTGTTAACATCTCTGATATGTGGACCATAGAAAATCAACAAACCTTATTTTGAGTGTATGTGTCTTGTTGTGTGTATGTGTATGTTTATTTTGTGTGCATATTTATATGTTAAATTATTTTATGGGATATCTTTCACCTTGCAAAATCTAGGTATCAACATTCTTAGTTGATACTGTGAGATACATCATTGTATTAAACATATTCCAATTCTTTTCTATTTAGAGGTCATATTCCTGTTTTGGAAATAATCAATTGTGATGACTCATTTACTTGCAATGATTTTGGATATAGTAATGAAGTAAGGTATATTTTAAAATAGTCTACAGGATCGTACTTGCATCGACTAAAATAATGCCAGGATATGGTATAATAAAAATAAATGCTTTGTTATGTAATTTAGCTAAAAGACTATAAGGCCCTGAGGCCATAAAGTTATGTAAACCAGGACCCACTTGATATTAGAGCTTAGGCAGATATTTTGAACTCCAATTCCTTTGAAGTCATTTTCTCAAATGGTTATAATCAGTGCTCTACTAATCATAGCTCCTTCCATATGGTTATGGATGTAAAAGCTTACGAATATAGAAGGTAAATTTTCACTTTTGTGATTTTGGAAAGAAGCCTTTCATACATGGCCCAATTAATATTTAAAAATTATACATTAAAATCTATCCTATAAGCTCAATATAAATTTTTTGAACAATGGCTATTAAAAAGACATTTTTTCACATTTATTCATGTTAGAGGAGAAATTGCTATTATGTGGACTCAGAGAAGCTAATGGAGACTCAATTCTTTGTTTTTAAAACAAAAGACAAAATTGTGTTTATATTACAATTCACTCTTATTTCCCTTCCACTTAATAGGCAAACATATGAATATATGCACAATATGTGCACCTCTAAAACACATTATATTAGTTCAATAAAAGCAATGAATCAAATAGTTCATTATTGCTGTTCCAACAGAATAGTGAAGTCTAGGGAAAGAGACCACTTTATCTGAGATGAAGAGATACAAACTAGTTCTTTAAATATATTCTAATGACACCAACACATGAGCCTTATATCCTAATTTTTATTCTAGTCTGTTATCGAATTCAAAGAGTCAAATTACCTAAGTTTTTTTCATCATTTTGTTGAGCAATAATATGTATGTGATACTTGTCACCTCATTATAGCCTTTATGGTAGATTATTGAAATTGGTAGATCCTAACTGACCCTTCTGTTTGTAGCGTAAAGGTTAATTTAAAATGTCAAAATGGAATTTGCTGAGCCTACTAAAACTATTTGGTTTTCTTCCTCAATTCCTGCTTAGTAGATTGAACACTCTTTGTGGAATGTCAGGGAGTTGTTAAACTGGCTCAGTCATTTTGAATGACAGCCATCTCACAGGAAACAATGAAGATGGAAAACCAGACGTGATTCTTTATTCTGTGATGGAAACGAGGAGCTCATCTGATGTTCATTTCATGATGGAAGTTTTGTTTCACAAAGTTGTAATTTATTTCCACTTTTCTCAGTTTGAAGGAAGACAAAAATAGATGAGTGTATTGAAGATGCGAGATGTGCAGGATGTACACTTCTGTATTAAATAGATCAGTAATCTCTTCTCTGGAAATGCACCCTGATAAGGAGAGAGGCTTAGGGTCTGGAATCTGTGCAAGAAGTGAGTAGCAAGTGAATGAAGGAACTCTATGATTGAAACTAGCCATCAGATTTTATTACTTTAAATTCTAAACCAGAGTTAACTTAAACATATTCCAGGATAATGTTTTGTTAGCCAATGAATAAACTAAAGCACAGAAATGTATAGAGACCTAGGATTTCCTCAGATCAAAGCTGGCAGAGACAACACAAAAACTCTTGGTTTTTCAAAAATTATTGCAGTCATTTATTCAAAACGTAGTTTCCTTTTTTTTTTGATAGAGTACTTGGAGTTGGAAAAGAGTGTTGATTAACAATAAGCAGCCAGCTTGAAACATGCATTCTAATAAATAAATAATATAATTTCAGAAAATCATAGGTTTCCAAGAACAAAAAAAGTGATATGAGAGAGATTGACTTCATCAGGATATTTCTTAACATAGAGGGATCAAGGGAAACCTCTTTGAGTTTATATGCTTTGACATTTGCGCTAAGATGTAAATAAATAGCAGTCATCTGTGAAAAGTCTTGTATACTGACTTCTAAAATAGTGCTCTTTTCAATTTATTATAATTCTATAGGTTCATTCGCTTAAAAAATTAGCATACATTCACAATATGTGTAGATTTATTAACTTAAATATAATTTGCATGCTTATTGATACCCCCAAAATAGAATTTTAAAAGGATAACATAAAAATTATTAATTTTTTTAAATTATGAAGGTAGGAGAACTTTAAATATCATTTACTGGTATTTCCAAAAACACAATGTAAAGTTCATTGTTCATTGCTAACAACAGTGGTTGCAAATCCATATTGAAGCTGGTTTCCATGGGAATTTCTGATTTCATGACTGACTTATCAGACTTAAATAGATCACGACTTTTTTCACCTCATTGTGTGCCCAAAGCACTTGTACTGGAGTTGTGTCTAGTGTCAGATCACCATTTTCTTTTTGTTCACTTGTGCTTGTATTTTCAGAGATATATTCAATCTGTGGTCTATTTGAAGGCATCTTTTCTTACCCATTTGCCTATTTTGTGAGAGTTAGTTTAGTTAAAACTTAACAGTGTACTTTCTAAATCCACTTAACCAGGCATGGGTAGCCCATAATAAATTACAAATGAAGGAACTGAAGCAGGGAGGAGCTTCTGGCAGGCACATTCTTCCCTAGAACATCTACCTTTCCTTCTCGATACTTCACACAACCAACATGACACGTGATATCTGAGACACGGACCAGGTGAAAGCCAGAGGGTCAAGTCAACCTATAGACAAAAGTTGGTCAAGGTTTTGTTAGCTTCTAGATACAAAAATAGAAATATAAATTCTATTATTTTATTTATTTATCTCAATGAATCATTTTTGATGCTCCCTGAGGATCACTGCCAGTGGAAAGCTGTGGTCTTTTCATATTTGGACTGGAAGGAGGAGCTCAGGCAGCTCAGAGGCTAATGCACATTTTACTGAAGAAAATGTCTTGTCCCAACGTAGTTCTATTTGCTATTGCTGAACCCTTTATCACAACACATGAAACACCCAGGCTATAAATGCTCTGACACCCTCTTGGTCAACAGGAATATGGATGATGATGATAGATTAAGGAGCTGCTGAGAGAAAAAAGATAATTGAAGTGTCTTCTCAGTAGATATTGCATTAATTCTGACAAATATCAGTTACACTTTAGCTTTCATCTACTTGACTTAGCGGTTAATTACTATGAAACATTCTTCATTTTTTTTTTCCAGAAGTAGACTTTCAAGAGCTAAGATTAAAATATAGAAAGTATTTCACATTAGTTGTATTAGTCAGAGTTCTCCAAAGAAACAGAACCAATAGGATGTATATATACGTATACACATTCCACATATATGTAAATATGGAAAGAAATTTCCTCATGCAAATATGGAGGCTGACACGTCCCTAGACTTTCAGGGTGTGCCAGCAAGCTCCTGGGAGACTGTATGGTATAATCCCGGTTCAAATCTGAAGGCCTGAGAACCAGGAGAGCAGATAATGTAGTTCCAGTCTGAAGACTGGCAGCCTCAAGATCCAGGAAAAGCAGATGTTTTGGTTTGAAGGCAGTCAGGCAGGAAGCATTCTCTCTCGCTTAGGGGAATGCCAGCCTTTTTGTTCTAGTCAGGCCTTCAACTGATTGGATGAGGCCCACCCACATTAGGGAAAGCTATCTGCTTTTCTTGGTCTATCAATTGAAATGCTAATCTCACCCAAAAACATCTTCACAGAAATACTCAGAATAATATTTGACTAATATTATGCCATCCTGCATCCCAGTCAAGTTGACACACAAAACTAACCATCACATTACCCCTGCAGTAAACAAAGACTATATACTTTTTTTTTTTTTTTGGTGAGGAAGATTCACTCTGAGTTAACATCTATTGCCAATTTTCCTCTTTTTTATTTTTTTTTTCACATGAGGAAGATTAGCCCTGGCTAACATCAGTGCCAATCTTCCACTGTTTTTATGTGGGTCTCCACCACAGCATGGTTTGATGAGTGGTGCAGGTCTGCACCCAGGATCCGAACCCGCAAACCTGGGCCGCTGAAGCAGAGTGCACCGGACTTAACCACTGTGCCATGGGGCTGGCCGCAAACAAGGACTAATTTTTAAAAACCCAAGAAATATTTAAAGATCATAGTCATCCTCATCTCTGTCAGATATTCCCATAGGAGAAACATCTTTCTTTAGGTGATATTACTATTATGACAACAACATTTCATTAAATCTATATAGCTGCTCAGTCTTTCATCTGTAGTATCCCTTTTTGTAACTGACAGCAGTGTAAGCAGTAAGTGTAAAGAGAAGAAGGATCCTTCATCACAATGTTTGTACTGTGGTATTAACATTACTGCAACATCAAGGAATCATTCAGACTATTGAAAGCCAAATAGCAAAGAATCATGGGGTTTTAATCATTAGCTACTAATTCCTGAGAAAATCCACTGTGCTCTCTACTTGTTCCTCCTTTTTTCATTCCTCAAAATGCTTGCTTGGGTAACATTTTTCCTAATGTGGTGTTTAATCCTATTGTGTCCTTTGGTTTTGTTTTGATTCTGTTTTATAGGGGCAGCAGTGGGCTTGAGCTGCCAAGACCCAGTCAGGGAAGAGTTTACTTGCTGTGAGAAAATTATGCATTGCAAAATATACAGTCTAATGGTCTATAAATCATAGTGAGAACTATATTCCTGTATTAATAAAATAAATAGAAATAAGTTTAATACAGAGAAATATGAAATAGAAATAGGAAAATACAGACATGAGCAAAATATATGACTGTATAAAAAATTCAAGTGTATATAATGCATAATTTTTCAAAAATTTGCATCTAATACTTATAATTTATATACATAATGTGCTGGTCTCAGAATTGAGTAATTACCAAATTTCATACCATTGTTTTACTGATTCAATGAAAATTATTAATTTTTACCCCTTCTTTCTCATCTGCATAACCCATCACTCTTGCTTGTTTTGATCACAACACAAGTCAAAGTTATAATCCATGCTGATTAATACAAAGCCCTGTATTTTTATTCTGGGACTCTGTTATATGCATATTATTCTTGCATTGCGTGGAGAGCTCCAGGCATTTCACTGATGATATATATTTTCAACTTCTTACAGGAAAAGTCAGGTCAATCAGGAAGATCAGTTTGCTTTTCTTATCTAGCATAGTTTTATATGGATAAATTATCATTTTAAATGAATTATTTGTTTAGTGATTTTTTCTTGATACTGAGTTTTATCGATATTAGGATTTCATCAAAATTAGAATTTTATAAAGATTAAGAAAAGTCTATTAATTAAATTAGCAATTGGTTATTTACCTGTTTCAGCAATACTTTTCCCACATGTACTCAGTCAAAGAAACAGAAGGTTCATGGATTATTTTTTTCTTTATTTCAATCCATCATTAATTTAAATAAGTCCTATGTTGCCTTGAATGATGATAGGCACAGGTAATATGAAAAAGTCCCTGTCCTCATTATGATTGAATTGATTACTATTTTAGATGGTCACACATTTATAAAGACAGCACTTATACAGTTCCCAAGTATAGAAATAGATTATATAGATATAGAATATATTACACAGATATAGAATATATATATATATATATATATATATATATATATATATATAATGTATTCTTCTGTTTTCATTGGGAAATAAAAAGGTTGGGATTAACATATTTTTTAGATTACTGAAACTAATCTTCTTTGAAGGTTAACATTAAAATAATTCTAAATAATAAAATTAAATTATTTTAATTTCAACTAGGGTTTATACAATGGTCTGTTAAAAGGCCAAATACTAGATGAATATTAAGTATAGTCAGAGTAGATAAGCTACGTTCTTGTGAAGTGATTTTCTTACCTCACAAAAGATCTCTTTTCTTCTCTACACATGGGAATAGAAAATTTCTTCACCTGAGCTGGAGTCCTGATTGGATAATATTGCATTAGCCATAAAGTGCAAATATTCTTGGGGAAAATAAAATATTGACTGATATTCATGATGTCTTAGTCCGTTCAGGCCACTATAACAAAATTACGATAAACTAGGTGGTTTGTAAACAATAAACATTTATTTGTCATAGTTCTGGAAACAGGGAAGTTCAAGATCACAGCCCAGCCAGTTCAGTGTCTGGTAAGATCCCGCTTCCTCACTGACAGTGTCTTCTACTGTAACCTCCCATGGCAGAAGGGACGAGGGTGCTCTTTGGGGTCTCTTTTGTAAAGGCACTAATCCCATTCAGGAGGGCTCTGCCCTCATGACCTAATCTCCACGCAAAGGCGCCACCTCAAAGTACCATCACTTTGGGGATTAGGTTTTCAACACATGAAAGTATGTGAATCATGAAACACATGAGAGCACACAGCGAAGTATGAATATTTAGACATATCTATTTTTGTGATTAGAGGATATTGATTGATGAAGGGAATTGAACTGAAGCTAAGGAAAATGAACTGTACATGGAACCAGGATACTTTTAAGATAATAATTCTCATTACATTGAGATATTTGAATCAGATGACTCTGCAAGGGTGTGAGAAAGGGAAACTTACTAACTTAAAAATTCTCTGCTGATTCTTTCGGTGTCATATAGGAATTGTCCACTTTTGGATTTTATTTCCTCTTTGTCTCACAGATTTTGGTAGTCATTACTTGGGAGGTAAAGCTCTTTTGTTCATAATGATTGGTAAGATCAGTGTAATATTTGTTTATGTTTTATACATTGAATTTGATGTAGTTGACAGATTTTGTGGATAACACTAGCTAGATTCTCCAGAGCTCTCTGTGTTTCTCTGTATATTTATGTGTAATACATCTGTTGCAGTGTGCAGCTCCTCTCAGAGTCATTTTCTGGTTTCTGTTCAGCAAAAGGGTGAAAGAAAAACAACTGAGAAGATGAAGATGAAATCGCTGCCAGGCGGCTGCTCTGAATGAGACTTGAGGCTCCTTTCCTTCTTTGAAGCAGCATGTGTCAAACTCGTTGTGAATCAGGTTTTTATATTCAGAATCAGAATTCTCTGAGCTGACACAGCTGAACTCAGAGCCTGGAGGGTACAGTACAAGATCCTTATTTTGCATTGAAACTGAACACTTCCACTGGAAATGCTTTTGCCTAAAATAATTGCCTCACTTTCAATTGAATGCCGGAGTGCAGACGCCCAGGAAACCAGCATTCCTTTTTAGCAAAAAAGAATGGAAAATGTGATGTGACCTTTCTTCCTTTCTACAAATTACCTCTGAGAGCATATCTACCTGTCAGTTTGCCTACCCACCTTCCTGTGTCACCAACCTCAACTGCTTAATGATTGAAAAGGTGTAAAACAAAACTCCATATATAACCATTTTATTAGATGAACAATCCTTCTTGAAATAAAACACTGGGCTGATACTAAGATGCTTTGCCTGAAAGGACTGAATGGAGATTTTTTTTTTTAAGGCTTATATTGAGAGATGGGTAGCTGCTCTTCTCTTATTAAGGAAAATCTATCATATTCAGAAGTTTTGGTGGTAAAATTTACATAAGAGTGTGATAAGCATGGCTATGTTATGGTCCAGCCATCTTCCTCTTAGGTCTTTTTCGTTGGAATTTTTTCAAGTATATAATGGAATTTTCCATGTGGATTATGAGAAGATATACAAATAGCTTTATTATCACGCTTCTATATTACCCTAATATTCACAAGTAATTTCCGTTTGGAATTTGTGTTTGACAGATAAAATTCTCTAATTTAAAGAAACACTGACTTTTGTCTATGATTTTAAAGATATAACTTGACCTTGAAGTAAAGGTTTATTCCAGATTAAAATTATATTTAATGGTAATACACGTATACATAGTAAATACTTTGTTCAATAATAAATAATAAAATATAACATAAAAATATATAACAAAGAGCTGCTTAAACACACACACACACTCAAATCTTGATCTTCTCATCCATTAGTTGGAAACAAATTAAGTACTAATAATTTAAATTTACAATTTTATGGTATTTTGCTTTTAAAAATGATTTAACTTTTAAAAGTAATTTTATTGGTTTATTTAAACATTTGGAGGGAAAGGAGAGGATGTTTTATTAATATCTGTTTTAGGGATGCAGAAACTGCAGCTCACAGAAGCTTACCTTAGCTGCACAGAGGTTACAGTTAGAATAGAATAGACTCAGTGCTTTGGTCCGCTGTTTTCTCTGCTCACAAAGTCGAATGGACTACCTTGGGAGGGAATGATCTCCATTTACTGTGAGAGTTTGAGGAAATAACAGAATTTTAATAGATATTTTCACGTTAGTTCCTTCTAACTGTAAGAATTTATCCTTGTATGTATGCAATAAAAAACAAAATGCTTACTGTTATCAACTGAATGTTTGTGTTCCCCAAAATTCATAAGTAGAAGTCCTAATCCCTTATGTGATGGTTTTTGGAGATGGGGCCTTTGGAAGGCAATTAGGTTGAGATGAGGTCATGAGGGTGAAGCCCCCATGATGGGATGAGTGTCCTTATAAAAAGAGGAAGAGAGAACAGAGCTCTCTCTCTCTGTCCTGTGAGGACACAGTGAGAATATGGCCATCTGCAAGCCAGGAGAAGGCTTTCACCAGGAACCTCATCTGACACCTTGATCTTGAACTTAGCCTCCAGAACTGAGAGAATAAATGTCTATTAAGCCATGCGGTCAGTGGTATTTTGTCATAGCAGCCCTAGCAGATTAACACACCTACCAAAAGAAATTACGTATTTTTAAAAAATGTAGTCAAATTATCATGTGACTTAATTTCAACATAACTACAAAATTTAATGGAGATATTTAACAAAACTTATTAAATTGTCCCTATGGTTGGGATTATAAAGGCAAAGTTTTTTGGGGAAATTTTATAATAAAATTGTACCTGAAGGCACTATTTCATTAAAATTTACATTGATTAAAGTAAACAAATAAAATCACATTTTCATGTTAGTTACCTCTTATTAGATTACAAAGCACAGTTGATAACAAAACTCTTTTCAATATTTCTAAAATATTGATCCTTACTACTAAACAAATATTATTCTAATCCAGATATTACAGATTAGTCTGATAAACAAGTGTAGGAAAAGATAAAATATATTATGATGTGGCAATTTGTTTGGAAAGAGGTAAAAAGGCACTATGGGAAGTAGCAGATAGAGCAATTTTATATCAATCACTTAGTATACTAGAAATATTTAATACTGTTTTATAATCCTAACTTTTATCTGGACTTAAAAATATTTTCTAGACATTTGGAGGAGGAATCTATGTAGATTGAAATTGTTTATTTTAAAATTTGTATATACCCTTATATCTAAATGCATAACAGATATTCTTTTTAAAAAGGAATTTTTTCTATATGCATACAAGGGATCCATCTATATAAAAATAATCATATTTTATTTTTACCATCTTGTGAGATGCATATTTCCTAAACAAATAATAATCATCCTATGGGTAATTTACATAAAAGTTTAAATAGTTTAGTTTTATATTCAATCTCTAGTACTTCCTATATTACATATATGCTTTATTTCTGTAATAAAACTAATATATTAGAGGAAAATTTGTCTAAAAATTTAAGGCACTCAGCCTGTGAAAACTAATATATTTATTTCATGAGAAAAATATTGTAACAAACCTATTTTCATTTAAATTTTAACTAACATTACAGTAAGTAGTGGGCTTTAAAGTGTTAAAGGGATAATGGGCCAACTGTTAAATGTCAAAGTTTGTGACGACAATTAAGGCCGGTTTTTAATGTTGAAGAAGTCTCATAAGATTATATTTTCACAAAAATCAAATAACCTAGGATTTTTTTAACAGAATAAATGAAATGAAGTCTGTCATATGTTAAAACATGCAAATTCTATATTGACCCAAATATTTATTTATGGAAACATTCAGAAAAATTTTACTTCACCTGGCACAACTACTAACTCATTCTCAAAACACTTAAGAAATTGTACCCCTGAGCTTTTTGCTTTTGTTTTTAGTGTATTTCTCTTGTCAAATTCTAGGCATTGTTACAGACTTTCATTTCTCTCAGAAAAGGTTTAAGAATGAAATCAGTGACCAACAGCACTGCTTTCCATATCTTGGGATTCATGTCTTCCGTTTATTTTAAGATTACTTCTGTTGGCTACATTGACAGAATCCTTTCATTTTACTATCTAATAATGACAGGATCACAGTCACACCATGACAGGAAGGGTAAACTATATGGAGCATAATAAAAATGACTCGGGGAGAGGCCAATAAGAAACAACAAACACAGCAAAAATGATAAAACGCACACACAAAAAATTAACTGTATATATAAAAGTTTTAATTTCTACTTCCTGTATTTAGTAACTACCATTGTTTATAATCATTTAAATAGCAATTATTTCCATTAATGTTTAAAGTAGAGTCAAAACAAATTTTAGAAATAAAGCAATGATGCAGTTCCTATATTAGATATTTATATCCTAGAAAAAAAGTAATTGAGCTATTAGTTTAGATTAGGGCATTCTAACACCTCAGAGTTAATGTAAACCTTGTGCTATGTCACTACTTCCTTAGAAACTTGTCAGAACTCAGGGAAGTGGGGGAGGTTGGTGAGGGATTGTGAATAGAATGAAAGAAATGTGAAAGAATAAAGATCAAACTGGATACTTGAACTCAAGCAACTTTTAATCCGTTAAAAGTTATAATAATGATTGTTGGTAACCTGACTAATATTAAATCATTCTCACTTACGATATTTTCCCAAATTATACTTTACCATAACACCCAGTTTATTTATATCAAATCATTTATTATAATCTGAGATTGTTATTTTTGTTTTTTAGAGTTATATTCTTACTCTTTGTCTCCACATGGAAAATGAATGGCATCTTCTGGATTTCTTTTGGTTACACCTTTTTGAATTCCTAGCACCTAGTTCAGGGCCAGGCACATAACAGGTGGTCTAATTTATTAACTTAAATGATTAATAAGTTGATTATGTAAAACTCCCTGAGCACACTCTAGCTGAAAAGTATAGGAAAGTAGTTTGACCCTGTGCTTAGTGTAAGATAATTTTACCAGAATTTTGATTTTCTACTTTCAATAAAATCTGTACTAGTAACTGAAATATGACATATGAGTTTGTAGATCTTGATGTATGTATCCTATGTGCACATCCTTCATCCCCTTCTCATGTTCAAACAATTAATAGCGTCTGTGCTTCCTTGCTTTGAGGTGGTTTGTGGTGGTGTTTTCTGGCTTTTTATTTCTAGAACATAATCTAAACGAGGGGAGCAAGTTTTAAAAAATTAAAGAGAGAGGAAGAGAGAATTAGAGATACAGTAACATGGTGGATGCCACGATTCTGATAGGTCCCCTGTAGGATTGTGGGGTTTATTACTTGCCGCTACTATCAGTGCCCTTCAGGAATTGCTCCAGGGGAGGAGAGCCATCTGGCGCAAGGCCAACACTCTTCAGTACCATCTTGAGAACTCCTCATGGCATTTGTGGGGTTTCCATTGAGATTGCTTGGTTTGTCTCTTTGCCCATTCTTTCTTTCCTCTCTTCGCTTCCAGAGGAACTAATCCAAGAATACTCCTTAATATACCTCCCATATGCTAATCTGCATTTTAGATTCTGCCTCCTGGGGAATCTAGAAAATGTTGGTGCAGAATTGCTCCAAGAAAGAAGACACTTAGATGGGATTTGGAGCTGGACTGCCTGCCTCTCAGCTGGAAATTAGGATCCCACCACTGTCGTGTGGAGAAGAGAGAGCTCCTGGCCCAAGGTAGCAGTGCAACTTTCGCCTAAGGTAGCAGTGCAACTTTCGCCTGTGATGAATTAGGATGGCATCATTGGTGGAAATGCACAAATTGTGAAATGTATAAGGCTTTGGAGAACTATGAGAGAAATAATAGCATTAAGTGAAGTAGAATTGCTAAGCTTGATTGCACTGAGAAAAGATAGCAAAAGACTGAGTGTGATTATTTGACAATTAATGCTAACTGTAAAGTGTGAAAGCCAGATGGTCTCCTTGGCATCATACAAAGAGGCTCTCATCTCCTGCAGTGGGCGGACAGAGTAAACTGAGAACACATCCCCATACTTAATTGTGAGAATAGCTGAGATCCAAAGAAGGTTATATGTTTTAACAACCAGACAGAGATGCTGGGAGATGATGCAGAAAAACTGATAGGATGGCTACTAGAAGCACAGAAGAGTGATAACCACACTAACGGTGGCAGGCAGAAAAATGGCTCCCAAAGATGTCACAATCCCCAGAACTGATAATATGTAGATTATATGAAAAAGGCAAATTAAGATCATAGATGAAATTAAGGTTGCTAATCAGCTGACCATAAAATAGAGAGGCTATCCTAGATCACCCTGGTGGGCCTAACACAATCACAAGAGATCTTAAAAGTTTGGAGGAGGGAATTGGAAGAGAGAGCCAGACAGATGGCAGCATGAGAAGAATTTGTGTAATGTCACAGGCTTTGAGGATGGAGGAAGAGGGCCATGAGCCAAATTCAGGCAGCCTCTTGCATCTGGAAAGAGCAATAAAACAGATTCTCCACTAGAGCCTCCAGAAGGAATGCAGCCCTGCCAATACCTTGATCTTAATACAGTGATACCTATTTTGGGCTTCTGACTTCCAGATAGTATAAATTTGTGTTGTTTTAACTTTAACAAAGTTTGTGGCAATTTGTTGCAGCAGCAATGAGAAATTAATACACTGCGGTACAAACGCCACCACTGTTATGGCGGAATGATGGAAGAAGGAATTAAAAGCTAAGAGCAATGATGTGCTCATGTGGATATACTACGTAAGATCAAAAAACCCATGAAGAAAACCATACTCCATATAAGGCTCAAAGGATACATCATTTCTCAAATCCAAAAGGAATCTGTTGATGAGAAGGTATCAATCTCACTAAGAAGTTCACCGGTTGCTCTTATTTATAAGGCTTACCTGATGTGTAAAAAAACAAAAACAAAAATGGAAAAGAACTGACCTGGTAGGGAGCAAAGGTTAAGTGTCATCACTTGAGCAATAACAACAAAAAATTAGAGGTTATATAGTAGCATTTAACCATCAGAAGCCAGGCCGACTTGGGGCCAGCATGGTGGCATAGTGGTTAAGTTTGCACCCTCCACTTTGGCGGCCCAGGGTTTGCCGGTTTGAATCCTGGGCACTGACTTATGCCCTGCTCATAGGGGCATCCCACGTATACAAAAATAAAGGAAGATGGGCACAGACGTTAGCTCAGGGCGAATCTTCCTCACACACAATTATGTAGAAATATGAAAAAATAGTGTAGTACATACCCAATTACTGATCAAAATGATGGCTAACAGGGAGGTTGTAATTGAGTAAACTAAATGATGCTAAAGTTACTTAATATAGTCAAGATTCAATTTCCTCAATAAAATGTGGTTAGTGATAGTATTCACTCATAGATTTTTTGATATAATTAAATGTATAATTGCATCTATAGGTATCTAAGCTTGCTGGCAGTCATTTAGTAAGTACTCAAGCAAATTTAGTCATTTAATATGTTCATTTATGAAATTATTGCAAGTAATTGTGATCTCTGCAGAAGAAAAGATCAGTATCAGTGTTTACTCTCTGTTTTTGCCAATACAGAGCAGTATGTTTTCTCTCAGCAGGAAAAGATATATCACATGACTGTCTCTATTTAAAGATTAAGTGAAAATTGGGAGGGTGAAGAGCTAATTCCATAAAGTCAGTTGATTGTATTTTTTTCACTTTTAAATATACTGCTCATTGTTCTATTGCCTCTGGCATACTTGAGCATTTAAATCTGTTCATTATATTTATACACTGTTTCAAGAGCTAAAAGACAGACAACAGAGATTTAAACAAAATGAGTGAGAAACCAAAAACTTCTTCCTTGTGCTGATATATGCTTTTTCTCATGTAAATACCTATATGCATTGGCTGGAGTGAGGCAGGGAGGATCTTCATTAATACTTACATCTGTTGTTGCAGATGTAGATAAAATATCTTTTTTTTTTTTTTAATTTTAGAAAGTAGTGATAAATGTCATACTTAAAAGACCTTCATTTTGAAAGACTTGCCTACATTTTCCACATTTTTATCTTCACTCTTAAAATATACAGTCATGTGCCACATAATGACTTTTTGGTCAAGGACTGACTGCACACATGATGGTGATCCCATAAAATTAATACCATATAGCCTAAGTGTGTCATAGGCTACACCATCTAGGTTTGTTAGGTACACTCTGATGTTTGCACAGTGATGAAATTGCCTAACAACACATTTCTTAGAAGCATCCCTATCCTTGAGCAATGCATGACTGTATATATATATATATATATTTCATCTTCACTATTAAAATGTATGTATATGAGCCACCATTTTTTAAAAACAGATTTCCACAGTTAAAATGAGAATAAAAGAAAAAGAAATATAGTTTAAAATGTGAAAGAATTGGGGCCGGCCTGGTGGTATAGTGGTTAAGTTCTTGTGCTTCACTTCAGCGGCCCAGTGTTCATGGGTTTGGATCCTAGGCACAGACCTACACACCTCCCATCAAGCCATGCTGTGGTGGCGCCCCACATACAAAGTGGAGGAAAGATTGGCATAGATGTTAGCTCAGGGCCTGTCTTCCTCACCAAAAAAAAAAAAAAAAAGAAAGAAAGAATCAATTCATATCAATCTGAAGAACTCAAAGTTTTTGAAGAAGAGTTTCTCTACTCCTTTTCTTGCCTAAAAAAAAAAAAAAAAAAAAACCTTTATTTTCAGAGAATCAGCTCTCCAATCTCCCCTTCACTGAACAATTCCACAAAATTATTTTAATAAAAGAATATAGGAATGTCCAGATGCCAAGTCCCTAGTGAGTTGGCTTTAGGCAGTAGGTTAAGATTTTACAACCATGAGGCTGTCAAAAAAGAAGACTGTGATTGAATATAACTGTATGTTTTGAAACTATATCCAAACCTGGATTTTCTGATTTAGGATTATTCCTAGGGTTCAGAACAATATCCAGATCACTCTAAGAATTCTCATTAAATTATTACAGGCAGGTAAGTGCTCAAAAATATTGAGAATGTTGGTGGTGATCAAATTCCTAGGATATACACTAATGTGGCAATTCCATAATAAGTCAATTCTATTTATAGAAAATATTTTTTGTTGGACATTTCAAGTGCAGCCTATGAGGGATGGATAAGGAGAAATAATTTTCACTCTGGATGATTTGGCAACTACTCTTAGAGGAGCCAGCATATCTCAGAGTTTGTTTTTAATGCAGGTGGGCTTTATCAACAACCTTTATTTGACAGCATTTCTAACAAGTCAGCTGCTTCCAATGCCATGCTATTGCTCAAAAGCTAGCCATACTCAGGGGCCAGGATTTTTATAAAAGATGATTCCTTAGCATGTCTTTACTTACAATGTTTATTTTACTTTTAAATCAGTGTTAAATTATTCATTTGAGGAAAAGTTATTTAGAATGTTTAAAAATTAGGTGAGTCTAAAAAGTAGATTTGAAAAGATAGTGACTATAATGTAGGGGGTCTGATATGTCAAACATTTTTGTTCTGGAAGGTAGAACGCAAAGGGAAACCTCAGGCTCTGTCTGACCTTGAAAAATTCAAGGGCAAATGTCAAATGCATAGAAATTCTCAGGTGAGAGGCCTGAGATGGGGGTTGGGGTGGAGTTGTGCACAAGGACAGAGCAGGACTACCTGGAGAGGAAGCCAGGCCCAAGTGTGATGCAGGCTTCTCTCCTGAGTAGGCTGAGGATTAGGAAGTCTCTCAGAAGTCACAGAAGCAGTGAAGCAAAGCCTGACACTGGAGGAGGTGGGCTGGTGACCCTGTCTAGGAAGCAGACATGAGAAAGGCTGTCCAAGAAACTGAGAATCTTACCAGTGGAATCAATATTTTCCATCTGAAACCATCTTATGCCAGTTGTTTACGTAGGTGAACCTTGTTTAAAAAAACAGAGGCATCTGTGGAGGAAAGAAACATAAAACTACATTTAATAAGACAAATGACATAGTATACAACTCAACTTGAATTATCTTAACATCACTAGTACATACCTTAACAAAATTTTATTTTATCCCTACTGTGTACCAGATAGCATGGTGATTACTGGGGACCTCATGGTGAACAAGAGAGATACTGCCCTTTCCTCAGGCATCTTATATTCTAGTGAGGGACAAAATTAAACAAGTATATAAGCAAGATGATTCCAGAATGTTCTCAGTTCTGTGAACAGAGTAAATAGATAGATTTAATAGTGATCTTTGAGAATAAACGAGCCAAGGGCAACACCGAAGGGAGAGCATTCAAGGACGACAAAAAGAACAGGTGCCAAAGTCACAGGTAGGAAAGTGCTTGGCTATGGGAGCAACCTGGAGGTGTGCGTCAGTGTGGCTAGAGCATAGCATGTGGATACTGGATACTAGTGTTGACCACAGCAGAGAGGTTAGCAGGGACCAGAGAGGCCCTGTAATAAGTTTAGATTTAATTTGAAGAGCAATGGAGAAACCTTGGAATGCTTTTCTTTCTTTCTATTTCTTCCTTCCTTCCTTTCCTTCCTCCCTTTCCCTCACCACTCCTTCCCTTTTCTTTCTTTCTTTTAGGAACTTGACCTAATTTTATATTTTTAAAATAATCTCTAACTCTTGTGTGGAGAATGGATCTTAGAGAATGGTGAATGTAAATTGAATCCATGAGACCAATTAGGAGGCTATTGTGGTAATCCAGATGACATCTAACTAAAATGAGGGCCATGGAAATAGAGAGAGTGAAAGGAATTTGAAGCATGTTTTAGAGGAAGTACTGGTGCACTTGCTGATGAATTTCATGTAAGCTCCAGAAAAGGGAGAATCAAGGATGATTCCTAGAGTTTTGCCTTAGAAAGGACAAGTTTTCTTGGAAATTAAGATTCCTGCTTTAGAAATTTGGGTAGTAAAATTATTATTAGACAACCGAATAGAATTGTTAAGTAAATGCGTATACCAATATGAACAACATTTTGTTTATTGTCTCTATGTGTGTATTAGTTCTATTTTATTCTTCCTTAGTTTCTAGTTAAAGTTCATTTTGAAAGATTTATATCATTCCTTAAGGGGAAAGAAAAGCAATTCGCAGGAAGATCTTTCCACATTCAGACCTGCAGAATCAAGAATGTTAGAGCACCTCTAGAGAGCAGAAATTACAGTTCTAGCAACATTATCCTGAAATATATTAGGGAAAACATGATTTATTTTACGACGAGTTCTCTAAAGTGGTGTAGTTATGACATCGTGATTACAGATGATACCCTGTGATGGGGCTCCTGAGTTTGTTCCTTTACCCCTTTTCTAAATGATATCAAACTGTCATTGCTTTTGATATTTACTCACGTTTACTCTACTTTCAACAAATAGAAATGATTACTCTCTCCCTTGTGCCCTCACTGTACTTCACATATACTTCTAACACGGCATCCAACACATTTAATTCCTTCTTTAACTTCATTGTAACCTCCATAACATAACGACGGTATCTTATTTTTCTTTGTATCTCTTCTCTTATCACTGGCACATCCTGGTAAATAATTGATTAGTAGATAGATGAATGAATGAATAAATGAGTGAATGGGGCAACACTAGGGGACAGCTAAAGACAGCTAAGTGGGGCTACCTTCCAAACCCCTTGCTTTTCTAGATCCTGCTCTGCTGGCAATTTGACATTAATCCTGGGTGAGAGCTAGAGATAGAGAAAGCATAAGGAGATCAATTTCCCTAAACAATGGAGAACTGAAACTCTGGTAAGTTCAATTATATTACACTTTTTTATATGGCATTTATAAGCAGCAACACTTCTCAAAGTGTAAGAGAGGAACTGTGCATTTCCAATACACATATGACACAAGCAAGAATTCCATGTGTTTTATTTCTAGTACAATAAAACCCAAATACATTAATTTACTATAAAATCCCTAATTGTTCATGGAACCAGATCCAGCTTGTCAGGCTAGCATATATTTTTTATTATAGGTAATAGACACAAAAAGCCAAATTGGAATCAATAGGATGCATTGTAAGCATGAAATTAGAACAAGGAAAATAAGCCCTATGATTTAATAACTGAAGAGCAAAAAGTTAGCATAGAATAATATATCATAATAAAGATAGATATACATTGGCGACTGTATTTACAAAATTCTGGTCATTGACTTGGAGAAGCCTCTAATCTGAACATTCCTTAGATTGATATTTCTAATATTTGAATTTTATTCTTGTACTCTGTACTTTGTACTCTACAACCTGCCTCCACCCGAATACAGAATTTCTGGTCATTCTCCTCCAACATCGAGCACTTTCCAGAATACAGAAGGAAGGCAGACTGATATCTGTGGTCACGGATATTGAGAAAGAGAAATGTTGGAACACATTTATTTCTCCCAGTACAAGAGATCCATGTTATACTACAGGTTGGATGTGGTTTTGGATATACCTCAAATTACACTCTTCATATTGACTTCCTTTTTGGTGCACTTGTGATATACCAATATTGTGCTAGTTGATAGGAATAGAAACACAAAACAGGATGAGTTAGATAGGTAAGCAAAAAGTAGTAGTATAAAGTGTAAGAAGAAAGAAATGTGATACATGAGTGAGATAGGTAAGCAAAAAGTAGTAGTATAAAGTGTAAGAAGAAAGAAATGTGATACATGAGTGAGATTCAGAGTCAACATCATGGAGGTAGTGATTAACACTGGAAAGAACAGAAGCTCAAGGGCTTGGTTTTCTAGATTAAGTTTCATTCAGTCAGGACTTGAAAGATAGACAGGGCTTTAGCTGATAGATTGATGGCAAGAGCTTTCCAAAAGACAGAAGAGCATATCTAAAGATACTAAGGACTCATGAATCAGCATGATGCATTCAGGAACAATACAGAATTGAGCACTGAACAAATTCCATGAATTTGGTTCAAAGTTATTGTTTCAAAAGACCAACATTATGAAATATAGATTGTGTTTATTTACTTTTAGTTAATTTACATTGTAATAAGATATATTTTACTTTAGTAAGAAAACTAATATTTATTTAGAATAGAATATTGTTTTAAAAACCTTTATAAGTATTTATAAAGCTGCCACAAGATCAAAATTGCATTATTATCCAATCAATTGATTTGAGATTATAATGTTGATCATGCTGATGATTCAGAAAATTAAAATTTCATCTCTAAGTAACAAATAAACTAACCTTTGGGCATAATATTTGAAGTGCTGAGGGAATACAGTTGTTATTCTTAAATGTGAAGTATAAAACTGGGATTTTTATTTTAAACGTTTAGAGGAAACCAATATATTTTATCTCATCTTACTGGTTTTATAAGTTGTTGGCTCTTGTGCTCCTAATGAGTCCTCTTTTATTATCTGTAACTGTCCTTCTGAAACAGAATCTAAGGTCTCTACTGAATGCCATCTGTGTCTACCAATACAAGTAAGGTTATGGTGGCTCTACACTCTGCAAAATATTTCAAATGAAGTAGAAGACTGAAAGTAAGAAGAAATTTTCTTCAAGGACTAGGTCTACTGTGATCTCGTCTTGATAACTATTTCTGAGGAAAAGTGGTACTGAGTTTTCCTATTTTGTGATCCCATATAAAATTTACATATCTGTTTTAGAAATCATAATGTAAAATTCTGATTATTTATTTACACATCTACCTATTTTTCATAACCTGTAAGACCTTACAGGCAGCAAAGAGACTTAATTATTTCTGATATTTCAGCACCTATTGAAGTATGTGACAATCCTTAGGATGATTTTATCATACGTCTGATGGATTGAATAGAATTGACATGTGTGGGATGTGGGAGGGGAAATTTATTTTAAAATGCAAAATTTGCATGTGTTGACTTGAGGAATAACTTGAAAAGTATACGTTTGGAGCTCCTTAAATGTTACATAACAGTACATATTTTAATAAATGTTTAAATCAAAGGTTACTTTTTCATTAGTCTTTCCTAATATGCATTTTGTGGCATGTTAGCTATAGCATGGCCAGCCAGACTTCACAAAGATGAAACAGCAAATAGATGTGGCACACGTCTGAAAAGACAGGGATGAAAAACTGAAATTAACAGAAAAGTATCACTCCACCCATCACAAGATTGTCATTGTTCAAAATTTCAGTTACTTTGAAAAAGTATTTTAAAAAATGGAAATATTAATGAAAATCGAAATTGAAACACAAATAACTTAGTCTTTCTTTGTTACCTTAAATGAAGTTTAGGATTTGATCAGGGGAAAAAACTGAGAAGAAAATCAAGGTGTTAGCTACAAAGGAGAGTTCATCAGGCAGAAAGTTCTTATGGATTGAAAGTGAAAAGATAGCATTAGCTCATTATAATGGATTGCTCTATAAAGAGAGGAACTTAATAGGCATCACCAGAGAAGATGACCCTGTCATGTGAGGTGTTTAAGACTACATAATAGGATCAAATTTGATGGCCACAGATCAATTGCTTAGAAGTTCAGTAAGAGTAACTTTACTCTTTGAGATAAGGGAGTATAGAAAGCATTTACATTATTATATCAAAAATAACAAATTACTTCGTTCAAAATTTTAATGCCTAACTCGTGCATTTTTATTTTCACGGTGTAATTTGATTAATAAAATATAATGCTTTTACTGATGAGAAACTGTGCCAGTATTGTATGAGATAAATAGATAAGATCAAGTCTAATATTTTCTTACTTTAAATTCCTATAAAAGAAACAAAATATGGAATGGGAGGAGGGATGAATAGGCAGAGCACAGAGGATTTTTAGGGCAGTGAAACTACTCTGTATGATAACATAATGGTGGTTACAAGTCATTATGAATTTATCCAAACCCCTAGAATGTACAACACCAAGAGTGAACCGTAATGTAAACTATGGACTTTGATGATGTGTCAATGTTGATTCATCAATTGTAATAAATATACCCTATGGTAGGGAATGTTGATAATCAGAAAGGCTATGTACATATGGGGGCAGAGGACACATGAGACATCTCTGTAGTTTCCCCTCAAGTTTGCTATGAACTTTAAATGTTCTAAAAAAAAAAGTCATAATAAAAAGGCAAAATAATCCATGAAAATAATACAGTATTTTATAGATCCAGTTTTCACATTGTGTGGCTTGCATAAGGATTGCAAGAATTTCAAAATTGACTACATGCTTTGTATTAAAAAAAATTAACGCAGACTCTAAACTTCTATTTTGTTCATAATAACCCCAATTGAGGCTTGGGGAAGCACAGATACTACCATTTGAGAGCTCACAGTTACCAACGTGTTTTTTTCTGATCCTTTTGACATCTACTGGGCAGTAGCAAGGACAATATAAGCAAAAAAAAAATAAAAAAAAAAATAGAAAGGATAGAAGAATTAGACATGTGTGAATTTTTCCAACTAGTAATGTCACTCTTCTATAGTCTTAACTCTTCCCTATGGTTTCCAGGTTTTTCTTTCCCTTAAATTGAGCCTCCCAGGTTACTAATAGAAAACGGTATTTCTTAGAACTTGTTATATGGAACCCTAGTTTTATGAGATGTTACTTAAAAAAGAAAGGATTCTAGCTTCAAATAACTTTGAGAAAGGCTGTGTTAAACAAAGTTAAGCAGAATTCCCCACCACAGTTTTGTTTAAAGGATTGATGATGCTAATGTGCATTGTAATCTCCAAAGAGGGATATAGAGTATGTGATGTTTTCCAAATTTTTTGATGATGAATAGATTCATCTGAATACCTAAGCACTTTAAACCAGGGATATGGCAAAGTGAAAACTCCAGAGATGTGAAAGTCAGCTTCCCAAACACTCATCAGAGGACAGCTGGAAGTGTGTTGATACATGCTTGCAATACAAAGAATGATTACGAGTGTATGGAAAGGGGATCCCTTGTTCTGGTTGCTACATCATTTAGAGCAGGGTGGGCAGTGGCTGATTTAAGGGCAATATTTGACTTCCTGCTTCCCCAAGCAGAACTAAGTACAAACATTACTTCACTCTCAATACACCACCACCATAATTTTCAGTTATTAAGCTGGAAAAAAATAGAAGAAGAAGACGAAATCGCTGTCACCATCACAAATGAGGGAAACATAATACTGAAGGGATGATATCCCTGTCATCTAGGGCAAATGAGGACATATCAAGATAACCAATGCCCTGACTTCTATTTACAGGATTTCAGGACAATCAGTAAGTGTTCCCTTCCTAAAAGGGAGCTGCTGAGGCAAGAGGAATCTAGTATCCTACCTTAATGTGCCATTGACATGATGAGGCTGGACACCAACGGAAATCTGAGTACAGGAGGGAGCTCAGACTCATAATGAAAATGAGAGGGACATTGCTCAATTGGGGAGGGTGGAGAAATTCATAAGATTCAACTGAGATAAAACCAAGTTACTATACCTTCCCATTAGATTGGCTAATTAAGAAAAGGGTACTTGTAGCAGACATTACCTAAGGAAAAATCCCACAGTATCTATTCAAAAGCTCAGCTCTGCAAATTTGTTTTTGGAAAGGTTCAGAGAGCAGAGAAACCCCAATGCTGCAACTAATTAGACTTACCTGTATCTGTGTGCCCTTGCAAAACCTTAGTGGGACAGAGGAAGAGGGAGAGCGAGTCTGAAAAAGTAGTAAAATAATGATTGCCACAAATGAGTAGGACATGTAAGTTCATGATGGAACCACCATCATAATGTTCCACCCAACATGGGAGTGTTGCTAAACTCTAATCTAACATCATGAGTTCATTTGTGGAAACAACGGGAATGCAGGTTATAGATATGTGAAACATAATCAGAGGGCCTGATGCCAGTCTATGAGTCCACTTGTGAGCATGATAGAAGTGACCAGAAGAAATAGGAAGAGTCCAGAGTGTAGCATTGTGCATTGGAAGAAACAGAAGTAATGATGATAATACCCACGGCTCAAGGGCTAGCGCACTTTTCTCTTTTCCTGAACAAGTTAAGTCTCAGGATTCTTGTCAATCTCAAACTGGGGAGATCTATATGTTAAGGGTGTAGGGATAGGAATTGTTCATATACTCGCAAGAAAATGGAGGCCAACTTCTCTTTCTACTGTTTTGAAAGTGAAGAAATGAAAAGGAAGGATAGTTAATGAGGATTGAAAATACATGAAATTTAAGAAAAACAAATTTATTCATTTTAACCTATTTTTACCTGGGGGGATATTTATATCTAGAAGACTTGAGTGTTTATACTGAAATGAAATAAAATATCAATAATATACTTTTGTTATTTCTAATAGAATAAAAGTGATTTTTTTTAATCTCTAAAATTCTAAAGAGGATTTTGTGAACCTTAACTTCCATAAAATGTGCACATTGGAGCTAAATCATTCAGTCTAATACATTGATCTCTCTCTTTTTTTTAAATCAAGGTAAAATTTGAAACTTTTATAAGCATCCATAGCCACATCCTCCAAAAGTAGTTACTATTTTCACATATCAATCAATTATATTTAAACACTGATTTTGGATTTCTTCACAATTGAAACATACAAAATCAATTAGATTCTGTGTTCATATTATAACAACTTTTGCACAGCTTTGATAGAGAGTATCTTTGACCTACCTTTTCAACGTTAGAAAGATATCATGGATATAGACTTGTTCCAAAATAAAAGGGCAATTGTGTTGCAACATCTGTCATCCCATTGATGACCAAATATTATTTAAATTGTTTAACTTCCTAGGCAGATGTTCTTCTCCTCCCTTACAGCTCCACATGTGCCTTTCCTGAATTGTAAGAGATTTATATTTATTTCAACTAAATTTTATAATTATATTTACTGACTTTTTTCTGATTTTATATCACTGCATTAGACATTTGTTGAATGTGTATGATGTGCAGGAATTGCGTGGTGTATTGAGGGAAAGTGTGGAATAAAATTATCTGACATTATGGTCCAGTAGGGGAGAGACACAAAAAACTAATTAAATAAAGTACCATACAAGTTGAAACAAAAAATGAAAAATGAGTTAAAAAACCAATATGCCTACTGAATACTTAAAAAATATTAACTAATCATAATTGGGTATTTCATGAAGGCTGAGCAACTCCCTAAACGATTTCTGGAGGTCAGTTTATATTGTAATAGCTGGAAAATGAAAAAAAGAGTTAGCATCCCATGTAATGGTAACAGCATGAGAAAGGAAATGAAGGTTAAAAAAAATGTAGATGGATTGGTTGGGAGTGGACATTATCCATGTAACTGGGGCATAGGATGCCTGGATAAAATTTTGCACATGAGACTGGCAAAATCAGATCAAAGAAGACATTTGATGCCTCACTAAAGAGTTTTGCTTGGGAAATTCTTAAGCCTTCTGAGCAGAGTTGCTCAATCTCTTTCTGAAGAACAGTTTGAAATTGTGATTGACTGGAAGTGGAAAAACCAGGTCAAAGCTAAGAAATAGAAAGAATTGATGAAATGTCTAGTGAAGAAAAGGAAATATTGAAAATTACTTTAGAAAAATCAAAAGGATAATGAACATGAAAGAGAGCCCAAGGACAGAATCAGTTTTCTATAGCCAATAACATTTGATTTTGAATGTATTGAATATGTGATGTTGTCTGAACACCTGGGATAGATGGTCAGCCCAGCCGGAAATAAAGGTTTGAACCTCAATAAGTCAGAGTTAGCATTCAGAAGTGATGCATAAACATGCTCTAAATTGTGGGAGCAGATTAATTCAAGAAGAGAGCTCAAAGAGAAAATTGGAAAAGACCTAGTGCATAATGTTAAGGAATGAGACTCTTAAGGTTGCAAGATGAAGAAGATTCTGGCATGGGATTGAAAAGGTGCAGTCAGACCTTTAGAAGATCAAGGGGAAAAAAATAAGTTAAGGAAGCCAAAGGCAGAGAGGCTTTGAAAAGGAAGGGAGTGATATAAGAAGTGAAAATGGGTGAGTAAGCATGGCAAACAGACCTCCAACGGATTCCATAGGGCAGTAGAGCAAGATACAGATTTCAAGGGATAAAGTGTCAGGAGATGGCAAGGAAACAGAGGCAGATCAATCTTGTGGACATTATAGGAATTAAAAATTGAAATAATTAAAAAAATACAATAGTTAATAGGGAGATCACAGACTAGAGAAAACGTCTTCAGAATGAAAAAGGCATGAACATGCTTAAAAATCAAAATTAAGAGCTAGCTAAGAGGAGAAAATAATTAAAATAGTCCCAATTGTTTGAGACCTACTCTTTGCCAGATAATCTTAAATATTTACACATGTAAACCTATCTTCACAACAACCTGTAATGTGGAAAACATTATCCCTGTGTTAAAGCACATAGAGAACAGAGGCTCAGAAAGTTTACGTAGCTTGCTGAAGGTCTCATACGGTGAGTGACAGAACAAGGAATCATCTCAGTCTCTCTGATTCCAGAACCAATGTTCTTTTCATTTGTCCATCTTGATTCATCAAGAGTGATGCTATACAGTTGGACAGCGAAAGACAAATACTGTATGATCTCACCTTTGTGTGGAATGAAAAAGAATCAAACTCATAGATAGAACAGATTAGTGGTTGCCAGAGGTGGGGGATGGTGGGTGGGGGAAATGGGTGAAGATGGTCAAAAGGTACAAAATTCTAGTTATAGAATGGGGATGTAAGGTAAAGCATGGTGATTAAAGTTAACAATACTGCATAGTATATTTGAAAGTTGCTAAGAAACTAGATCTTAAAAGTTCTCATTACAAGAAAAAAAGTTGTAACTATGTGAGGTGATGAGTGTTAATTAAACTTATTGTGGTAATAATTTTGCAATATATATACTTATATAAAATCATCCTGTACACTTAAAACTAATAGAATGTTATATGTTAATTATATCTCAATAAAACTGGAAAAAAGACTGATGCTACAAAGCAGTGGGCAAAGAATATTAGAAGGGACGAGGTCCCCAGGTAAGGGAAACCTTGTTCTTTCCTTCAGTAGTTAGTTGAAATCTTTTCCTTTCCATAATCCTTCTGTATATTTTTCAGCCCTCTTCTCTAGTTGGTATGCCGTGTCCTTTTTCTGCCAGTCCAAATCTAATTATCAGCCAATTTAGCCCAAATTGCATCATTAGGTGTTATGGGTCTTTCTAAAGCAGTGCCTCGGTAGCTTATACTGCCTTGAGGCAGATCTTGTAAAGAAAACTATCCTCTTGAAGGTCTATAGCCACAGAACTCACTTCTTGTTTTTCTCCACCTGATCACTTTGACACCATCTCCCAGTACATCATCAGATAAAGTAGGATTTCCAATATATAATATAATAGAAAGCTCTGATTACACAAACACATGATATAGCAATCCTACTACACTAATTATTCCCTGGCTGGTGTGTGTGGATCTTATTATATTTCACTTATCACACTGTTGTATCAATCATATCAAGGGATTCATAGTAAAGAGGTGGTAAGGAGATAACGTTTTAATGTAAAATGAAAGAAAATATAAACTGACTGTTAAACGGCAAAGTGTATTTTTAAAGTGAGTCCTTCAATGAAATGGTAAATAGTAAGTACCTATCCATTACTGAAGCAGTTCCTTCAAAGTAGAACAGCAGGAGTATTAAAATTCTGTGGATAGGATATTTATTCACAGCCATTATTCAGCAACTGACATTTTGTGACCTCATAAAAATGCTAACACCCATTTTCTCATTCATATGTAACCCCAGAAAAAATTAAACTGGCCCCAATCGTAATTTATATGGGCCTATACTACCCTACTTATATTTTAACACTATTTCATCAGAGAATCCTCATATTTGTCACTAAACGATATGCTGAAATTCGCAACAATCTCATACTGAAGTTTTACTTTTTATTTTTACTATTACAATTATTTGATATGCCTGACCCACAAAATAAAAATGGCATAGACAAATAGGATCCCACAAATAGTGTGATATGTTAATTTTCACCAAGAATAATGTGTTATCTAGAGTTTGCTCATAAAATAATTTGTTAAATTTGAACCAAAGTTGTTTTTTCTTTTTTTTTAATCACATAATGCAGACCCAATGTTCTGATAAGATGTCTTTTCTTTGCAGAAACATTCAGGGTCCTCACTGCCTACCAAATAATTACATAATTCAAAGTTTGGTGTGGTAGGCAGAATAACGCATCCCCACCACCCCAGAGATGTCCATAGTTTAATCTCCAGAATCTCTGAATATGCTACCTTACATGGCAAAAGTGTCTTTGCAGATATGATCAAGGATCTTGAGATAGGGAGATTTTCCTGGATTATTTCAGAGGGCCCAATGTAATCACAAGAGTCCTTAAATGTAGAAGAGCAAAGCAAGAGGGTCAGAGCGGGAGAAGAAGATGTGACAATGGAAACAGAGGTTGAATGATGCCATTGCTGGAAGGAGGCCAGGAGCCAAGGAATGCAGGAAGCCTCTAGAAGCTGGAAAAGGCAAGGAAACAGATTCTCCTTTAGAGCTGCCAGAAAAAATGCCAACACAATCTGGACTTCTCACCTCCAGAAATATAACAAATGTGTGTTGTTTAAGCCAGCACGTTTATAGTAATTCATTACTGCAGCAATAGGAAACTAATACATCTGTCATTCAAACTTGACCACATCGTGGCCCCAAGTAATCTTCTATTTAGTTTTCCTCCCATTATACTCCTCACCCTACATTTTAGTTAATTTATTACAGTCATCTTCATGTGATGATTTCCATGCTTCCATAATTACATGTCTCTGCAGGAGTTTCCTCTACCTGGAACACACTTTACCTTCAAAATCTTATCACAGGGCCACTTGTTCCATGAAGTTATCTCACTTCCTGAACTCTAGACAGACTTGATGGTTCCTTTGCTTTCCACCTTCTGAATGCTTTGTTTCTTTCTCTTAATAATAAAGGATGAATATGAGATAGAATTTATCTTTGTAATGTGTCCCTACCTTACCCTCTACTTGGTCTCTCAAATTGTAATATGCACAAAATCACCTAGCCAAACCTTCTGATTCACTATTTCTAAGTGGGACTCAGAAATATGCACTTTTAGAAGCACCCCTCGGTCTTCCCTTGATTTTTGGCTCATTGAGCTCTCTGGAAAAATCTACCCTCCTGTATGTAATGTAAACTCTTTATCCCCACAGTCCTTGATATTACATGTGGACATGATAAGGATTTTAATATAATTGTTTCCTAAATACAATATTGTTAATAATTAAGTTTCTCTATTTACAAAAGCTATAGGAAGAGTTATCTAACCTATTTTTGTCAGTGATAATCTGCTTTTGCCATATATATACAAACAAATGGTAAAAAGATGCAGTCTTGGACTAATAGGGTCTAAATCAAAGTGTCACACACCAGAGCAGAACTGAATTTGTTCACTCCCAGTACACATTGTACCTCTGGGTACAGAGAAGGCCCTCAGGAACAACAGAGGCTCCAACTGTTTGCAGGCTTCCTGGCTCTGGGAAGTGTGATTTTTAAGGCATTTCTTTACCAGATATTTAATTTTTGGAGAGGAGGAGCTTCTATATGAAAGGGTGACCCTAAGTGCAGGAAGAAAGCAGGCAGCCATCAATCCCAGTGAGGTTTGTTGAAAGCTCAAAGTAAAGTTATGGGACCACATTCATCGTTATCCCTTAAGATGCAATACTCCTGAATTCACCCACTGATTATAGTCTAAAGCAGACTCTTTTTCTCTGTCTGGGGAAAAATTATTTGAACACTTCAGGCCAGGCTCATGTGACTCCCTGGCCTCAAGCCATTTAATGGTCAAAATATGTTCCAAGGTACAATCCAAACTGCTTAACCTGACATTGAAGCCCTCTGTCTAATTTATTCTTAGCTGCAATCTTAACTCTCTTGCCCTCTTCTCCCCGAGCCTCCCTCACAGATTTAAGTACTTTCTAGTAAGCATTTTTAATTCACTAAATATACAAGACTTTTTGTTTCTACTTTTGTTTCATAAATATCAGTATCTTCACCCACACTGTTCTTTTTCCTGTAATAACATTTTCCGTGTGTCCCCACTTGTTTACTTGAAAGGAAAACTACCAATTTCGAGACAGTGCAAATGACATACTTTTTTATAAAGCTTGCTTAGGCTCCTCTGGGAAAATTTAGAGCTCCCTTTTGTGGCCTACTTTACTTCTACATAGTCCTATCAAAGCTCCTGTGAAGTTCAGTTTCAATGCTTCTTTGCATGTCTGCCGCTCTCCGTTGTCTTGAGTGAGGCATCATTTCTCTTCAAACTCCTTGTAGTAGAGTGTGTCAGTTAAATCTGAACTAAGATTTAGAACCTCCACGTCAGAAGAATGGGTGGGTTGGTGGATTATTCAACTACCTATTTGTGTTAGTTAGTAAGGATAATAAATATTTCTTTTTGACTGAAATCAGAAAGAAAAAATAGAAGATTTATATATGCCATTGGAAGGAAAAATATTGGAGCTCTAATGACATTGGTTCTCTACCAAACTTGGTATACTTTATTCTGAACTCTAATGAAAGGAGAAGGTATAAAGGCAGGTGCTTCCATACCAGTGAGATTTAGACACCAATGTTAATGTGACCCACCTTCTTTGAACTTATATGATTGATGGGTAAGTATTTAAGTTACATTAAGATTCCACAGCCTATTCTTTTATGAGATTCATAGTAAATATTAATTTTAAATATATGATAGTTCCAATAGCATATGATAGTGGCCTAAGGAGTTTCTCCTACATATACACAAATTGGTATTAAGTGAAGACTCAGAGGCCCTCTTGTGCAGATTTCTGAAGATCTTTTTCTGAGTGGCTCCCTCCTTCTCCAAACTCAGCCTCTGATCTCTAGGTGCCTCAGTCTCCTTTAACTCTACTCTCCGGATCCTCATCTCAGGGACACCGCTATGCTCTGCTAGAGATCTTTATTCCTGAACTATAATTCAGCACGTGCCATCGTCAGACACAGGAATCACATGGCTTTCCTCCTTTGTTTATCTTCGCAGGTGTCATAGTCCCATGCTGTCTGTAGTTTGTGTCTGTTTGGCTGTCAAATGATCTTTTATTGAAATAATTTAATAGTTTTCTTTGAGGTCTTAAATAGCTGGGCATTCTGCTGCACCGCTGTTGATGTCATGAGGCTGGTGGCCATCAATATCACAGTCCACAGAGTGGGCAGTCCCCAGGATCTCTGTAATGGTTCCAGAGAGCTCTCTGGCTAAAAATCAGTCATGCACCTATTGGGCAATATTGACGATCTCATCAAAAGTGATATTTCCACTGTGATTATTATTATTTTTTTGCTTCTTACTGTCTCTGGGTGGTTCCTTGAGGGCTTTGATGGTCATGGAAGAGGAAGAAGGTACCGTCTCAATCTGGGTCTGTCTGTTCTGAATGATCAGTTTCACTGGCATTGCCAGTTGCCTTGGCAATGTCAGCATCAACTTTTTTTGGATACAGACCCAGTCAGCTGATCTCGTGGGCTGGAGCAGACACGGTACTGAATTTCCCACCATTGCCACTCAGATATATGACTTTGATCTCCTTAGGTGGAACTTGGGTGACATAGTGGAGACAACTGATGTAGATGAACCCAGATGCAGGATGACTGAAGAAAGTTGTACCTTGGCCACCTTGACCTGAAAGCCTTCTGTAGTTTTTCAATATTTAAAAACATTTCTTTGATGTATATGGTCCATGTTTCTAATTATTTGCAGACGTAAGGCTAGTCTATAATTTGTTACCCATCATGGCCAGAACCAGAAGTCTGGCAGATTCTTACAATTTTAATATACTGCTACCCAATGATGTAGCAATTCTACTCCTAGTTAACTATCTAAGAGAAATGGAAATATATTTCCATTAAAAAGGTGTACAACAACTTTTGTAGAAGCTTCATTCAAAATAGTGAAAAACAGTAAAGAGCCAAATGCTATGAGTGAATAGATAAACAAATTTTAGAATATTCACAGTACACAGCAATAAAAATGGACTAATTACTGATATATGGATGAATCTTGTAGATATTAAGTAGAGCAAAGAGGTCTGGCATGAAAGAATTCATACTATGATATTCTACCTATATGAAGTTAAAAATGAAGCATAATTAAACTATCAGATCATATTATCATAACTCCCTTAGTAACATTTGGGATTGACTTGAAAGAGATGTAAAGAAACTTTTAAGAGTCACCGAGATTTTCCACATCTTCATTGTCATGCTGGTTGCTTGAGGGTATAAATTTGTTAAAACTTTTCACACTGTATGTTTAAGATGTGTGGATTTACTCTGTGTAAGTTTGACCTTGAAAACTTAATGTATTTGTGTGTGTGTGTTTAACAAATAATGGATCTTAATATAACTCATCTTTGTTGATCCGTATGGAGCTCCCGGATTGGAAGTTCTGTGGAACTAATTGCAGGAGTAAGGCCATGGGGAGCTTTGGAATGTAAGGCTGCATAAAGGTGGCATTAGAAAAGAGTAAAGAAGTATAATGTGGTGCTGAGAGGTTGAACTTTGTGATCTGTTGAACTTACTTTAACCCAGAATGAAACATTCTGCTCAACATGGACAAATGAACTGTTTGCCTCTGGAATACAAGTGCATTCTCTTGGATATTTTGAACAAACAGTGTTACTTCACTAGAACAAGCAGACTGTTTCAGACTTCTAGGAGATACATGCAGTTCATCGCTACTTCATTTCAGAAGTTGGTAAGGACTCCTGTAGCAAGAGCTATTTGGACTTTCCTAGCCTGAAATTTATAAAAAACTGCATTAATTGTGAGCTAGAACCAGTCTGAGTAATAGGATTAAACTGAACTGTAACAGCCATGGGATGTGCTGAATGTTCTAAGCTATCTCAGTCTGGACCGATGGAGACTAGGTAGAAGGAGTAGACTGAAGTCAAGGATTTTGATTTTGATTAGATATTTGTGTTTCATATTAAAGAAGTGAATTGGAAAAAGCTTACTAAAAATGGAATTCATCTACCTTAGTCTATATATACACGCTCAATACATTTGATGTATTGATTTAATCAAATTTGTCAATTATCTTTCGAAAAGATAAACTTGTATATTGAGTTTTCTGCTTTTTGTTAACTGATCTTATTTTCATACAGAAATACCATCTTTGAGGAGGTCATTATTCTGCCTACTACCAGTATTTTTTGAACTTTCCTCGACTTTTTTCAAAAATAGACAAGACACTACAGTGTCAGTTGTCTATTTCATTATTTACTGCTTTCAATCTCAAGATTGATATAAATGTCTAACTCAATAGGTTTTCCTTTCATTAAATAGTAATTCATCTTATTTGGCTTCCCTTGAACATGTGGATGTGAATATCAACACTTCTCATGGAAATCCCAGTCCCACAAGCTTACAATTGGCAATCAAATCAGCCGTTAGGCAACAGAACAAATTTTTGGAAATTTTAGTTTACGTTATCTTGACTATTGATGTCCTTTCTTTCTCCTGGCTTATTACACTTACCTTCTGTACCATTGATCATCTTGGTTGCTCTTTTTTCTATATTCATTCTCATTTTTTTCACATTCATTTACAAAAGTTTTCTGAGAACAGAAACATTTTTATACTAGTGTACAATAACGCGGTGAGACGAATATGTGACTCCAGGTCTTTGAATGAAAAGCTCAATGTTATAGAGAAGTTGTCGTGAAGGACTCTGATGCTCAGCTAAGACAGAATCTTCTTCACGTTCCAGCCTGGTCTTTACCAGCTCTGTGTCCTCTAAAAAAATATTAAAACCTTCTAATAAAAATAAAAGGAGCTTCGATTCCTTTTTTGAGATGCAAGGTTAATAATTCTCCTTTATTTGTAAAGATTAAGTGATGTAATATCTGTAAAATGCTTAGCATATTGCTTGGTCTTGAGTAAGGGCTGAATAAATGTGTTTTATTTTGAATGTTGTATTCAGATAGGACAATAGAAGAACAGTACTACGGGATAGTGATTCTCAGGAACTTTTACACACAGGACACACACAGCATGTGCAATCTTCCAAATGAACAATTGCCCTTTATTTTACATTGTGGGATTATATGAAACTCCATATTATAATGATAATTATAGCTCTTTACAACATAATCTTAGAAACACAACAGTGTACTACGGGTATTGGTTTAGAAATTCTGTGTAGGGAATATTTGAAGCTGGCGAAAGCGTAAGTTCTAATTAACATGGAGTACTATATACATGAAAATAATGCTGGGGAATAGGATTGAAAATAAAACTAGGACATAACTGAGAATTGACTGCATTGCATAGTATTCAATAAAGAACATTGGTAGAGGAAAATTAGAAATTAGCATATTTTTTTCTAGTAGCTTACTATTAGAAAAAAGAAGTGATACAAACGTATATAAAAATTGTTGAAAGCCCTTGTGGTTTAACTTAAAATTCAACCATAAAAAATTAACAGCTGTGGTTCTATTTATGTGGAGAAATATTTCTGTGTATTTTTTGTAAACTACATTTTCTATAATTAGTGTGTATTACTTCTATAATAAGAGTAAAGTATCTTTAAATGCCATTGAAAAATTCATTAAGTAATTTGCATAATATTAAGCTTTTTAAGATGAATTAAATAATTACTGTGAGAGTAAAATGAATAAAACAATTGAAATCATGTAAGTTTGAAATTTATCTACTCAACAACAGTTCATAGTATGCCTAATGTATACCACGTAGAGTTTAGCATGAAAAAGAAGGTAATTAAATGCTGAGTTGAACTTTAATGGCTAGAAACATTTAATTATGGCATAAACTATCAACACTGTATACTTAGAGTTGTGAAATAATTTAATAAAGGAAAGTTTTGCATATTTATCCAGCTGAACATAGAAATAGAGAAATAATATTATTAGGCAATAAATAAATATGCTAAAACGCTGTGATATAGATCATTCTTTCCATTTATATATGTTTCATTGACTCTATAAGGAAGACTGAATTGAATTTAAAAAAGCTTTTATGATTTCAAATTGTTGCAATTGTTATAGATAGAAAACTTGTATTCCTTCCCAGATTTTCCAACTAATATTTTATTTTTTCCTTTGACAGTAACTTTGTAATAATATTGTTTTCAAAGATAGAATGCAATGTCTTAGATGTTGAGTTTTTATCTCTCACTGTAGTCATTGGGATGATTACTTGGCAAAAATAACGTCTAGAAGATACAATCATTATGTCACATCTGGACTAAATGGCTCTAAATATGGCTTATAACATACATCATTATAAATGTAATTTTTATTAAATGTTAAGATATGTTTTATATTTCTGAAATCTAAAGTTCTGTCAAACTGTTTCCTATTGCAATTTTTCTTCTATGAAAATGGAAATGGCTATGTTTCAAGTTTCAAAGGATTCTGCTCTTGTATAATATCTTGCATCACATTTTCATAAAGCAACTAATGTCTACATTTTAAAATTTCAACAATATAATTCTCAATCCTAGTTTATTTTCATCTCTGATGATAAGAGTTTCTCCCTAAAATATAAAAAGCATGAAAAGATAAATGTTGACAGTGTTGGGAAGCTTTATATGCCTCTTGTTGAAATGAAAAAGGATGACATATAGTTGTTTCTTCCAACTCTGTGTCAGAATAGTTTCAAAATTTTGTTATACTCCATAAAAAAAAAACCTACAGGGAAATCCTGTGCTACACTGAATTGTAGAATACATCTTCACTTAGCTTCATTAGAGTTGCTTTATTATGAAATAGTTTCTTTTGTACTCCATGTTTTAAATGATATTATATATTTAAATAGGTGGGACTATTTAAAATAATGTTATCAAAATTCGAAACTAAAATTTTCTCAAATATTGAGTAAATCAATTTGGCCTTCGTATTGGTATAATATGATGAATTAACAAGAATTTTTCTGATTATGTTGATGGACAATCAAATTTCCATAAAACGTTTCTGGTTCTTGGAAACCTGACTACAATTTTGAAAATAAAAACAGTGTGTTTTGAAAAAAATTTTATTTAAATTAATTTAATTTATATGCATTATGTTTTATTACTTTTATTCAGGCATTTTTTTGAATTATTAGTCATTAAAACATATGGAGCATAATACATGTTTGACTAAAAGTATAAATTGACTATGTTGAGCACGGGTTCTAGAGCAGCACATTTTCTGTGCTTTCCCTTTCTGATGGATTTTCTTTCAATAAAAGTCAAGACTAAATGATGTGTTCATGGAATATTTTGCCACATTATTTCTTGCATTTCCTCATCAGCCCAACTTCAAATGTACTTGTGATAAAATTGTAGTTTATGCAACTTTTTGAATTTCTGTGGTGGTTGAAAAGTGGGGTTAGACTCAAAAATATAAATTGCTAAATAAAAATCTATACCTAATCTGGATGAAAAAATAAAAACAGAACAATAATGAAAAAATGAGTTAGTTTTTTTAAGCTTAGGAATAAAAGGGACTTGGATAAGAGAAACAAATAGGATATTTAAATATTCATCTAACCAAGTCTATTCATTGGGATGATCACTTGGCAGGAACAACATATAGAAATACATTTGGGATCTGATTAGAAATATATCTTTCTATTAATGCAGATTCTAATTCTAATCAATTTTATTGCATATTACCTACTCTAATTTATACTTATGATACATTTGGAGTCGGAACATCCATTTAACTTGTAGGAATTTAATTATATTAGATAATGCATTCACTTTTCATTATTCTGCTAGTGGTTCTACCAATGCAGACTCAATGGTGCTTGCAAAAGAGACAGGAGGAAAATGGATTGATAAAAACACCATGTTCTTCTGTTCTGTTCCTGTGCCTGCTTGCTTTCTTCCTCCTTCTTTTCTTCCTGCCTGCCTGCCTGCCTGCCTGATCACATTGCAAATCTCAATGATACAGTAATAATTTGACACTATTTCAAGAGTCACGTGCATCTCTTACCTGTATGAAAAGATATTTTTAAAGATGAAAAACATAAAATCTCATTACTGATGAGCATTAACAGAGGAACTTTTGCAATAGATTTCAGTATAGAAAACACTAACATTGAACCCTAAGTAAGCAAACTGTTATCTCCCCCAAAATACTCCCATTCTTCTCATTAGTAGACCTGTATTACGAAATTTCAATCAATTATTATTCTGTTATTGTTATGTACTGAACTGTGTTTCTTCAAAATTCATATGTTGAAGCCCTAACTCCCAATGTATTTGGAAATAGGGCCTTTAACAAGGAAACTAAGAGTAAGTGTGGTCATAATAGCAGGGCTGTAATCTGACATTTTAGAAAAGACACAATGATTTGTTGGCACAGAAAAATGACCATGTAGGGACACAGCAAGAAAATGGCCATCTGCAAATCAAGGAGAGAGTCCTCAGGAGAAACCAAACCTGCCAGCACCTTGGTCTTGGACTTCCAGCCTCCAGAACTATGAGAAAATAAATTTCTGTTCTTTAAGCTACCCAGCCTGTGGTATGTGTTGTGGAAGCCCAAACTAATACAATTATGTTTTTGAATTTCAACAATAAAATGTTTGTGAAAATTTGTTATATATATATATATATATACGTACCTACATAGTAGTCTCGATTTTGCCTCTTGGCTTTAAAAGCCTAAAACTTTTACTATCTGGTCATTAACAAAACAAATTTACAAACTCCTCTCTTAAAGTAACACTTCTTTTTTATGAACTTCCATAAGGATTTATAATCCCTTTTAAATGACATTTACCACAATTTACATTCTACTCTTTACTATTTCTATGTTCATTTTATCACCTCTATTTAACAGAAAACAACTTCTCCCTCTATAGGTCTAAAGCTGCTGGCAGCAGGTGCTTAATAATTGATTGTGAGTTGAGGCCTCTAGGAGCTGAGGGCAGTACCCAGCTGACAGCCTGCAAGGAAAAGAGACCTCAGTCCCACTGCTACAAGGATCTTGATTCCATCAACAACCTGGGTGAGTGTGGGAGCAGATTCTTCCCTGAGCCTCCCTATAAGATCCCAGGCTGGCTGACACCTTGACTTTGGCCTTCTGAAATTTGGAGCAAAGAAACTAGTGAAGCTAACTTGAACTTTTCACCTACACAACTGTGAGATATTAAATTTGTATTGTTTTAAGTTGCTAAATTTGTGGTACTTGTTAGACATAAATAGAAGAAAACTGATACAAGTGGATGCAAGTATTGCCGGCCTGATCCATCTTTGACAAAGTTCCCCATCAATCTCTCACCTCAAGGTTCCAGCAGCCGTTGATGATTGCTCCTTAGATCTGTTGCTGCCATCAGGGATTACAAAATGGTGATTTTTATAATTCTATCATTCCTCCGGCATTTATTAGCTGGAATTCTTCTCTAAAGACGAACATTTGTTTACCAATAACTTAGTTATCCTGAAATAAAGTTTGTACATGAAGCAGGCTAAATGCCTGTTTTTTGCCCCTTTATTTATTAGTTTTTCAGAGTGCTGAGATAGTGGTTTTGCTACTATCCAAGGCAACCAGTTAGGTTTTTTGTATCATTATGAAGTCAAGGACTGTTATATATTTGTGTGTTTCAACCACATTGCTGTCAGTTTCTTCTTGGTGTCTAATTGGTCTCATTGCATCCAATGGAACCTCTTCAAGTTGGATCCTATGTCTTTTTGCCAAGACCCGATTATTCTACGATAGCATTATTACATTTTTGCACTACAGCTTCTCCAAGGTTTATCTTATATATTTTATGCCCCAGACATTGCATTATCTATTTCTCCTAGAGTCTCTTGTTTCTTTGGGATATTTAGAGACCACAATCTGGGCACTTAGGCATGTTCTTGTCACTGTTTTAAGGCTATCTCAGAGAAGATAGCTCATGTTGTTTACTTAGAAATAAAAGATAAACTATGAATTTGTACTACATTTCCAATTTAAAGGTTACAATACATAGTTTATACTTAACTACTTGGATTTTTATACCTGAATCTTTAAAAAAGTTTTGACTTCTAAATACATTACTATAATTATTATTCATTTTATTTATCTAACAGTGCAAATGTTATTACTTATAATAAGATTGCTGAATTTGGTTTAAGATTTTTTTGATTTTTGTTTTTATTTTTGTTTTAATTTTGGCTTGGTTCTTAGAATTCATTCCTCTAGGGAAGTACAGTCAAAATACTGTATCTTAAAGTATTAAAATATTCTTCACCAAGTGGTTATGTTACCAATTTTATATATGGTTAAATTCATTTCTTTCTGTCGTTTTTTAATTTAGGGGTTAAGGTTTTTGTATCATTTTAATTCTTTTTAAATGTGTAAACATTTACATAATCCCAAAGTAAATAAAAAGGGACATTCTGAGAAAAAAATTAATTGATCATGAATTAATAACAGGGAAAGAAAATCTATGCAGATATTCCAAATATGGATTTACCTCCAGAATTATTTTAAAAATTGTATCCAGATGTTACTCAGTCTCCCAAGCCAGAAGTCTAGGGATGCATTTTGCTTTTTCCCATCATATCCTAAAATTTAAAAATTCAGCAAGTGCTGTCAACATTACCACTTTTAATATTAAATATTCCTCTTCATCCCCAGTGTCGTCACCCTAGTGCAGATCATCCTGGTTTTTCCTGGATAACTACAGTTGTCAGCTGTCTGGGCTCCCTGGCTCTGTCTGTCTCCATTCTCATCTGTGTTCCCATGACAGGTAGAAGAACTTTTCACATATGAAGGAACGTGTCATTCACCTGCACCAAAGACCTCACAAGCTTCTCCCTGCTCTTAGGCTAAAGAGTCATAACTTGTTTTGGTAGATGTGTTGTCTCATAAATATCTTTTTCTAATCTTTAAAAATAGGCCATAAATCTTATGAAGACTGTGTGGTAGGGTGGTGATGATGGGGAGAATTAAAGGTGATTAAGAGATGAAAATATTCTCTGTAATTAAAGTTCATAATTTCATCATTTTGACTTTAGCTCCTTGTAGCTGATTTAGTTTACTATTTTTTTTTTACTTCTATAAAAGAGCAAATTTATCAGATATATCAGTAACATATAGAAAAATACTAATACAAATTTGTGGAGAAGGCAAAACCCTAAGGCAAGTAGTTTTTGCCTTTTGCTGTGCATTAAATGAATCTATTAACATTCCCACTCTTCTGTCTTTATTCAGGACTTATTCATTGAGTAAATTTAAGAGCTTAGAGATATAATTTACTAATCTAAACTATGTTTAATTGTCAAGATGTAAATATTATGTAATATTTATTAATATAAATAATAAATATGTACAAATGCATGGCAATTTGAGGCATTGTTTGTATTTCTATAGGATTTGAAATAATTACTCAAATATAAAATCTCTGACATTGCTAAAGTTGAACAAGACTAAATAAGAAAAATATCAGAAGAAAAACTGGGCACTACCCATGTTCAGGAACAGATTTTTACTTTAGGCAAGTTTTTTTGAAAAGAAAAAGAGAGAAAGGAAAGAAGGAAGGAAGAGAAGGAATATTAATAGTAAGATAACACATTTTGAATTAGAATGATTAAATCTAAGAAAAAAGAGATTGAGAATATATATTATATATTCTATATTATATATAGAATATAGATTTTATATATATATATACACACACACACACACACACACAAAATATATATAGTCATATTTATATGCCCAGTATTAAGTAGGGTTAAAAATTCGGTGGGTTAAAAAAAAACAAAATCATGGGGGCCGGCCTGGTGGCACAGCAGTTTCGTTCACGCTTGGCAGCCCGGGGTTCGCGGGTTCGGATCCCGGGCGCCCGCCGACGCACTGCCTGTCAGCCACGCCGTGGCGGCGTCCCATACAAAGTAGAGAAAGATGGGCACTGTTGTTACCCCAGGGCCAGTCTTCCTCAGCAAAAAAGAGGAAGATTAGCAATGGATGTTAGCTCAGGGCTGGTCTTCCTCACCAAAAAAAAAAAATCATAAATGTTAGTTTGCCAGGGAGAATCTAGACTTATTTTCATTGTCACAACATCGTGTCTGGTTAACATTACTTTTGTTCTCAAAAAACATATGGCACAAACAGTAAATCACATGGTCATACAGGTCACACAATACTTAAAAGGCAGTCGAAAAATGGTAAACTCATCACCCATTTAGAACAGCCGCAAAGCGTTGCTTGATCCTCACTAATCCTTTGTAAAAATTTCTAATACATTGTACTAAGACTATAATTTTGAGGCAAGAAAGCAATATTTTTCTCAGTGAAGTTGGTGTTCATAATTTTTCTATAATTATATCTAATTCAAACTCAATTATCTTAAATGTACCTTCAAATTTAAATGATTTCTCACATCATTTTTAAAACCTTACAGGTGTTAAAATCCATTATTATTTTCATGTAATCACTCTACTTTTCTGTAACCTCAAGATAGAATTTAAGCAAAATGAGATTAAATAAAAATCCTGTGAATGGAAAAGCTTTCACCCCTTAGCTACTCCAACTACTCTGTCCACTTTGGATTAGAGATGTTTTTGAAAATGGATGGTAGAATCAATTTGTTAATGCAGGAAGAGACGAAAGGGTGATTAAAACACATTAATAGGCATAAAGATTATCAAAGAACACAATCAATCCTATGAATATGAGAGAGCAGAGGGGGCTTTGAACAGTCTGTACCATCTTGGATTCAGACAAAAGGAGCATTAAACATTTTATGGGTTTGTCTCTCTTAGGAACTAAATAGATGTCTGGACTCTATAATTTTTTGAAATGGTGGAATAATGTGACACAGAAAGCAGAATTTTCATTTTGCTGATTTTTACCTTCCCTCTTTTTTTCATTTGAAGTACAATCTAAAATGTATTATTTTCCAATTGATTTACCATACAAACACATAGAAATACACCAAAATAAATTTGAAAATTATTTTGTAAGTAGTCCTACCGTTCATTGTTCAGAAAATTTTGTATATTTCTTATCAATTCAGAATAGAATTCTGGGTATACAATTGTCCACAATATGTCCTTGCTGGGAATGGATAGGTATGGAAAAGAAGACAACTATATTCATAGTTTTGGAGTAAACCAAAGAAAGCGACTAAATTAATAAATATCCTGAGTGGTGCATTATAGGGATATGGATTGACAATAATGACGGTGACAATAATTTAAGGTATTGCCATTATTAATCATTGTTTTTGGCAATAAATAAAACAGACAGCTTAATGGAGTAAAGTAGTGAATAATCCTTCTTATAGGTAGCAGTTGCAAATATTCACATTTGTAAATGACAGTGGAACACCATTATTTTGCACATTAATCAATGCAACAACTTACATTTAAAATAAAATTTAATTAAAAAAACAGTTAGGACTAGAAAATGTTAACAATCTATACATTTTGTAGGAAGTAAAACACTCGATAAGACGATAAAAGAATAAACTATTCCTTATTCCAGTAGAAGTAGGAGAAGGTGTGTGTGTGTGTGTTTATGTATGACATATGTACACACACGCAAAAACATGACCAACTGAAATACATTCTCATAAAAATTAAGATAATTTTAGTTATTTTTTCTTTCTTTTCTTCATATTCAGTGGGGAAACAAACCTGGAAAATGAATGGTAAAATAAACACAAGGAAAAAGATGGAAAAATATAAAAAACAAAAATCAGTGAAAGAAAAAACAGAAAAACAATAGAAAAAAAGTCAAAAGTTGGTTTTTTAAATAAAAATAAAATTAAATCACTTTTATTTAGGCTAATAAAAATAAAAGTTTAAAAAGATGATATAAATTATCAATGTTATACATGAAAAACGGCAACACTAGCAGTCCTACAAACATTAAAATGAAAATAGGGGACTATCATAAATGTTATGACAGTAACTAAACAAATCAGATAAAATAGGCAAGTTCCTTGAAAGATGGAAATTATCAAAATTAACTGAAGAAAAAAACAGGAAACCTGAATACACCTATTTCATTAAAGAAGTTAATTCTATGTACCTAGACAACAACTTTAGCTTATTTTCGAGCTATTAACTTTTTGCTTTATATCTCAGATATTATCATATCTTCATTTTTTTGCACAAAGAAGCTTAGAAGATACATCTAAGCTATTATATATCTTAAATTCTTTCACTATTGACTGTCATTCTTTCACTCTATGACATTTCTTTGGCAAAATCTTTACAATTAAAAGTCAGTGTAAACCTTATTTGTTTGAGTCAATATGTTTTTCACTTAAAATAACTGAAAACTATTTCACTTAATAAATTAATATAATACCTCATTAAATAGAAGTCTAGAGATAAGGGGTTGCAGGCACATTGTTACAAACACTTCATTGATTTAAGGATTGCTCCATGTATTCTTTTCTCTCTTCTTCTATTATTCTCAGCCTTAACTTCATCCAGAGACATGATTCCCGTGCTGTCAAGATGTCTTCCAGCAGCAGTTGTGGATAAATGTTCATTTGTTCACCTGAAGAGGAAAATAAGAAATCCCTTTCCTAATCATGAAAGGTAAATCTCCTTTTTTTGGTTTAAATGTGCTATATTGAGTGTGTGCACATTCTTATAACAATTGTAGTTTTAGGAAACATGTTGTCATTTATGGACTTAAAGTAATCTGTATATATCCTCAGAGCTGATAAAGTGATCAACCACCTAACAGAAAGATGTGGATACTTGCACAAAGTCAGGTGTCTCATAAAGGAAAAATAAATAAATACGCACCAGATAGGCCACCCAAAGTTGTACTGTCATCTGTTTTTCACATGACACAGAATTGAGTCCACCCTGATTGTTGTATGTTTTTAGTTAATGTGCATTATTTTTTTGTTTTGAAGTTTAAAATGCATTTTTAAATTTTATCGTTATTCTAATTGTTCAAATATTTCATCAATATACGTCTGTCTGTGGATATCTTTTCAATTATGTTACCTGGCATATTGTGAGTTCTTGTAACATGCATAGAAGTTATTTTACACACAACTGGAAAGTTTTCTTCTATTTCCATGGACGATAGAAAAATGACCTCCCATAGATGTCTGTGTCCTAATCCTCGAAGTTTGTGAATGTGTCATCTTACATGGCAAAAGGAAATTTGAAGATGTGATTGAGAGTCTTAAAATGGGAAGATTATGTTGAATTACACAGGCTGATCCAACGTAATGACAATCTTTGTAACAGGGAGGTTGGAGGATTAGATTTAAAGAAGAAAATGTGATGACAGAAGCAGAGCTCAGAGAGAACTTTGAAGAAGTTACACCACTGGCTTTGAAGACGGCAGGGGCAACAAGCCGCAGAAAGTAGTGGCTTCTAGAAGCTGGAATAGGCAAGAGATGACTTCTCCCCCAAGAGCCTTCAGAAGGAGTGCTGCTCTGCCAATAGATTTTAGCCACATCAAACTCATTTTAGATTTCTGATATCCAGACTGCAAGATAATAAATTTGTGTGTTTTAAGCCACTAAGTTTGTGGTGATTTCTTATGGCAGTTATTAGAAACTAGTACAAATGCCTTTGATCACTATTTCTGTTTTTGCCTTTTTCCCTTCACATTTGCTAATTATGTTTATTTCACATTTGCTCTAAGATTTTTGTATTTTTATCCTTTTGCTTTTGTTCTGGAAAAGCTTCAAATATGTCTTCCACATTGATGATTCCGTTTGCTGTGGTATAAAATCTGATTTTTTAAAATTATGTCTTTCTCATTTCTAGTGTTAAACATTTAGTTTCCTATCAGTACGTCCTTATTGCACCACGTCCTATTTCTTCCCAGCCCATTCTTGATTCGTGTCGGCTCCTGCTTCATAAAGGCTGTGATCATGAACTCTACGGAGAACATCAGCTTCCTAAACTTTTCCTCTGGGTTTTACAACCTCCCTTTTCAGAGGTTTATTCTCTCTTCCTCTCTGAGTTTTCTCAGTGAATCACTGTTTTCTGTTTTCCCCATTGGCCTCTAATCGGTTGCCTTTCATTACCCGTTGTCACATAAGACACTGTCCAAACTTTGTGATTTTTAACCATCAGAGGCTATGAAATCTTTAGCCCTCTATTCTGTCTGGTGATCTGGCAGTTAACTTTTGTTACTTCCTCCATAGCTGAAGGGTTAGGGTTAGGGTGATACATTTCCAGTTTCGTGTACTCCTGTTTCATTTTTATTTCTGCTCTGAACCAAAGTAGTACATGAAAACATTAACTTCAAATATATATCGTCTGCCCTCACATATAATGCCTGCTTTATAAGAATATTACTTAATTGAAACTTAGTCACCATTACCTGGTCTGAATATTCAGATTGGCATGTTTACTTAGACGGTAATTCAATTCCAAATATTTAGAGTGAGAATGTAGGAAGCAACTTGTCATTCAACTCTAATAATCGTTAAAGACTATGCTCATAATCCGGTATCAGAAGGAAGAGAAGAAATGCACATTGCATGAGCTATACTAGTTCACGCTACAGTAGAGAAATGATTTCAACAATGAAGAACTCCAAAAGAGCTGAATAGCCCCAGGTGAAAACATTAATCACACTTAAATGAAACTGCAACTTGATACACATGCAGTTACGTTACTTCCAAGAATACAATCATTAGTTTCGAATTCACTTCATGTTATGAATCACCAAAATATATACACAGTCACTGGAAGGGCTAGAAGAACTATTAATGAAAGTCAATGACTCAAAACTAAGAAATAATGCATTGGCAAAATGACTCCTTATGACCTTCATGCTATTTGAGGAAAAAAATAACCTAAAGTATTACAGGCTTTTATCATCACATAATTTGTTTTTCATGTATAACTGAAAATATAATATATAAATATAAATGTGTGTGTGTACTAGTTTGCTATAATACAGAAAAATAAATTATATCTACTAATGTATCAATAGAAAATACTGCCACATTGATATGTAACAGATACTTATGATTTGTTACGGAACCACTAGGAATAGAGTCTATTTCCAAAATAACTCTCTTTAAACTATTTAATCTTTCAGGCTTTTTTTAAATGATGCAGATTTTTCTAATATAAGTTCAGATGAAGATCTGAAGGATAAGTAACATATTGTAGCATTAAATGAGCCCTGAGGACAGTACTGAGTCACTGACTGGAAGCAGTGTGGTCTCCTTGGACTCCAGGTGAGCTGTGTTCCTCAAAACCATGAGTTTATTTGTTGCTCAAAGCCACAAACAGATTTCACTGGATTGTATTTTTTATCCAGTCTACCCTTTTATAGGCTCTAAAATTCAGAATTAGACAAGTTAAAGACTCTGTAGGCTTTTGCGGAACTGGTCTGTGAACTGCTTTTTTGGGAAGATCCATCTTTTAGATAAATTTAATTGATTCATAAGTGAATCATTTCAATGTATAGAATTTCAAGTTGAATGGATCTTATTAAGTGGGACTATGTATATCGCTGCAGTGTGTTTTCTTGTTCATGATGATTTATGTAGATTATAGCCGTAATTCTTATTTAATTAGGATATTTTGGTTTTAACAGATACATACACCTAGCCACATTATTAAAATATAAATAAATAAAATGAAGTTATTTTACTAGTACCAGGCATGCAAACTAGATTAAAATATATGCATATAATCAATTGGCAATTTGATCATGGGAAAGTTGCTTATTAGCCTACAATCATTAATTTTTCTTTGTTAAAAATTAAAATATTGAATTATATATATTCCATAAAACCTATCAATGTCAAAATATTATGAATCTGTGTAAATTAATAGAGCACAATAAGGCATCTTGGTAAATGTGGTACCTACAAAAGAAATAGTCTCTAAGTGAGGGTTTAAGTTGTAGAAACCCATGGGTACTCAACAACTGATCAAAATTTTACCAGTGAGTTTCTTTATGTATCACATTTTAGGAGTGCCCACAAGGGACAAGGTAAGTTAGGTTATTATATCAGTATATCTCTGTTCATAATTTCCTGTTTAATTATATAATCAGAAGAAAAATACTTCTTTTATACCATGGATGTGGCATGTTTCTTGCACAAAAGGACCATAAAATTTCGGCTGGAGTGATTTCTATCCTTAGAGAATATTGCCCGTTTGGTTCACACTAAAAAACAAAAAATTTGAACGTGCTACAAATTTATGTCATCCAACAATTAGTAGATAGAACAATATGAAAGCTAGAGGAGGAATCAAGAATAGCTAAAATATTCTGTAAGAACAAGAATTGTCAGAAGAAGAAAAAAAGAGCAGTGAGACTTTATTGGCTGGTAGAGAAATATGTTATAATGCAGGTGACTGAGAAGAATTTGACTAGTAAAAATATCCAGTTGTTAAATGATCAGAACACTTTCAAAATGTTATAAAAATTTCCTCTTTCTTTTGAAAATTTTACCAAAGTGCTATAGAGAAATATGTCCTAAAATAATTTTAATTTCACAATTATATTCTCATAACATTAAAAAGTAGAGAAAAGGCAAATATATCTTTTGATATACTTCTCTCAAATTCCACGGTCTTCCCCAGTTGAAAACACAATTAATTGTTTTTCATAATTTCAGTCTATTTTCTATAAATATACGTACATATAAAAATACAGGTACAGGTGTACTTCGTCTAATTGTGTTTCACTTTATGGCACTTTGCAGGTATTGCATTTTTTACAAATTGGAGGTTTGCAGCAACCCTGATTTGAGCGAGACAATCAGTGTCATTTTTCCAATAGCATTTGCTCACTTTGCGTCTGTGGGTCATATTTTGCTAATTCTCACAACATTTAAAACTTTTTCATTATTATTTTATTTGTTATGGTGATCTATAGACAGTGATCTTTGCTGTTACTATTGTAATTGTTTCGGGGTGCCAGGAACCACGCCCATATATCACGACAGACTTAATTGATAAAAGATGTGTATATCCTGACTGCTTCACCAACTGGCCATTTTCCCATCTCTCTCCCTCTCTTCTCACCTCCCTATTCCCTGAGACGCAGCAATATTGACATCAGGTCGATTAACAACCCTACAGTGGCCTTTAAGTGTTCGAGTGAAAGGAAGAGTTGCACATCTCTTGCTTTAGATTGAAAGCTAGAAATGATAAAGCTTAGTGAGGAAGCCATGTAAAAAGCTGAGATAAACTGAAAGCTAGTCCTTTTGAAGCAAACAGCCAGGTTGTGTGTGCAAAGGAAACGTTCTTGAAGGAAATTAAAAGTGCCACTGTAGTGAACACACAAATAAGAAAGCAAAACAGCCTTATTGCTGATAAGGAGAAAGTTTTAGTGGTCTGGATGGAAGACCAAACCAGCCACAACAGTCCCTCAAGCCAAAGCCTAATACAGAGCTAGGCCCTAACTCTCTTCAATTCCATGAAGGCTGAGATAGGTGAGAAAGCTGCAGAAGAAAAGTTGGAACCTAGCAGAGGTTGGTTCACGAGGTTTAAAGAAAAAAGCTTCACCATGACATAAAAGTGCAAAGTGAAGCAGCGAGTGCTTATGTAGATGCTACTGCAAGTTATTCAGATGATCTGGCTAAAATAATTAGCAAATGTCGCTACACTAAACAACAGATTTCCAATGTAGATGAAACAGCCTTCTGTTGGAAGAAGATGTCGTCAAGACTTTCATAGGTAGAGAGAAGAAGTCAATACCTGCATTCAAAGCTTCAAAGGACAGACTGACTCTCTTTGTTAGGGACTAATGCACCTGGTGACTTTAAGTTGAAGCCAATGAGCATTCTGAAAATCCTAGAATCCTTAAGAGTGATGCTAAATCTACTCTGCCTGTGCTCTATAAATGGAACAACAAAGCCTGGATCACCAAATATCTGTTTACAACATGGTTTATTGACTATTTTAAGCCCACTACTAAGATGTACTGCTAAAATAGAATTCCTTTCAAAATACGACTGCTCATTGACAATGCACCTGGTCACCCAGGAGCTCTGAAGGAGATGCACAATGATATTAATGTTGTCTTATGCCTGCTAACACAACATTCATTTTGCAGCCCATGGATGAAGGAGTAATTTTGACTTTCAAGTCATTATTTAAGAAATACATTTTGTAAGGCTATACGTGCTGTAGATAGTGATTTCTCTAATGGATTTGGGCAAAGTAAATTGAAAATTTTCTGGAAAAAATTCACCATTCTAGATGTCATTTAGAACATTCATGATTCATGAAAAGAGGTCAAAATATCAACATTAACAGGAGTTTGGAACAAATTGATTCCAACCCTCATGGATGACGTTGAGGGGTTCAAGACTTCAGTGGAGGAAGTAATTGCAGATATGGCAGAAATAGCAAGAGACCTAGAATTAGGAGTGGAGTCTGAAGATGTGACTGAATTGCTGCAATCTCGTGATGAAACTTTAATAGATGAGGAGTTGCTTCTTATGGATGAGCAAAGAAAGTGGTTTCTTGGAATCTACTCCTGGTGAAGATTCTTGAAATGACAACAAAGTATTTAAAATATTACATAAACTTAGTTGATAAAGCAGCTGCATGATTTGAGAGGACTGACTCCAATTTTGAAAGTTCTACTCTGGGTAAAATACTATCAAACAGCATCCACAGAGAAATCGTTCTTGAAAGGAAGAGTCAATTGATATAGCAAACTTCATTCTTGATTTATTTTAAGAAGTTGACACAACCAACTCCACCTTTAGCAGCCACCACCCTGATAAGTTAGTAGCTGTCAACATTGAGGCAAGACCGTCCACCAGCAAAAAGATTACAACTTGCTGAAAACTCAGATGATGGTTAGCATTTTTTAGCAATAAAGTATTTTTAAATTAAGGTATTTACATTTTTTAGACATAATGTTATTACACACTTAATATACTAGAGCATACTGTAAACATAACTTTTATAAGCACTGAAAAACCAAAAAAATTAGGTAAATTGCTTTATTGAGATATTTGGTTTATTGCGGGTGCTCTGGAACACAAACTGCAATATCTCCAAGGTATGCCAGTAGTTTGATTTTGACTGTATGTATATTTTAAATAAATAGGATCATACTAAAATGAATTATTCAGCAGTTTAGATTATTTTGTTTAAATATTTTTTAAATGTTTTATTTCAATTAACACTATGTATATAAAAACTTCTCATGCAAGTACACAGAGATTAATTTTATTTTTAAACCAACATCACACACATTAAGATAGATCTTGCTTTCATCATATTTCAAATGTTTTATTCCTAGTGTATCAAATTTTTATTGATTTTTGTGTGTGTGTTTTGAATTTGTCATACTCGCTAAACTCCTTTATTAGGAAAAAATTGTCAAATTATTCTTATTAAATGTCTATATTAAATAATAATGATACAAGTTTTTTCCCTTTCAAATATATATAATTTTTGTTTCTTTTCCTTGATATTTCTTGGAACAACCAATTGCTGAATATTGATAGGAAATAGTAGGATCTTTTCTTATTTTTTACTTTAGTGTGAATGCTTTCAATTAATTATTTATTAAATATGATATAATTGAGGTTCTTTAATAGATATCCAGTACAGTAAAATTATTTATAATCCCATTTTTCAATTGTAAAAAAACAGATCAAAAATGTTTTTCATGCTATCAAATGCCTTTTCTTCATTCACTGAGAGTTCATTATGCTAATCATCCTTATTAAAGGGGGAACTTCCCAATGTTCAATTTCTTGAATTTCTAAAATAAAAATCTACTTGCTCATGATGTTTAATGTACAGTTTCAGTATGATAATTTTTTTATAATTGTATTCATGTTTAAAATCCAGTGTAAACTTTCTGATTTTCTGTGTCCCATTTTGGATTCGGGGTTACCATACCACTTATAAAGTGAGTTTAAAAGTACCCAATTATATTTACACTCATATTAAATGTAAGCAGGTTGAACACTCAAAGTAAAAGACAAATATCACTATATCATGTTAAAATAAACATGGGACATTTGCAATGAACACACATTTATGTAAAAGCACAGAAACTTTAAATGTAGTAAGATAGATATGAAACCATTAGCCAAAAATGGTAGAAAATATATTAGCAGCAAAATATTCTTTAACGAAAGAGTGTTATCAGAGATAAAGAGGAACACTTCATAATGAAAAAAAGGGATTATTCAAAGGAAAATAAGAATCCTAAATTTGGATGATCCTAATGAGACACCTTTTAAAACACATAAAGCATAAGTGTAAAGACTTAAAAGGAGAAATAAACATTTCAAAATTATAGTTGGATGTTTCTAATATACTATTTTTCAATAAGTGATAGAGCAAGTAGACAAAATAGTCAATGACTACATAGAAATTATTAATCAATTGGACTTAATTTATATTTTTAAACACTACTACCAAGCCATTCTTCTTGAGTAAATATGGTCCACATTCTAAAAACATACCACATGATAGACCATAAAGTAAGTTTCAAACATTTAAAAGCCTTGAAATAAATAAAGGATTTCCTCTGAAAAGAATGAAATTACACTGGAAATCAACAGAAAGTTATCCAGAAATGTGTAAATGTTTGAAAATTAATTAACACATTTTAAAATATTCTATTGACAAAAGGGCATAAGAATAAGAATAGATATTAGAAGATATTTTGGAATATAATGAAAATGTGACATATCAAAAATGATAAAAATCTATGATCTGATATTCTCAAAATGCTATATAAATACAGTAAAGAAAACTCAAAGATATTGAAAATTAATTAACTTAAAGAAAAGATAAGCAATTGAATTAATGAAGCCAAAATCAAATACACAATAGAGAAATAAACAAAGAATAATGAAAAATGATGACTGGACATAAAAATTTACCAATATCCAGAATGGAAAAGGGATATAATTACAGAAGCTATAAACATTAAATGAGTAACAAGAAGATTCTAAAAAAAGATAATGTCAATAAATTTGAGAACTAAGATGAATTGACTTTATTTCCAAAATTGACAACAGAAGAAATGAAAATTCTAAATAGTTATATGTCTATCAAAACATTGAATCTCTACTTAAAAATTTTCCTACCATGATAACTCCAGACTCAGTTAACTTCACTAGTTTAATAATAACATTTAATAATCTTAAAAACTCTTCCAATATATAGAAAATAAGAAAAGACTTTTCAGGTCATTTTATAAGAAAATAAACTATTATTATTCACAACTGACATAACTGGGAATATGTAGAATTCAAAAGTATCTACAAAAACAATGAGAATTAATATATGAATTTTGAAATACTGCTAGATACAAAGTTAAATACAAAATTAATTGTATTTCTATATAGTAGTCACAAGCAATTAGAGCACAAAATTTTAAAAATATTACCTATACTCATTAGATACACAGAAATACATCTAAAAAAAGTGGAGGATCTTTACACTAAATATTACAAATCACTCCAGAGAGAAATTAATTGAACCCTAAACCAATGAAATGATATAACCTTATCATCATGGATTGGAAGATGGATTGGAAGATTTAATATTGATTTTATTTCTTCCCAAATAGGTCTATAAACTAAAACAATCCTGTTAAAATTCCATCAGATTTGTTTTTTGAAACTGACATGGTGATTCTAAAATTTATATGGAAAGTATTAGGCCAAATTTTGTTTGTGAACACCAAAACTAGATGATTTATTATCTACCAAAGAATGAGGCTTGTTATATGATATTGGTGTGGTGAAATTTATGCAAAGAGTCAATAAAACAAGTAAGAGTTAAGATATATTGTCTGTACATATAGAGTAACCTGATTTATGAAAGATACCACCACAATTTAGTGGGAAAATAGATTGCCTTTTCAATAAATATTTCAGGGTCTATAATATATTTACATAGAATAAGAAGGATGTAAATTACCATATTTCACCATACAAAATATTAATTCAAAATAAATCATAAACCTTAAAATGAGTACTAAAATTATGGAACTTCGGAATGATAGAATATCTTCTTGAACTTGGGGAAGGCAAAAATAACCATATAGATCACATTCTCTCTAACTATAACAGAACAAATTGATAGGTTATACTTGAATAAATTAAGAATGTAGTTTGCAAAATTGGCATTAAATATTGAATTAGATTTCTAACCTAAATTAAGAAACTAATTGCAAAAATCTACTTTAAAAGGAACAGTGATGTATAGTCCATTCACCAGACAATGAATTCATATCCATCATGCACAAAGAAGCTTTATAAACCTGTAACGTAAATACTGCAATATTAAAAATGATCAAAATTTTAACTAGAACTTCAAGTATAAGTGATACAAATGGCCAATAAACATGTGAACAAGTGCCAACCATCATTACTCTTCAAGAAAATATTAATAAAACCATAATGTGATACAATTTCATCACTATCAGGATGTCTAAAATCAAAAGAACTAACTACACAATTATTTGAAAGACTTTGGAGCAACTAATAATCTCACACTTTTCCTTGGAACTGTAAACTCATATAACTACTTTGGGAAATTGTAGCAATGTCTAATAAAGTTATACAGTTACATAACCTATAATCCAGTAATTTCACTTGTGATATATAACCAAGAAGAATGATTGCTTATTCCCACCAAAAGATATGTACCAGAATGCTCATAGAAATTTTATTCATAATAGAACCATAATTAAAACAACCTAAATTGTCCATCAACAGTAGAATAAATAAACAATAGTAGTACATTTACATAATAAATACAACACAGCCTTGAAAAAGAACAAACATTGCCAAAGACTACAATGATGAATATCACAAACATAATCTTGACTTAAAACACCAACCACAAAGGTATACATTTTCTATGTTTTCATGTATATAATACAGGCACAATTAACCTACAGTAGTAGAAGGAGTAGCAACTTGGTGGAGGGGAGTGCTAAGGAGATTTCTGAGGAGCTGGAATTTGTTTCTGTATCTTGATCTGGGTGATGATAACAGAAGTATACGTAACTAAAAATTCTTCAAAATGCAGCTTTAAGATTAGTCATTTACTTTATGTATGTTGTATTTAACAAAAAGAAAAGCAAAAGGCATTGAGCAAATGTGAATAAGCAAGCTTTACTTTTCCTAATTAATACATAAATTGATATTCTGAAGTGGAATGTTAGCATAAAACATTAAATGTGTGCCTTTGCCTTAGAATCGGTGGATAATTGAGGTTAGAGTGGAAGTTAAATTTGTTTGCTATGACAAAATCTTCAGTACATCTGGTAACAGCTGAGAAAGCAGTGCATGTATTTTCTTAGCTCTAGAAGTAGTTTTAAAGTAACAGAATAAATTTTGCATTAGCTACTATTGATTGCCATCCATAAAGTATTACAAAAAATATACAAATTCAGTACAGCTTTGGTCATTTAACAAAGGAAAGGGAATAGAGGACGACCCACAATTTTGATCTTCAAATCGTTGGAAACTTTGATATTTCTAGAGCTAAAACTGTAAGAGATAAGCTTGAAAAAGTTTTTGAGTGGTAGAAGCTCATAAAAATTTATTAATACCCTGCAGAAACAATCAGATTAGGTTTTATTTTTTAATGCTTAACTTTGGAGAGAATCATTCTACCAAGAATAGAATAAGCCTGGTCCTAAACATTCTATGATTTTTCAGTTGATCTTGAAGAAATTGCTGAGTAGCCTGTGAAGGCTGCCCAATAAGCAACAAGAGGATACTCGCCAGTGTCCGCTTCAGATATAGCCAGAGGAGTTAGCACATGAGTAGTAACCTCCAAAAGAGTGGAATCAAGAACAACAGAGAAAACCAGAAACAACAGTTCCTTCCAGAGAGTACAATCAGAGCCTAAAATGAAGCTTCCCCAACAACAGAAAGATTGAAGAATTGCTAGTGACTTGTTATTGCTCTGATCTCCCAGTTTTACTCCTCTGAGATGGTCTTTTTACTGTGGCCCTCTCTTCCTGCTCCATCACTGTAATTTATTGTGTAGGAGTGGTGGTGCATAGAAAACTCTCTAGTTCTTATGTTGGCCAAACACAAGGATCCATGTTACTCTCTGACAGAGAGGCTTGTACATCCTCTAGAGATCCTTCAATTTGAATTAAATGAAGGAATTGGATGAAATCGTGGGGTGTCTTCATTGATGAGTAGTTAAATACATTGTAAGTAAGAGAGTGGGAGTCAAATATACATTTGGTAAGCAAAATGTTAGATTTTGTTAAAGATTGCTCTGTGCTCATAAAACCCATTCTACTCTTTCTCTTGGGAATACAGTTAGAAAATATTTCTTGTGCCTTTTGGAGTAAGGTTGAGCCATAATACTAAATTGTGGCAATGGACTATGGATGGAAGTGACATACACTACTTCTATGACTGGTTTACAAGCACTTCTCACAGAGCATTCCATACTTCCTTTTTTTCCCATTTGCATATCTGATAAAGAGGATGCATGGAAAATTCCAGTGCACTAAAGGTGACAGTATTTAGGCACAGAGGGTTTTGTGGAGATTCACGTCCTGCAGGTATACACATATAATCTCAGATTCACACTGAATTTATATTTGAGACGTGAAAAAAGCTTTGCAATTTAGGTATTTTTTTAAGTTACACCATCTAGTGTTACTTACCTTGACTAATAACATCCATGGCTATGACCAATAAAATTTCTACTACTGGAACATATGGGGATTAATTCAATCAATTATTATGACAGTTTTACTTGCTTTTGAAAAAACTGAGTCTTTCTCATCATTTACCAATACTTACTGTTGTAATATGCAGTTATTTGATATATTTAATTTCTCTGTATCCTTTTTTTATCTCAATTTCGTTTATTCCTGCATTCTGTATTTTGCATGATTGTGGTTATGTGCATAGAGGTAAAGTTTGCAATACATTTTTTCGTATTTTTAATCTGTTATACATTTCTAAAAGAGATGGCTTCCCATTCTCTCCTTACGCTTTTGCAATTTCATCTTTGTTTTCATTAGTCTTACAACAACAATAGTCTATAAAGCAGAGACAGTTAAATCTTTAGCAATAGTTTAAGCACATTGCAGAAACAGTAGCCATGAAAGTAAAGTTTCTATTTGCAAGACCAATAATTTCTGGAGAAAGAGAAAAATATTAGGTTCCAATGAGCCAGGGATTTAAGCACTTGGACCGCAGTGTTTATTCCTGGATCCACGAAATATGGACAACTATGCGAGGACAGAAGAAGCATTTTCCACCCAAATATAAATAAGTTTTTGAAAACCCAGATAGGAGAAGACGATTTCAATCTTCATGACTTGGATTTTAAAGCTGATATGTCCCTTAAAGGGGTCAAGAAACATTACCTACCTGAGTTTACACCCAATGATGGAAGTTACTACCATACCCTCATGGAAGTCCAGGGAAGTTGTAGGAAAATCTGAGAGCAGAGGGTATTTTGTTTCACTTTCATGGTGTAGAAAAAGGATCTTGAAATCTCTTAGGGGATATCCATTTTAGACATATTTCCTGAAATAGATTAGTGATTGCTGAGGGCTCTCTTTGCATATGGATCGTAGGAAAATTTTTCAGTGACCAAAACAGTACAATTGTGGAAGAAATTCTGGGAGGATTATTTAATTGGAAAAGACGAAAGACAAAGTGTTTACTGAGTGAGTGAATTTTATGCATAGAGGCCATATTAGAAACTGTGGACATCATTCCAGGATAGAACTAGGACATCAGGCAGAAACAGTGACATGGAGGTGGAGGCCAGGGGAAGGAGTAAGGCATGAGGACAGGTGACCCTCCAGTCCTTTAGGACAGTACATAAGCTACTGCAAATAATTGGATTGTTAAAAGATGAGAGAACTGAACCCTAGACTTGGAAGTATATTTATCCAAAATTAGACTGTTCAAAAAATAGAATGAAGTTGGCAAGATTAATTTTTCTTCCAAAAGTAGAAATGGAAGCTTGTTAACTAAGTTAACTTTTTATATATTTGTGAAAAAAGTTCCATTTTCTGCATCTGAGATATATTATTATAAATGTTAAACTTACATTATTTTTGACTATACTTGCTTGCCTCTGCATTGTATTTACCTGAGGCTTTTCTGTGAATTTCATTATTTTTATTTTTATTCTTTTTGTGTCAGCTTTAGGTATGTATAATTTAAGTAGCTATACATGGATATTTTCCTTATTTATCATTTATGTGCCTTATATAAAGATGTAGGAATTTCTACTTTGAATCTTGTAATTTAACATATTCACATTTACTGTGATTTCTTATGTTCCTATATTTATTCCAACTGTTTATGTTTGAAACTCACGATGTATTCTAATTTTTCCTTTCTAAATTTTGTTGGATTAATTGAATTTTCTTTCTAATATACTATTTAGAGTTAGATTTAATATATCCTATTTACTGATTTGATGCTAGAAGAAAATAATAAAACAAGGTATTTTTAGGTATTTATTGCTCAGAAAAACAAATTAATAACAGTGCTATATGACAAATGTTATTCAGGATTCATGAAATAATTAAATTAATTAAAAATTAAACTAAACATTTCAAAAATTAGGAACATATTAAATACTAAATAATCATTTAAATAAAACATTAAGCATATGTGATTATTTTATTTATCAAAAGGTGAAATAAATCTAAAATTATGCAAAATAATTACAAAAGGAAGAAAATAAAAATTTTCATAAAGAGAAAATCATATAGTGCATAATTTTTATTTTTAAAAGTATGTAAGTGATTTCATCTCAGGTCTTCTAAATATTTTTATGCCAGTTTTTCCAGTTGTTGAAAAGCTTTCTGAATTTTACTAATTAAAGGGAATTATAGAAAGATTGCTATAAGCTAACTCTAAATATTTTTATCTGATTTTTTTCCTTAAATAGTATCTCTTCTATATAACACATTTTAGAATCCTTTTTTAAGGCAATGAGACATTTTAACTCACACAAGTTCTACTTTTTGATAAAATAAAGCATTTCCAGTTCTCTCTCGTCCTCTTAGATCCCAGTGCAGCATTGCCTGTATTACTTAGAACCTTCTCGTTTTCGTATTCTGCCTATTCAAAGGCATTTGAATAAGAAAACATAATTATTCTTATAATAAAAGTTTTGCTTTGTAAATTATAATTGTCTTCATTCTCTGGAGGAGTTTATGGTTTAGAATTATTTTTAAACCATGGCACCTTTGTTCCATTCAAATATTATTGTAGAATTTCCAAGTACCTCAAGGATAATGGGAGCTTTTTAAATTTGAATCTGCACATCCTCCAAGGGAAAAAAAATACAGATGCATAAAGTTAGACAATAAAATAATCCATACTTAATACCAACAGCATACCTAGGACAGAGAGTGCTATACACTTCCATTTGCTTCAATGGTGAATAACCACCCAAGACCACACAATTTGTTTAATGCCTATACTTAGGTGGAGCCCACATCTGAATGGAGAGTCACAGGTAATTGTGATGAACATAGGAGAATGCACTAGGCTCCTAGTGGGAACGACCACCAATAACACACATCTTCATAAATAGAGGGTGCTAACCAGGATAAGAAAGCAGAGAGAACACTAATAGGGAGTTAAATGGAAAGCACCTCAAAAATGTACCACATGCCAAAAATGGCAGTGTCATGCAGGCATCAATCCTGGAGGCAAAAGAGCTTCCTTGGAAAGGAAACTTGGAGCCTTAGTGGTGAAGAGGAATAAAGAAGTGGCTGAAAATCAAAGCTGTACTGAAATTAGGAAATAACAACGAATCATAAAATGTTAGACCAGAAGAGATTCCATTGACTTCCATTTGTTGAAGAAATCACTGTAGCAACTGTAGCAACAGGAAAGATTGTTCTTGGACTAAGAAATAAAGGAAGCCACCAAACTTCCCCCCTGTAGAATCTGCTTCTACTGTTATTCCCAGAAAATCTAACAAAATAACCAAAACCAACAAACAAAATGTAAACAGTGAATACAATACATCAAAGTTAACATAAGAATGAAAGAAAGCATGAGCATTATATCTTTTTAACCAAAAAAGTTCTCAAAATGAAGCTAAGAAAAAAAGGAAACGTGTGACACACCATTCTGATATGAATTATAAGTAATTAAACAACCATTTGAGGAATTGAAAAAAATACCACAATCAGAAATACAAAAACTCATACTATAAATGGACAAATAAAAGGAAGATATAAGAGTTGACTAAATTAGAGAAGTGAGAATAAAAGGAAGTGAAGACTAAATTACAAGGTCTCCAATGGAGAATAAATACAATCAAAAACATAACGTTGGATCTAGAAAATAAAAGTAAAAAAAAGCCGAGAATAAATATTTTAAAAGGTAAAAGTGATGAGAGAAATTTGTGTATATGTGTATATCTATATCTACAGCTACGTATATACAAAGAAGATCCAAGACATAATAGGAAATGAGACAAAATTTTACAGCAATATTCTAGTTAATAAATGAAAAAGAATGATAGAATTAAAATATTATTTTGCTACACCTAATATTAATTGATCAGCAGTGGCCATTAACATATATTTATATGAATTTGGCTAAAGGTTTATCACTTATGTTTATCATTTCAAAGAACCAGCTATTACTTTCATTGATATTTTCTATTTTTTCTAATCTCTATTTCATTTATTTCTGCTCTGATCTTTATTATTTCCTTCCTTCTACTAACTTTGGGCTTTGTTCTTCTTTTTCTATTTCCTTTAGGTGTAAGTTTAGATTGTTTATTTGAAATTTTTCCTGTTTCTAGAGGTAGGCCTGTATTAATATGAACTTCCCTCTTACAACTACATATGCTCCATCCCCAAAATTTTGCAAAGTTGCGTTTCCATTTTTATTTATCTTAAGGTATTTTTTTATTTACTCTTTGATTTCTTCATTGACCCATTGGTCGTTTAGTATCATGTTGTTTAATCTCTATGTGTTTGTGATTTTTCCAGTTTTCTTCTTGTAATTCATTTCTAGTTTCCCATTGTTGTGGTGGGAAAATGTGCTTGATATAAGTTCAATCCTCTTAAATTTGTTGAGGCTTATTTTGTGGCCTGGAGAATGTTCATGGGAACTTGAGAAGAATGTGTCTTTTTGTAGGTGTTGGATGGAATGTTCTATATATATCTATTAAGTCCATCTGGTCTAATGTGTTATTTCAGGTCAACGTTTCCTTTTGATTTTCTGTCTGGATGATATATTCATTTATATGAGTCAAGTATTAAAGTCCTCTACTATTATTGCAATGCTGTCAATTTCTCTCTTTTTGCTGTTAATATTTGTTTTTGTATTTAGGTGTTTCCATGTTGGTTGCATAAATATTTATGAATGCTATATCCTTTTCTTGAATTGACCCCTTTTATTATTATGTAATGCCCTTTTTTGTCTTTTATTAGTCTTTGTTTTAAAGTCTCCTTTGTCTGATATAAATATTGCTACCCCAGCTTTCTTTTTATTTCCATTTGCATGGGATATCTTTGTCCATCTCTTCAGTCTCAGCCTGTGTGTCTGTAGATCTGAAGTGAGTCTCTTGTAGGCAGCATATAGATGGGTCTTGTTTTTTTATGCATTCATCCATCCTATGTCTTTTGATTGGAGTATTTAGTCCATTAACATTTAAAGTAATTATTGACAGATATGTACCTGTTGCCATTTTGTTAGTTGTTTTCTGGTGGTTTTTGTAGTTCTACTCTGTTCCTTTGTTCTTCTCTTGGTCTCGTCCCATTTGGTTTGGTGGTATTCTTTAGTGTTATGTTTGGGTACCCTTCTCTGTATTTTTGATGCATCTGTTATAGTTTTTTGGTTTGTAGTTACCATGAGGTTCATATATATTGACATATGTATGTATACATATATGTATACATAGCAGTCTATTTTAAGGTGATAATTGCTTAAGTTCTAGTGCATCATAAAAGCACTACATTTTTACTCCATCTTCACATTTTATGTTTTTGATATAGTATTTTACATCTTTTTATTTCGTGTATCCCTTAACTACTTATTGCAGTTATAGTTGATTTTCTACTTTGTCTTTTAACCTTTATACTAGCTTCTTAAGTGACTGATGCATTGCCTTTACTCTATATTTGCCTTTACCAGTGAGATTTTTTCTTTCATATATTTTGTTATTTCTAATTATGGCCTTTTTTGTTTTCTGCTTTAACATATCCTGCAAGGCTGGATTAGTGGTGATGAACTCCTTAAGTTTTTGCTTCTCTGTGAAACTATTATCTCTCTTTCAATTCTGAATGATAACCTTGCCAGATAGCACATTCTTGGTTGTAAGCTGTTTTCCTTTCAGCACTTTAAATATATCATGCCACTCCCTTCTGGCCTGCAAAGTTACTGCTGAAAATCAACTGATAGTCTTATGGGACTTGTTGTTTTTGTCTTGCTGCTTTTTAGATTCTCTCTCTGTCTTTACCTTTTGCCATTTTAGATATAATATGACTTGGTGTGGGTCACTTTGGGTTCATTTTGTTTTTGACTCTCTATGCCTTCTGGACCTGGATGCCTATTTCCTTCCTCAGGTTAGGAAAGTTTTCAGCCACTATTTATTCAAATAAGTATTCTGCCCCTTTCTCTCTCTTTTCTCCTTCTGGGACATTTATAATGAGAATGTTAGTACACTTAATGTTGTCTCAGAGGTCCCTTAAACTATCCTCAATTTTTAAATTCTTTTTTCCTTTTGCTGTTCTGATTGGGTGATTTCCACTATTTTGTCTTCTGGATCACTGATCCATTCTTCTGTATATTCTAATTTGCTGTTGATTCCCTCTGGTGTAATTTTCATTTCAGTTATTGTATTCTTCAACTCTGATCATTTATTTCTTATATTTTCTGACTCTTTGCTGATGTTCTTTCTGTGTTCCTCCATTTTTCTTCCAAGTTCAATGAGCATATTTACGACCATTTCTTTGAACTCTTTATCAAGCAAATTACTTGTCTCTGTTTCGTTGGTCTTTTTTTTTTTCTCCTGAGATTGTATCTTGTTCTTTTGTTTGAGACATATTCCTCTATCTCTTCATTTTGTTTGACTTTCTATGTTTGTTTCTGTGAATTAGGACAAACAGCTCTCTCTTGGTCTTGAAGGAGTGGTCTTGTGTAGCAGTGTACCCCTCTGTAGACTGTGTGTGCCTGATGACTTTTGAAAGCTGACTGGAGGTGGAGTAGGTATGGGCTGGGGGCCCAGGGCTCACCATGTCCAGGGTGCCTTGGATGGGAAGCTGGAGCTAGTGTGGTCCAGGGGCCCAGGGCATGCTGGGGTAGCCTTAGTCAGCAGGCTAGAGTGTCTGGACCATTCTCCCACCTTTGCTATCAAAGTGGAGGGGGAAGTCAAAAAATGATGTTCACTGATGCCTCTGACCCAGGAGAGAGTTCCAGCAGTTCTCTGCCTGTTTGGCAAATGCTCTAGAGGTAGTACATTAATTTCCTTCATGTAAAGTCTAGGCACCTTTTAAACTGCTGTTTTTTTCACTGTGCCCCAGGACAGGCAAGCCTGTGCATGGGACCCTCAGTTCTATCTGCCCCTGCTGCAGCTCCCCGCATTGACAGTGGGTTTCCCATTGATACTGTTTCTCTGTCTCTCTTACCCATCTCTATGTGGTCCCTCTATCATTTGTTCTGCAGAAGCTGTTTAATCAGCCCTCAATTTTTCTTCAGGTGAAATTTCTCTGTATTTAGTTATAGATTCAATGTGTCTAGGGGAAGAAGTGAGTTCAGGGTCTTCCTAGGATGCCATCTTGGACCTCTCTCCTATAATAATTCTCAATGGAGGGAGTATACACCATCAAATGAATACTTTATAGACATTCATTTAAATAATTTTTATACCTGAAATGGAATCATCGTTATGGTGTAATTTATAATTTGTGTGATGATTCAAAAAGGATTATGAATAAGTGGGGCACATACATTATTTTTTTCTTCAAAAGTAAAATTTTAAATTGATAATAAAGCACATTGTTAGCTAGGGTAAAGAAAGGGACTCCTTACAAGCTGAAACTGGGAGTGAAAGTCAGTTAAAACATCTAGAAGTCTCTTGTAACTTTACACCCAAACTTGGGAAAAACTAGAAATAAGATGGCATCAATTTCACTTTTAGGAATATTTACTGATGTGGAAAGATATTCCAAAATTAATGAAGTAAAAATGCAAGTTGCATAAAAATTCATAACTCTAGTTTAATAACTTAAACAAATATGTCTATAATTAGAGATATAAATATTGATATTCAAAATATAAACATTTTGGAAAATATTAAATTAAACAATTAGGAATAAGAAAAAAAATCACTAAAGTTGATTATTTTATCTCATGTATTGTGATAATAGCCACCTTCGCTAGAATAATTTTTTAAATACTTTTGCTTCTTTATGTTTTTATTTTTCTCAAAAAAGCTTGTTTTTTAATGATAAAAATATGGAAAATTGCCAAGGGCCCAAATAAACAGAAATTCCATTGTCTATAATGCTATAATTGTTAATGTTAATGCTATATTTGTTATAATATCTAAATATGAAGTGTAAATCAAAATAGCACCTTATTTTCCCTCACAATTATTCTTGTAGTAAGACATGTCTTTGAAGTTTCATCACGGTTAGGAGTAAACCTATGGTTTAATAATTCAAAAGATATTACCTTCTGCTATAAAGTGGAACCATCAGTGCAAGAATGACTAGTGAGAGAGAAGGCTTAGGTCAGTTGAATTTTTCTTAATAGTTGCCTAATGCATTCGTATCTTCAAGAAAAATTGACTCTGTTTGTCCTGAAACACTTAGGAAATAGTTATGTTATAGAAAATGAAGAAATTGGAAATCATTACACATCACAAAAATTTGAATTATTATGTCGATAATTTCAATTTTAATATCCTCTCCAGGATTGCAAAGCTTCTCACAATTATTAAATTATTTGTATCTATTGACTTTTTAGTCAAATGGTAAAATAAAGTAGAATATGCACAAAAAGCAAATGTTAATTACACAATTAAGGCACTAAAGAAATAAAATTCTTACATTTCACTACAGTGGAATGGGAAACAAATTAACAACAACAAAAATGGAGCTCAGATGTATGTTATTTAACGTATTTGTTTACTCCACATTGTAGTTGTCTGAAAGATCCTTAAACAGGCAAGTAATTCCATATGTTTAGTTAAGCAATAATATAACAGCCAATTTTTCTAAAAATATCATAGGAACTCTAATATAGAGCTTCTACAAATTATAAATAATCTATAAAATAATTACAAATAGCATGAGCTCTAGAGGTGAAAATTCCTGGGTTCAAATCTCAGCCTCACTGGTAACCAGAAGTTTGATCTTGGACAAGTTCATGTCCCTTAGCTTCTTCATCTTTAAAATAGGATAATATCAGTGCTTACCTCATAGGGTTATTGTGAAAATAAAAATGATTAACATCAGGGGGCCGGCCTGGTGGCGTAATGGTTAAGTTCGTGTGCTCTACTTTGGCTGCCCAGGGTTGGTGGCTTTGGATCCTGGACACAGACCTATACGCTGCTCATCATGCCATGCTGTGGAGGTATCCCACATACAAAACAGAGGAGGACTGGAATAGATGTTAGCTCAGGGACAATTTTCCTCAAGCAAAAAGAGGAAGATTGGCAACAGATGTTAGCTCAGGGCCAATCTTCCTCGCCAAAAAAAGAAAAAAGGTTAAAATCAGATACAGAAAAGCACCATATAAAATTTAGTTATGATCATCAGTATTATTTCTGCTGATAATACTATATCTACCACTGCTACTAGTGTTAGTAATGCTTAAGATAGTGTCATCTCAATTTTATTTGCAATAAAAATTCGATAACCTTTTCTGATAGTCCTTGATAGAATATTAATTTAAATTTCCTGAACATGAAGTCATTTTTAATGTACAATTGAAATATCTTAGTGTTTGGTGGGAGAGAAGAAATCACTAGTATGTAGAATCATTCATTGCCTGCAGATCATTACATGAAAAAAATTTAAGCACGTTACCGAATTTTTACAACAATCTTAACAAGTAATTATTTTTATTCTTATTTTACAGATGCTGAAATTGATTTATACTCTCTAAATATTTGGTAGAGCCAATGCTGCTTTCTTTAGGCAAAGGAAAAAGTCAGTCTTTCACCCACAACATCATAATTAGACTGTTCTTTAGGCGTTACACAAAGTGGCCCCGTGTGTTTACTTTTCTGATGTTGGAGTGATGCTAAATTGTCACATTATCCATTCGGGGAAGATGTAGGGCTATGGAAAGAGTGTTATTCTAGGGATTGAGGGATCTCTCTTGCCTAAATCACAGGGATTTTGTGAGGGTACAAGGAAATGTTTTGTGAGCTATGAGAATATATGTCAGTGGAATGCTACATAGCTTTGAGAGTGTTGTGATGACTTTTTGGTAAAATTGGAGTATTCTGTAGAATTTTTAAAAACTCAAGTTGGGAGTCCTACATACCCAAGCAGAGATGCAGTTAACTTTTTCTTGTTACTTTTTTTATAATACCATTATCCACACATGATTTGTCTTTTTTAGAATACTGTGTGTTAAATGTTGTTTGGTTTGTATTCCTTTTTTAAAAAAATATATATTGTAAACATTCAGCAATGGTCCTTGAGAACTTGCTTGCCTATTGGAATTTGTATGTAGAGATAACCCCTAGATTTTAATTTTGGAATTATTTTTATAAATCACATTATTAACTTCTTAAAGAATAATTATTTTAAAAGATGTGTATGCTTATTTTGATTTTACAAAAATTTTAGGTGATACCTCATTTGGCTATCTTATGTTTATTTTAAATAATGATGTTTGCAATGAAACTAGTAGTTCGTAAACTAATAATTGTCATCATCATAGAATTGGTAGCCACAATAGCTAATAATTTCTGAGCCATTATACTATGTCAGTCAGTCTGTTAAACACTTGCATTATGCCATTTCATCTTCACAACAATCACTAGAGGTGACCTGTGTTATTATCTCTGTTATATAGATTATTAAATTGAGGTCTCAAGAGGTTTAGTTAATTTCCCCAAGATATGAAAGTGAGAAATGTAAAGCTAAGATCTCAAACATGAGTTGGGATTCAAATAAAAATGTCTGAATTCAAGACCCACGTGCCACCATGAGATGCAGGGTCTTGCTGAATTATGATTGTTCTGTGATGTTTCTAATTAGAACAGTTAGCAAGTATTCTCTTTTTTCTCTTTATGTTCTATCAGTATCTTTTAAAAAATATATGCTGGTGTTTAGTATTTCAAGAGTTAAATTTTCAATTCACATCCATTTGTTACTTATTGAAAGAAATGATTGTGAATTCTTAAGCATTGTATTCTAGTTTCTGGCACATCATCATCAACATCATTGTCATTTTATTATAAAACATTTGAATAACACTTACTATACTGTAGGTGCTGTTATAAGAACATTGTGCAGCTTCAATATCTTCAAAATTCCACTCATTTTCGTTTTATGGAATGAACTGCACTCACCTTTCCTAGATCCAGTTTCACTGAATTCCATTATTAGCTCTAAAAATGCACCATAGCAAGACATATATACTTGCTTTAACTTAATTTGTATTTCTTTAAAAGTTGCATTCAAATTATAAATTAGGTCACTGTATATTTTACTGTGAACTGAAACAATTTTGAGAGTGAAAAGAGCACTAATAATAAATGTTCCAGAACAAGAGGAATAATGTGGGACTATCTCAGCAAATCAGGATGTCCAGTCAGCCCATTCAAAATGAATAAATTAAAGTTCTCAGTGGTACCAAACAATTAGGCTAATTGAAATTCCCTTTTTATTTCTTTGTTGTATGAATATCTTTTTTAAAATATATGCTAATGTTCAGTATTTCAAGAATTAAGTCATTAATTCATACCCACTGTTACCACATTTGGTCATATCCTTAAAGCCACAGAGATTGCATTCTCAATTGTAGAATTATACATAAAAGAATCACTAGAGCATTAAATTTCAGCCTATATTGGACCTAAGAAAACATGTTATTTGGCAAGTTCACTTTACAGATAAGGAGATCTCAACACAAAGTTGGTTGAGGCCGATCCCAGACCTTTGTGCCACATCCAATTGCCTTAAATCCCTAGGGATTTAAAGTCTGGGAACAGGGGATTCTGTCAAAACAAAGGAACTTAAAGTGGCTCGACATGCTTACATTTTGATTGAATATGTAAATTATTTGAAGAATCTTAAATTTATATGTAGGCTTTCTGAGTTAAATTTCAGAAATATCATAGGTTTTGTTAACAGAGTTTCAGCTTTATAATTTTGAGCTTTTGTGTCTCTCCTGGTGTCCTACCGAAAGAAATTATTGTAAATTCTTCGCCATCGTATCCTAGTTTCTAGCACGCGATCACCATCAAACATGCAAATAATTCATACTATATTCTAGACATGTATCTAAGAGGATTGGATAGATTATTTCCTTCTATCGTCACAGTCATATAAGGTTGGCACTATTAGTATCATACTGATTTTACAGATAAGGAAACTGAGGCACAGAGGGCTAAGGTACTTGGTGAGTATACACAGCTGGAAAGTGCAAAATCAGTATTTAAACCCAGAATCAGCTTCTTCAGCCTTCTTTTACCATTGTACCGTGTTGCTTCCAAAATATGCTTCATTAATGCATCCATTATCTCATCTGATTTTCAATATAGTCCAGTAAAGTAGTCAGGGCTGCTATTATATTCTCAAAATTATGGATAAAAGTAATCAGGCTCAGAGATATTCAAGTGTCTTACCCAAGACTATGTAATAAGGAAGAGGTACAAGAGGCATCTGGAAAGGGAAAACCCAAATGAAATTCCTGCCCTCATTTACCTACATAATCCTAAATTATCAGGCTAGAATATATTTGAAGAAGAGTGAGCTATACTGAAGACTTATTCTAAACTTAAATGCGTTTCTTTTTTATAAGAGTAAATACATATCAAAATATGGTTACTATTAAATCATAACTTGGAGGGCATGAGCAGAAATGCAGATGCAGGAGCAAGGCAAAGAACGATTTTGCAAATGCCTCTAATAAACGAATTGCATAGAGTATGCCAAAAGGCTCAGCAAGCAGTTTTAGACATGAAGAGCATGATTCATCAGCCATGCCCACCCCCGTAGATAACTCCTCCACAGTCTTCTTTACTGCATATCTTTTGTGTTTCCTGCTTTAAATGCCCATTTTTAGAGAATCATTAATCTAATAGGAGTGTGTACTGGGAAATTCATGATAAGCTGAATGCTAATATAGCTTTTGCTTACTTTCTTTTTTCCTTTAAACTGAATAAATTGGGAGTCTATATTAGTAATGTCTGTAGCCTTATTGTTCTTATATAACCTTCAAGCATTGAACTCCAGAATAATGATCTTAATCTACTCCCTGGGGTCCTTGAAACCCCCATTTCTTTACCTAAAACAAAACAAAAAAAGTGTTATTCTAATTACTTGGTTGTCATTAGGATGAAATGAGATAACATATAAAAAAGAGCTCTATAAAACGTGAAAAAAAATATTGAAGTCTAAAACAATAAGTCAATGAAAGTCATATAATAGGTCTTAAATGTTAGGGTCTCTGTGTATGGTTCTCTTCCCCACTTTTTATGATATATTATTGGTGTTTGGAATTGTGATATAAAGTTGATAAAGAAGTAAAGGCTAGAATATTATAATGGATTAGAGTACTTTTGATTCTCTTTTTCACAAGAATAATAGCTGTGAGACCTTTTTTTCAAGACTTATTTTTAACCTACCTACTCATTTCCAATTCAGTTCTAGTTTTTCGTTGCTTTTTCGTCCTTCACCACCTCCTTGAGCAGAGAACTACTGATCCTGAACCCAGATAAACTAACTCAGATTCCATCTAAGCAGTTCCTACTGAATAGAATGAAAAATGTGGTCAGTTAACGTGTGTACTCAGTGAAGGTACATGCCTAGTGCTGAATAAATATTGGGTGCTTATGAACTTAAAATTAAGCTACTAAATGTGTACCACTTCTGGCCTCTACTCTGCACCAATTTCAATGTCTTATCCCCCCTGCTTTCTTCTCCCATCTCAACATCAAACAGGACTAATTCAAACTGAAAATCTTGGCCCCATACTTTCAAATTAGTGGAAATCTGGCATGTTTTATTACTGAAATTTTCTTATTCTACTGAGTTATTTCAATCTTTGTGTTTCACTTGTTCTTTGCACAATGGAAACTATTATTCATAATTTTCTTCTTGAAGCTTTCCCCTATTTTGCTAATGCAAAGCCAGTTTTGTGTAGTTTTTATTGTTTATTTATGAGCATTCCTTCTCAGTCCCCACATCTGGTTCTTATTCTCTTCCTTCTCTGTTTTCTATTGTTACCTCTGTCTGTCTGTCTCTCTTCAATCTAAAATGCCTCCCTTGATGATTTCATCTGTCTCTGCTTTACTATTCATACTCTGAAGGCTCCTGAATCTGTATCTCCAGTCCAGGTCACTATCATGAGTTCCACACAAATATATAACTAAGCACAATACATCTTCTATCTCTCCCAAGACACGTGAAACTAAACGCACCAAGTATGAAACACGATTGTCCTCACTATTTCCTGTATTATTTTGTGACACCATAAACTATCCAATTGCTCAGACCAGAAATTATGGAAGCAATTTAGACTAGTGTTGAACCTTTATCCCTTGTTTCAGGTTTATTTGTCCTTAAGTTCTGTTTATTCGTCTTAATATATTAACTGTCCCCACCTCCGCAGCTTCTGGTCTCATAGTGTCTTGGATATTAGCATCTAGTATGACAGTATCTAGCATTATAATGTAAAGATGCACGGTTAGAAGTGCCCCACCAAATGCCTCTTCCCAACTGCAGATGAGGTACTTACTAAAACACAAATTGAGTTAATTTATTTCCCTGCTTAAAATCATTCAATGGCCTCTGTTAACTACAAAATAAATCATAAACTTCTAGAAATGGAATGAAATATTCCTTGCTATTTGCTCCTTCTTACCTTTCTAATCTATACCCCATTGTGTTTTTGCTCACTTCTTAAACTGTAGTAGTATTTGGCTACCTCCACTTCCAGAACATACCAAAAGATACTATGTCTTCAGATCTATACTCACATTTTTCATCTGCCTAGAATGTGCCCTTCCTTTGACACATCTATCAAGATTCAGCTGAAGTATCGTTCTAGAGTAAAATATTTCTTCTAAAACTAACTCAGGATTATCTTGTACACCATTCTTGTTTTTTGTTTTTTTTTTTTTTTTGGTCAGTTAAGTTCTTTTTTTTTTTTTTTTTTTGCCAGATCCATATACAGACATTGACTTAGATGCTCTTCCTTATCATGTGATTATTCTTCGCTGCTAACTCCACTGAAGCATCACCTTATTTCTTGCTAGTTATATCTGACTCTTGTTTCTCACCTCAGGCATTTCATTTGCATTTGATTACAAACATTGCTTTGCCTCTGCCTTCCCTTGAATAAGCTGGCACTTATTCACTGTCTATACTCATCTATTGTTGGGTTATGTAATACCTTGCATAACCAGCCTAGGCTCTCAGCTATGTTGCAGAAGAACATTAGAGATCCTTACTGTGAGCTGTTTCCAGATGATATGTGTTGCTGTGGCAAGACAGATTGCCAGTAGATATGTGCAATCTCTCTGTTGGGGAAATGCAGCACTCGGCATTAAACATTTAGTTGAGTCATTGTGGGTCAAAGACTTAGTTATTTCACCACAATAACCATGAGATTCATGGCATCCTTCATCACCTCTTGTTCCCATTAAGTGAAAAGTTTTAAGAAAATTTTAAGCTTATAATGCAGATCACAGATGTCAGTTCTCATGTGAACTTAAGCCCTTTAATCTTTTTAAAACTTTAATTAGATTTAATTTATGTACAATAAACTGCACATGTTTAAATTATACATTTTGATGATTTTTGACATATTTAGAACATATTAAGCCATCATTGTATTCAAGGTACTAAAACCTACAGGTTCTCATGGTCCTGTTAATACATCTCTCTCTCTATCCCATCCCCAGGCAAAACCTGATCAGATTTGTGCCACCATTGAATTGATTGCACATTCTAGCATTTTATGAAAACGTAGTAACATCATATGCAATCTTTTCTCTATGTCTTCTTTTACTTAATGAGTTGATTATGAGATTTTTCCATTTTGTATGTACCAATAATTTGTTCCTATTATTGCTGAGTAGTATTCCATTGTGTGGATATAACCATACCAAAATTTGTTTATCCATTTTCCTATTGATGATATGTATTGTTTCCAATATTTGGTTATTGTAAATAAAGTTTCTATGTATGTGAGTACACGACTCTGTTGAACAAATGTTTTCATTTCTCATGGTAGTGAATTGTCAAACTTGTTTCCAAATTGGTTTACAGTGTGTATTGGTCTAAGTTACAGTACAAGATAGTGTTTTTAAATGGCCAGGATTCAAATCTTGGTTATTCCAATGATACCTCCACAACAATGGGTAAGGCAAGGTCAGTGCCCCACTTCTCTCATCTGTGAAATGGGGATAAATAGAACCCCATTAAAGGGTAGCTATGAGCAAAAATAATGTGAACATGAAGTGTAAAACACAGTCTTTGAAAACATACTACATGTTCAAAATTGCATTATCATTATTATTCTCAATTTCAGGACATGACCTAACTGGCAGATTGTGAAAAAGAAATCTTTAATTGATTTGCCTTCAAATAACCTAATAACCATACAGATAAAGCCTCAGTGAATTGTTTATTCAAATAAGATGAAACTGTCCATAAATGAAATTAGTTTGATTTGTTTCTCTTGGTTTCTAGAAAGCAATGTGCAATTAATGAAATCTACTACTTAAGGATCATATGGATAAGATTGGCTGCTACAATAAAGTGAACTAATTTCCCACTTAATATGCTGTAGGTTTGTGTGTATGTGTGATGATTTTCTTATATGGTAAAGTGATTTCCTTGAATTATAAGATTATTAATTTTTAAATTTTATAATTGATTTCACCCTTATGGAGATATTTAGAATTATAATTCATCTTTCTTATTATTTTTAAACTAATTTGATTAGTTACCATTATGAAAGTCCTGACAAATAATTTAATTCCCTAAGCTATATTGAAATTACATTACACTGCGTTAGGTGTTAGATGATTTGTGTAGTTTATTTTTTTTTAAAGGAAGAAAAATTGATCTTTATATTAACTAGATGTCTGGAAGGTCTTTCTTTTCTATTTCTTTTGGGAAATGCTGGTGCTGTTACCTTATGTGTAGGACAACTTCTATTTAATTGATACATTTATATGAATAGGGCTTACCAATCTAATTCAAGTTCACAGTTGATTTATTGTGAACTATCTGCTTACTTAAGTAACAATGAATGTGATGTACTGGGAAGGTTTTATTAACAAGTTGTGCTTGTTACCTGCACCTTGGCAGGGGAAGTCCTCTTGCCTAGTGTTCCAAAAGCTCCTAGTGTGTAACTGGTTTGCTTTTTGCTTTTCAGTAACTTCAATAAAATCATTGAGTAACTTTTTCTAAATTGCAAGAGATTTCCATCTCCCTAAGAACTTAGTAGGTTAAATAATACAGTGAGCAAGAAGGACAGGAAAGATGAAAGGAGATGAGACAAGAGAGGTATGGGGAAGAAAGAAAGGAAAGAAATTCAAGTTCTTTGTGGAGAACAGTTGAGAAAAATAAAATACAAAATATTTAGAAATTCAAGACAATGAATAACATGTAATAATATATTAAATCATAAATAATACAGTGAGAAGAGAAAAGAGGAAAACAGTGGTCTATTGTACTCCTTGAACTCTCAAAATAAAATGGTAATGTATTTGTCTGATCTCTGCCTCTTATACTTACATATGTTAACACAGGAAAAATGGTTTTAAATACAGAAGCAAATAAAAAGTTAAATACAAATAATGTTTTTGGGTAATATACCAATTTACTAGAGCAGATTACCAAGAGTGTCCACAGGCTACAGATTATTTCTTTTACATTGATTAAAAAATAGAAGAAAAGTTAATAACAATGAAAAACCAAAAATGTGTTGCTCTTTCAAGATAGATATTTAATGTTTCTAGATTGTCTCCAACTTCTCATAACCACAACAGTGGTTGAACAGCCTCACACATGCCCCCTTATAAACTTATGTATACTTTTGTCTGGAATAACAATCGGGGATCATAGATTATACTGCATTTAATTTGATAAAGTACTCACAGATTTGTCTTCAGACTGACTGCACCATGCTAATACTTAAGAGTAGTGCATGTGTTTTTTGAATCACCATATCACTTGGAAAATTTGGCATTATTCAGTTTCATTTATTAAACAAATATTTATCTAGACCTGCTATGTTCCAAGCACTCTTCCAGTGGCTAGGTAGGAATGAAATATTCTTTCTAGTTTCCACACTACTAGTCAGGTGAGTAAAAAATTGCTTATGTTTTGTGCTATAATTGGCATTTTTCTAGTTACCAGTGAATTTGAATGTCACTTTTTTGTGCAAGTTATTCATTGGTTTTCCTCTTCTGTTAATTGCTTGTTTGTGTCTTTTGCCTGTTTCTTTATTGTTTCCTATTTTTATATGCTCCAAATTAGTGCCTTGTCTGTTATAGATGTAAATATACTCTGTGAATTGTCTATCCTTCAATAATATTTAAAACTATTTTCTTTGTGATTTATACATGTGTGGCTTAGTTTAAGAAATTCTCTTTGGAAAAATATATTATCTTTCTTATCTTTTTTCTACCTTATCTTTAACATTTACATCCTTAATCTATGCCACCCTTTGGAATACGGTGTTACCATTCTCTTTTTTTCTCCAGGTTCTGAATCAGTGTCAGGATGGGGTAAATTATGCTGCAGTAACAAAAGCCTCAAAGTCTGAGTGACTGAACACACACAACAAACACATATTTTTTTTATTTACCCTACATGTATAGCACGGGTCAGAGAAGGAGGTCTGTCCGTTTAAACACTCAGGGAGGCCAGAATGATGAAAGTATTACCACATTAGTATGATGGAAAGTGGCAAATAGGAAGTTGGCTTCTAAAACCTCTGGTGATATTTCATTAGCAAAACCAAGTCATGTGCCCTTTGAATTTAGTCCGATGAGTGGGAGAAGGAGGGAATGAAACCTTATCCGTGTGCCTTGAAGATAAAAATTGTAATATTTGTGAACAGACCACCAACTGAATCTCTTGTAACCAAATATTTAGCTCACTGTCTTTTCTGCATGGTAAATATACTAAGCCTCTTCCTAATGGAGAAAATCCCAAGTGTAATTCTGATATAGCATTTGGTTCAAATCCTATGTTAGTCTATATCAGGTTTTGTTTTGGTTCTTATTGCAAAGGCTTATGAAGTAAAAACAAAAGCAAGTTATCGACTTACTGTACAGTCAGTATGCAATGGCAGAGAAAGCTCAGGATAACTGCAATAAACCTCTTTTTGAGAAAGGGAAAGAATGTTGAGACACACAGCAGTCAGTAGTCCACAGCAATTTTGCAATTCCACTGGGAAGAAAAATTTTTAGGGCCCTGCAACATAGATCTAGGGGATTTTCTTTGATTAGGCCCTAATTCTCGTCCTTGGGTATTTTTTCCTTATCCCGTGAGCTCCATGGCACCTGGTTTCTTCCTCTCGGATAGTATTCCTTTTTCAATAATTTCTTGAGATTCATCCAGTATACTCTTTAGAATATATGCTCTATTAGAGAATGAGCATCTTTATCAGCCTATTCTTTGCTTATAGATGGGAAGGAGGCTTAAGGATCTTTTTGTCTTAAACAGCCACAATCTTTCAGTACAGGCTAGTGTGTTTTGAGACAAGATGTTTTACTGTGAAAGATGCACTTTCCTTCCCCCCTCCCTAAGCCATTTTTGTTGTTGCTGTTCCATTATTTGGCTCCATATCCTTAGTTGGACCTTTGTTCTGGGATGCCTATTAGGATATTTTACGTAACATTGATACTTTCTGCAACTTTTAATCAACTAGAGAAATTGAAAATTCTCTCTAATTTATCTATTTTGGTTGCAATTGAGAAGCAGTTGCTTCTTTGAAAGCTACGAGTCCCTACATTTATATATTCTCTAATATCTCTCGTTGCTTCCTGCACACCTGCATATTCTTTGTAGTACTTTGTTAAATACAGCCAGCACATCTACTATCATTCCATTTTTCAACCTCTCCATCTAAAGCTGCACAGTTATTTGTAACATTTCCTAAATTTTCACACATTAGATTTATATCAAATATTTTCCCACTGCCTAGCATTGATAATCATTCTCTGAGCTTTCATAACAGTTTCCTAGTCTCTTATCTTCTGACCATTATGCCAATGACATGAATTTTAGGATCTTTGTACATCATCTCCTCAATGTTTGGTACCAAACTTTATAACTGTTATGATGTACTAGGTTATGCTTCAATAATAACCTCAAAATTTCAGTCATTTGCACAATAAAAGTGTTGTGATTTTTTTTATTCGCTTACTCCACAATGGGGGTTAATAAAAGGAGGGGCACTGCTCCTAAAGTCAGTCAAGAACCTACACTGATGGAGAATTCTTCATTTGAAATTCCACATAAATTTTAGAAACAGTGTTCAATTTCTCCTGAATTCTGAGGGAATTTTGATTGGGATAGTATTGAATTTATTAATCAATTTGGAGAGAATAAACATTTAAATACAATCGAGTCTTCCAATACATGATATAAGATAACTATTTAGTTTTTCTAAAAATTAATAGAAATTAAAATTAATTAAAAATTGTCAACAATGCATTTTAATTTTCAGTTCATGTCTTGCATGACCTTTGCTAAATTTATTCCAATATATCTTTTTTGACCCTTTGACAAATTGAAATTTTTCAATTTAATGTTCCACTTTCTGCGAGCATATACAAATACAATTGATATTTGTATGTTTACACTGCAACCAGTGATATTGCTAAATTCACTTATTAGTCCTAGTAGCTGTGTTGTAGATGTGTTTTTAAGAATTGTATATGTAAACAATCATGTCATCTGTAACTAGAGATAGTTATACTTATTGCTATTTTTCATCATTTTGTCTATTTTTCATAACATACTGCCATGGTTATGAATTCCAGTACAATGTTGAATACAGATGATGACAGTAGCCATCTTTGCTGTGGTTTCAAGCTTAGGGAGAAAGGGGTTCAATATTTCTCCATTAAGTACAAAGTTAGCTGTAAATTTTTCACAGAAGCACTTTATCAGGTTGAAGAATTTTCTTTTCATTCTTAGTTGACTGTTTTTATTCTCAAGGGAGACTGAAGTTTTCAAATGCTTCTTCATCTCTTCAAATGATTGCATGATTTTCTACTTCATGTTGTTAATCTAGTAAGTGACATCAATACATTTTCAAATGTAAATCAACCTTTCATTGCTAAGATGAATCCCATATGGTCATGTTGTATTATTTTTATAAATTTAGGGAACTGATTTACCAATATTTTTGCTTGTATCTTCATAAATGACATCAGTCTATAACTTTTCTATTTTGTAAGGTTTATCAGGTTCTGTTGGCCTCACAAAAGATGTTGGAGGGTGTTTTCTATTTTGAGAGTTTGTGTAAGGTGGGTGTTATTTCTTTCATTAAAGTTTCATTGAATTCTACAAAATAATTGTCTGTGTTTGGATGGTATTTCTTTGGCAGTGCTTTTTCATAATCATTCCATTTCATTAAATAGGTATCTACATATTATAATTTTTTATTCACCTCATATCAGAATGGCACGAAGTTGTATTTTTTAAAGAATTGGTCCATTTTGGGGGTTGGCCTGGTGGCATAGTGGTTTAGTTTGTACACTCCACTTCAGTGGCCCGGGTTTCACAGGTTTGAATCCTGGGCATGAACCTATGCACAGCTTATCAAGCCATGCTGTGGTGGCTTACCACGTGTAAAGTAGAGGAAGATGGGCATGGATGTTAGCCCAGGGCCACTATTCCTCAGTAAAAAGAGGAGTATTGGCAACAGATGTTAGCTCAGGGCTAATCTTCCTCACCAAACAAACAAGCAAAGAATTTGTCCATTTTATCTAAGTTGTCAAAATTTATTGAAATGATTTTTAATAATATTCACTTTTAACTTTCATGTGTGTAAGATTTGCAGTGCTAACCACTTTTTCATGCTTGCTATTTTTTTCCCCCAAAGAACCAACATTTCTTTTCATTGCTTCTTTTTTCCTTTTTTTGGACTCATTTCTATGTAATAGATTTCCTGATTTATGTCCATTATTTTTCTATCCTTACATAGCTTTGGTTTACTTTTTCTTCTTTTCCTAGCTGCTTAATGGGAAACATTAAATAATTGCTTTATGACCTTTCTTCTTTTCTGGTATAAGCCATTAAAGCTATAAATTTCCCCTTAAACAATGTCAATTTTTTTCATTACGTTATAGTTTTCATTCTCATCTTTTTCAAAGTTCTTTTTTGATTTCTTCTTTGATCCATGGGTTATTTAAAAGTGAATTGATTACTTTCCAAATATTTGAGGTTTCTTAGATGTCTCATTGTAATAGATTTTATTTTTAATTCCATTATGGTCACACAGACTCTGGAAACTTAAGTCCCTTAAAGTTATTAGGATTTGTTTTATAATCTAGTATATTATCTGTTTTGGTGATTGTACCACGTGTACTTAAAAATAATGTGCGTTTACACCAAAAGATGTTTAACATCGCTAATTACAAGGGAAATGAAAATCAAAACTACAATGATATAGCACGTCACATCCATCAGAGTGGCCATAATTAACAAGACAAGAAATAACAAATGTTGGAGAAGATGTGGAGAAAAGGGAGCCCTCATACACTGATGGTGGGAATGCAAACTGGTGTAGCCACTATGGAAAATGGTATGGAGATTTCTCAAAAAATTAAAAATAGAAATACCATATGATCCAGCAATTCCACTACTGGGCATTTATCCAGAGAACATGAAGTCAATAATTCAAAAAGAGATATGCACCTCTATGTTCATCACAGCATTATTCACAATAGCCAAGATGTAAAAGGAACCCAACTGCCCATCAAAGGATGAATGGATAAAGAAGATATGGTATATATACATACAATGGAATACTACTCAGTCATAAAAAAACAAAACAAAAGCATGCCATTTGTGACAACATGGATGGACCTTGAGGGTATTATGCTAAGCAAAATAAATCAGACAGAGAAAGACAAATACTATATGATTCCATTCATATGTGGAAGATAGACTAATATATAGATATGGAGAACAGATTGGTGGTTACCAGAGGGAAAGGGGGTAGCAGGAGAGCAAAAGGGGTAAAGGGGCACTTATGTATGGTGACGGTTGGAAAAAAGACTTTTGGTGGTGAACCTAATGCAGTTTATACAAAAAGTGATATACAATAATGTACACTTGAAATTTACACAATGTTATAAGCCAATATGACCTCAATATGATAGCTAAAAAAAGAGTAGTAATGTGCATTTTGCAGTTGTTGAGTGTAGTATTTGTATTGTTTAGATCATCTCTGTCTTTTATGATTTTTGTCTAGTTCTATCAATTGCTAAGATATGGTTGCTAAAAATCTCATTTATGATTGCAGAATTGACCATGTTTTAATTTATTTCTGTCAGTTCTTTTCTCAGGAGTTTTGATGCTTTTATGATGATGCATAATCTTATGTGATTATCATATTTTCCTTATGAATTTACCTTTTTTATTATTGTGAATGTTTCTCTTCATCTTTGATCACACTTTTTGACTTGAAGGTAATTTTATCTTATATTAATATAGTAACTCCATATTCCTACAATTTGTATGATGCATCTTTTTCCATCTATTATCTCGTTCTTTAAAGTATACCTCTTATAGATAGGATAAAATCAAGTCTTGGGGCCAGTCCCATGGCCTAGTGGTTAACTTTGTATCCTCTGCTGCAGTAGTCTGGGGTTCATGGGTTCGGAAGCTGGGTGAGGACCTACACACCATTCATCAGGCTATGCTGTGGCAGCATCCCTTATACAAAATAGAGGAAGATGGGTAACAGATGTTAGCTCATGACCATAAAATGCATTTAACGTGAGGAAAAAATGTAGAAATGATATTTTTACATTTTTATCTCCTAAAGAACAGATTTTTGAAAAATAAAAATTATATGTTCAACAGAGTACAAACTTTACATCACTGAACAATATCTGTATGTTGTTTATATTATCTTCTCTATACACACACATACAAAATTGTGGTTATATTTGAACACATTTAGCTCAAACTTATAAAATTAAGACTTACAAACTTAGCTACATAAAGGAACCAACAGTAAAATCTATATAAAATCTACAACCAAACAAGATTTTAAAAATTTCCCACTGTGCGGGAGGTTTTCATTTATGTTTAATGTAGACTGATTTATATCTGTGTTTCATGAATGTAGACATTTATATTTGGGTCCTCTAGCATGAATAGAATTTTCCTAATAGAGGCTCTATCTGTTATCAATGATGTTTTTCCAGTATGATTAACTATGAGATAAAATCTAATTCACAGTATTTTAACAGGAAACGCCTATTCAAAAATTTTCTGGTGATGTTGCTTTTTAACGATACCAATTTTCATAACCTTTTTCTTTAGTTATTTAAATAGCATGGAGTATCACTTAAGAAAAACCCATATTTTTCAAGTCTGTTTTGATATTAACATTTTTATGCAAAGTTGTTTTTTAACAACATTGTTCAACAATTGTACTTGAGAGAAGCCCTATCCTTTCCTATTTAACAGTTTCTTATGATACAATGAAGTCAGTGACTGAAATGAAATAGAAAGGAAGAGACTACCAAAATTGACAATGTTAAGATTGACAGGTGTGCTAAGAAAGCAAGTCATGGTTGGTCCTAGAAGTCGTCAATCAAAGTCACTGAATCCAAAAAATGCTGCTAACATCAAATTAAACTGCTTTCTGATGGTAGCAACTGTGCGGGAAAATGACCAGGTAAATCTTTACTATTTTTATTTTCATTGAAGTAAATATATATATATATATTTATATACATATACATATACAAATATATATATATACATATACACACACGTATGTATAATAATTGTGTAATTGTACATAAATATATTTAATTGTTATATATACATTACACAACTAGCAGTATGAGACTTAGAAGGGAAATCATTTCATTTCATCTCTTTGAATTCTCAGTCGTACTACGACAAGGCACAACTTCAAATTACATTATCAGTTTATCCTGGTATTTATTTTGATACTTCTAGATAATATTTTTATGCAGCTATTTTGTGATTTATCCATTAGAGATGATCATTTGGCTTCTTTACCCCAACACCATACACTTCTTTTTCTCAATTTACTCTTTAGTTACATCACACTTTCTGACTGAGTCAGTGAATAACTTCCATGCTATGTTATCCAAATAGCACACCATGATTCTTTTTCTTATTTGTGTGCAATGTTGCAATCTTTGGTTTTCTTCAGGTAAATAATTGTCTTATGTTTCAACTGCAGAGTTTCCCAAACATCAATTCTTATTTTGATCTATTATCTCTGTCATAGTTTAAATAAATATATTTTTGTTCGTTGGTCTACTTTCCCCAAAAGTCTGACTTTCAATGATTATTTATTTCCTAGAGGCTTTTTTTTGTTTGATTTTTGCTGAATTCTCTAGTGTCCTGTTTCATTTTGCTCTGGTCACGGTCTCTCTGACTGCGTCACACTCTTTCTCGCCTTTATCACACTCTTGCACTAGATGCACTCTCCCTGGTGATGGAAATATTCTGTGTCTTGACTGGGGTGTTAACTACATGAGTGTATCATTGGTCGTAACTTATCGAACTGTTTCCTGGTTTCCATACCTTCTTCATCCTGATTTGCACTCTCCTGTGGTTAGGACATGTCCTCCAGGAACATATGAGGAAAAGGTGGTGGGAATATTAAATTTAAAAATTTATTAAATAACCTCACATTTGATTAATATACTGACTGGCTTTAGATATATATACGTATATCTGCTGGAAAGAGTGCTTCTTCATCATTCTGATAACCTAGCATCTAATCTTGGTATTTGGAAGACAAATGTTACTATCATTTGAACTTCCTAGTGTCCCTATGAATAGATCTATGGCTTTCTCTCTTCAAATTTTTAGGATCTTTTCTCAATGTTTTATGTTCATTCTTCTAGCTACTTTGTTTATGCTTTCAAACTAAAATTTTCTATCCTTCAGTTCTGGGAAATTTATTTGCATGTTTTCTTTGATAATTCCCTCCACTTGATTGTAAATGTTCACTTTTTCTTCATACAGAGATTGTATCTATTTGACGTTTCCTTTAATTATCTTTCATTACCTGCCGTCTAGTTCTTTGTCCAAAAGCAATTTTTCTTTAACTATATCTTATTGAGCAAATACTGTTCTTCTCAGCGTGGATGTATGCAATATTTCTATCTAAAATACTCTTTGCAGTGTTTGTTTATTGATTTAAATTTTCTTATATACTCTGAATTATCAATGTTCCTCCAGACACCTTTATCTGCCTACTTTGCTTTCTGATGTTTCCATTTGAAATTTCCTCAAGTGTAATAAAATCCATGGCTGTCCCTTCAAATGTAAAAATGAAGTCATTAAGAAAGATATTGGAAAGAATGTATTACAAGGAAAAGGTTTGTCCACTGTTGGGCTTTACTCTAGGGTGACTGAACAAGTGACCTGACATTTTTATTGGGTGACCTCCAGTGTACAGATATCTGAAGATCGCGTGTCTGGGGTAGTTCACATTTCCATAAAGAATACTGCAATGGCTAAACTTTTGGTGGTAAGCATGACATACTCTATACAGAAGTCAAAATATAATGATGTACACCTGAAATTTATATAATGTTATAAACCAATGTTACCTCAATTAAAAAAAAAAGAATACTGCAAATTTCTGTGTAAGGGAGTATGCAGGGCTGAAGAATTTGAGTAAGAGGAATTGACATGGCAGACACTCAGTCCAGAGAATCCCATAATCCCCTGTTTTCTTTCCTTTGACTCACTGCTACTCTCCATCAGACCTGATGGCTTTTTCATTCAATTTCAGGTATCTCTAAATCTGACACTTCTTGTCAATCCAATTCAGGTCTATCAGAATCTGTGATGATTTTTATTTCAAGCACTTTGCCATTGGAACTATATGCATTAAAACAATACATTACTTCCTCTTAATGGGATTTTTAGAGGGGGATGTAATAAACATGTGCTGCCATATGTCATATTTAACTAAATGTGCATACTAGGTAAGCATATGGTATTTCTTATTAGCTCATAATCTTCTGTTTTAGAAGTCTTATTACTATTGATAACTCACTGTGACTGTTATAGTAAACTTAACTTTCTCTTTTTCCTAAATATTTTCTTTTTGCCACTAGTAGAGGATTATTAAAAAAAAAAGTAAACTCCATGCCAATGGCACCTTAAAAATATTTTAAAGCAACTTACTTAGTTATTTAATATAATTTATTGTTATAAACAGAAATGATTCTGGAATATTAGTTAATTTTTCTTTTTTAAAAAATAGCTTTATTATGATATGAATCACGTGCAACATGGTACATCAATTCAAGTGTACAATTCCATGGATTTAGGATATTCACAGAGTTGTGCAACCATCACTACTATTTTGGAACACTTTCATCACTGCAAAAGGAAACTCTGTACATATCAGCAGTCACTCCCCATAACCCTCCACTCCCCCACCACTAATCTATTTTTAGTCTCTATGGATTTCCCTATTCTGGATCTTTCATTTAAATGGAAAAATACAACATGTAGTCTTCTGTAACTGGCTTCGTTGAGGTAGCATAATGTTTTCCTTTATTTTCCAGATTTATTGAGATATAATTGTTATATAATATTGTGTAAGTTTAAGGTATACAATGTGATGATTTGATGCAAGTATATATGATTACCACAATAGGGTTAGTAAACACCTCCATGACCTCACATAATTATCTTTTATTTTGTGGTGAGAATATTTAAGATCTACTTTCTTAGCAACTTTCAAGTATTTAACACAACATTGTTAATGATTCCCAGAACTTTTTTTTGGTCTTTTTTGTTGAGATATAATTGACATATAATATTATATTAGTTTCAGGTGTACAATATAATGATTCATTATTTGTATATATTGTGAAATGATCACCACAGTAAATCTAATTAGCAGCCATCACCAGACACAGTTAGAAAATTTTTTCTCTTGTGATGAGAACTTTTAAGATCTATTCTCTTGGCAACTTTCAAATATACAATACAGTATTATTAACTATGGTCACCATGCTGTACATTATATCCCTATGACTTATTTATTATTATTATACTTTTATTTTTAGTGTATGATCCCATTTATATGAAATATCCAGAATAGGAAAATCCATAGAGACAGAAAGCAGATTAGGGTCGCCAAGGGCTAGGGGAAGAGAGAACAGAGAGTTATTGTTTAATGGGTACAGAGTTTCTGTTTGGGATAATGAAAAAGTTTTAGAAATGGATAGAGGCAATGGTTTGCACAACATTGTGAATGTACTTATTACCACTGAATTGTATGCTTAAAAATAGTTTAAAAGGATAAATTTATGTTATGTATATTTCACCACAAAAAAATGACCAGAAGACTACACAGCAAAACATTTAGTTCTTGACTTTTGAGTGGTAAAATGATAAAGATCATGTCTTCCTTCCACTTTTCTCTGTTACAGATTGTAAAATAAACATATATTATTAATTATGGGGGCAGTGCATATAACTGGCTTTAGTTTATAAAATAATGCACCAGCATATAGGTCATCTGACTTTATCACACTGCAAAGCCTTCTAGAGTGAGAGCCCCTGGACCTCTGGGTGGTGAACACAATCTTGGCAGAGGTGTTGTGCTTGCTTGGATGACATCCCTATTGTTAACTGTAGTCATCGTGCTGTATATTACATCCTCAGAACTTATTAATCTTATAACTGGAATTTTGTATCCTTTGACCAAAGTCGTACCATTTCCCCCACCTCAATTTTCAAAATATCATTTTATGAATAATCAGAATTTATTTGTATATGTGTCTTATAATGTGAGATAGAAATATAGAAATAGATATAGATAGATACATACACACACAGTAGATATGGTTATTCTTTCAAAGCATTCATGATATCTAAGTATAAAAAAATAAAGCTATTTAAAATCATATATTCCCATTTTTTAATAATAGTTACAGTTTTATCTTAAATAATATCAATAACTGTTTTGTTTTTTGTTGGTTTTTTCTGTTTTCTTTTTTTGGTGAGGAAGATTAGCCCTGAGCTAACGTCTGTCACCAATCCTCCTCTTTTTGCTGAGGAAGATTGGCACTGGGCTAACATCCATGCTAGTCTTCCTCTACTTTACATGTGGGACGCCTGCCACAGCATGGCTTGATAAGTGGTGCATAGGTCCGGACCCAGGATCCGAACCTGTGAAACCCGGGCCACTGATGCAGGGCACACGAACGTAACCACTATGCTACTGGGCCGACCCTCAATAACAGTTTCTAAAGAATTGTATACCTATAGCTGTTTGCAAATCAAAAAATGTTCTAAATGACAAAAAGCACGTTTCTCCATCAAATCTCTAAAAGAAAAATGAGCATCCTTCTATTGACATAAAAAATCACTTTAATTTTCAATATCAGATATTACTGGCCAATTATATCATTGAAATATACTGACATCAAACTTTATTTTCTGTAAGTACAGATCCATGCGAAAATGACATTATGGAATGCTATGCCAAAGCCTGTTTATGTAATAGCAAATAAGCATGATATGATAGCTAATCTAAGTGGGATCAGTAACTTACATGTTTTGAAACCATGTTTAGAAATACACTGCTTATTTGAATTTGAGTTTTTCAATGAGCTCTATTCATTAAGAGTTGACTGAGCAACTGTCATATTTTAAACACTCTAATAGACCACGAGGACTTAAAGATGAAGCAGATGCTCTCTTTTTTTGAGAATGTTAGAGTTCAACGGGAGAAATATGCAAGCAGACAAATCAATTTAAAAATAGAAATGTTGTTAGAAAGGTGGCAAAATTATGATTTGCAAATAAAGAGAAATAATTGAGTGACTTGATTTGTGAGACCTGGAAAGTCTTAACTGAGGAGGCAACATTGAGCTGCGTAATTGAATGTATATAGAAATATATATGAAGTAGGAAAAGGTAAGAGAGTTCTAAGCAGAAGGTATGAAAAACACTTCATGATTTAAAAAAAAAAAAATGGGCTGCCATGATTGAGACATCAGAAGTTCATTGTGACTTAATCCCAAAGTTGATGAAAGGAGTTTTAGATTATTAGACATAAGTGGTGAAAGTTTAACAAGCTACAAAATATTGATTTTATATTTGAAAGTAATGTAAGTCACTATAAGTTTTAAATATTGCAGTTTCAAAATCAGAATTATTTTTTATTTATTCATTCATTTTGTATGTAGTCAACAGATATGTTTGATTGTCTCCTATGTGTAGATTGATTGCTACATCTATTACGAGTCAGACATTCTCATATGTGCTGAGGATAGAAGAAGTGAACTGTTCCTGTTCTTATACAACTTATCTTAATGTAAGAAAATTAATGTAGGTATATAGAAGAGCACAGATCAGGTTGATGAGGATGACTTGATAAAGGGAGGCATAATAGGAGGCTCCTGCAATCACTCATCTAAGGGAAACTGAAGACCTAACCCAAGTCAAAAACATCGGGTATGTCAAGGATGGGCTCTATTTGAAACACTCTTCTGAGATATAATCAATAGGAATTTTTGGTCAGTTGGTCACGAAGTGGGAGACATTGAGGTAATTTGGAATTACTGAAGTTTCTACCTTGGAACAACTTTGTATACACAGTCTAAAAACTTTCTAATTACCAGCTAAAGTTAACTTTACACAATTGGTTAGGCATTCTTGGTACATGTTTTTTAAAAACAATTTTTACACACTTTGGTCCAAATTTTAAAAAGGCACCTGCATTTTTATAATTCCAAAGATGAAAGCCAATTTAATTACTTCTACAAGAATCCAAATTTTCCTGGTACAAGTGGCCAGATGTACTGGTGCTGACTAGCAGAAAAAAATTAGCAAAATACAAAAACAAGCCTTTCATTTTTCATGGAAGATTGATTCCTCAGTAGTATTCATAAAATTCCCAAATCATTTTCAGGTTATATACTAGAGATAATTGTTCTCAAAGTTATTTTTTTAAATAGAAAAGAATACAGGTAACACAATTAAAATATCCAACATTTTTAAGAAAAATAAATGAGGTGTAGCATAATTTTCTAAATATACATCAGACATAAGTACATCTTCTAAGTATTACAGATGGTAAATTATTCAATCCTCAATATTTGTACATTTGTAGAGTATGATTTGATATTCATATACTGGATTTCTCAGCAGAAACTTTTTTTGCAGAAACCTTTTGTCTAGATTTTGTGCTAAAGAAGCATCAAAATTTAGAAAGTAAAAGATATTAACGATCATTGATCCAGTCATTTAGTTTTACAGATGTGAAAACAGGAATTCAGAGGAACTAAATTCCTACAACTGAATGAAATGATTTTCCAAGGACAGGAAGCTCATTAGTATAGGGACGAGACTGGAACCCAGATCTGCTGATTCTCTAGTCCTGAGCTCTAAATGGCCCCGTATCTTAGTAAAGTTCTTCAACAGAATCTCATGACATTTCTAGCACAAACCAGAGTTTTAACATAATAGTGCAAGATATTTCATCTGTGAGCAATTAGTTTGACAAGATGCATTAAGACGAAACTATAATCAAAATTATTCGTCTTTTCAAAATTTAGATGTCTCTTGTGTGATTAAAGACAGTTCTAAATTACCCCTGCAATGTAATTTTATATTGGATCACTCTAACTAAAGTAACTCTACCTTACCAGTTCTAAAATTTTATTTTGTTTTAATGTTTTTCTGATGACTCAATATTCTTTGAAATTATCTATTGATTGCTTTGGTGTCTTATTGTCTCTTTCCACTAATTATATTGTAGATTTTATAAAAGCAGGGCCTTGTCTGTTCTGCTTGTTGCAGTAATGAAAGAACTTAGAATAGTGGATCCTGACTAGATCTGGACAGATACCCCCACAAAAAGGCACACAGATGGCAAATAAGCATCTGAAAAGATGTGTAACATCATATGTCATTTGGGAATTACAAATTAAAACAGCAATGAGACACAAGTATACACCTATTAGAATGGCCAAAATCCTAAACATTTACCACCAGTTACTGGCAAGGATGTGGAGGAACAGCAACCCTAATTCATTGCTGGTGGGAATGGAAAATCTACAGCTATATTGGAAGACAGTTTGGTAGTTTCTGGCAAAGCTAAGCATCTCATCCAGCAATTGCAATCTTTGTGATTTACTCAAAGGAGTTGAAAACTTATGTCTACACAAAAACCTGTACATGGATATTTATAGCAGCTTTCTTCATAATTGCCAAAATTTAGAAGCAAGCAAGATGTCCTTTAATAGTTGAGTAAATAGTACATCCAGACAATAGAATATTATTCAATACTAAAAAGAAATGAGCTATTAAGCCATGAAAAGACATGGAAGAAACTTAAATGTCTATTACTGAGTGAAAGAAGCCAATCTGAACAGGCTACATACTGTGTGATTCCAACTGTATGACATTCTGGAAAAGGCAAAACTATGGAGACAGTAAAAAGATCGGTCATTGCCAGGTGTTTGGAGGAGAGGAAGGAATGAATTGGTGGATTACAGAGGACTTTTAGAACAGTGAAAAACTCGCTATGATACTATAATGGTGGATGTACGTCATTATATATTTCTCATAAACCATTGAATGCACAACACCAAGAGTGAACTCTAATGTGAACTGTGGACTTTAGGTGATAATGATGTGTCACTCTAGGTTCATCAATTGTGATAAATGTACCACTCTAACTTGGGATGTTGATGGTGAAGGAGGAGGTGTGTTTGCGGTGGAGGGAAAAAAGTAGATGAGAATGCTCTGTACTTTCCACTCAGTTTTGCTGTGAACATAAATTTCTCTAAAAAACAAAGTGTATATATATATATATATATATATATATATATATATTTATACACTCACAAACATATATATATATATGAATAAATATATCTAAATCATGATGTGTTGACAAGGAGGAAAAGAAAAACTAACATATGCAAGTAAGAGTACCTACCTTAGATCGAGTGAGTAAGGCAGTGATAGAATCCCTGTGGCAAAAAGGAATAAATGCACGAATTCCATTTACTCACCTCTTTAAATCATCATTTAGGTTATATATCAATTACATTTATATAACTATAATTACTTATCCTGCCCACCATTTACAAACTGTACTTTAGAATACTCCAAAGATTGATGAACGCAAGTTTCTAATTCATATAAGTAATCTGGTTTATATGTGAAACAGGACCAAGAGAAGCATCTTTCTATTATTCTGCAATCTTAATGCGATTAATGGATCAAGGTGATATGATCATCAATATCTACTAAGATCACCAAAAGAAAGACAACCAGGCATTACTATGCCTCCTCATGGAAGTGCACAACATAACCTATGATAAAGTGTTTCAAAAAGATTCAAACCTAATTGGATCAAGCATCTAGATATAATTAACAATTTTAAAGAAATACATGATACAAAATAACATGTGTAACATTAACATTATCATTTGGGTGAAATGAACAAATCTTAACTGGGGGAAATTCTATAGTGTAGACAACCAAGTTTCTTCAACAAAAAATTTGAAAGGAAAAATGATAGTGTAGAACTTTATTAATTAAAATATATTCATCATTTATGTTTTCTAAAACTGTAAATATATGTAGCTCAAAGATTTAATATTAATAAGAGTTCTCAGACCATACTAAATGGCAATGTGTGAACTTTTTTGTGTCTTAATTCAAAGAAATAAACTGTAAAAAAAGGTTTTTTAAATTTATTTATTTATTTATTTATTTTGGTGAGGAAGACCAGCCCTGAGCTAACATCCGTTGCTAATCTTCCTCTTTTTGCTGAGGAAGACTGGCCCTGGGCTAACATCTGTGCCCATCTTCCTCTACTTTATATGGGACGCTGCCACGGCATGGCTGACAGGCAGTGCGTTGGCGAGTGCCCGGGATCCGAACTGGCGAACCCCGGGCTGCCAAGAGCGGACGAAACCACTGCACCACTGGGCGGCCCTGTAAAAAAAGTTTTAACAAAGAATCAAATCACAGTCATATCTAAAATTTTTCAGTAGATATTAATACGAACAAAAATCAAGTGGCCATATTTCTCCAGTTGATTCTTTGTTGTTTAGAGATACATACCAAAATATTAATGGATGAAATCATATTGTGTCTAATATTAGATTCAAATAACCATGCCAGTGGTTGAGGTTGGGAGTTAAGTCTGGGTTTAGATAAAACAAGATTGACTATGATCTGACCATTGTTGAAACTGAGTAACGGATACAAAGAGAGAGTTCATTATATTATTGTAGATATTTTTGCATATGTTTGAAATTTGTCAGAAATAAATTGGTCAATTTTATTCTGAGGTTCAAATTCTCCTTTGAAGGCATGTTAGGCTTTAATTTGTATTTTTGGAAAGGATTGTCCTTGGTGGGAAATAAATTCATAATGAGATCTTTACAGATTTAAAGGCAAAATCAAGATTATTTTCTGGAAAGGAACACACAAGTCAATGGCTTGATTAAAAATACCTGGTTTAATTTATTTTCTTTAATTTAAGTCATTCTGTTCTAATTTCTTTCCAATTATGTCAAAATTCTTTGATAATATCTTTGATCTAATTGCTGCTTTGAGACAATGGCCTTCTTAAAGAAATATTTTCAGTTTGGGAAGGCGGTTATGAGTTGGCAGAATGTGATCTGCAGTAAAACCTAATGATTGTCTAAGGTTAAATGATGGGGTAAGGTGACAAAGGGAAATCAGGACAGTTTTGTAGAATATGTAAGTATCCTTTGGGAATCTCCAGAACTACATAAGGAAAAGCAATTTTATAAACTCCTGAACCCCTAGAAGTCAAATAAGTTGTAGACTCAGAGGTTGTTTTTGTTTTTGTTTGTTTTCTAAGGGGACACTAAAGAACTGTGTGATCATTGGGGGGCAGACTAGATAATTGATGATATAATATTAATTTTGAATGTTATTACTGAGGAAGAGGTCCCCAGAGATAAATCAAGGGTATCCACTCAAAGTAACTTGTTATTCTCAGAATTTAATTACTTCTCTCTAAAAGACCATTTGGTAAATCAAAAGTAAAACTATAAGAATTTAATGGCTTTATAGTTCAGCTTGTGTGGTGATATGTATTCACTAAATTTTATAAAATTGTAAATGAATATATCTGAAAGATTTCATATGAGTAATTTTCTCAGGATTTGTTTGAAATTTAAGTGTTCCTCCAAATAGCACCAAGAAATTCTTTCTATGAACTAGAAGTCCAAATCATACCTGGAATGAGACATCATTTGTGGTAGTTAAGTGGAAAAGAGAAATTTTATTAAGCAACGTAATAGTTGTATATGCTACAAGAAGAACTGATAAAATATTTTTCGTTTGATGGTACAAATATCTGACCACCATACTTAGAGAAAGATTCACAATGCTACATGTGGGATGAGTTGTCTCCTGGATAGGATGTGGGCTTTAGCAAAGTCCTGTTATCAGTGGGGTTTGAATTCCTTGATCAAGTGAACTCAAAGTATAATTACTGACAATAAGTGAATCTTTTAGCTAGAATATTATAGGTCCTTATTCAATATGAAATGTGAATATGTAACAGTATTTTTAATTTTTTTTCTTGTGCTTTTACTTTTAATCTAAAGTTCTACTTTGGCTGTATTGTGCCATAAAGTAGTTCCTAGTCACATATCACAGCAATTCAAAAAGATTGTGGCTAGCAGCATCTACGTCCAACAAATAACTCGCTCTGAGTTTGAAGGTGGTTAATAAATTTTATATCTGAGGAAAAACATTGAATTTTATTTCTAACACTTTAAACATAGATCAAGATAAGGTTGGATTAAAGTCAATACAAATCACAGCAGAATCTGAAATGATAATATACTATGTATGTCAGTGCTAGCAATTCAGTCAGAAATCTTTTTAAATATCAGAAAAACCCATTTTGAGGATGCTGTGTGTATTGAAGGAGGAAATATATAATCCTTTTTTTTTCATTGAATGGTGAGTGCTTTATGGATCAATAAGCCACATGTCATGACAAAGTTGAAAAAAAGCTTAGTAATAGACTAGTATGAGATGAGAGGTGAAAATAATAAAATTAGTTCTTACTTTTAATTTCCAGGCTGCATATCTATAAATGAGATAATTAATAGTCTATATTTTCATAAGTTGAAATAAATATTTCATATACATATATTTAGTTCATCTTATATATTTATATGTATATATATATATAATTGTTACTTTAGGGTACTGATATTTGGTTTATATCTTTACTTATGTTACTTTTAACACCCCCGTTGGTCAATATTTTTTCAAACTATAGATACCATCTTTTTCATAACAGATTTTAGGGGAAAGGATGTTATTTAATAAAAGTAATACAATTAATACAATTCACTCATTCATTCATTAATTCAACAAATATTCTTAAGCGTTATCATATGCCAGAACTGCTCTAGACCTTAGAGTCAGAGCAGGGCACATATAGGAAAAAACATTCTTTCATGAATCATAGATACTGTTTAGAGAGATAGGTACTAAACACACACAAACACATATGTATACACGTACATACATATATAGCACGTGGGAATACATATTATGACAAGGAATAAGGCAGAGTAAAATTAGGAATGATGGTAAGGCCTATTTTGTATCAGCTGAACAAGGAGTGTTTCCCTGATTTGGCAGTTTTTAAGGTAATTAATTTTCCACCAAGAATGAAACACAAGCAGAAAGGCCTTGAGGCAGTAACACCCCCTCCATGTCCAAGGAACAGGGAACAGGCCAGCTTGGAGATAGTAGACTGATCTCCCAGACAATATAGAGCTGAACACGCCTGGGCTTGCCAGCAGTGGTAAGACTCTTGCTTTAATTCTAAAAAAAGACACAGTGCTTTTGGAAGGTTTTGAGTGGATAAGCAACATGGCCTAACATACATATATATACATATATACACATATATACATAAACATATAAAATGATATATACATATATCCTCTTTTTAGAATAGTTTTGCCTTTTCTGCAGAATTTTGCAGAGTACTGAGAGTTCTCATATACCTCGTATGCAGTTTCTCCTAATATTAACATCTAAATTTAGAATAGTTCATTTTTTTACAATTAATAAACCGATATCGGTACATGAATAACTATATTAAAATATCACTAAATTCCACATTTTATTCAGATTTCTTAGTTTTAACCTCATATTCTTTTTATGTCCTAAGATCTCATTCAGGCTGTCACATTACATTTAGACATCATGTTTCCTTGGGCTCCTTTTGTGGTGACTGTTTCTCGGATATTCCTTCCTTTGATGAACTTGGCAGTTTTGAGGATTGCTTACTGTCAGGTATTTTGTAGAATGTCCTTCAACTGGGATTTGTCGGATGTTTCTCTCATGATTAGATGGAGGTGATGGGTTTTTGGAGGAAGGTAAAGGGACCTTCATGACCCATCTATAAAGGGTACATACCATCAACAGGATTGATCACTGCTGACATCAACCTTGGTCACCTCGTTGAGGTAGTGTTTGTCAGGCTTCTCCACTCTAAAGTTACTCATTTTTCCATTTTACTTTCAAACTATCTAGGAGTTGATATTGAAAGTTGGTTTCTTGTAGACAACATTGAGTTGAGTCTTTTTTTTCAATCCATTCTGAAAGTCTCTGTCTTTTAATTGCATGTAGATAATTAACATTAAAAGTGATTATTAATATAATTGGATTAATATCTATAATGTGTGTAACTTTTACTCTGTTTCATTTTTTTTCTCTGGCTTCTTTCAAGATTTTCTTTCTCCTTTGGTATTCTTCAGTTTGAATATGATATTCCTGAGTATATTTGTTTTTGTTATTTAAACTGCTTAGTGTCCTCTGAGCTTCTTGGTTGGGTGTCTGTCATTAATTTTGCATGTATTTCAGCAATTATTACATCAAATATTTCTTCTGCTCCATTCTGTATTTCTCTTCCTTCCAGCATTCCAATTATTCCAATATGTTCACTGTTAAAAATTGTCCCACGGTTTTTGTATGTTCAGTCTTTAAAAGAAAAAAAATATATATATATACGTATTGCATTTCCGTTTGGGATTTTCCGTTTTTGCATTCCTTTGGATCTATCTTTAAGCTCATTGATTCTTTCTTTTGCTGCCTGGAGTCTACTGATGACTCCATTGAAGGAATTCTTCATTTATGTTGCAGCTTTTTTGATTTCTAATATTTCTTCTTGATTTTATTAGCGTTTCAATCTTTCTTCTTATATTAGACATTTGTTTTTGCATGTTGTCTATTTTTTCAATTAGAGCCCTTAACATATTAATCACAGCTGTTTGAAATTCTCTGAGAATTTCAAAATCCATGTCATGTTTAAGGCTGGTTCTGATGATTTCTCTTTCTCTTCTGACTGTTTTTTTTCTTGCCTTTTGATATGTCTTGTAATTTATTCTGAAAGCTGTGTCAGGTAACTGAAACTTCTATTACAGTTTGTATAGAGTAACAGAAACTGAATTAAATAGACCTTTAGTGTGTATGAAGATTTATGTTAAGCTGGCTATGAGTTACTCTTTAATATTTGCTGTAGCTATAAGTGCCAGAGGCTTTAAATTCTTCTAAGGTCCTCATTTCTGTCTCCCCTTTTTGCTTTCGACTTTCCTAAGTACTCCAACTCACAGCATCTGCATCTTGCATCTCTTTTTGCTATATCCTATGATTATACTGGAGTCCAGCAGATGTGGTGGTAAGATGTGGGGTAGGGGAGGCACTTGAATAATCTTATGATTAAATCTGTCTTTCAATAATTCTGCCCCCAAGTTGTGACATTCACTTATGCTTCTTATCTTTATCTTCCCTCTTACATGAGAAAAGAATGCCACAGGCAGCTGCAGTAGGAGCAAAGTCCTTCTCTGAGGGGGGATAAGGCTCTGGTGAGGTCTTTCCCCATAGAGTGAGACTTTGTTATTGAGAATGCTCTAGGAATATTTCGTAGTAGTTACTCTTCTGCTCCTGCCAGAGCCACAAGGGGATCTTTTTCAACTCTTCATTGTCAGAACCTGGTGTGGTTCCTGGAAATAAAACACACAAGTGTATGGGGATCTCCCTAAGACTGCGCCCTCCAAGAGTTTCTCATTCTAAACTTTGTCCATGTTCAGCTTCCAGAAATTCATTAATTTTACCATTTAATTGGATTTTCTTCCAGTTAACCCTGACTGACTCTCTGGATCTACCTATCTTTCAAGATTTTGCAGTGGTGGTTTGACCAAGACCTCAGTATTCTGATTGGTTCAGTGTAAGTCATTGATTTTCAGTGTGTCCAGTTTTTTAAGGATAGAAGTGATCAATTCCAAGTTCTTTACATTTTGAACTGAAGAGAGGAGGTAGAATTTTATTTTAAGGGCTACTGTGTACAGAACAGATTATAAGGGGGCTGGTATGGAAACAAGTGTGCTCTCAGGAGGCAGTTGCTTTCTGGCTATATTTCAAAGAAAGACTCAAAAAGTTTGCATTCCTAAAGAAAAGAAACATGAGAGAGAGAGGGAGAGAGAGAAAAGGGAGGGGGAGAGAAAGAGAGGAAGAGGTGTCAAGGATGACACCACATTTTTAATCTGAGCAATAGAATAGAGTTGCCATTTACTCTCATTAGGGAAAGATGAAGGAGGCAAAGATTTGGGGTTTGGCAGGAAAAAAGAGGCAAAATAAATCTAGAAAAAAGACAATAAAATGTCAGAAAATGATTATTAAAAATAGAATCTGTCAAGGAAATGTCGAAAGTAAAGGGCAAAATCTACAACAATAAAGTAATTGTGTGGAAGCATAAAGGGAAATTTGGAAAGAGAAATACTTTATTAGAATTTAGTTTGTTTGAAAACTAAAAGTCCTTCCCCCAAAGATTAAATTCATAACTTCATTCTATGGATGAAGAAGGGCAAAAGTAATTAAATTTGACCAGAGAAATGCCTTGGAAATCAGGGTCATTCTTGCTGTACTTTAGTTCAGCAAATTATCACTTGAGACATATTTTCTCTTTGAGTTCCTTTAAAGTTGGAAATGTTAAAAAAAATAATTACTTCTCACTACATGCTTGTTATGTTAAATACTACTTATGTATGTTGTGTTTCTTTTTTCATCACCAAATTTTTAATTAGATTGCAATTATCCTAGTTTGTATTGTGATCTAATGCTTTCTATAAATCTGATTATGATGGTAAATGTCTTTTAGAGGCTTTCTGAAAGTCCATCTGTAGATTCCAAAGCAAATGGAAAGAGAACATTATAAAAAGATAATAACAGTTTAATGAAGCTAAAACGTTCCTTCAGTCTTACTCTGAGATCTTCAGCAGCAGAAATATACCTTTTCAATGATTTAACTATACCAATTTCTGGTGTTATTTAGAGGCTAGAGACTCGTGTATTCTTAAGTATAACATGTGTTTAGTCCAATACTGCATTTAATTTACATAGATGATTATTGACCCTTCTAGAGAATATTAGGTAAATGTTTAGACATAGAATTTTGATAAATGATTTTCTAGAATACAAGTTGAAACTTTTACATTATTTTGTATAATTCCAGTCCAATGTGTTTTCATTTTGTATTATTTAATATGCAACTTTAGCAACTAGATAATTCTCTATTTCTTGTTCCAAGTACAGCATCCTTGTTTGGAAATATAGGAACATATTTGGATTAGCTTAGTTATGGGCCTAGTTATGAGGAAAAAACAAAGGATCTGGAAGAGACAAACCTTCTCAGTGAACTGGAACCAGGAAAGAATGCTGTGTTTTTCTCTCTTTTTCCGTCCTTCTCCCTTTCTCAACTGCTCTTCTCAATAAGTCCTATATACTCTCACTCAGATGTTTTCAATCCCACAGGTCTCATGATTAAACTAATCAATTAATATGACCAAGACTTATACTCCTGTATTTAGGAAACTGGCCACAGAGAAATTATAATCCCTGAACCCAATTCCACAATCCCTAGAAGGGATTCCACTCAGCCCAGTTTGGGTAAGAATTTGGTCCTAAAACAATCAGATGTGGCAGAACTTGAGAATGTTGAGTTTGAGAAGCACTAATTTCCTTTTATCCATAGCCTTGGGCAGGAGTGATGGAAAGGATGATTTCTAAGATGATATGGGTGATGAAAGGATAAATATGTGGAATAATCTGGGCTAGCAAAGAATTCATTGTGATAGTCCTCTCTAGTTAAAACTACAACTAAATTACATTAAAAAATTAAAACAAGCTTTGTTTTCAAATTTTCCCAGAAAATGATAAAAGCAAACTAAAATATAAATTACTGCACTTCTAAGATGAGAGAAGAAGAGATGTATTCCTATTTCCATTTGACCAGATGTAGATTATAAGAGACAAGATGGGTAAGAGTTCACATGATGACTTCTTAAAAGAAATCTTCCCCTTGATCATTACCTAGATGGGTAATGATACTCTGACAAAGAGAGTCTGTGCGGAATGGACTATTGTGTGTTCAGGGGCTGAATATAAAAATCATAAATGACCAGGTGGAGGTGAACACAACAGAATACTGCATTGTGAAAATACCTGAAAAAGAACTAATACCTCTGTACAAAATGCATAAATGTCTTCCTCCGCTTCTTATGGACACTCATTAAGAGTTAAATTGTAACAAAATGTGTGTGTGTTTGTACACATACACATACCCATATATACATATACACATACATATGAGGCTAGATAAATCTTTAAAACTCATAGCATTCATTCATCCTCTTAGTCACTTAAAAAGACACAGGTTAAGGTGTTTGGGGAGGAATGGGTCTTGGGTTTAGAAACAGCTTTCTTTTTCAATTTTGTCATTTCAACACGATAATTATTTGACTTTTGGTTTGCTACTCAACTTTTCTGTTCCTCATTATTCTCATCTACAAAAAGAGGGTAATAATATCCTTTTAGGGGGTATGTTCTTAGAATTACATAAAATAATGTTTTCTAAGTTTCTGGCACTCAATATGTGAACAAAAAATGCAGTTTTTGTGATTATCTTTAGTCCTCCTCATCATCATTATCATCATTAATTATTTATTAAGTAATCAGTATGAGTTATAAGTGATACTGGGAATAATGATGTCATATAATTTTTTTTTGTTTAAATCGTTCATAAATATATCTTAATCTTCTAACTAATAGCTGATGTTAGATCTGAACCACAGAATTCTCATGGATGGCCCCTTATAGGGAGCGTTATATTTACATTACTATTCATGCCAGAAATTTAGAGGAAGTGCTAATGTTGTGATGTGCCCAGATTCAAGTCTTCCGTTACTGACTCTCATCGTTACAATTTCCATGTTCACTAGTTTGTTCTAGGCCCTTTTGCCTCTTCCTCTTTAGTTCACAGAGCATCAATGATGAACAAAGTTTTCACACCAAACACTGAAGTTATAAGTAAACAATGGTACATTTCTCATACTTTGGGTGAGGATAGTTCTTACATTATGGGTGTTTTTAAATGTTTCTCTGCCTGGGGTCCAAGCCACCGTTTCTAACTAGCATTTGGTTTTTGCAGTTCCATTGCACTGACATTCTGTAAGCAGTTTTAAAACGTAGTTAACTATACTTAGCTTCTTGGAAGGTGCTCGTTTTCTACTGTCATAATAACCTGTAATGAACCATGCCTTGTAGTTATGAAAAGGTATCGGCCGCAGTGGTTTCATTGGCATTCTCTCTCTGCCAGCACAAAGCAAAATAAGAAATAATAAGACAAAACAAAATACAGCAAAAAAAAAAAATCACAAAATATTATTACTAAAGGTTTTTCTCCCTTGGGGTGGAAAATAATCAAATATCATAAGGATAACATACTGTTATAAATCCTCATCTTCCCCAATATACCAATTTATCTGTAAGTTAATGTATAGTATATCCTTGTTTCTTGCAATTGTAACAATATATTAGAAATAGCTTACTTTCGTATATATGTATATAGAGATCTCATTTAGCCTCCTTTATTATATTTGTTATACATGCACTTAACTCTAAACACTTGCAACTGCTTTTTACTCTGCAGTGTTTGGTCATTTGCAGTTGCAATGCACTTATGATGGATTACAATATATATTAGCATTGTGTTATTTGTGAAAAGTGATCTACTGAGGTGGATATAGCTGGATCAAAAATATTCTAAGTTAGATATGAGTGTTATTTTCTGTATCTCTTTCTTCATAAAGCAACTGAGAAAGCAACATGCAACTTTAACATTGATATTAGTTGTAGAACTTGTACTTTCCATTTCAAATGATTATTTTTATGTCCACTCCAAGATGTACATATGAAGTTCTCTTCCTTTAAAGATAACAGTGAAAAGTAAGTTTATTTACTTTTTTTCTAAAAAAATAAGTTAATGTGTTTATTGATAGCTACTGGAATGCTCAGCTGCTTTGAGTTCTGAACAAAATCACTCAGTGTGATCGCTCTTCTTTCCCAGTTGGAGAGAGGCCTCCATGCAGGACTCTATCAGGATTAACAAGCTGGTTGGTTCCAATTAACTGTGTTGGGTGAAGGTTTCACATATAAAGCAAAGGCTTAATAAGTGAATTAGTTTTAAGTCTATGTCATTTTGGCATAGTCATCAATCCTTCCTATGCTCTACTATTTCCCTATACCCACACAAAATATCCATAGTCTTCTTACTCTCTTCTTAGGCCTTCTCAGAATTCCCTCTGTATCCTCCACGCACTGTGATTTTTCTCTCCATTGGGCCTCTCAGCTCAGGCTCTTCACTACCTGGAGTGCTAAGTCATCATCTCCATCTAAAAATAAGCCACTGCCTCCTCTTCCAGCCCAGTGGAAACACACAGCCACATGAAACTTTCTCCTGCGGGAATGAAGCTCTTCCTCTATCACTCTTCTGTGATATTGTGCTCATTTACAATGTACAATATTCTGTCTTCTGCAATAGGCAGAATGTACATATTTGCTTCCAATATTAGGTTGTAATCTCCATAAATTCATTTTTAAAACTTGCAAAGATTGACATTCTTTTGGAAAAATGACATAAATGCCATTTTTGCATAAATGTGGAAACAGGTCAGAAGCTTTAAGTAACAATATAAGATTACTTTTCTAAGAATGAATTAGTAGGAAAAAATGCAGGTTTCCTGGCAATCAACCTTTTCCGTATCTTGTATCAACTTCATCCTGTATCTATTTTCCCACACACTGAACATATTTAGATTCCTCTCCCTAGTAAATTGTTTACAGCAATCCTCACTTTCAATAAAACTAAGTGCGTAGGTTTGTGAAGAATGTGTGTAAAGAGATGGATTTTATATTTGAGGCACTGTTGTCTTGTACTGTGACTCTTATCAATGTCTACTGGGTCTTGTTTTCAGAAAGATATGTAAATTAAAAATCAAGGTGACAAATTCACAATTTTTCTGCAGAAAAAAATGACCAGGAAAAATTGTACAGAATAAGTTAATTGTACTATTATGAAAATTGTCAGAAAAATATAATTATTGTATAATTTGGCTAATCCAAAAGTCTTGACTTCATCCTTGGACCATTCCATTCATTCTTGCATAATGAGGAATGAGACTGATCCATCTAAAGAGATAGTTGTCTGTGAAAATGAATACAAGGGGCCTCAGAGTCCACAGTTTTTGACACTGATAATTATAAACATATAAAAGAATCACTTGGTAAACAATTTGGGAGAGGGATATTGTTTAAATTTAGCTTTTCTTTAAATTTACGTTCCTAATTTTACTTTTTGTTTGGCAAAAATCTCAGGTATTCTTCTGAGTAGAAATGATTGACTCCTTCAAATTCATGGTAAAAACTAATAATGATTCCTTGGATTTCTATAGTGGTTTATGCCTTAGTAATATTCCATATATAAAAATATAAAAAGAATAATTATATAAAATACTACCTTCAGAATATTCCATATATAAATATAGTATAATATAATAAAATATAAGTACAACTACATATATTCATATTTTAATTTATTTATAAATATAGAAATCCATATTTCTGTTTTATTTATATTTATCATTATATTTAGAATGCTATACTATTATATTAATTTTAAACATTTATTATATTTATATTGTCTTTATTTGTTCTATTATAATTACATAAATTATATATTAATTTACATACACATATATATATATAGTTTGTTTAGGCAAACTGTGAAGTAGAGAAGATAGGTATTATTTCTTTTTTATAAGTGAAGAGACAGTATAAAAGGGAAGTGACTTGCCCAGGTTTAAATGACTAGTAACTGGTTGATCCAGGCCTCAGTTATTCCTGTTACTGGTCCAATATATTTTCCCCCATTCTATTATCTTGCATTCACTTAAGAAACAATGACTGTGGACATCGAAGTACTGTTTTCTTCATCTGGACCTTTCTGATATCCTATTTAAAGAATTTTTAAAAATCATTTTTCACTTTTAGTGAATGTTTATCCACTCCCAGACTCTGTTCTAAGTGCTTTAATTACTTTAACCCTTCCAGCAACACTATAACAGGATAAACGTGCTACTTAAATTTAGATCCCCACTAATCTCTTATTCTTCACATCAATCCTGGGAGGTAGATTATTATTATTTTCCCCATTTTAGAGATGAATAAAGTAACACATAGTGGCTAAAACAGCCTTTGGAATCAGGCTAACTACAGAATCTGCCTCCTCGTGCCAGTTTGGTAACACCACCTCCAAGCTGTGTGATCCTGCATGAGTTATTTTCTTTCTCTGGGCTTCCATTTCCTGATCTATAAAAATAGTATAATAGTTATTATGTTAAAAATGACTATGATAATTAAATACATTTAATGTGCTTAGAAGAGTGCCTGGCACAGGATTAGTTCTTTAAAAAATATAGCTCTTATTTCACTGCTTTTTAAATGAGTGCCTCTGATTTAATCCATCCATTAATATTAAACAGTAAAATTAGACATAAATTTAATTTTTTAATCAAAGATATATCAACACTAGAATCTTAACCAATCACTTATAATAGCTCATGGTCACAGAGGTGAAGTCATATCTGAATTGAGTTGTGTCTGATACAATGAGACCAGTTGTCCATACAGAAAACTGACATGGAGTAAGCATGTAGAGCTACACCTAAAAACCCAAATGAGGCAATATTGTCTTGTAATCATCAACTGTTAGATCTAACTACTATAACTAAGAGCTATTTTAAATAACTGATATTGTTATTATTAGGAAATAATATACTTTTTTGTGGGAATTTGAAAAGAACTGGTTTAGAAAAGAAGACAAAAAAAAAAAAAAAAAAAGGCTACCGTTGTTCTGGTTATCTATTCTTGCATAACAAGCCACACCAAAACTTAGAGACTTAAAGTAATGATTTACCATCATTTCTCACAGTTTTGTGGGTCACCAGGCCCAGCAGGCTGATTATACTTTGGGGCTCTGCATACAGTTGCAATTATATAGTGGATAGGTCTAGAATCACCTAGAAGCTATTTCACTCAAATGTCTTACTCCTGATGGGATGTCTAGAAGAATTGAGGATTGGTAGGGCCTTTCTCTCTCTCTCTCTCAGTTTCTCCATCTCTCTGTCTCTTTCTCTCTCTGTAGAGACTATTCTCATGGCTAGCGTAGACTTCCTCACAGCATGGTTGTCAGGGTAGTTGAACAACTTTCATGGCACCTGGCTTCCCCCAGAGTAAGCATCCTAAAGAAAAGGAAGTAAAAACTGTTTATCTCTTCAAGTTTGGGATTGGTAACCTACATATAATCAGTTATCCTATATTCTATGATGAAAGTAGTCCCAAAATTTACCCAGATTCAAGAGTAGGGGGAATAGATGCCACCAGTCAATAGGAGAAATGTCAAAGAGTTTGTGGCGATCTTTAATCTTCCACAACCACACTAAGATAAGTATTCTACATGCTTTCAATCATTTTGTGCATATATATTTTGTATGAACAAAATTGTATTATTTGTCAAAGAATAAGATCACTTAATAACAAACTGTATTTTTAAACATTTAATAATTTTATAGTATTTCGTTAATGGATATGTATAAACTGTGTAATTGTTACTACTGATGCACATTTCTATTTATCACTTATCACTCTTATAATCAGCATGATGAGCATCCTTTTAGCTAAATTGTTGAGGGGTTCCAAAGTAATTTCCATAAGAAATATCTCAAGAATCAGAATTACCAGATTTTAATACGCACTGAGAAATGTTTAAATGTGAAATTAAAACATGAAGCCCAAAAGACATCTTTCCCTTTCTGAATCAAAGGATTTCTATAAACTCGTTTCATTGCCACTGCAAAAGAAATTCTGTACACACCTTTACAGAGTATTTTGCAGATACAGTATATTTAACATGTCCAGATTCAAGTAGTTTTAAAGCTCAAGTTCTCCCAGCATTTTATGTTTTGTGATGATTTATGCAATGGCTGTAATAATGGAATCACTCAGGAAGAAATCCTAGATATTTTAGGTAGAATGTGCCCATACTTTAGGTACTAAAATGCTGGACAATAACAAAATGACAGAAAATTATTTACAGAAGAATATTAGTTGAGATATATAAATAAAAATATGATCAATAAATTCTTAATTAGATCTGGACATAAAAGTGAACGATGCCGGAATCAGTGTAAAGAAGGCATATATGGAGCTGGAGGATTCCATTCTACAATAATCCTAGCTCCTCATTGTAAGTGTATCGCCCCACCCAAAATGGTAGTAATATGAAGACATAACTCTAGTTATAATTGAAGATGATAGGCAGTTAATTTTGGTCAATAGGCTATTCTTAAACGATGTGGTCCTCTTTAATTGCTATTTATGCTACCCAACAACTTTTAGGACTCCATCATCCCTGTTATTTGCAATACAGAGTACCAAGGGTGTTTTGAGAAATCAGACTCAGTAGCTTTCTAACTTGGTAAATGACAATAACTGCTTTATTAAAAGCTTGAAACAATGATTACAATAGAAGACATATTGAGTTGTACCAGATCTCTGGGGCTCTTGATCCATAATTCTGAGAGGCAAGACTTTATATTGTTCTTGGGCTCAAATATGAGACAATTCTGCATAAACTAGCAAAGAGTGTTAGGGCACAGACTTCCTTAGTATAACATTTTGCGTGTGTGTAAATGGCTCTAGATATGTATTCAAAGTTAAAATCAGGCCTCTGTCTAGACCAATAGAAAGACATAAAGATGCATATATATGCGTGTATTAACTACTTACCAAGCTATATTTGTTCATTCCATGGTGTGAGTTCAATGTTTCTAAACTGACATTTCATTTTTGTTTTTAAAGATCTTAATTTAGGTCTTGGTTAAAGAAAGGTATATTTAGCTAACTTTACAAAAAATAGCTGAATCATATTTAAAGGCTAAATCTTGATGTGGAGATTGTGTTGGGTAGAGGAGCCACTCTCAGAGAATCATACAAATCTGAAATGTTGCTTTTAAGATTTACAATTTTTACTAGTGAAAAATCCATTTAATTATCCACAAAGAAGACAAATATGTAATATTTTACACTGAATATGCTTTTTCCCATGTAAAATTTATTTAAAATTAGTTAATATAAATACATTTCTCCAGAAGTCTTATTTCCTAATTTACATTTGACTTTCTTCATTTCATGTCCTGTATAAGTTTACAGTTTGAACAATCAAGAAAGGCCAAAACGGGAGGGCCGGTCTGGTGGTGTAGTGGTTAAGTTCTCACTCTCCTCCTCTGGCGGCCCTGGGTTCGTAGGTTTGCATCCAGGTGCAGACCAACACATTGCTTGTCAAGCCAAGCTGTGGTGACGTCCCATATAAAGTACAGAAAGATGGGCACGGATGTTAGCCCAGGGCCAGTCTTCCTCAGGAAAAACAGGAGGATTGGCAACAGATATTGGCTCAGGGCTAGTCTTGCTCACACAGAAGAAGAAAAGAAAGGTCAAAACTCAATGCTAAACTTCATTAAGTAACAATCTTCAAGTATCTTTCAGATACTATATAGTCAGATCCTATATAGTAGCTCTGCCTACAATCAAATATAAATTAATAATTTCAAAGTTTTGGTCATTTTTTCTCTAGATACTTTTATTACTTTTGTACATTTGTCTGACTATTAATTTCCTAATTAGGGTGGATAAAATAAACAGTAGCCAGAGATACTTTTTTGCTGTTCACTTTGTACAGATTTAAAGCTCTTCCCACTGTACAAGTGACCCCATTGTTTTTTAAAGATCACTATATAATACATAAGGCAAGTGAATCCTGTAGGCAGAATGATTAATGGATAACTTGGCCGAGATTTCCATTGGCTGGATTAATCTATAGTACTTAGAATCAAGTCAGGTCTCTGGTCAATCAAACACTGAGAGACATAAAGCATCTAAAGTCATATGGCATATTTTTAATGCAAGGTTTAATTTCAAGTTTACATTATGCCTCTGGCAAAATATGCCACTGGAATACACAACAAAAGAAAGAAAGAACTGATGAAGTTAAAAATGTGTTGAAGTTTCAAGTTTGATGATTCAAAATTCATTCTGTTAGTTCACTTATAGATTATCACTTATAAAGTGATAGAAGAGAAGAAACTGATCAAGGACTCGCCCTCTTTTGTAGTAAAGCAAATACTCTGTAAAAATAAGTCTGCTATGTGTTAGCAGCAGGTAAAGAGTATGGACCTTTCTTTCCTCTTCTGTCCACTAAATTATTTTAGTTTGAAACAGATGTTGAATTTCTAATGTTGTAGAGTTGGAGACTAGACTTCAAACATAATTTTATTAAACTAAATCCATGTGGGCTCTTTCACATTGAGATTATTTGAGAATAAAGATTTCAATACTTAACAATTTATCCATATAAAAGCAACCAGAATTTTAAACAACTTTAACTTCTGTATATGGAGCTTTTTTCCCCACTGGAAAAGTTGGTAATACTAGGTGCTTATATTTATACATATATATTTTAAAGTGATTTTTATTTTGTAACCCTAAGTCTTTTACAATCAGAGCAAGTTTAATGCGAAGTGATAAGACCATGCAATATACGAAACCAACTTCCCAATACAAATGAAAATATTTCAGGGATTGAGTCACTCCTGGAGATCATCTATACCAACACTCTCATTTTGCCAATTTGAAAACTGTGGTCCCAGACTAAATCAAAGAAACAAAAAACTCTTCAGGATCACACAGTTATTGCCAAAACAAGATCAAGGCCCTTGATCCCTTGATTTCTCCCCTAGAAGTCTTATAATATTATGTGCTTCTAGTGTATAGCCTTAGCCCTTTAAGTGTTATATAGTGTTGGCTATTTAGCATATCTCAAATTAGAAAATGTCAGTCAATAAGAATTTTCATCTAAATAGGCACAACACTTACTAGACATTCTGCATAATAAATATGAACTTAGATTTCAAAAGTGTGTGCATGTGTGTGTGCGTGTGGTTGTGTGTGTACGGCCCAAATGCAAATATAGTAAGTTTCCTGTAACCTAGTGGTGAAAAAAAGCTGTCCATTCAAACTTTAGATTTTTTGAAGAAAACATACCAAAGATGTAAAAGAAATTGGAAGTCCACAGTTATATGTCAAACAATTAGGTATTCATTGTATTTGAAAAAATCTGCTAAGGACTGAGCAGAAAAACTATATTTTTCTGGAGGGAGAAATGCTTCAATGAACATGTGAGAAAAATCGGTAATTAAGGAGGGAATTTGTGCAGTGGCATATAGGATACTTTCTGCTAAATGTTCTGCATTATTTGCTCTGGCCCTCTAGCCTAATAAATGAGTTATTATACAATCAAGGTCAGTTTTGCGTGTTGACAGTATTCCCACAGCATCGTCCCACTCAGAGTACCCTTGTTCCAAAGCCATGTAATTGGTTTAGCAGAATAAATAGTGTTATCAGGCAAAGAAAATGTGAAGTAACATATGCAACATATTATCTATGAATTATTGCTTTGAACCTTCTCTAGGTATGCCAAAGTTGGAAAAATATTTGTGAATCATTTGCTGCACATCTTGTAATAGTGGAAAATTCTGCCAATGCATTGTTAAAAATTAATGCTGGCATTACAAGAGGGCCCTAAGAGGCTTTCAGTATGAAAGCTAATACTTTTTATATTAGCATTTCTGCGTGGAAAATCCCTAACTAGGCTGCCAAAGGGGTTAATAAATTTGAGTTAGAAAACAAATTTATGTTTTTTCACATGAAGTCTCATGATTATACTTTTTAATATTTATTAGTAGAGTCAGTAAAATTTTCTTGAATCGTTTGATTGTATGATGACCTAAAAGTTACTACCACAAAAATTTTGACAATACAGATGCTGAATGCCTTCAGCAATTAAATTATCAAGCTTCTGTGTATATACTTTGGTGAATATCCCATGTTCATGATCCCGAAAGTCCACCTTGATCTGTCTTTCAGGCGACAACATAAATTTCCCCTTTTAAATACATAATTAACAAGATCTATAGTCCCTGAAGGGCACAATCTTGAAAATAAATAGTTGCATAAAAATAAAACACCGTGCCTTTTCATATAAAGAACCCATTATTTCCATATAATTTGAGTTAGGTCTTAAAGAACAGGAATAAGAGTACAAAGGACAAATGGTATAACTATAAAATATTAAGAATATTCTATGTGCCAGATAACATCATAAATACTTATTATTAATCTTTAATATGATTTTATTTGTGATAGATATTATAGTCATCCTTTTAGATAAAGGAACTAAAACTCACAGTTTGAGAAACTTGTCTAAGCTTACGTAGTTTCTACATTAGTAAAATTTTATATATGTTTCAAGATACATCATTACTCTCCACTCTAGACTGGGACAGGGCCTCTGGATACTTGGCTCAGGGTCTATTCTCTGAAAGGAGATGAAATCCTTCACACCATTCATTCCTATCTTCACCAGTTAATAGTAAAGTCTATGTGGCCCTGACCATTTATCTTCTATCAGCCTTAGTGTTCTGAACTTTCTATTTACATGAATCCCAAAGTTTTCCACTGTCCTCTCAAGAACTGTACACTGTAATTAAGAAATCCCCCAGTATCTTTAATCTCTTCTCTGAAAGTTCTTTCCACTTCCATGCTTTCTTTGAATGGCACACTAATGAGAACAGCACTTAAGTGGTGCCATTCAATCATGTTCTAAGTGATTGATTTTTGCAGATTTTGGGTGTCTGTTGTCACTGTTCTCCATTATCTCTGAAGATAGCATTCAGAGATTATTACTAATCTTAAATTTGTGAAGAAACTCTGATTCATGCTCTGAATGTTTGTATTCCCCCAAAATTCATATGATGAAATCCTAAGCCCCCAAAATGATGGTATTAGTAGGTGGGGCCTTTGGGAGTTGATTAAATCATGAAGGTGGAGCCCTCATGCATGGGATTAATACTTTTATAAAAGATAGCTCACAGAACTCCTTAGCCACTTCCAGTATGTGAGGACACAATGAGAAGTCTACAACCCACAAGAAGACCTTTACCAGAACCTGACCATGCTGGCACTCTTTTCTTTGACTTCCAGTCTCCAGAACTGTGAGAAGTAAATTTCTGTTGTTTAAAAATTTCTCTTGTTTCTGTGATATTTTGTTGTAGCAGCCTAAACAGGCTAAGGCACCTGCCATGTTCTCCACACACCCTTGTGGTTGCCCTTCATTGATACCCACTACCAACAGCTCATTAAATGCTGGCATATGACTTATACTCTTTTAAATCTCCAAGCTCTGCTATGTTTCTTTGCAACATCTATGTCCAGTTAAACATCCCATAATTCCCTCTGTCCAGTGAAGTCCTTAGCCTGTTCATCACCACTGACCTTCTCTACTCCACTTAAATCAGCCACTTCCACACTCACACTTGGGACCCTGTTAACACATTAAATCAATCCAATTCCAAACTCATTCGTTCAAGCATCCTATTCTGAACAAACCCTTGGTTGCTCTCAGTTTGTTCATTCCTCTGTGACCTCTTCTCAGTCATGTCAAGATATTCAATCCATTTCTCTACTTTTTCTCATTCCATTAAATTTATTTTTAATTATCTTCTTATTTTTAATTTTCTCATGATCCAACTTAGATTGCTAATTCACAAAGACCCTTTGCTGGCCTAAATGTTATCAAATCTTCCTGGAAAATTCCCAATATTGAATGAAACTAATTCTGGATATTCTCTCCACTGGCATCTAAGCAAACTAGCACTTCTAGAAAAAAAAATCATACCAAAAGACAGATTGTTTCCACTATAACTTTATGAAAAACAAATGATAAGGGGCCATCAGAAATATCAAAAAGTCTTACCATCTCTCTAATCATTCTCCAACTCTCTACAATGATTAAATCAATTTTTTCTTTCATTCTGAAGCTTCTATTTCTTCCCATCATTCTCAGAAGATTATTTTATTTTCCAATATACAGAGAAAATAGAAGTTATCAGATGATTACTCCTTTATATAATTATTCAACACAAATTTCTACCTACATCTAATGGTGAGTTTGTTCAAACCATCATCCCAAAAAGCAGAACCTGGGCAGAATCAGCAGCTTTGTCCAGGGACTGGTGGGAAGATGCTACTAAGTGCTGAGAGCTTTGGGATAAAGAACCTTCCAATGAATACACACGCACAAATGGAGAGGACTTCCCATGAGTGAGAACATGGGGAAATGAGTTTGAAAATAGTTGTTAAGTACTGGGAGAAGAAGTCATGGGCTTTGAGTCATGAGTAAGTGGAAAAAAAAAAGCTTGTAGAGTCAGCAAGTGATCAAATAGGGCTGTGGTGGTCAGAACTCTTAAGGTATCAGAAATATCCATCAAATACTCTTTTCCAAAAGGACAGGAATCCATTCTACATGCAACAGTCATATTTAGCAAGGCAGAAAACCTGGGATGAAAGAAAAACGAGGTTTATTTAAGGAGAAGGGATAAAAAGAAAGCAAACAAGAAAGTCCAGTGACAGTAAAATACAACCCATAAATTTGAGGGCACATTCTTGAAAGGCAGTACCTATAGAGCTTTAGGAAGATCTGAAGACAAGAAAACACAGAAAATAACAACAAAATATTCTGAATGAGGATAAAGCTGATAGATCTTGAAGTGGCTTCACAGAAAGGTCACGCTTTGAGTGGTTCATGGTAATAACAGATGAGGAAAGGCTGAAATTAGGAAAGTTTGGAAAGTGCCTTGGCTTTTCCACCCACTTCACAGAGACCTAAAGTTATTAAAATAGGGGGAACAAAGAGTATTTATCCAAAGTTACTCTGATAAAAATCAGATTTTCTTCAAGATAAAATAAAGACATTAGAAAAATAGGGACTACGAATTGTATGGAACCATTATGTAATATGTTTAGGTGAAATTAAATAAAACTCTATAGTACTCAAAAGAATGGAAAATAATCAGAAATAAGATTGCTTGTGAATGAGATATTTAAGTAATAAGAGATTGAAGAAATTAGGATGGACAAAAATCAGGAAATAGTAAAAAAATTAGAATCCATATTTGAAATGAAGGTTAAAGAAAATGATTTGAAAAGAAGTGATAGATGCTGATCATAATTAAAGATGCAATGTACATATTTGGGATTCTTGAAAAGTAAAACCAGCTCAAGAGTTCAGGGCAGGTATTTACCTAATAGAATAAAACTTTCTTGAAACAAAAGGAGATGTGTATATACTGAAGGGGCACACTAAGAAACTAAATATTCATTAAATATTTCTGAATTCTTTGATTGAATGAAAGTTTCAAATTTAGTTGCTGGTCTCTTTAGGCATGGACTGATTCTAGATTCATGGTAACTGGTTCATTCTGAAGCATAGCATTTTGTCAGGATGTGTACCTGTCCTAGGTAAACTTTTCTCAGTTTTTAAGTGTTGTCATCTCTATGAAAACTGTAATAACTTTTGATTATGTCGAAATGTATAAGAAATGAATTTTTCATGAGAACAAGATTGCCTTAAAGATTTCTCCAGAATAGAGACAATTAAAATCCAGGATCATGTGTTAATTTTGAACAATCTGTTGTCTTCTACTTTTATGTTCTCATTAAAACAGTTGTACTTTTTAAAGGAATTTGGTTATTTCACATGTATGGGGAAAAAATCATTTCTGTTTCTTTTTAATTAGTTTGTTCTATTTGCCGAGTCTGCTCTTCTCTCTTCATTTCCTAATTATGACAGAGAATCTGAAACAGATGCAGAAGAATGACCTACTTGAAAATTCATCAGCCAGACCTGTAAGCTTTGTAGAGTAATGTCAATACCAAGGAAACATCAATTCAAGTGGATTCCAATATGCAGTTGAAGTCATTAGTATGTATTGGTGTCAAAATTTTAAGCATTTACCTTATTTATTGAATGACCTAATATTTCTAAATGGTGATGGGAAGAGGATGGAGTAGGAAGATAAGGATAAACTCTAATACTAAGTTCCTCAGGGCTCCCATCTGAATTTCAGAATTACTGTCAAATAAATATTTTTTAGCATCCTTTCTTTTATATGGAGACAATAGGTATAGATACAGATGGCTGATTAAAAATTAAGTGATAAGCTGAAATTAGATATTGAAACTGAGTGCCAATATTCTCTCTAGTGAATCTCCCCTGGGATATTATTCTGTGGATGGAATATATGATTTATGTGCATATTAATAAAAACTTTTCAAATGATTACTGAAAATGTATCTCCTGATCTAAAGAATATATCAAATATAGGTTCTCATGTCCTGTGCAAGATGCAAACTAAATATGAGTGATGCAAATTGAACATCCCACGAATGCATCATTTTGCAAAATGAGCTTTACAAATCCCATGTTTTATGCAATCCCAAAAAGGAAAAAAATACAAAACCAAATGCTTACAAGCTAAATGATGCTGAAACAGTTTATCAGCTGAATGATGGCAGCTAGCAATTAAGAACAGTCAAGCTTTGCAGAAAGCAGCAAGATATTTAAAGGAAAGGTACTTTACAAATATTATTAAAAAGGAAAATATCTATGACTCCTTTATGTTCATTAGAATAGGAAAATGAGAGTAATAAAAGAAAAATTTTAAAGTAAAAGCATTACAACACATATTAAATTTCGTAAAATCTTTAACATTTGTATTTTTAGAATTTAGTATAATAATATTATAATTAGGACTTTGATGTAATTTTAGTTCCAGTGCATTCATTTACAATTTATTTTATATTTCTAAACATCAGTTTCTTCATATAAGTGGATTCCTATGAGAATGAAAGGAGGTCATCAATGTAAAATGACAGGCAAACCAAACGGCACATTGTAGCTTCATGTAATAGATGTTCAGTAAATATTGGTTTGTTTTTCTCGTGTTCTTCTACTACAATCCATTTATTCAAAGTAGGCGGAAAATAAAAATTATAGCTAAAACCACCACTTCAACAATTATTATACTCACAGTCAACTCTGTCTCTTCTATCTCTATTTTTGGAGAAGGTTATAACATAAACAACTTAACCATTATTTTTAGATTAATTGGTTAACAAAATATGACCATTGAAACTTTACGGGAACAGAATTTTCTGCCCCAAAATGTTTTTCTTTGGCTTGATCATTTTTAAGAACAAAAGACTCAAGAAGAAACTTTGACCTCCCCCTAACTGCCTAAAAGAACTTAAGATAGCAGGCCTGTTTCAAGAAGGAGCTACACCATAGATGACTATAGTAAAATGTGAACTAGGGGTGGTAGACAGGGAGGAAACTAACAAGGTTCCTCTCCATTTGATCAAAGTCCTCTTCATGTCCCATCCTCTCTGCATAGCATGGCAAACACTTGTTTACCAAACATTTGCTTTTCCATCTCCATGAGAATGTCTTTCCCTTCCTTTGAAGTTCCAAACCACTACACCCAACATCCTCTTTTGTCTTTAGTTGAACTTGATATTTAAGGAGGTGGCTTCAGCCATTTTGGCGAGTTACTCAGGTTTCCTGGGTTTCTCCCGCGTATACATGTTATTAAACTTGTTTGACTTTCTCCTGCTATTCTGTTTCATGTCAGTTTAATTCTTAGACCAGTCAGAAGAACCTAAAAGGGAAGAAGAAGATTTCTTCCTTCCCTACAAAACCATAAAATACCAAAGGAACATAGATACAAATAGGGTAAGAATAATTTAGAATTTGTATTAGTTATAAAAACAGAAGTTTCTATAACAGGTTAACTCCAAAATAACAGTTTAATGCAATGTAAGTTTATTTTTCACTGTTCCAATTGTTAGCGGTCAGAGAGTTGGCACTGTGCATCAGTCATTTAGGGATTTGGTAACTCAGGAGATGGAGGCTATGCTTCTTTCATGTTTGGCTCTCAGGATTTCCCTGAGAGTTGCCTTCAATTCATTGAGGAATGAGAACTACAAAGAGAGAGTTGAGCGTGTGGTAATACGACAAGTTTTGTTAGAATCAGCCTGGAAGAGGCATATGTCACTTCTTTTTATAATTCACTGCCAAACCTTAGTCATTTGGCCCTAACTAAGCTCAAGGAAGATTGGGACAAAAGGAGATGGTTATACATGTGATAGAGCTATATGGTTATATGTGTGATAGAGTTATTAAAAAGTCTCATATGTGTGAAAGTGTAATTTAGAAATTCACATAATCACTACAGAATAAAGAGTCTTTGTCAATGCATGTTAATCATCCCCGTGAGTATGCATTGTTGGATCTAAAAGCAAAACTTTTTTGACAGATACACATTCTGGATTGCCAGATATGTATAAAACAGGTGGAGAAGCAAATTAATAACCTCTATAATCTGTGTTAGAGATAAATACAGTACCGTTCATCATTAATGACACTCTGGGGTGGGTGAGATGGAATAGAAATATTACACCCAAAATAGTAATTTTGCAACACTTGGAGTTAGATATCAATCCAAACATAAGCACATTTTAAAGATTCTTATGTTTGAGATATTTAGCTAAGAAACAAAAGGAATACTTTTAAGTTAATTAAGAAAAAAAAGTTACTCTATAAAAAAAATCAAACCTATCTTCATTGACCTTATTTGATATATTTAAACATTCCACTTATCCACTTAAAATTAACTGTACAAAAATTCATAAGATTATTTTTCTAGATTAAATAATTTGACCTTCAAAGGAATTTATTTGAACATAGAAAACAAAATGAAAGTTTCCAATGAGCCAATATTCTCTATTAAACCTAGTATTAAGAGATTCATTTGAGATCTTATATTGGCTAGTGTTAGAACTCCCATAATTTAAGATAAGAAAAAAATAAGGAAAGCCAATAAAGAGGCATAATATGATTTAAGGCTCAAAAAATTTAAGGGAGATTAGGGGCAGTATTTAAAATAGAGAAAAATATGAGGTTATTCTAGTAAATGTTTTTAGGTTCTTTGAAGAATGCAAAAGGAAATGATATTATATCTATTCATTTCCTTTATTATTGTTAACTTACATACTCACATTTCTTTCCCAGTTTTTTCCAGTGCCCGGGCGCCTAATAGATTTTCAAATTGGAATTTAGAAAGGAAAATGTCGTATTTGTCTGTTGGCCATTGACATTGTTGAAGACTACTATTGCCAAGAGTTACTAGTCCTTGTCATATATGAGTAGAACAGTATGACATTGTTGTTTAAGTAGGTTAAAATTAAGAAGCTGAATTTTCAAAATGTGAGCTTTATTCAATCAATATATGTACCAATAACATTAATACACTATTTCTGGGTATAATTTTAAATGATATCACAGTGTTTATTGATAAAATACTCTATACTTTTAGATAATAAATGTTCAAATCCTCAAATTAATGTTTCTCAATGGAAAATGTTTCATTTCCTACAGGGAGCTTCAAATGTCAAAAAGGTGGGAGTCTGTTAGAGAAAGGTTAATAGCTTAATTCTGTTAACTTTGCTAAGGTGGTTTGTGATATTTGCAGTCAAGCCTTGTCAAGTAAAAGTTTATGCTAATCAATATGGATTTTTTAATCAAGTTTAATGCCTTAGTTAAATGTCTTGACAATATGATACCACTGTCATTGTTTCATCTGGGTTTCAAAATCACTAATGAGTGATGCTTTTCACAGAGCACATACAGTTACCAGTACTTTTTAAGTATCAATGATAGTTTCTGCCTAAGTTTGGGAGATTCATCAACATGCATCCTTAGTCCAAATCACCCAATACCAAGTGTTTCTTGGTTCATAAACTCCCTGAGGCTTGCTCTTCATCCTTCTAGTAGACTCTGGGAAAGATTTCAAATCTCCAATCTTTAAGACAGACAGACAGATAGATAGATAGATAGATAGGTAGATAGATAGATAGATAGATAGATAGATAGATGATAGACAGATACTATGTATTTATATTTAATAAATGTATGTCCGTCTTTATGTCTTTATCTATCTATAGTTGATTATTTGAAGAGATAAAAAATGACAAATTTTTAGCTGGACTAACCAGGAAAAAAGAGAGAAGTCTCAAATTATTAAAATCAGGAATGAAAGAGGGAACATTATTACTGAACTTACAGAAATAACAAGGATTATAAGGAAATACTATGAACAATATGTGTATGGGCATGTACAAATATGTACACACATAAATATTTGCAGTCAATCTTGGTCATGTAAAAAATATATAGTCATATGTAGAAACACATTATCAGCCACGTGACCAGATAAAGAGCCGGGATGCCTCCCCCAACTGAGGATCCTTTCTTTAGAAATCTTGGTTGATTTCAATAACTGACCATTTGTGCTACCTTTTTTTCCTCTTCCTGCATTTTACATTCCTGCTCTTATGTTTTAAATTCACCAATAAAGAGTGAGCCTTCAAAACCCTAGATAGGCCCCCACCATTGACCCCAATAAAAATAGAACCCCAAGCCTGTGCTCTTTCTGCCCCGTAGACCTTGTTGTGTGGCCCCAGGTGCTCTATGTAATTTCCAGGTCCTGTGAGTAACAATTATTTATCTTTTTATGGTTTCCTGATGGTTATTGCTGAAGGGCCTTTCAACCTGATAAGACCCACAAGGGCTGGTCCAACCATAACACTAGTTATAGATAGGTTGAGACCGGTACAAAACATTGTAGTTATAGTTATTTCTGATGTAGTTATCAAGAGTCAGTTCCTGTGACTTGGAACCAAAGAAATCTAAATGATACTGTGTCTAATCAGCAAAGTGAAGGTGAAATAGTTTTATAGATTCTGAACAGGGGCAGGAAGTGCCAATTCTGTTTGGCTGATTTTTGCTCAAGTTCCCAGACCCGAAATTTATATCAGAATTCTTTGGATTTGCAAACAGAATAAAAACAAATTTAGAGAAACTCTCAGATTTATTAAGACAGAATTTCTGGGAGTTAGGATCTAAGTATTGTAATTTAACATTAGATCCAGGTATTCGCTATGTTGTCAAAGCAAAGATATTCCTGGAGAAGTCTTTGAACGATTGCTTAAGTGTAAGGTGACTGATAACAGAGTTTCAATTCAGAGTTTCATTTTCCAGACTTTGATAATGGAAAGCATCAATCACAGAGAACATGCTCAGTTAAAGAAACATGTCTGCCATCTACCTGTCTACCAGAAATCTGAGCACCAGATGCTTACAAACACAAGTAATTTTTATACTAAATATGCTTCATTTTGAGGTTATATATACAATTATTTCATGAAATTTTAACTTTAAAATTAGAAATTAAACTAGATGTATTTAACATAAATCTCTAATTCCATAGACAGAGAGAGGAGAAAGGGAGGAGATAATGGTATTAGAAAAAATAGACATTTCATCTTTTTTCATGAGTCTTCATCGTCTTTCAAGGCATGCGTCTTCATGCAATGCAGATGCTATTATAATATATTTTTATTTTAGTGTTTTACATTCTAGTGGCTTAAGACAAAATTTGACCAAAAAAGGGCTTTCATTTTCAAGCTATTTCTTTTGTCTGCATATTTCTCAATATAGCTACATATATATATATATAATTTAAATATTTGTCCATAGCACACAGATAAGTAATTATGGCTGTTTGTGTATCTCTGAATAAAAATAAATAGCTTGAGCAGTAAATATTAAAATCACATAAAGACTCTTATGAGAATTTATGGCCATGATCATCACACTTTGCATTTTTATAATTTTGAAAATACATCAGATAATTGATATGGGCTTCTAATTTTACATGCTGAGAAGTCAGCTTTTTACTATTTTAAAGTAGAATAGTGTTTATGTGAGTGAAAAGAATAGAGATAAAGAGAGGAAGTGAGGCTACTGTGTATAGATGTGGGTCTCATGGTACCATCACCCAGTGTAATTATCCAGATTACAAAATTTCATTCCCACATACAAGCAGGAGTCTTCTCAGATTGAGAATCACAACTATTGGCAAAAACTCTGCATCAAATAGAAGCCTAGTCTGTTGTTTAATTACTATAAAGAAAAAAAAATCAAGAACCTTTGATCTAGAGAGATGTTAATAAAATATCACTCAAAAAAGTATATTATCTTCCTTTCCCACTGTATTCTCTTTTCCAATCCTCCCCTTTCTTTTCCAAGTCCTTGTTCATAATGCCCCAGTCCCAATTAAAAGTAATCATAAGACATACGATTCTTTGTAAAGTATCCATTCATTGAGTAGTGATAAAATGTGCATGAGTTTTTGTCGTTGTTAGTGTTTTGGAAGGGGGTCATATCTGAAATCATAGGACTCCCCCATATTGCCATAAATTTTCTGGAAATCTGATGAGATTTCATTATTTATTTTCAGTGACAAGTTCTAAATATTTATGATTTGTATTACATCCGCCTCACACTGTTTGGAATTTGATATGTGCTATTTCAGAAATCACAGGAATTTTTCACTAAAATAAAATGTTAAATGAGAAAATGAATATTTACCTCCAGGCTGAGTCAGGATTTTTGGGATTATGGCTTTAAAAACAAAAATATGTAGTTTATGAGACTGACAAATTTGTTTGGGTCTGGAATGTCCTTTGCCTGAAAATGACCTTAACATGTTTGAAAAATGAAGATATTTTAATATCCAGAAAATAATTGCTGCTTATGAAGGTTCATAGGTAGCATTTAAAATAACTATAAATCTCATAGTTTTCCTAAAGGGTTAATTTCTGTCTTTGAATCATTATTTCAACAAGTTTTTCCTATTAATTATATCTTGGTTTCTGATAAAATAATCTAATAAAATTTAATGCAACTTGAATCTTTGTCATAACAGATAGACCTCATATTTTATTTAATAATATGTAAATTATTATGCATCTATTATTCAAGTATTAGAGTCTTGAGATAGCATAAAATATTATTGCCCTGTCCTTTTGAGATCAATAATTGATTATCATTAAATTTTATATCAAATAAATAAGATGCCATTTCATGAATTAGTGAAAACATCATAAACATATGACCATTGCTTAGTTACTTATTAAGAACCCAATCAAATGTAATGATTACATAGTAAAAACTTTTGAATTAATTAAAATATCCTTTGTTCTTCTTTTCTTTTCAAAATGTTTGTCTTAATTTACACCGTATTGATCACTAATTCATAAGGAAACAGTTATTGTACATATCCTTTATAAAAATTCTGATAATTTGAAATGTATTTATATTGTCTTCCAATTAAAATCAAGCTTTGTAAAAGATACATTTAAATAAGAAACAAAGAAAGAAGTGTGAGCTCACTAATGCTTTTCTCATGGGGAAAGTATTTGTCACATTCCCCCTTATTTTTCCTCTTTCAGAAGTCATCTTTTTTTTCTCTTCTTTGTAGCCTTTAATAGTAGGACTAAATCATGGAGCTTTAGCCCATCACCTCATGTATGCAGATTCTCTGCCACTCTGGACCTTGAGCTATGAGGAAAAGAGGGGTGTGAAAGAATAGAAGCCAAATAGAACAAGTGCAAAGCAAAAGCAGTGGAGACCTGGCCTTTATTTGCTTTTGAAATCCTGGGAACCCACACCAACACAGTGTAATTTTGGCATTGTAGAAATGGAAGTAAGGCACATGTAGGCACAGACTGGTTCAGAGATTGTGGCACCTCACCTTTCCTCAAGTCCTATGTGGCATGTAAGGGATCCAGAGATTCTTGGGAGGAAGGTAAAACATAGCTGAGATATAAGAGAGAAAGCTGACCTTCAAAGGATGGTGTAGTTGAGGGAAGAGACCTTAAATTACAATCTGTGGATTGTATAGTTTGGCCAAGGACCATACAGAGGATTTAGCTAAAAATCTGGTATTTGCAGACACAGGGAGAAGTGGAGGGGACAGATCAGAAGATCGCTAGTCCTTGACTACATCCAGAAAAGAGACTATAAATTAGCTGTAAAGAGTTTTTATTAGAAGAAGCAATGATAGAAAGGTGAGCAGGTGACAGAAAAGGACTGTACAAATGATCACTCACTTTTTCCACCATGAAAATGTATATGCTTTCTTAGTCCCTAGATGCCAGCGTGGTATGCCTTAGATCCTTGTGATGCCTCTGGATCTTGGGATTATTGTCTATTAACAAAAATGGAAAATTTTCAGCTGTTTTTTGAGCATTTTTTCTTTCCTATTCTTTCTATACCTCTGTTTAAATTTGATTAGATCTATATTCAGCTATCTCATAGTATCCTTCTATGACTGGATCATCTTTCATATTTTTCAACTATGTCCCTAGATTGCATTCTATATAATTTATATTATTTATCTTATGCTTTATTATTTCTCCAGCTGTATTTAATGTACTAGCTAATCCATCATTGAACTTTAAATTTGAACCACACTATTCTATTTTATATTTTATTATGCTTTGTTTCAAATATTCTTGTCCCAAGCTCACAATTTTAATCATCTTCTAATGCATCAAATGTAGTAAACATATTTATTTTATATTTCTGATAATAGCAATATCTGAAGTTATTTTGGAGCTGTTTCTGCTGTTTCAGTGAATTAGTTACCTTAGAAGACTTAGGATATGAAATTTACTCAGAGTTTTCCTATGGGCTATAAGTGCAGAAATTGGAGTGAAATTGGCATCATGCTGTCCCTTTCTTTGGTTTTTCTCTGTTTATCTCTTCTCTTTCTATCAAGATCTATTTCTCTTTCCTTGTCCCTTACTCATGTTGACCCTTTCTTTGTTTTGTTGACTTTCATTTATTTTTTTCTTTTTTTGCCCCTCACTCCTTCCATCCTTATTCCTCCTGCCTTACCTGTCTCTTTATTAGAACCATAGCCTCCTTTCATATGTCTGTACTGTGATTTAAGGACAAATTACAAAATGTTCAAAGTGAATCAAATAAATTACCTGCAAGTCTGGGATTTTTAGAAGGGTGCATAACTCAATGAGACCAAATGAATAGTTGAAGTCATGTGTGTCTTTCTAGCAGTCACTATGATCTATCGCTGACTTTCCCTACATCCTGAAATAAATAACTCATCTGAGTATTATGAGTCCTTCACTCAATAAAAATTATGTAACTGGTATTTACGGAAATAAAAATTTTCCAGGCCATGAGTTTCTCTAAATTCCAGTGATAGATCAATAAGGAATAACAGAGGCATATCCTTATGTTTTTACCTATGCATGTCATCCTCTCGATATTTATCTAATATTGCTAGAGGAAGACAAAAATCTAAGTGAAAATGACTTAGAATTTCTGGAAATATTAAGGATATATCATATGCTTACATAATTCTTCCTTTTTATAATGCATCAGATGAGAGATACCTTTTAGAATCTGTGTGATAGAGAGCTTTCCTCCTAAAGAACTGGTGTTCACCATCTTTTCCAACAATGAATACTAGATAACTGCTTGTGCTTCCTTTTTTTGCCTTGTTCTCTCTGAAACTCAGACGCATATGAAGCTCATGCATAAAAAGGGCATTGGATGCATGTTTGGTACATTTGCTATTTTCTTTTTTGGCTATGATTTTCTATTTTTCATTTTACCATTTCGTTTTCTATGACTGTTATGGTAAGCCATCAGACTTGAAACTTTTGCATGAAGAGAGAAATATATATATATATAAATACAAATTGGCTTATGAACAGGAGAGTCTGCAAATAATTTAGAAGCTTCTAAAAAGTAAAGTAATCCCACATGCATTTGACATTTTCATAATGACAAAAATTATTATTCCTCATGATCTTTTTTTTTTTGATCAGAGATTGATATTAGTCAAACAATCTAATGGTAAACCAAACTCTGTTTTAACCTGTGTCATTGACATGGAAATTAACTTAAAATTTCAAAAATATAAGACAATCTGTTGTTTTGATTTTAACCTATCATTGTCCTAGACTTAAGTTATAGAACTATTTCAATATAGAAGAAAAAATGAACACTATAGTACATGCACACAAAACAATCCTAGAGGTGAGTTTATGTAAAGGTCATATCTTCTATCTTCTAAATCTTGTCCTTTCACTTTAGCCAGAATGTGATTGATATTATAGAAAATTGTCTCACTCATGCAAAGAAATATTGCTAACTATATGGCAATGAGGTGGGGAGGTTTGATTTTATGTGTCATTGAATAAATATAAAATTATTTTGCATTTCATATTATTTGAAGAAAGTGCTATTGTTTAATTTGTGAAAATCTGATTTTCCCATCACCTATCACATTCCATACTAGATGTAGGATGGATTTTTAAAAAATGAATATTTTTTAGAAATAAAATACTATATATATTTGTTTCAAAATAAATAAGGTGTACATTTTCTCTACTAACATCTAATTAACCACCTCTAGTGTGACAGAATAAGAAAATGAAATCTAAGACTCCCAGAGGAGGCTCTCAGATTGATGCATCAATGGAACCCAATTAATTCAGGTTTTCTGATTTCTTTGTTTTTTCACTTGATTTCTCCATTTTTTATTTTAACCATTTTATTTAGGGAACATTTAGTTTTTGAAACTATAAAATTAAATTATATTTACAATACAGTAAGCATTAAATAACTCATTTAATAATACAATTTTCTCTGTTAACTATAGTATTTCAAATTTGCTTATTTTCTATTTTTAAAATGTCTTATCCAATTACATTAGTAATCTATACAATTTCTCAATCAATATTATAGATAATTAAAGAATAAACCAACGGGAACGTCTTTAAACAAAGGGAGCTTATTTTTTGCCAAAAAAAAGAAAACATTCAGAAACATTAATCTCTCAAAAAGTTTGGCATACAAAATATCAGTAGGCATTCCATGTTTCAACTCTTGAGAGACTCCTAATTACTACCAAGCAGTGATTAACCAGTTCATATAAATAACTTCCAATAAATTAAACATATCACTGGGGGATGAAAACAAACCACTATTTCAAAAAATATTACAAAAATGAAGGTATTATTTCACTTCATTTATTAATCTAGTCTTAGAAACTCTTCCGAGGAATTAAACTTATAATCTAAGTTCTATTTTCCCTCTAATCAAAGGTCAGCAGATAGATTAAAAATATGTCTTGGGGAATCACGGTCTTTGGGGAGAAGGGAAAAAATTCTACTGGAGCAAATAATTTGCAAATTTAAATTCACCAGTGCTTGCTTGTCAGCCATGCTGTGGCGGCGTCCCATATAAAGTAGAGGAAGATGGGCACGGATGTTAGCCCAGGGCCAGTCTTCCTTGGCAAAAAGAGGAGGATTAGCAACGGATGTTAGCTCAGGGCTGGTCTTCTTCCCAAAAAGAGAAAAAATAAACTCACCAGTGCTTTCAATTCTGATTTTTTTGCATAAACTCTAGAAACATGGGTCAGTGCATTTTTTGTAAACATGTCAACTTTTAAGGTAAATAATATTGGTTCTTCAAGATTAATGCACCTGAACCAAGAAAAAAAAAAAAACTCTTTTATAAGATAACCCAGTATGGTAGCTATGGAAATGTCCTACTCAGATTTTTAATTGTCTCTATCAAGATCCAGAGATGACTAAATTCCCAGTCGGGGAAGTTCTCTTACCTAAGAAAGGGAGGCAAGGAATGAAGACATCGAGTTCCCCTGATCGCTGGGCCTCCTCAGACTTCTCTGAACACTTGGAGCTGGCAGAGGTGGCCTATCTAATGTATTAAGAACTGGCACTTCCCTTGCTTGGGGAGACACTACAGACTAATATGCACCCCACTCAGAAACTGTCCCAGGCTGATAATTACAGTTAAATCTCAGCATAACCAGGCTGGCAACATGCTAAGTCTGATATAGGAGGAAAGAGATTACAACCCAAAGGAGCTGCAAAAATTAGCTAGCATGTAACAACAGGGTCCAAGGGAGTACCCCTGATGTTGGATTTGTCCCTAGCAACACCACGTCTTATTAACTAACTCATCAACTTCCTGTCAGTAAAACCCCGCTTGGCTGCTCCTCTGACCTTGCTGATTTTTGTAGTGGTTAAGCAGCACCACCTGGCCTCTTCTGCTGTATTTCAAAGGACCTGGAATATAAACTAAATAAGCAAGAATTAATTGATTTAGGGGCACTTTCATGGAACACAAGATTTAACTCCCTGGCAAGGACCCCAGGGATTATGCAAACTATCTGCTAGGGTGGCTCTTTAAAACCTGGAGAAAGCGATGGCTCATACTGAGTAAGATTGAAGCACCTGAGTTACCTTGGCAGATGGTAGATAAAGGAATAAAAAGGCTCAGGGTCATGTGCAAAAAATGATTATATAATGTGAGACCAGAGGACCCACAAAAGAACGTTGTTCCATGGGAAGGCCCAGAGGATTCATCTTTAGACAAAGACTTAATAATTACAGTGGTGAGAGGGACACTAGCATCACCAAGAGGAGATGCTTCTCCACAGGCTGGAGCTGATGCTAGAAGATGTAGCCACAGAGCTTGTTTGTTAATAGAAAGGAAATAATGAGTCCCCGGAATAACAGAGGCCATGTGTTGTTGCTTAACCCCCTGAAGCCAGAGAGTCACAAATTGCTGTAAAGAGGAGAAAGGTGAGAGAATGGTAAAGGGGGCTTTACCGAGAGGGGGCTGATGGGTTAGTTAATAGAACATGATGTTATTGGAGCAATATAGACAGCAAATGAAGGTGCTGTTTGATATCTATTATCAGGAGAAAGAGTGAATAGAGGAGCAGGAATCTGAAGATGATTTCCCCAGTAAAAACTTATGATCCCTTTCTCAGTTCCCAGACATGAACTAATTTTCAGATCTAGAGCCCAATGATTTAAGCAGGTGTGTATACAGTAGTGATTCCTCCAGTCCTTTCCCCAAAGGGCCTGTGGATATTTACTCCATGTACTATACACCATTTAAAGGTAAGCACCCAGATATTTGAGGACTATCAGATATAGGATCATAATTTATATTTATCCCTAGAGACCTGAAGGGCCATCAAGGCCCCATATTTGAGTGGAGGTATAGAGGGGTCAGGCGTTAAACGAACTGTTAGCTAAACTCCCATGCTCCTGAGTGTTAGAATTGTAACTGACATCCTTAGCAGTGTGAGTAACCCCTATATGGGTCCTTTGCCTAGAAGGTAGAGCTATAATAGAGGGAAAGACCAAATGAAAACCTCTGAAATTGTTCACTCTCAGCCAAGAGGGTAAATCAAAACAACAATACATTTTATGAGGGAATAGGGGCAGAGAGAAAGAGAATGATGGTAAAGAATGGTGCAATCTTTGAATTTCTTAAGGATTCAGATTTGGTGGTCCCCATTATAACTCCATTCAATTCACCAATACGTCCTTTGACAAAATCTGATGGATCTTGATGACCACTGGAACTCAAACAAGTAGTAGCCACAGCTGCAGTAGCCAAGGTGGCCATATTTATTGTTACTATAGATTAAGAAGGCCCTAGATGCATGGTTTGCAGCTGTTGATTGGGCAAATACATTTATTTTTATTCCAATCAGGAAAGAAGATCCAAACCTTTTCACATCCACCTGGAATGTACAACAATATTCATTTACATCTTTGTCCCAGGCCTATGTTAAATCTCCTTTCCTCTTTCATAATATATTCCAAAGTGTGCTAGACTTTCTGGGAATCTCATGGAACATGACATTGATCCACTATATTACTGAGATCATGTTGATCAACCCAGATAAACATGAGGTGGCTAGCCTGCTGGAGCCTTTGGTCAGCTACATGCATTCCAGAGGGTGGCAGATGAGTCTTTTGAAGATTGAAGAATCTGAAACTTCTGTAAAATGTTTAGGGATCCATCAGACAGAACATAGCAAGAAATTCCCTCTAAAGCAAAAGACACTTTGCTGCATTTTGCATCACCCACTGCTAAGAGGCCTGGTGCATGATAATCCTCTTTACATTTTGGAGGTGGTACATTCTGCAACTAGGAGTACTGGCAACTGCCCCTATCCTCTGTGACATGGAGGTCTGCCTGATTTCAGTGTGGTCAAAAACAAGAAAGGGTTCTTCACTAAGTTAGGGGTGCAATGCCAATAGCTTTACTTCTTTAGGTACACAATTCGCAGACCTTATGTTGTTGGAGGCATCATTGGTGAGAAATGATCCGATGTGGAATGTATGGCCACAGCCAATGGGAGAATCACAACGTAGTCCACTGGAACGATGGAACAAGGCCATTATTATACCTTTCAATGAATAGTTCATAGAATATCACTGGTCTCTGATAGAGATAAACGCTTAAGTGCCCATTCATTTGGAACTGCTCATCATGAGCAGGGTTCTGTGGACATACCAAGTCATAAAGATGGAGCAGCTCAGCATTAGTCGATTATAAAATGGAAATGGCACATGTAATATCAAACCTAAACCAGACCAGAGGGCATGATTAAACTATCCAAGCAAGTAGCCCAGACTTCCATGAAACTCCATGGTATAAAAAGGATCCTTAGCTCACACACATGGTCACAAAGAAGGGAGATGGTATCCATTGAACTAGCTGAATGAGGAGGAAAATCTTGAGCTATATTGAAGGAGGAGTCAGCTCAGTGAGAGCATACAAGCTGAAAAATAGATGGCAGCTATATTACAGTGACATCCAGGGTTTGCCTTGAGAAATAATACTGAGGCAAATTCTTAACAATGAACAGAGATTCAAGAAGTGCACTGACCATCCACCTCTGTGGAAGGTGAGTGGTCTGAGGTGAGAATACATACAGAACTCTGGGCAGTGGCTGATGGCCTGGACTGCTGGTCAGATTCTGGAATAAGAATGACTAGAAGATCTGAGACAAAGAGGTCTTGAGTAAATAGACATATGGGATTGGACAAGAAGTGTGCGCATTTTTGTATTACTTGTTAATGCCCATCAGAAAGTACCCCCCATGGAAGACACACTGAAAAACCAAGAATACAAAATGAATTGGCTAATTGGTATTTGTCAGTCTTTGTCATTAACCATAATGGAATGACGGGCACATGAATGGAATGGCCACAGCAGCAGATATATAGGCTACATTTGGGTCCAAAAACATAGACTTCCACTTACTGGGTCAATCTAGCTATTGCCTCACATGAATGTTTACTCTGGCAGTAGCAGAGATCAGCACTGATCCCCTGGTATGGCACCATTCCTCAAGGATACTTACCAGCCACTTGGTTGCAAGTTGGTCTCTTTGATCCTCTTCTCTACTGGAAGAACCAGGATCTCATCATCACAGAAACAGATACCTTTTCTGGGTGTGACTATCCTTTCCTTTTCTGCAGAGCCTTATCTAGTAACACTGAATGGGGCCTTACTAAGTGTCTGACCCATAGCCATAGAATCTTATGAAACTTAGCATCCAACCAAGGGGCACACTTCACAATAATGGAGTTGCAGAGCGGGAACATGACTTTGTGATCTACAGGTTGTATCTCAGGACACACTATCAACAAGCAATCAGCATGATAAATCATTGGAATGGCCTATTGGAGATACAGCTGAATTGCTAGCCCAGAGAACATGCCCTGGTAAAAGAGCCAGCCCTGGTACTCTAGTGGTTAAGATTTGGGACTCTCACCACCACAGCCTGGGTTCATTTCCTGGTCAAAGAACCACACTACCCTCCTATTGGTTGTCATACCGTGGTGGCTGCATGTTGCTGTGATACTGAAATCTATGCCACCAGTATTTCAAATACCAGTAGGGTAATCCATGGTAGACAGATTTCAGCAGAGCTTCCAGACTAAGACAGACTAGGAAGAAGAACCTGGCCACCCACTTCCAAAAAACCTGTTCATGATATAGCACAGGAAGGTGAGAGGATAGCACACACACACAAAAAAAAAACCCAGCAGAGTTCAGCTCTACTGTACACAGGGTCACTAGAAGTCAGAATCAACTGGATGGTACTAACTACAACAATCAGAGGAAATACTCACAAAGGACAAGTTACCATCCTGTAGGTCACAGTGTATATGCTAAAACACATCCTTAGTGTGCATCCCCAATAAAAAGGATACATGGCTCTGGTAAGCAAAAGGGGAAGAAAGAGTAGCCCCAGTTATCACCTCTACCCATGACCTACTACTGGAGAAATTTGGGCTCCTGTCACAACTCTGGGCTCTGAATGGTTAGGAGTCCTGGTTTCCATAAAAGCCACGTTCTTTCAGGGGGACATAGCAGGGGTCCTATTGAAATTCATATTACAGCTGCCATCTGGGTACTTTGAATTCTTTGAATTCAGAGACCAGTAGGTGAGAAGAAAAGTCACCATTTTGGCAGGAATAATTGACTCTGATCAACAGGAAGAGCCTGTTGTTTTGACACAATGGGGGCCAGAAAGTACAGAACTCCAGTGATTCACCTTTGTACCACTTGATTCTCTCTTGCCTTATTGTTACAGTGACTAGGCAAATGAAGCAATCCTGGCCTCTAGAAGCATAATATTATCTAAGGCTCGGAGGAATCATGAATAAAAGTTTGGGTCACATTACCAAGAAAGTAATAAAGACCTACAGAGGTAATAGCTCTGAATAAGAGGAATTTAGAATTAATTGTGGAGAAGGAAGTGGAGAAGGAAAGGATGATTAACAGTTGCAGACCTAAGACTAACACCACAGGTGTGAGCTATAATTAGTCCAACTAAATTTCCTCTTCTAAGTTGTTCCTCAGAAGAGAGGCTCACAGAATACCTAGAGAAATCACTCACCAGAAAAGTGGGGTAATTGGATTGGTGCAGCTCAAGGGATATAAGAACATGTTTTTGCTGTTTTATGAAGTGTAAGTGTGAGAGAAGACCAGAATACTGCCAAGATATTAATGACACAGAATGTACTTTGTATGGAATTTTGATAACAAATTTTCTCACTGAATGGTTGTTTCCTGTGTAAATTGGTTAATTTTAAGATTCTGTGAACCACTGGTCTCTATCTTTTATGGTTTCAGGGAAATACTTCTCAAAGTTTTGCATTTAATGAAGAAAGATGCTAATCGATCCTATTTATTTACCATTGACTTTATTTTATCAGTTATTCTTTGTTGAACTTTATGCAGGAAAATATGCTAAAGTGTTTTTTTTTTTTTTTTCATTTTTGGAGCAATCGTAGGTTCACAGCAAAACTGAGCAGAAGTTACAGAGATTTGCCATATGCTCCCTGCCCCCACACAAGCATAGCCTCTCCTATTATCAACATTCCCCACCAGAGTGGTACATTTGTTACAATTGATGAATCTACATTGACACATCCTTATCACCAAAAGTTCATAGTTTACATTAGGATCCACTCTTGGTGTTGCACATTCTATAGGTTTGAACAAATGTATAATGACATGTATCTACCATCATAGTATCATACAGAGTATTTTCCCTGCCCTAAAAATCCTCTGTGCTCCATCTATTTATCCTTCCCTTCTCTAAACCCCTGGCAACCACTGATCATTTTACTGTCTCCATAGTTTTGCCTTTTCCAGAATGCCATACAGTTGGAATCACACAGTATGTAGGCTTTTCAGACTGGATTATTTCATTTAGTATATATGCATTTAAGTTTCCTCCATGCCTTTTTTTGGCTTGATAGCTCATTTCGTTTTAGGTTTAATTAATTCCATGGTATGGATGTACCACAGTTTATTGATCCATTCACATTCTGAAGGACATCTTGGTTGCCTCCAAGTTTGGGAATTATGAATAAAGCTGCTATACACATACATGTGCAGCTTTTTGTGTGAACAATGATTGACTTTTTAAGAAACAGCAAACTGTTATTCAAAGTGTATAATTTTACATTTCCTACCACCATCATATGAGCATTCCAGTTTCTCCATATCTCAACCAATACTTAGTATGGTCAATCCATTTTAATTTTAGATATTCTAATAGGTGTGTTGGTGTATCTCATTGTGGTTTTATTTTGCATTGTCCTAATGACTATTTGTTGAGCATCTTTTCATGTGCTTCTTTGACATCCAAATATAATTTGACATCCAAATATCATGTCATTTGACATCCAAATATGAAATACTTTTCTAATTTTTCCATTGAGCTTCTTGTTTCCTTATTTGATTTTTCAGAAATGTTGTATATTATGTATCAAAGTCCTTTATCAGATATGTGATTTGGAAATATTTTCTATCATTCCATGTATATTCTTTGTATTTTATTTTTGTTTACTTAACATCACTTAAAATCAAATGTCTTATGATGTTGGCCAATTTATAATTTTTTTCTATTGCAGATGGTGCTTTTGGTGCTGCAACTGAGAAAACTTGATCACTGAATGTAGCAGATATGTCCTTGTTTTATTGTTGAAATTCTATACTTTTAGGTATAGACATGTTTATGATCCATTTGGAAATTCCATTTGAATTTATCTATAATGCAAAATATGCACTGAGGTTCTTTATTGTTTGCATATATACAGAATATATCCAATAACATTATTTTTAATAAATCTAACACTTTATCATTATGAAATAAACCTTATTACTTTTATTATTATTTTCCTAAATCTACTTTGTTTAATATTAATATAGTCACTCCAACTTTTTAAAATTAGTGTGAGCACAGTATATCATTTTGTATTCTTTTACTTTTAATCTACTTGTGTATTTACATTAAAAGTAGGTTTCTAGTAGGTAACATGGTGTTGTCCTTGCTTTTTCCTCCAATCTAACAATCTCTGCCATTTATTGATGTGTTTGGGCAATTTATATTTAATATTATTATGTACATGTTAATTAAATGTTTCAGTTCAAGTCTGCTATTTTGATATTTGCTTTTTAATTGTCCTAGATGCTCTAATTCTCTTTTCCTCTTTATCTGACCTCTTTGGATTAATTGAATATTTTATACGATTGCATTCTATCTCCTTTACCTATCATTCACCAAATGCTGATGGCAAAATGACAATCACTAATGTTTCCATACAGGAATATCTCCATTTTATAGTCCCTATAGATTATATAGTTGTTTCATCAATTTTTGCCATTAAGGGCTTTGCATACGATAATTCACTTTACTTCTCCAGGCAAAACCATCAAACCATTTTAAATTATAGCTACTCTGCTTCTTATCCAATTAACAGCTGACATTTTCAACAATGATAGACCATTCAAGGTCTTTATTCTGAATCACCCGAGATCTTTAAAAGAGAAATGCCCAAGAGTCCTGGCCAACATGACACAAGATCATAGTGAAAGAATATACTTAACTATCGTCCACACGTAGTCACATTATCTTCTGAACTGAACGTTAAAATCAATTGCACATTGGAGTTCACAATCTATTTTATTCTTTGGCCCTTTAATTCTTCTGATTTCTGTACCCTCTACCCATAATTCACATTGCCTGACATGCCTTCTCCATGCCCTAAATCATGTCATCACTTCCATCTCTGCATCTAGTAAAATTTTATTACCTAAGAGAATACTTCCAAATATTATTTTACTCTAAATTATTTTGAATTAATTTTAAATCAGTTTAATTCTATTAAAGGTCCAAAGCAAAGCAAAACATTTTAATATTTAAATGATTATTGAACTATCAAGAATTCCAGGCCAACCTGGTGGCCTAGTAGTTAAGTTCAGTGCACTCTGCTTTGGTGGACTGGGTTTGGTTCCTGGGCACAGACCTACACCACTTGTCTGTCAGTGGCCATGCTGTGATGGTGACTCACACACACACAAAAAGGAATATTGGCAACAGATGTTGGCTCAGGGTGACTCTTCCTCACCAAAAACAAATAAATAAATAAAACTGTTCCAATATTTTAACTGGTTCAATAAGACCATGGGACCCTCAAATGTATTCATCTAGTATTTTCTTAGTTTTCTAAACATAGCTTTATAATTTACTATTAATTCAGCAAAACCATATTATTAAGCACATGCTATAAGCCATGAACTCTGCTAGATGCCCTGACAGCTCGATTCATGCCCTAAAGTATTTCATAATTTAGATATGGTTCTATCATTCACAACCACTCAGATTTATGCTTAATGTGTTTATTTGAGCTCCACTCTTTACTAGGAAAATGAGCTCTTACTTACATTGACCATACATTTTACCCTGTTTTTATTTATTTCTATCAGTTATTTCTTGCAATTTAGTGTTAAATAATTAAGACAGAAGTGAGATTCTATTCACATTTGCATTGGTAAATTGATCAAGTCATGATGATAGACTCACATGGACAACTTCAACATTATCTTAAAAAATACCTGTGAACAATGACAAATTTCATGAATCAAATATATAGATGTGTTTATTATCACGACAGAATACAGAAATAGAAGAATGATAATGTTTTAAAAATTTGCTTTTTGATTTATTCACTTTGCAATTACTTTGTCAAATATTTGAAAGGTTTTGATTCTTGATGAAGTCATCAACATAAAATTAAACACAATAAGTATTTTATTTGATTTAAAATAACTAAAATTTAATTATAGTGTCATTCTCTACAATGAAGCTGTGACAATGAATAAGAACCTTAGAGGTTTTTACCAATCTGAGATTTTGTGTTGCAACTAAGAAAACTTGAAAGTAAGTAAGTTGTGGTATCAAAATAAGTGTTTACAGTGATACTTTTTTATGACAATTTCTAATTCTGTTACCCTACTAGTATGGTGTGTCATTGGGAATATGTTATATTTTGCATAAGATAAGGATACCACGATATGAAATCACTAACTTTAGCAACTATAAATTGACATATGTAAAAATTCTAAGGGGAAAATGCTTTAGACTCAAATCTGCGAACTGGAGACAGTTATTTCACCCTTACTTTGGCTTCTGGAATGGATATATTACAGCTACACACACACACACACACACACAAGTAAAACCCTTTTATTTTTCAAGGACAGATGAATAAGATATAAATAACTGTCTAACTCAATGACTCATAGGGAACACGAATTCAATTACTATGGTATAAGAATAGAAATACACTATGCAAGGTCTGGGATCCAACTCAAAAATAAAAGTACTATTCTGTGTCATGGGTATGAAGGTTATTATTCTCAGTCAATAAAAGATAATTCAATATGTCCCAAAACTTCAGTAGTGCCAAGAAGGCAAAAAGGTTAACGATAAAACCATTAGTGGGGAGTGGTGATCATTTAACTTAAATATCAAATTAACATATCATTTGCAATTCAGTTAGGAGGATGAATTTATTTTTGCTGCTAAAGTATAGTTTGTTGAATGTTATAGACCAGGTTTGATATATATTTGTTTTGTAGAGTGATTTCCTATTGCAAACGATTGGAACACACTTCTGGCATCTGAATGTTCCTGTACTGATGTACTGTTCTGTTGTTCAATGTGTCTAAAGCAATAAAATCAGCTTGTAAGCTTTGACTCGGCAGCTGAGCACTGCATGCATTCAGGTCATTATGGCAGTAGGGATGCTCAGTTGGGAAAATGGTATATAAATAACTGATAACATGAGCAGAGTCTGATTAATCCTTACCAGCTAGTGACTATTTTTAGGATCGCCTTGCATTTGAAAGGATTTATGCTTCTGAGGAATTGAACTTAAGAGTATGAGTGCAAACTTGATTCTGACATCACAAAAGGAATTCTTAGAAAATGATTATTTTGGAAATTAGTTCTGAAAATCAGGGTAGTTTTTTAATGCAAGGATAGTCTACATGTTAATAACTATCACTATAGGACTATATTATAAAATTCCCCCCCCCCAAACGTGAATCTCAGGGAAAGACAACATAGTTTTAAATTAATGTTCTATACTATTTCCTAGTGATATTCTTTTGATGTATTCTCAGCAATTTATTTTTTGTTGTTTCATTTCATTACTTTTTACAAATTTACTTCTACCTGGTATACTCACTCATTCTCTTCTCTCTCTGTCTCTTCCTCTCACTCTCCCTCTCTCACACACCTCACAAGCACATACACATACACATCACCACAAAGACATAACATTTTTTGCCAAATAAGGTAGAACTGAAAGAGATGTACACATATACTCAGGTCTCTAATATTTGAGGTATTTATGCAATTGCATTTCAAATTTTACAAAACAACATCGGTATGCTTCCAATAAAATTAAGTATTTTAGCTCTATTAATTAAGAGAAACAAGCTTATTTTGTCAATTAATAGCATACGTTTTCATAACAGCTATGATTACATATTTTAAATCTTCCATTACCCCATGGCCAACCACATAACATCTGATGGAACTACACCTGAGTATTATTTGTATCTTTTGCTTTGTTAGAAGGATCTAATATTTGATAAATATTATCATAAGGTCTTTAGGACACTAATCTACTCATAAGTACACAAACTGCAAATATCATCTCTATATCTCTGAACAAAATTAATTATTTTAATTCCAATATGATAGATTTATTGGTGCTTTATTCTAGCTAGTCTTTAGGTGACCAATAATATTAACTGTTACTACTTCTCCTGACACTATCTACTCTATAAGACTCGCTCTTCTATGTGTTCACATTTATGATTTATAATTCTCAGATCTACTGAGAATGTTATGTAATGTTATTCCGATTATACAGATAAGAAGGACATTGCAATTCAAGGATAATAGCTTGACCTATATTACAGAACTACTGAGTTAGTGAGCTAGGATTATAATGCAAATGTGTATGGTTCCAAAGTCAGGTTGTTTTTTACATTGTTTCATGATACCAGAGGCTGATTTAATTTGATTTTTATTTTCAAATATTTTTGCACTCTATCTGAAACCTAATCACAACACTCATCACTCTCTCTTACCATGGTCAACATGAATTCTTGAAACCAGCTACAGTCGTTTATAGTGAGCATTTGTGATTCACATTGGCCAATGGGCACTACAAAGCAAATCCAAAAAGATCCTGAAAAAAATAATCACATTGCAGATTATAAGGAATAGTATTAACACGTATTTTGGCTTATAAATGCTATAAAAGGGTAATTAATTTTAACTTGTGTCTTCTATCAAGTCTTGTAAGAGAAGTAGATCTTGACAAATTAGTGAAACTGCAACACATGGATGTGAGGACAAGAGGGGAGAGAAAAGATTTAAGGAAAGACAGGGAAGTTGAGAAACATTAGACTGAAAACTGCAGACATGGGCAGAGCACAATTCTGCTTTCTAGAGAGGGCGTATGTTTAGGATTTGTGCTTTTTGTAAAATATAATGATAATATCACACCACCACCACAACCTCGTCCTTACTCCTTTCCTCTTTCTTCTGAAGGTACTAAAGTTGATGACTACAATTGTAATTGACTAAAATTATATATTCTATAATATAGAACCTGCTTTTACACATACTTTAGGTTAAATTTATAATAAAATATCCCAATTCTATATTTCAAAGTTATTTTTATGGCCTATTGAGTGCTGATATGAATGAAACTGCTTGGACACTGGGAGTAATTTGATTTGATGATTACAACTCCCCACACTCTAAGGAAGAGTTAAACTTGGCAAGAAATTAAACCTATGAAAGAATGTGTAAATACATGGTTGTATTTATCAAGTGCTGCTTCCTATATGATCTCTCAGCATTATGTACCTGTGTTTAAATATCATTTAGAGAATTGCATTGTAATTATTTATTTTACATGTTTGTTGCTCCCCAAAAATGCAGTCTCCTCTGAATGCAATTCCACGTCTTTCCCTTCTTAGATTCCCAGGACCAAATACTTTGTCTGTCATTGTTTCATATTTGAAAAAGTGTCGGATTTTTGTATGTTTGATAATGTCTTGTTAATTCAGAGAATTAACCTTTACTTTGAAAGCACACGTTGCCATATTTGCTACAGAAACAGAATCTGCATATGTATGACTTTGAACTAAATGCATCTGTTTTATAAACATTATCTTATTTGCAATTTAACAAATTTCAAAAATTATTTCAAAAATGACATTTTCAGTTTGGGGGTGTAATAATGTAGATAAGCATGCTTATCTCATTTGGATAAACATCTACTGAAAAAAACTGAGAGAATTCTATTTTAAAGAGGGAGAAACATACATCATTTACAATTGTTAAAAGAAGGGTAACTAAAGTCGGAGAGAAGAACCAAACAGAAATTCTGGAGCTGAAGAATATAATGAATGAAAGAAAAAATGCAACACAGAGCGTCAACAGCAGACTTGATCAAGTAAAAGAAGGAATCTGCAAACTCAAAGACAAATTATTTGAAATGACCCAAACCACCCAAAGCAATCTGTAGATCCAAAGCAATCCCTATCAAAGTTCCAATGTCATTTTTCACAGAAGTAGAAAAAAACAATCCTAAAATTCATATGGAACCACAAAAGACTCAGGGTAGTCAAAGCAATCTTGATAAAGATGAACAAATCTGGAGGTATCATACTTCCTGATTTCAAACTATATTACAAAGCTATAGTAAACAAAACAGTATAGTACAGGCACATAGACCAATGGAACAGAATAGAGAGTCCAGAAATAAACTCACACAATACAGTCAACTAATCTTCAATAAAGGTACCAAGAATACTCAATGGAGAAAGAATAGTCTTTTCAATTAATGATGTTGGAAAAACTGGATGTCCACGTGCAAAAGAATGACATTGTACCTTGTCTTACCCCACACACAAAAATAAACTAAAATTTGATTAAATACCTAAACAAAAGACCTGAAACCATAAAGCTTCTAGAAGAAAACAAGGGATAAGCTCCTTGACATTGGTCTTGGCAAATTTTTGGATTAGACACCAAAAAAGCACAGGCAACAAAAGCAAAAATAAATGAGTGGGATTACATCAAACTAAAAATTTTCTGTACATCAAAGGAAACACTTAACAAAATGAAAAGTCAACCTATGGAGTAGACGAAAGTATTTGCAAACCGTATATCCAATAAGGAGTTAACATTCAAAATATGTAAGGAACTCATACAATTCAATAGCAAAAACACAAACTATCTGTTTAAAAAATGAGCAAGGAACTAAATAGACATTTTCCCACAAAAGAAATATAAATGGCCAACAGGTGCACGAAAAGATGCTCAACATATCACTGTTTATCAGGGAGATGCAAATCAAAACCACAATGAGATATCACCTTACACTTGGTGGACAGTTGTTATCAAAAGTTAAAGGATAAATAGTGGCTATGATGTCGAAAAAAAGGAATCCTAGTACACTGTTAGCAGGAATGCAAATATATACAGCCATATGGAAAACGGTATGGAGATTCCTCAAAAAATTAAAAATAGAGCTACCATATGATGCAGCAATCTCACTTCTGAGTATATATCCAAAAAATAAAAATAAAATCACTATCTTGAAGAGATACTTGTACATACATTGCAGCATTATTCACAGTAGCTAAAATATGGAAACAACCCAAATATCCATCAACAGATTAATGAATATAGAAAATATGATATATACATACAATTGAATATCATTTAGCCTTAAAGAGGGTATCCTGTAATTTGTGACAACACATATGAACCTGGAGGACATTATGCCAAGTTATACAAGCCAGACACAGAAAGACAAATACTACATGATCTCACTTTTATGTGGAACCTTAAAAAAGAAAGTTTAACTCATAGTAACAGAGAGTAGAATGGCAGTTACCAGAGGCTGTAGAATGGGAGAAAAGGGGAATTGTTGGTTAAAGGGTAAAAACTTTCAGTTACAAGATGAATAACTTCTGGAGACCTAATGTACAGTATGGTGAATATAGCTAATAATTATGTTGTATACTTAAAATTTGCTAAGAGTATTGATCTCAAGTAGTCTCATCACAAAAACACAAAAAATTGGTAACTATGTGAGGTGATGCATATGTTAATTAACTTGACTGTGGTAATAATTTCACAATGTATATATGTATATCAAAACATGACATTGTATACCTTAAATATATATCATTTTTACTTGTCAATTATACCTCAATAAAGCTGGAAAATAAAGAAGTATAACTAAGATTAATGGAATGGAAAATATTAAGGAAACCTAGTAGCCTTAAAAATATCACTAAGAAAATTCAGAAGATGAACAAGTCAATTATGAAATGATCTACTATGGAATTATGTGGAAGTTTGGTCATTCCATACTTTTCTAAACCCATAAAATGTGGTTTATACATCCTTACTTTTTGTTTTATCCACAAAGCATGAAATGAAGAAAACAATAAACTAATTAGTGTGGAGATATATACCAGAAATATTTCAATGTCAGGTTGTGCTTAGGCTATCATCCCTACCTGATATTACCAGGAAAATGTTGTAATTCAATTCCTTTTGCATTTCTGGTGCAGGACGGATGGAGAATCACCAGCATCCCTAGATTTTGTCCTGTTGTGACCAGCTTTCTCAAGTATCTACAATTTTCCCACTTAATGCCTAATCCTGATATTCAAAACATTTTGAATCCAGTTTGTTTCTACTTGAAGAATCATTCTGTCTGCATCTACCACTGAATTTGGGAAAAAAACAAACTTGAGTCAGGCTTATTAATTATATAGTTTTTTTGTTGTTCTGTATAGTAACCTATGCCTGTATCTATATCTATATTGACTACTTTATCTGACAAGGAATGAGAGATTATAAATTTTTCTTATTATAATGTTTAATATTTTTGTTTATTAATGTCATAAATACGCTTTTTATTTTAGACGTGGCCTTGAATTAATGTTCCTTAATTTATTGTACAACATCAGTGTAAATTCATGGAAACCCACAGCATTTTATTTTTTTCCACATATCCCTGACCTCTGGTACCATTTTCCTCTCTCACCAAATGTACATATTCTAATATATTTGAAATCTATCCTTGGATATATATGCATTCCCATAAAATATTTAGTGCTGTGTTTATAGACATTTATGCATATTTCCCGCTTTATTTTCAAAACTGTTATGACTAAATTTCTTCTTTCTGTTCGTTACCCAAACTCCATGTTAGAAAAATCTATGCAGTTATTAAAGTATATGTATATTTACATTTGTAAATACCATAATTTTCCTATGATTCCCTAATTGAGGAATCAATTGGAATACAACATCTTTTCTAAAATTTTAAACTGTCTCCACCCTAACTTTAACTTCTACTTCGATCATACTAAAATTTCTTTGGTGCCAGGTCACTTGTCATGCTTTTCTTTCCTCTCCATTCTTTTCCTCTTCCTAAAATCTCCCTTCCTTTCCTGTGTGCATGGAAAACTCTCCTCATAACACTGTTTCTTTATCATTTGAGGCTGAATATATTATTAGTAAGTTAATTAAATAAATGAAATAAATTAAAACTTAAATTGGCTTAACATGCACACATGCGCGCGCACGCGCGCGCGCACACACACACACACACACACACACACTCACTCACTAATTTATAGAACCAGAGTCCTAAAGAGAAGGCAGGTAGATGCTTGATTCAAGGATAAAATTTTGCTCAAAGAACCAAATGAATTATCTGGTTTGTCTGCCCCCACCATGTTTGCTGCATCCTGAGACTGGACCCCTTATAGCTGCAGCAGCACTGGAGCTGTGCTTCCTCAAAGCAGGAAGCCTGTCTTCCTCAGGCTGTATCTTAATAGTAAGGAAGCTTCTTTCCAGGAAGCCTCTGTCAAATTGTTCTAGGTTAATTGGCCAAATTTGCTTAGACTTGCCCTTTTGTAAGTCAGTTACTGGCAAGGGGGAATGGGTTTACCAGGATTAGATTAGACTGTTCAGAGCCCATCAATCAGTTCTCCTTGAGGCACATAGGTTGAGATCATGAGGGAAATGTACATGAATGAGTCAGTTTTCTCTTACAAAAGGAGGAATCTGCATATGCACACTGGGAGAAAACAATATGGATGCCACGTAGACTCACTCCTTACCCCATTTAGTAAAAGTAAACAAAAGCTCCTATCTCAGAGCTTTCATAGCACAATAAATATAAACATATGAATAGATATTATGTGTTTCTCTGTGGAAGACCAATACTTTTTAAAACTGGATGAATATTAAAGAGTAAATTTTATTGGATTCAGTTTCGTCATCAGTAAAGAAGGGAAAATATTATTATCTGCCTCCTCGCGTAGCTGTAGTTTTTAGCACCATTACTACTATCACATAATACTTGGTATCCTCTGTGGCCTGGGGTAGTTACTCTGTTAATACTAACTATTATTAATATTAGTAACTGCCCACTCTAGACGAACATGAGTTCTTTGGTTTGCCATTTTCTAGTAACATTTATCTTTTTTGACCATAGAGGAGCTTGAGTTTATGATCTTTACCTAAAGTCACTCTTAAAAAGAAGAAAAGCCTCTTTCACTCTTGTTAGGAAATTCTGTTGTTGGGGCTGGCCTGGTGGTGTAGTGGTGAAGTTCATGCACTCCGCTTCAGAGGCCCGGGGTTTGCAGGTTCAGGTCCCGGGTGTGGACCTACACACGGCTTATCAAGCCATGCTGTGGCAGTGTCCCATATAAAGTAGAGGAAGATGGGTGTGGATGTTAGCCCAGGGCCAATCTTCCTCAGCAGAAAAACAGGAGGATTGGCAGCAGATGTTAGCTAAGGGCTAATCTTCCTCACAAAAAAGAAAGAAAGAAAGAAATTCTATTGTTTTTGCAGTTGCTTTTGAAACACACACACACACACACAGGCACACACGTGCAAGCACATACCCCTCAGGGAAGAGATTCTCAGTTTCAGGTGAGATAGCAGGAAAATTTCTTTTCAGACGTATTTGGCAATACCCTTCTTTTAATTTACTGAACATTTATCCCACATTTTTCCTCCTCAGATCTGCCTCCTATCTTATTACACTCAAACTTGCCTATTTATCTGCTTTTGATCTTTCACATTTTAATGCAAATGTCTTTTCAACAGAGACACCTTCTTTGGCCCACTCCTCAACATGAGGTCTGACCATGCTTTAGATACATACCTAGGACTATGTTCTCTGTCTTCACAATTCAGAAGCTTTATTAACCAACAAATTATACATTATTTGTGATTATTTGATTGTCATGTTATTTTCAACGAGGTTCTTTTTTTATTTTGTTCATATTATTCACTTTCTACTATATATTCATTAAATATAGTGCACTGGATAAGATTATCTTGAGATTTTTAATTATGAAAGTTCTATTTGCTTTGGGGGAAAAAGTCATTATTTTAAATGAATGTCAATCTCTTGCTACAACTTCAGGTATTACAAATGTAACTTTTTTCTATGGATAAACTTAATTTATAAAAAGAGCTTTACTACATTATATGGTAGAAAAACATTACCCAATTAATAATGAAAATGTTAATCCATTATTTGTTTTTCCCAGTCAAAACAGCTCTCCTCCCCCCATAGTAGGGTCTGTGACCTGGGGCATAAGTAGTAACCTACGTCGGGGGTGAGCTTATAAATTTCTTGGTTGAGGTCATCTCACCTCACTGGCTTCTCACAGTCAGGCCACTCGAAGTGTTGCTGGAGCCACGAATCCCCATCACAAGGCTTCTCTAGACCTAGTTGTCAACATTATATCCACACATGTGGATTTCTTGGGCACATGTAAAACACTGGTAACACTGGTATATGAAAACCAAAAAGCTCTCATGATCCTCTGACTAAAGAAATTTTGCCGCTCTCTCTATTCTACCATTTCTGAACCATGACAGACACCACTAAATGCAATGAGCTTGCCAGCTCCTCAGACTACATGTAGAAAGTGAAGCTGTATTAACAGTGTCAGTTAAAGGGTTTGATTGCTAAAGAAGATTCATATAACCCAAGATGTGTATAGTTTATTTCAGGAAAACAATAAAATACAGCAACAATGTTAAAATAAAGATCAGCATCACAGACAGATGCTGCCTCATTGCAAGGTGTCCAAGAAGCCAGGTGTGAGCTACACCTCTTCTCCTTCTTGAGGTCTGTATCAGACACAATTTCTCTTTCAGATCAGGATCATTATATGTGCATTAACTACCTTAGAACCAGAGTTCAAAATGGGGATTCAGATGGGGCTTCTGTTGGTCATGTAGGCATACTCTACCTAACCAACCCCAATGGCAAATTACTCCAGAAATCTCATGGACACCAGGTGCAAGTCATCAATCTCACTGTTATCAATTAAAAATGCTGACTAGCTGTTACAAACCATCTCCAAACTTCATAGACCTATGGCTACCAAGCAACACTATTAATCAGTATGTTTCATGCCTTGATCGGGGTTCAATGTCATGCAGGTAATTTAAGAAACATTGCAGGCCAATTCCAGGGTGCTGGAATTAAAGTCAGCACAAACAAGAGCTTAGATTTATTTGGGTAACATCCTTCAACATATATCCACACCTAGATTATTTCTCTCCTCCTATTATCTAACAATAGTCTATAAATATTTAAATCATTTGGGACTGTGCCAATGTTCTGGCAGGAAAAGATGAAACAAGCAAATGGAGCAATGAAGGAGAGTTTAATAAAGAAACTATTTTCAAATGCTCATTGGTTCAACCAGTACAGGATGTTGCTATTCCCTAGAACTAGAAACAATGATAAAATAACAGCACTAGGTCAGAGGAGCCAAGGAGATAGTTTTTGCAAATAGGAACAAGTAACTGTATGAAAAGTGTAACTGATGGAAACTCCAAGAACTGTGGACTTCAGAAAAGGGACACGGGCAACTAATGGTGATGGATAGCAAGAGAGCTCCTGGGAAGTGAGAAATTTATACCCTGACTATACTCTGTTCCCAACTCTGATATTCTTCCAGAGGTCATTGACTCAGTCAATACTGTGCAGACTTCTGGGACACACAGCAGGTGGAGGAGTGAAGAATGCATCTGGAGAAGCAAAAGGAGAATATCAAGCATGGTGTCATGGCTCTTACCTCATGATGCATTCTCACAAATCCACAGTGTTTTATGGAATATAATATATGCTTAGACTCCCTCAGTAATTGAAACTCAATATTGCAGGACATACCAACATGAAAGCACATGAATTTTATACTCAGAATAATTTTATCTGCTTTCCTAGGGTGGCATTCCATCCTGTAGGCAATGATAAATTGGATGGGGGAAGGGCTATGGGGCAGAAGGGAATTATCGAAAGCATAAAACACATTAATATAATTTACAACTACAGTAATAAATGCTTTGATTTCTATGATCTCATTTTGTGTGTGTGTGTGTGGGGGCAAGACAAGCCCTGAGCTAACATCTGTTACCAATCCTCCCCTTTTTGCTGAGGAAGACTGGCCCTGAGCTAACATCGTGCCCATCTTCCTCCACTTTTTATATGGGACGCCGCCACAGCATGGCTGACAGGCAGTGCGTCGGCGGGCTCCCGGGATCCGAACTCGCGAACCCCGGGCTGCCAAGCGCGGACTAAACCGCCGCACCACCGGGCGGCCCCTCTATGATCTCATTTTAATTGATATTAAAATATTTATATATTTAAGTAATGTTTTGATATTTATATTTTTATCAAAAATTAGGCTAATCTTTTTCTGTAATTGGATAAATAAGGATATTTAGGCTCCAAGGGATTAAACCACTCTTCTAAAGTCACACATATTTTGGTTGCTGAGCCATACCTAGAATCCACACCTAGTTCTCTGATTCAGTTTTCTTTCTACCATAACAGTTGTCTACACAAATCACTTATTGGTGCAGTGTAATACATAAATAGGCAGACAAAAATTGGTTGTGTCATTTCTTCTAAATCCCAACCATTTTTTCTAAATTTCAACATGACATTGGGCCACAAATTTTTTTTTAAAATACTTATAAAAATGATCCATTTAAAAAAATAAACTCATCCTCAAACAATAGAATAACAGAGTGTGATACATTGTGATCTGTTTGTTGGGCTGATGTTAAAAGTCAGAAGATTGACTAGTTTAAGTGCATTCCAAAGGCAACAAATTAAAATATGTTGTATAATTACCACCTCACTTTTATACACTGGATTTTTATTGAAATTACAGATGAAATAAGACATTTCAGACACGGGACTTGTCTGATTAAAGTGCCCATGTAAAAATCTACATTTATTTTATTTGTATTTAATATTTAAATTCCATCATGGATAAGTACTGCATTGTTATTTCCTGAAAAACATCGAGTAGTCAATTATATCTATATGATACTAAGATAAATTTCCATAGGTTAAGTTTAATTATGCAGTCCCAAAACTGAATTATTGGGTGTGATGCCTAATTTTATGTGGAACTTGGTTAGGCTATGGTACCTAAATATTTGGTCAATCATCATTCTAGATGTTTCTGTGAATATATTTTTTTAGATGAGATTAACATTTAAATCAGCAGATTTTGAGTAAAGTAGATTATCTTCCATATTTTGAGTGGGCTTCATCCAATCAGTTGAAGGCCTTAATAGAAAAAAGACTGACCTCTCCTAATGGAGAGGAAATTCTGCCAGCAGACTGCCTTTGGATTTGAATTGCAGCATCAACTTTTCTCTGGATTGCTAGCCTGCTGATATATCCTGCAGATTTTGGACTTGTCAGCCTCCACAATCCTGTGAGCCAATTCCATATAATAAATCTCTCTCTCATAGAATTGTCAGATAATGTAAAAATTCTACTTCTAAATATATACCCCAAAGAATTGAAAACAGGAAATCAAACAGATGCTTCTACACCTATGTTCACTGCAGCATTATTCCCAATAGCCAAAATGTGAAAACAATCCAAGTGTCAATTAAGAGATGGATGAATAAACAAATAATAGTATATACATACTATATCATTCAGTGATAAAAAGGAATGAAGTTCTGATAAATGGCTGAACTTTGAAAACATTATGTTAAGTGAAACAAGCCGGACACAAAAGGACAGATATTGTGATTCATCAAAACTGTCCAAAAAACTGTCCAAAACTGTCATGAAAAATAAGGAAAGACTGAGAAATTGTCATAGAGCACAGGAAAAATGGAAACATGATAAGTTAAATCACTGTGGTACCCTGGATGGGATGCTGGAACAGAAAAAAGACATGAATGGAAAGACTATTGAAATCTAAATAAAGTCTGTAGTTTATTAATAGTACTAATGTTGGTTTCTTAGTTTTGATGACCGATTATGGTAATGTAAGATGCTAACATTAATGGAAGCTGGGTATGGGATATATGTATGATCTCTGTACTATCTTTGCAATATTTTTGGAAAAATAAAATTGGTAGCCAATTTTATTTGTGTAAAAAATTGTAAAGAATAAAATTATTCTAAAATAAAAAGTTTGTTTAAAAAATACACATGAAGAAATAAATCAAATGATGGGCCAGACTCAACATAAATGCTTAATAAAAGTGGAAAACAAACATAGACCATCAAACCGAGGGATTCATTTTTTAATTAGCTGGTGAAAAGCCTCTATCTGAATTTAGAAGCTCATTCTATAGTCCCCATAGTCAGAGGAACCTGCAGTTCATATTCCCAGCTGGTAACAATAAAGGAATAATCTTCCTGAAGTGTGAAAAGAGCATCCATGGGACTATGTCTCCTACCAATATTACAAGAAAGACAGGCACCTTCATTACAACTAATTTCATTTTGGTGGTTATCATTTGTTAGAAAAAAATCTCAGCACTTTATGTGCATTAACTTATTTAATCCTTTTAACAATCCTATTCAGTAGACAATGTTCTCATCCCCATTATACAGATAAATAAATCAGGATGCTGAGATTAAGCAACTTGTCTAAGATCAGTCTGTGATAGATTGCAGAGTTCAAATTCAAAGCTAGGAAGTCCTGCTTTGGAGTTCATCATTTTAATTGCTAAATTATAATGTCCCTGTACATTAAGTGTATGGCACAGGATGCAGTCAACTGTGCCACCACATTCATAGTTTCCCTCATATAAAGTTTCTAAATATCCTGAAATTAAACTTAAAATATTAGCCTTTCATTTCCTCATATCTTCTCATAAAGACAGACAGAATTTTCATGCTAAATTTTCTCTCCCACCATGTCTCTGCTAAATGCTTTTCCTCATTCCACGTAATCCTATATGCAGACTGAATTGTAAATATACTCATATAACTTTATTACAGAAAAACTTAGTTTTAATCCATGAAGCATTGAGTTTTGAAAATATAATGCCCTCGTCAAGATATTTTCAACTTTCCTATCCAAATTCACCATTGACCATCATTGTTTGCTCCAAGGCCTGTAGGCAAGTGGTCCAGTGAAATTTTTATTCATTGGTACCTAAATATTTCACATTCTTTCAAGCTTCTCAGTCTTAGCTAACTCTCTTCTCTTTCCTTGTTGTCTTGTCTATCAACCACCTTCTCTTCCATGCTAGAAAAATTGTTGCTTATTCTTGTATGTACCCCAAATCACACTGTGTGAAGTCTTGTTTTACCTTTCCAAACAAATTCATTTCTTTCCCTGTGCTCCCATTGTATTATTCACACTTAACATGTATTATTGAAAATTTCGGATACTCAAAGTGCCTAAATAATAATATGAGATACCCATGATCTCACAACCTATTATGAGAAAAAAAAACATTATCATTACAATAGAAGCCATCCTCTTCTCAAAGGTAGCCACTATCTCAATATTGGTATTTATTGTGCTTATACGTATCTTTATACCTTTGCTACATTTGTATATACCTAACAATATATATTATATAGTGTGTGTGTACACGCGTGTGTGTGTGTATCCTTTCTTTTACAACTGGCTTTTTTGGGAAACGTTCAAAATATTTGTGGAATATATTCATGAAGAAACTTGTGATATTCTTGCATGGTATATATGTAATTTATTAAATTGTAATCCTGATAATAGACATTTTGGATGTTTCCCTTTTTTTGTTGTTTTGCTGTTACAAAAAATGTGACTCCAATATTCTAATACATATATGTGAGATATCTTCTGTAGGTTATGTACCAAGAAGTGGAATCGCTAGGATCTAAGACATGCATATCTTTACCTTACTTTATAAATAATGCCAAATAATTTTCCAAGGTGGTGTTCCAATTATACCCAACTCACAGTGCATAAACGTCCCCATGACTATACATGATTACCATCACTTGGTGTTGCTAGATATTTTATTTATTTTTTTGTAATTTAATGGATGCACATTTATGGTATCTTACTGTGCCTTAATTTATTTTCCGTCAACTTTGTATCCTCTTGGTCATTTTGGTTTTTATTTTCTGTCATAATTTACCCATTCATTTTTTTTCATCCAGTTTTTACTGGCTTATTTTTCTTTGTCTTAATATTTTAAAAATACGTTGTTCTGTGAATATTTTACACATTCTGCATGTATTTTCTCCAAGCCATTGGCTATCATTTTCTTTTTAAATGTTGGCTTTTGATATCCATATGGCTTTAAAAAATAATATAATCACATTTATTAATCTGTTACCAATCATTTACGCTACAGTTTAGGATTTTCTGTATAAGAAGTCTTTCCATACCCTCAGGTGCCACATATTTTACTTTCTTTTAATGACTCTCATCATATCATGTTGCTGTGGTTAGTTTACAAGACCATCTTTCCTGTATCTGTGATATCCTCCAGGGTAGAGGCCATATATTATTCATTGTGCCTCCTTGGTGTTTTATGATGCTCAATAAATGTTTGATGATTGAAAGTCACAAACTCCTTATAGGCTCCAGTGCAGTCTTTTGGTGTTTTTCTCATGTGATAACCACTACACTAAGTCTTTACACTTATGTTACCAACCAGGCCACAGATTCCCATTGTGCCTCTGATATGCTTGGTTAAAAAGGTTAAATCAAAAGACATTCTACAGAGGAGAAGCGTGATTTATTTACTAGAAATGGTGCACATGACTTTCTCCACTTAGTTTAATTACAGCAATTTCAAGTAGTGGAATCCTGTTGTGGAAAATACTTTTCAGAAGTCTATCTTTATTTTTGTATTCTTATGTATGTGGCTGGGAATTCATAAGGCACAATATTTATAAAAGTCTTGGTGGACATATTTTCCGTTGAACGTTACTCAAAATAAATTGTATGTTAGCTCATCTTTGTAAGTATTTAGATTTTATAATAATGCTGTAGTTTAAATAGAATTTAATCCAAATAATTTTGAGCTTCATATGAAGAAATTGTCCAGTATTTTTTTTTCAATGCCAGCTATTATACTTAACATTTATTTGGCATCTGGAGTGCACTGAACAGTTTGAATAATATAAATTACCTATAATATGTAATGGAGATATTCATATTGTAGAATTTAGAATGTAAAGATGTTCAAATTGCTGCATATAAGGCAAACACATTTTGATATATTAAGTCTTGTGACCTAACCCTTCATTTGGGAAGTATTTGGAACATTCTACGCTCACTTCTCTCAGATAAAGTATGATTCCTCAGAACAAAAAGAGGCAAATGGATGGCTTTTGAATTTTGAAAGCTAAGGTTTAGATATATGTAAAAATATTGAATCAGTAAATGATGATGGAGTTAGTTTTTCCTAACTTTGAATAATAGCTCAAATTAGTTTGACAGAGAAGATGGAGAGCATACTATAACAAGAGCAGTAGACTAGATACCAGTGTAGATGTCTGACTAGAGGGCCTGTGACTGGCACTCCCAGTGCCTCAGAAAAGAGCTAACTTAATGGATGAATTTCCTAAATAGCTTTGCATGAATGAAATTAGATATAATGGTAGATTTTTCAATGCTATTAGACAGGGATAATTTAATAATGGGTTTAAAGAAAACAAGGCACACAAAGAGGAGAATTGTCAATGCCAAGGATAATAGAAAGTTCCACAAGAAAGGAAATTTAATCTTAGTACACTTCTTGGATTGGCAATGAGAAATTATTCGTAAAGACACACAATATACAACATTTACAGAGAACACACGAGTACTAAACCAAGAAACTGTGATTGAACCATTTGGGGAGTATGGTTAGAAGGTAGATAGAGTGACGTAAGGAAGTAAACATTTTGATCTTCTGTTATTGGAAGTCAATCTAAAATTGATGAATCAAGGAACAGTTTGTGCACATTTTTGGTAGAAATATCTAGGAAAATACCAGCAGAAATATATATTAATTAAAAGCGATTGTTTCCATGGAATGGGACAATGATGGAAAGGGGAGAGTCACATATAGGGAACTATTTATTTTTTAATTGCTTTGTTATTTCTTATAAATATTTCAGCACACTTTGCTCGTATTCATTCATCCCTTTTGGATAAAAACTAGTAAAAGAGGAAAATATCATAGACTTTCCAAAGGAATTCTGGAAAAGAAGATCAACAATATCCCTCACACATAAAACTGCTAACATAGTCATGTATTTCTTCCCAATTCTGTTCATATTTTGATATACTGAAACAATTTAAATACTGACTTTTTCATATAACATGATAAATTAAACACTTCAAAGTTATTACAAATAACACATGTTTGTATTTCAACAAATACAAGTATCAGTGATATTACAAAATTCAGCATAAAGATTATTTTATTTGTTAAAATATAATTGTTTCATATAAATATTCCATAATTTATCTATTTGCCTCCCTTGGTCTGTAGTTTCCTTGTATGGTATTATGAGTTCAGAAATGACAATATGAGAACTAGCATCTAAAGATTATTTTTGCAAAATATACTTTCAAAGTTGGAAATATGAAATTGAATTTTAATGCTTGAGTATGTATTACCAAAGTACTTTCCAAAATGGTTAAATTTACATGCACTGCCAGCAGAACTGTGTATGATGCTTATTTCATTGTGGCCTCTCCACTTTTCCTGGACATTCCTAGGATAGTTTCTAAACTGCAAGTCAGCAATTCTTTCTCCTCCCAATTTCAGGGATGCAGAGTTCCCCAAGCAAGTGTTAAATCAAGGTATATTGGTTATTATCATTACGCATCCTCACTACCTCCCCATATTCTTTCCCCATATAGAATATTCCCTTATTCCTAATTCTATATCCATATCTTCAACCTAATTAAATGAACTGTGAATTGTAAATGCCAGACATTCATCAACACAGTTGTCGATAAGAACAAAGGGCCAAAACTGGACAAACAGGAGAAACAATGTAACTTTTCCCACATTTCAACCAATATGAGCATGGCATTTTAATTTAAAAAAAAAAAGGAAGCAGGAGGATTTAGAATCAAACTCAGTTTTAAAACTGAACCTCCAGAGCTAAGAAAGGAGGAGGGAGGGAGGGGGCTGAAGCTATAAAAGGGTAGTGTGAGGAATCCTTGTGACAGAAATAGTCTATATCTTAACTGTGGTACTGGTCATGCCAATCTATACATGTGATAAAACTAAATAGAAATCATGTAGCATGATGTGTTCAAAATACACATAAACACATTCAAATGATTGCACTAAAACTGGTGAAATCTGAATAGGTTTAATGGATTGGATCAATGTCAACTTCCTAGTTGTGGTATTATACTATAGTCATGAAAGAGGTTAGCATTGGCATTGGGGAACAGGCATCCAGGACCTCTGAATCTCTCTGTATTATTTCTTAAAACTGTAATAAGGGGGCCAGCATGGTGGCATAGCGGTTAAGTTCCCACACTCCGCTTCAGAGGTCTGAGGTTCGCAGGTTCGGATCCTGGGCACCTATGTCAAGCCATGCTGTGGCAGCGTCCCATAGAAAGTAGAGGAAGATGGGCGTGGATGTTAGCGCAGTGCCAATCTTCCTCAGCAAAAAGAAGATGATTGGCAACGGATGTTAGCTCAGGACTAATCCTCCTCACACACACACACACACACAAATTGCAATATGAAACTACAATTATCTCAAAATTGAAAAGTTTAAAAAAATGAACCCTTAATCTTCTTAGAAAACCTAGAAAGGGGTTTGAGGTTTATTTTCTCAAGTCCTCTGAACGGGGTCCCTGATTTCAGGACAATTTGGGTAAATATTAGTCAAGTTTTAATGAAAAATAAATTTGATCTTTTATAATTATAAATTAGTATATATTTATTATTTAAAAGTGAATAAAATAAAATACATATTATAGCGTGATACAATTTGATAATTGGAAACTCTTCAAATGAATTTCTAATTAAGTAATTTTCCCCACTGTGGTCAAATAGTTAAATCCAAAACAAGCATAGGCTATCTGAGACAGACTAGGAAAGGTCTTTGAATTTAACCCACATAAAAGATTTGTAAGATTTACAATATACATTGCTCTATTATGTTAGGCAGATTCTGTTAATAAAAGTTCTTAGTGATCGCTTAGACTTTGACATAAGATTGTTTCCATATTTTCCTTACTTAAAATGAAGGAGTCATAGAGAAGTTCTGGAGAAATGAATGAACAATTTAGAGGGAAGTGACAGTAACAACAAGGATTTAGAAAGAAGAGTCATGTGGTTCTCTATCTTGGAGTTCTCATAGCTTTCAAGTACTGAGAAAATCTACTCTCACACAGGATAGAAAGGGATATATAAATCTTAGGTCTCTCAGAAACTTTCTCTGAGGAGAAATTCACAAGAATTCTGTACTCTTAGACCAAAAAAATATTCAAGAACTGCAGTTAAGAGAATGATTTTATAATCACCAAGAGGAGTAATTCCCTCATGATTCCTGACACTACCCCAAAGGAACCAAAAGGACTCTCCAGATGGAGCCTATGTGGCCTGGCTTCTTGACCTGTTATCCTGCATGTACAGAATGAAGAAAATTCTTATTTTTTTCATTCGTTTGTTCATAGCAGAATTCTTGTGGAGAAAAATATTTTTTTCCTTATAGATGGGAAGGAAGACATAGCTAACTTCAATTTTAAATGAAAATTTAGTTCCACATTTATTGAGTCTCTGTGCCCCATAACTTTAAAGTCTAGTAAAAAGAAAAAAAGAAATGAAGATGATTTTAAAAGATTGCAGCACACGTTGCTATGGGAGAGTTGAAGTTGGAAACTTAGCTGAGTTTGAGAGTTCAAGGAAAATCTCCTTCAGGTGATAATGCTCAGCTGAGAAAGTAAAATCTTTGATCCCGTAATTGAAAGAAAGGATATACATTGAACCCATACAGGGAAAGGGGGAAATTAAGTTCTTTAGACAATCTTCTCAACTACTTCCTCTTTTAATTTTTTACAATTTTGCTGGATGTTTCAAAGTTCAAGCTGTAAAGATATTTGGTTTCAAAATGAGTAGCAGGAATTGGTTTTGTTTTTACTAGATACCAGAGCAAAAAACAAAAACAATCACCAAAATTTTAAAAAAAGCAATCTCATTTTTTCTTTTATTACAGCACCAAAAATACATTTGGTGTTCTCCTAAGATACGAACTAGGGAATACACATTTGGTTAACATTACCAAATCAACCAAACACTTTACATTTTTCTCTAGGGGAAATACATTTGACCTCTAAAACACTCTTCTTGGCTTCTGTTCTTCTAGACCACTGGTTTTAATCCTCCCTCTGTGGCTGATCCTTTTCAGCCACCTTAGAAAATATCTGTTCATTGCCTTCTCTGTTAAAACTGATTTCCTCGGGGTTTTAACCTTGTCCTTTGCTAGAACTTTCTCCTTGGGTAACTGTATTTACTAACATTACCGTACATCAAATATTCAGAAATCTACATATCAACACCACTTTCCATCCCTGCTCTCCACATCGTATGCTGGGTATCTCCACAACCATCTCAAATTCAACATTACTGAACACGCTTTCCCTTTAGTATTCGCTGTTTCAACGAATGGTGCCACCATAGGCAGTTACCAAGTCAGAGTGCCACACGTGACTCTTCCCTCTTCCTTATTGACTCATTCAAGCCACATCACATCTTATTGTCCTCCTCTGTCATTCTGTAAAGATTTTTTTTTCTTTTTATTCTAAATGCCAAGGCATTGCCCAGACCATTGCCATTTAACAGAGATTTCTAGATCTTCCTTATTAATCTGGATAAATTCACATTTACCTCATTTGAAATCATTTCCATGATGAACCGGGGATAATCATTATAGAATGTCTCCCCAGATCACTCTCCTCTCAAATCTTTTCAACAGCTTCCCATTGCATTTAGGACTAAGTATTATTCCCTAACAAAAACGTCCAGGGTGCTGTCCTCATGCCAATGTCTTCAAGCTCATCTATTTCCATATCTGCTTCTAACCACCTTCCAAATATAACAACTAATTTCTCATTTCTGGATATTCACACATTCTGTTTCCCCACCTCAAACACTTGCCACTCTTTCACCTCACTTTCACTTGCAAATCCTATTATCTTTCAGCTTTCAGCTTAAACACTTGCACACCAAATACCTGAATTCTAACACTTAGCTTCATGTTCACTCCTGTTTTTTGTGATGGTAAAAATAAACAAAAAATTTAATAATATAACTTCTATAATCAGCAAAAAACAGAAAAGAGTTTTCTCATGAGGAAATAAATAGGTCTATGGACAACAAATTTAACAATGAATTTGGTAGAAAAAACAAACTGACTACAGGAAAAAGTATAAGAAGATAAATATGTCTTATAAATGCTCACATTTTCTTCAGTATCCTTTTCTATTCTGGTGAAGCAAAGTTATCAAATCTATTTTTCAGAAATTTACTCACATCCCATCTTAATTATGACATTCATTGGTAATTGTTTAACTCCTTATTGGTGCTAGTGTATCATAAAGAATTCTTCAATCATTTCTTTTTTCCATCACTCTAATAAAAACATTAGTGGGTCATACTGTCAGAATATATTTAGCAACAAGTTCAAATGTTAGGCTGTAAAAAAATAACATAAGTAGTCAAAAACATATATTTTCACTTTTTGTCAAAGCCTCGAGTGTGAGTAAAACATGGTAATTATGAACCCAGATGCTAAAACTAGACTGATTGCATTCAAATATTGGCACTGTCATTTCCCGATTGTGTCATCTTGGATCAGGTACTTAACCTCACCTACAAAATAAAAATAATATTAGCACATATATCATAGGGTTTAATACTGTTTGAAAGAGTTACAGGTGTGGATTATATAGAACAGTGCCTTGCACAGAGTGAACATCATGTAAGTGACAGCTATTGTGAACAATTTTTGGTGCAACTATTTAGCATTTGGCATGAGATTTCAGTAAAAGAACAAAAGTTCAAAATGGAAGCAACAGCAAATTATTCTAATCTCTCACTCAGTCCAATCTAGTCAATTTGCTTACATAAATCAGAGGACATTGGGTAGGCATTCATGGAAACTGGAGAAATGAACAAGCCAGCAAATATTATGACTGATATAAATTAAATTATACCAAAAAATTACACAAATTGCAAATAAACACTAGGAATTTTGTGCACTAAAGGCTACGCCATGAACACAAAACATTGGGTCTCTCACTAGGATTTACGATATCAGAGTTGCAGATGAACTTCTTTCCTTTTCTTTTCTTTGCTGTTTTTTCTTTTCAATAGAGAAGTCTCCTGATATTTTGGCAATATAGGAACTCACCTGTTTGCATCAAATCTCTGCCAGTATTGTTGTACAAACTTCGGGTACTTTTGTCTTAGAATTTGCTTGGTGAATGTGCCTGTCTTCAAAGAACTGACACCATGATACCAAACAGCTTCTGTGTGCGTTGTGTCAGGGGAGGAAAGATACCACACGTCTGTACAACCACCATCTACGAATCACTTTATTTCTTAGTACAAGCTTAGTGCCTGGCTCATAGACAGCACTTAATTAATTTGGGGGGATTCATGCTAGAATAGCTTTCATCAAAGTACTTGTCCAATGAAATTGTTTGGTATCATAAAGAACTTAAATCAGAGCTATGTAATCAACCTAGCTGAAGTGCACCTAGTTATTTAGCCACTGTTACCAAATACACAAGAGGAAGTATAACACGGAAGTAATTTGGGGAGTCTCTGATATCTGAACTATCTTAAGACATGGCTTCACCAGTTACCAGCCAAGTAAATGTCTAATGTCCACATCAGTAACATGGGAGAATATTTGTGTTTATAATATATATTATATAATATATATTATATTTTACATACATGACAGAAGAATTATAAGAAGTCAAGAAGTATTAGTACCTCATATATCCTTAACTTGAATAGGTATGTTCAAGAGTACAGAATTATAGAACAATTCTGCCATCAAAAAGCTTATAATTTAATTTCTAAGATGGAATTTAACCACTCACTTAATCAGTTTGGATATCAGAAAAATTAGTACCTAGTGGGTCCTCAGTGCCAGACTAAATGCGCGGGTGGAGGGGACAGAATGCAGAGGAATGATACAACATTCATCCTACCTTCAAGAAGCATTCAAATATGAAATATGACAAGTTCAGCATTCTTAATTGTAAAATAAAATATCTAAATTTGTTTTTGTCACTGTTTCTTTCCAACTTAATATGTTGTGCTCAGTGTACCATGAAGCAACAAACAACTCAGGAGGGTATCGGTTAGAGCCAAACCATTTGATACAGTCAGCACGTGCTGGAAAAGTGAGAGGAGAGAAAACTCAGCAAGTGCTGTTATCAAGGGGAAATACAAAGGGAAATATTAGAGGGTAGATCTTGAAGAATTAGTAGGATTTGGATGGAACAAAATAGGAAACAATTCCAGGCCAAGGTGAACTATAAGACTGTAGACTTGGGATCAAGAATGAGTGAGTATATGTAGAAGCATATAGGTGACTACAGGAGGAGTAGTCCAGATGATGTGAGGTTTTAGAATTCAGAAAAGAGGAAACATTCATGTTGTCACAAATGGTTGGCTTTCCTTTTATAAGGTGGAAAAATATTCAAACACATATACATCTCACAATTTCTTTATCCATTCATTCATCTAGGGACACTTAGGTTGTTCTCATATCTTGGCTATTATGAATAATGCTACAATGAACATAGGAGCACCAATACCTCTTTGAGGTACTAATTTCATTTCCTTAGAGTATATACAAACTTGGAGCACATTATGCTAGGTGAAATAAGCCAGACACAGAAAGAAAAGTATTGCACGATGTTCCTTATATGTGGAATATAAACATGGTGAATATATAGAAGCAGAGAGTAAAAAGCTAGTTACCAGGGGCAGGGAAGTGCAGAAAATGGGGCAATGTTGGTCAAAGGGCACAAAGTTGCAGTTATGGAGGATGAATAAGTGTAGAAATCTAATATACAGTATGATGACTATAGGGAATAATCGTGTATTGAATGCTGGAATTTGCTAAGATTGTAGATTTTAGGTGCTCACCACACACACAAAATGGTCACTATATTAGGAGACAGATATGTTAATTAGCTTGGCTGTAATAATCACTTCGCTATGAATATGCATATCAAATTATCGTGTAGTAAGTTTAAATATACATAATTTTTATTAAGGATAAATAAATTTTAAAAAAGAACAAACAGAGTCCTTGCAAATTTTGAAGAGGTAGGTGACATAACTAAATAGATAGTCTAGGAAGATTAATGTGACAATACCAAGCAGGATGTATTAACAAGATCAGAGCCCAGAGACTAAGGTTTCAGGCAGGAAGCCCTGTCCATAGTCTGACTGTGAGGAGATAAAAATCCCAGAGTAGGATCAGAAGAGTGAAGATGAAGAAGGAAGAAGGGACATGAGATAAACATTTCAGAAGCTGAAAAGATATAGGATCTGAAGGAAAACAACGAGTAAATGATGATTTTCTGGTTTCAAACTGAGGTGATTGGAAGAATGGGGATGCAGCCAACAGAAACTGAAATAAGGGGAAAGAAGTGTTTATTGAGGAAAGAAACACTTTTCATTTGTGACGCATTGAGTAATAGAGATGGTTAGTTAACTGTCAAGTAGAAAGTTGGGCGATATAGCGTATAAATCAATTGGAGTAAAAGGCAGAGATTGAAACTCTGTAGGAGACAGTGTAAAGATGAGAGTTTAGATTGTGTGAACTGGCAATTCTGCAAAGGAGGAAAAAGGATGTTCCAAGAGTTGAGTTTTGGAAATAATCACTTTAGGATTCTAGAGAAGGGAAGGTGTGTCAGAGAAGAAGTTAAATTACTTGTGAGATGTCATCTATATAAGAACTAATAAAATGTTGACATAAACAGCCTGTGAAATGCCACATTTTTATAGGCAAGCGGAGTTATAAAAGTCAAAGAATAAAAATTAAATTTAAAAAAAGAAAAAAATGTCATTTCATCAAAACAAATGTTGACATTTTAATTAGCAGACATGCCTTTCCTTTCCTAACTCAAGTCCTGCACATCACTTAGTACATGTGAATTGAACTGGGCTGTTGATGAAACTGAGCTTGAATATTCAATATGATTGTCAGAAAGAACTTTATATGATAAATTGTGACTATTGCTTGATATTGTGATAATTAATTTGAATATTTGAAACCATATCTCTTACCAGAAAATTCACATCTCTAAGATGACTTTTATTTCTGGCTGCTTAAAATGCGAGTGATTACTACCATTGTATGTTCGTAAGATATTTATAGATTATTGATAGAAAAAAATGTTTTCTGCCCTCCCATGTTTCTTCATATATAGATTTTTGCTAATTCTTATTTTTGTTGTTTTGTTTGTTTCTGGGTTCTTTTTTTCTCAGTGCTTTTATTTTACTTTATTAGTTTTTTTATATGAATATTATTATTTTCATTGATGTTATTCATTAGTTAGTTTCCAGAGGATATTTAGTTCACTGAAAAATATTCCACTATGTGCGTTTGTGCAGAAATAAACATTTTCAGCATCAGAACCAACAATTCTGATTTTGCTTAACATTTTTTATCATTTACTTTGTGACAAACGCTGTTCTAAGTGCTTTACATGCACTAACTTATTTCATGCACAAAACAATGCTATGAGGTCTATTATACCAATGTTTTAAGCATGAGAAAAACGAATCAAGGTACAGCTGAGCAACCTATCTAAGGATGCACCTGTTTGAAATTCCAGCTGCTTTCTTAAAACCTCTGATATTTAAGAACAAGACAATTTTTTTGGTGTTTACTGAGCTGAGACCATTAGAAAACCTAGAACTTTGTTTTGTTTATTTTATGGTTTTGTTTTGTTTTGCTTTCCTTCCCAACTGCACTTTCTGAACTTTGCCATTATTTTAAGTTTTTCCTGCAAGACTACTTATTCATAACTTACTTATTTCTAATTATCTTCTAGGCACCATGAGGAGATCCTAGACATATGACACCAACTGAAATAAAGTGACTGGGGTTTTGGTTTTCTGGATCTAACACAGATCCAATAGCCTGTGTGAGACAGCAAGAGGGAGAACACTTAGCACGGTTCATTTTGCTTTCTTCTCAATAGACATTATTTTAGTTTGCTAGAGCTGCCACAACAAAATACCACAGACTGGGTGGCTTAATCAACAGAAATTTATTTCTCACAGTTTTTAAGGCTAGAAGTCCACAATCAAGGTGTTGGTAAGTTTAGTTTCTTCTGAGGCCTTTCTCCTTGGCTTGTGGAGATGCTCATGACCGAGGGAGAGATCATACAAGAACCCAGAGAGAAGGAGGCCTTCTACAAGCCAAGGAGAGGTCCCGGAATTTCCTCTTCTTGTAAGGACTCTAGTCAGATTGGATTAGGGCACACACTAATGGCTTCATTCAACCTTAATTACCACTTAAAGACCTTATCTCTCTCTTTTTTTTTTTTTTTTTGGTGAGGAAGACTAGCCCTGAGCTAGCATCTGCTGCCAGTCTCCTCTTTTTGCTGAGGAAGATTGGCCCCAGGCTAACATCCATGCCCATCTTGCTCTACTTTATATGTGGAATGCCTACCACAGCAGTGACTTGATAAGCCGTGCATAGGTCCACGCCCAGGATAAGAACTTGAGAACCCTGGGCTGCTGAAGCAGAGCTCACTAACTTAACCACTATGCCTCCGGGCTGCCCCCAAAGGCCTTATCTTTAAACACAGTCACAGTCTGAGGTACTGGAGGTTAGGATTTCAACACCTAAATTTTGAGGAGACATAATTTAATCTATAACACCTTATTATTAAATAAACAGAATTACTAAATAATAATCACTAAACACTGATTCTGCATGCATTTTTCAAGAATTGATACATTAGAAAAGATGGTTTGATGAAATACTAATGCCTTTCCAATACCAAATTTGTGTTATTAATCACTGCTAAATGTAACTCTGGTCTAAACTAACCCTAAAGAAGAATTCATTTTGAAGTATTTCCCTGCAATTATAGCCCCGAAGGGAATATCTAGCACTAGTACACTCTCTGAGTTTTAATTCCAGAATGTTTCAGGATTTGGCAATAAAAGACTTTTACAAGTACTTTCCCCATCTCCTCTTCTCTGTTAGGAAAAGTCTTTAATTTTCTGTGTAAGTGTTGAGAAGAAGCTAAGAGCCTTGTTAGCACATTATTTTCTCTTTGTGAATTTCCTGCTCAGATTACCTCTTACCACATTCCTTAGGTAACTTTTATATAAGGAAAATACCAATTTCAACTACTTCTGTGCCCACTGTGGTAAGAAGAAATAAATATTATAAAGTCCTCTTTATCCTCCACTTGGATTTTATTTTCCAGTCAAAGTATTCTCCAGAAATTTGCTCACTTCTACTTTACTTCCTTTCTCCCCTGCTTCAGACGTATAGGACCAATGGTTTTCAATTTCTGAGCCCTGTATTTCAGGCATCTTCCCACTTGCCTTATACATGGAACAGCTAGAAGTTACCTCTTAAAGGCATATTTTTTCTTAATATTTTCCAAAGTATCTTAAATTATATCTTAAGAGAACTGTTTTTAAACAGAAATGTACCAAGACTTTCCTAACGTATGAAAACAGTGTCCCTAAGACTAAAGTGTCTCCTGTTTTTAACAAAAACAAATTATGATTAAGTGCAAGGCCAGTGACCTTCTCTTCAACTCTTCCATCCAATCACCACTCATTTAGGCCAGGTTATTACCATTTTCCCTTTAAATGACCAAAATTATACTCTACTACTGGTCACCTAGACATTATACTTACCCTCTCCAAGATGTTCTCCATACTTCTGTCATGATAATTTCTATAAAATTATATGAATTTATGACATAATAATAACATAATATTATGTATTATTGCTTTAATACTGTTAAAAATTCTGGAAAGCAATCTGATAAATGTGTAAAAGTGATTTCAATATTAACATCATTTTTTTATTACCCCAGGGAAGTAATCTAAGAAAGCAAAGGACACTGATGTTTATTTGTACCATTTGTATTAAGGTTAAATTTGAAACAATCTGTAATCCTATATTGAAACATGATTAAGAGCCTAGAGATATATAAAAATTAAGTAATATTTTACAATATTAAAAGCAATTCATTATCCATGTATTAAAAAAGGGGATACATATTATAGAAAAAATTAAATAAAATGATTTTTAGTCAAATTGATGGATAGCTGTAAATTAAACTATAATAAAACTACATCTGAGCTGAACAAGAAAAATGAATGATTCAAATAGTGCTTGTAAAATTTGTCATTGAAAATACAAAGATAATTTTAGGCAAAGTTGAATAACCAAAACTTCCTGAAAGGGAGGGAGCAAAGGTATATATTTTCATAATGCCAGAATGCTCAACATCACCTAATAGAACAAGGATCCAAAATTGATTTGAAAAATATAATCTATTCTAAAATTAGGGAATAGTTACTCTTCACTCTGTAATTTTGATACGTTTTTATTATATATGTGTGTGTTTATACAATGGAACACATAGAAAAAGAATGTCAGCCGTCTGAATACTACCTTTGTACTTACTATTCAGTTGGACTGTTATAGGAATTTAATTAAAAAATTGTCAAAAGCTTCTATTATTATCTTCAGACTTACTGATAAGAGTAGAGATGTTGCTGGCCATTTGAAAGCTGGTGCTCTCAAAACTCATCCTGGTGGAGGTAAGTTTAGAAGATAGACAATAAAAATATGAGTTATAATTTATTTCATATCCAAAAATAGTTGTGAAGGAGAATGTCCTTATCCATAGGTAAGTTGGGAAGGTATAGGGAGGAAACAATATCCTTTACACAATTTTGCAACTGTAGGTCAACAGGGAGCGTGTGCAGAAAGATGAACCACACCACCAAACAAAGAATAACTTTTCTCTAGCCTACATTTTCAGAAAATTTTCTAGCTTGTTCTGATGAGTCGAAATAAAGAGAATCCTGAGTGACCCTCCTCTCATCTCAGTAAGGCACTTCCAGTTAAGCACATTGAGAGAAAAAGGCCACAGAAACCAAACTCCCAAATTGACTATCACCCCCACCCCAAACAGCTTAATGACCAGAGAATACACGTCATCCGTATACATCCTACTTTTCTTAGTTCCTAAGGAAAGATCCCAGAGTGTCTCAAACAAACAAGTTGAGAGGATCAATTCTGCACAGAGGAGCCTAGCTGAATCTGCTGGATGCAAGAAGTTCTAGATTCTGAGAACAAGACAAAGGCAATAGAAAACTCTTGAATAACCTTGGAAGTAAATCACACAAAATATGAGAGAGCCCTGTCTTTCATCTATTCTAGGTCTTGTCCCAATCTAGTAATGAAACTTGTATTTAACATAAGAATTTTTGGTTTTATAGGCTTTTATTTTGGTTAGTTGGTTTTGGTTAAACTCAAAATATTGTGACCTTGGCCTTTTAGGGTAGTGTTTTAAATTTGTTGTTTGCTATTCATTATGGGTCTCGATATAAATTTAGTTGGTGAGACCCATTATTATTATTTTTAATGAAATAGAGGAAAAGAGAAATAACAAAGTACATTATAGGTTGTGCACATAAACATACATTTTAGGTGTGTGTGTGTGTGTGTGTGTGTGTAGTGTCATGATATAAAACGTGTATTTTTTCTATGTGCCAGAGTTAAGAAGTTTAAAAGTCACTGTCCTAGACATGGTGTGAAAGAATAAGATCCAGTACTGAACATATAACCCAAATCTCCCATTTAATCAAAGATTTTTTGCAATTTCTGAGCCTTTAGAAAATAACCAGTTTAAGCCTAAATACACAAGTACTTAACGAGAAACATTTTAACTGGGGCCATAGTAGCCAAGAATAAGCACTCGTCAACAGCTGTAGCTATACTCTTCATTTTCTTATTCCTGAGAACCATTCATATACTGGCCATATCACTTAGGAATAAGTGTGGCTTGTGATAAATGTCGTAGACAGAATTCCTCTCAGAATTTAACTTTGCTAATAGGGAATGCTCACCTTAATTACTGTTCCGGAAAAATTGTGGGGTCATGCAATTTTTAAGAAATCACTTAAAGGAATAGGACATGTTGGCCACTGTCTCCCAGAATCAGTTCCTACTTTTGCTGTCAAAAGTAAAAGATTTTTCCAAAAGGAACATATGTCCCTGAATTTTGGGATCAAACAAAGAGTCTTATTTCTTACTGGCATATTTTCTTATATATTTTTAAATGATATCAACATTAGATAACAGCACAATATTACTGTAAAATGTCTGATAATTTAAAAGATGCTTTATCGTTTTACAAACTTACACTATTAATAAATAAATATATTTGGTAATTTTTGTTATTTCTTCTTCCCCAATCAGTGCAATCAAATCTTTAAAAGAAAGTCCCTATACACACCTATACTTACGGGAATCCATGATATTTTGCTATCAGTAAAAGAGAAACAAACAAAAAATTAAAAGCAATACAGATGTTCTGGGAAAAATCTGAAAGAGATAGAAAAGAATAGCTGAATGATACAAGAGATATGAGAAGAATACATTTAATTTTAGGTGAAAACTACCTCATAATTGCATCAGATGAAAAAGAAGAATCCATTGCTTAAAAAAATGGGAAATAAGATATTAAGATAGCAGAATGAAATGAAAATATATCTGATAATGCCTAGGACAGACAAACACTAAGGGAAAAGCAACAATGGTTTCACAGAATTTAAAAATAAATTCTAAATACCTAAAACACGGAATTAACACTATTAAAAAAATAAATCCAGAACATAGTAATAAGCTTTAGAAGTCACAGAGTCACTAATAAGCTAGACATAGAAAAGAGACTGTCATAAAGAAGAGAAAAATGAGACATAATATCATTCGGAAGAGAAGTGAAATTTGCTAAAAGGGCATTATATATATGCAATTATGATAACTCTTACTTGTCCCATAAAATTTATCAAATGAAAGAAACAGATGACCTAAAAAATGTTTGCTATTTTTAGGTCTACATTCCTTAACATTAGATTTCAGAAAACAGAAGATAGAGGAGGATAAAATTGTGAACCCCCAGAATTTTCAAACCAAGAAAGTTTAGAAACACCTATAATAGCAAATAAATAAAATAATGACTAAAATAAACCAATAGTCAAGAATTCTGAAAGTATATCATCCCTTCATAATAATAAATATTAACTGAAATTAAAGAAATGTATCAAAATGAAGTCACAAGTAGGGATACTCTGAAGTATGTCACTTCACCACTTTGGAGCAGGAATATGGGAAGGGAGAAATGAACGGGAGCAGACAATTCTTGTTTGAACTAGTACCTTCAAAATCTGGCTTGGAGTGTTCTAGAATGCCAGCTGTTTAAGAGCTAACTTGTCTCTCGTGGTGTTTTCTTCAGATAGGCTGAAGAAGTTCTTAAGACTTCTTCAGACAGGCATCCCCATTACTGAGCATCTCCGGCCAACAGTACATTTTCCCAGAGAGAATCAGTCCTTGCTTCACGGCCCTGCACATTTCTTCTCTCAGCTCCAGGACTTCTCTTGGTTCACTGCAAGCCCCTTCCGCTGACCTCCCTTTTCCCCTCCAAGTGGCAGCAGTGTGCAAAATCTAAAACAACACCATTTACTCCCGGCAAGTGAATGTCTTCGCAAACCTCCCTTTCTCCACTCTCTTGAGTTGTTATTATTCTTCAAGTATGGGAAAGTGTTTAAGAGTCTTCAAGGGCCCTAGGACAAGCTCTCTCCATTTCTTTTAACAATGTGCATATTGCATTTGATACTTTGTTCTCAAATTTCACATCTATTGTATGTCCATGCCACACAGAAACTTACATTTTAAAATACCATTGGGAGAAAAACTGAACTAAAGGAGAAGAAAAATAAGAAAAACGATGAGGGAACTTCAAACTAAGTTAAATAAGCCCATCTTGACTGTGTAGCTTTTTACTATGAAAAGGATAATTTGAGGAAATGATATTTGTCTTCAAATATTTGAGGAAATAAAATTAGAGTTGTTGAAATAGTGATAAGGAATAGAACTATTTCCAGGGAACAAAAACTTCTAGGATAGAAATTTTCCTCAATGAAATTAAGGCCCTTCTAAGAAATGAATGAATAAAAGCTGAATGAACTAGCAATTAATGAGTGAATACGAGAAAAACAAAATGATCATCTTCATAGGTAATAAGGTTTATTGGTGAGAGAAAATACAAAAGATATTGATTTCTGAAATTACCCGAATATTTCCCCATCTCATGCGTCCCTGTCATACATTTTTTACAGTCTTAACATTACAAGTGGGTGCAGGACAAACACATAAACAGACACTTTCTCATACATACTAGGTCATTTGCTATTCAGGAAATTTAAGATCCTTTCATCCTGGTCATTTTTTTTTTTTTTTTTTTTTTACTGAATTCATAGCCTTAGAATTTTGTTTGGTGATTCTATAAACATAACCTTATCCAAATAAATTTCACCTTTAAAAATGCACTTTAAATCTTGGAATCCAGAATTCCTCAATGGTCCTCAATTTTTCTGTTTTACTGCCTTTGGTTTTCAAATAAAGCCTATTTTAGAAAGCCCAGAAACTACAGCCCTATTCCACACTGACTAGCCAGTGTTTTTTTTTTTTTTTTTCTTACTCCTTGAAAATAAATTAATGAGTAAAGCAGAGAATAGTTATTTTACATTTAAATATTAAAAGACTCAAAAGTTTAAATGAAAGAAATCTTTCTTCTTCTCTGCTGTTGTTTTGAGTGGGTGACTGACCATCACTAAAACGGTCAAGGGCACAGTCCGCTACGGCCCGGAATGATGGACAATACGGCCCGGAATGATGGACAGATGGACAGAAAAGTCCCCTGGGTGCTTTATTAGTTTTTGCCATTCTTGAACTGGTAATCAATAAAAAAGTTTTCTCATAAAACAAATTGAATATTTCACCAGTAAAAAGTGATTATCTTCTTTATTCCCATGGCTGACCTTAATAACTCACAAACTCCATAGGCACTTTGGGTTGTCTGTGAGTTATGAGACTTTCATACTCATGAAAGAAATATAATAATCACCCTTCACTGCAGAGATATTCTACTCACCTCGTGTTAAATCAGTGAGAGGCTCGTGGTTTCTTGTGATTGCAAAAAGGCTGAATAAACATGTCAGGTATCTATCTAAATTCAGATGTATGACACCTGAGGATCATTGTTTTGAAAAGAGATTTTATGTCTGTACTGTCGGTTAAAAAAAAGGATATTTTATTATACTTGACTTGAATTAGGAAAATATGATTCAGTGTAGCCTATTAAATTTTAGGAGGACTGCTTGACTTATTTTTTAATCACTTATTTAAGCATATCGCCTTCACACTGAAAAATAGTTAAAATATTTTAGCCTGTCATTATACTGTTATAGAAAGAGATTTAGCAATTACATCAACTTCTAATTTGTATGTATCACTTGCAAAGCACCTACTCTCCTATATAAAACCATGGGGATTCAAACAGAAATGGTTCCCTGAAAAAAACAAGGTAGCTGCATAGACTGCATTAACAGGAACGAGTAGATCAATTGAATATCTCCTGAGAAGGATAAATAATGCATCTCTCTAAACTTACTGAATAAATATGACTAAACAAAGACAGAAGGATAAGATAGGGAGACAACGCTTTATATTTTAGAGGTAGCAGTCCTTTAAAAATAATAGCATTGTTCTCTTTTCATTTATGAAGAAACTCTGGTTAGAGAAGTTGAATAGTTTATTCAAGAATACAAAATTAGGGGCTGGCCCAGTGGTGTAGAGGTTAAGTTCCTGCACTCCACTTCGGCAGCCCAGGGTTCGCAGGCCCGCATCCTGGGCATGGACCAACGCACTGCTTATCAAGCCACGCTATGGCAGCTTCCCATATAAAGTGGAGGAGGATGGGCACGGATGTGAGCCCAGGGCCAGTCTTCCTCAGCAAAAAGAGGAAGATTGGCAACCGAGGTTAGCTCAGGGCTAGTCTTCCTCACAAAAAACAACAACAAAAAAGTACAAAATTACATTTGGCCAACTGAAAAACTGGAACTGACTACTATTAACTTAATTTTATGTTTTTTAATGAACAAATAGAAAATTTGAATCTTTTCCGGTGTGCAGCTTTAGCGCATGTGTAGATTTCTGTAACCACCACTAAAATCAGAGCGAAGAATGATTCCATCACCCTAAAAAAACTCCCTTGTGCTGCTCCTCTGAAACCACACCCTCTTTCTGCCTCTAACCTCTAGCAAACACTGAATATTTTTTGTCACTGTAGTTTTGGCTTTTCCAGAATGTCATATAAATGGAATCATACAATATGTAATCTTTTGAAACTGACTTCCGTCATTTGGTATAATGCCTTTGAAATTCATCCATGTTGCTAGGTCTATCAGCTGTTTTTTCTTTTTTTAGTGCTAAATTGTAATTCGTTATATTCCAGAGCAAGATCACGGAACCCATGATAAGGAGTTTGGCTTTTTTCTGATTGTCAAGTCATTTTATCAGGGGTTTGGTGTGATCTGAAATATATATTCGCTTTCACTCTAGCTCCTTTGTGGGTAATAGAGGATGGGCAAGAATGGAACAGTTAGGAGGCTAGAGCTGTGATCAGATGTGGGACATAGAGACATATTCTGGAGATACCCATGGTGGATGAAGAAAGAAAGAAACAAATACAATATATATTTGAAAAGTGAGGTTGACAGCATTTAAGGTATAGGGAAAAAAGAATCAGGCATTCTTTTGCTTTAGTTTCTGTTGGCTCTGAGTTTTCTGCAGATTTAGACACCTCTGGCCCACTTTATTCCAACCTATATTTGCTTTCACTAGCCCTAGTTTTCTTCTGAGTGAGCAGAGTAACCGTATAATTGGATTCAGTTACACAGCCCAAATAGAAAGCTGTATTTAAGGTGTGAAAAAATGATGTTAAATGTGTTAGTTATGTCTTTGCCAATGAAGAACTTAAAATCCACTAAAATATTCAATTACAGTAGAACAGATATTGAAAGATTGGCAGAATGTCTTCATGGGCACACTTACCAGTAAGTGTCATGCTGGACTGTTGAAGAATTGCATATTTGCTCAAATGTATTTTTGTTTGCTTTTTATTTTTATTTGCACTCCCTAACTTAGAAGTTTATAGAATAAGTGGATTGAGGGAATGACTGTAAAATAAAAATAGTATGCAATAAGCTGATTGATTTAAATTGTACTAAGTTCATATTTAAGTCTATGTAAAGATGTTTATTATCTATCATCTATCTATCTGTCATCTTATCTATCTCTCATACAGAACTCCTTTATCCTCTGAACCTGCAAGCTATGTTAGCTTTTTACAATCTTTACATGATGCATGTTAATTTTGTTCAAAGTAAATGGGACCTGTGGTTTATTTGTAGGTATATAAAGTAACCCATTGAGTTTATGGTTCTTACCCTTTCCAAAGATTACTTAGGCATACTTAAGATACATTCTAAGAATTCATTATTCAAAGGAAGTAGTATATTTTATACTGAGAAAAAAAAATCTCCCTAGGATTAACCCTAGCTAATAAAAGAATTTGAAATTAATTTTGGATACAATTTTAATTAATGCACTATATATAAATTATTAGCAGATTATGAAGTGATTATAGTCTTTTCAGATATTCTTATTCATGGGTAATATATACATTCATTACTTTGCAAAAATATACATATATAATCATGAGCAATAGAAAATACAAGTATTAACTGATAGAAAAATTGAATGATTGAAGGAAGGCAGCACAGGAAATGCCTTTGGAGTAGGGAGCATTTTGTTTTCATGTTTACTTGATCTTCTCTGTTTGCCTGGATCCCACTGGAGTAATCTATTCATCAGGATTAAACATTCATGAGTCCCTTAAAAGCAGGTGTTTGGTTTTTCCAGCTCTGAATATGGCAGTTTCAAAAAGGCTTCACAGGAAAAGTGACGCTCTCATAGGGGAGTGTTTCTTTTACAAACGTTTAATGAGTTTTCGAGACTCTCACCGAATTTCAACAAAGTTGAGCTATTGGCCAGAACACCTGTGTGGTTCTGAAGACTACTTTCAACCTTTAATTTCAGGTTTGCCCACATTTAAGTAAAATTAAAAATTAAAAATATACCAGTAACATTTAAAAAATAAGACCTTATTACCATCAGTTCCTTTGGTGATTATTGTTACAACTTCCATCTAGAGATATTCCCTTGACTTTAATATGGATGTCATAATAATATCTATGGGGTTTTCATTATAATTTAGAATTAATTAAAAGAACTATTAGTTTAAACTATAATCATTTTCAAACACACTGAACACAAGAAGACCTTAGTATTTAGTGTTCTTTTAAAATATTATTTATAGTAGATTTCCTAGAATCCCTCTTTTAATTCTCAATTCCCTTTAAAATTTATCAAGTAATATCCAGAGGAATATTGTAAATATTTTTAAATATTACAAATTACAGTAATTCCATTAAAACAAAATATGTTTTTATTCAATCTAAATCAGTACATTTTTTTCTTTTTTCTGAGGAAGATTAGCCCTGAGCTAATATCCATTGCCAATCTTCCTCTTTTTTTTGCTTGTGTCCCTGAGCTAACATCTGTGCTAATCTTTCTCTACTTTATATGTGAGTCACTGACACAGCATGGCTGATGAGTGGTGTAGGTCTGCACCCAGGAGCTGAACTCGTGGACCCAGGCTGCCAAGCAGAGTGTGCTGAACTTAACCACCATGCTGTGGGGCCGGCCCCTAAATCAGTGTTTTTAAACCTAGAAGAGTTGTTTTGGGAAACATGTACAAATATATGTGTGCATAATATCGTGATGTATATATATATACACACACACATACATATATACACACTCACATTCACATATGCATAAACATAAACTGAGGCCATTTTTAAATGAGTGTGGTTATTCTTTTTCCCTATTCTTTGTGATTGTATCCATTCCATATAGCAGGGTAATACCATACTGAACCCACTGCTAGAGGAAATAACAGGCGGAGGAACCAATAAAGATGAATACATTGCCCACAGCCCTCCTTGTCTCTTCTCTCACACATGGTCTCTTCTTTCATTCCAGACATTCAGGGCCATTGGCTATACAGAAGCAACCTTCTCTACTATCTCTGAATAGTCTCTTATTGACTTATTTTAGACATATTTAATTTTATAAATATCTATTTTATTATATATTTTCATTAAAAATAAATTAAGATTTTTGTTGTGAAAAAATGTATGACTCAAGGGGCCGCCCGGTGGCGCAGCGGTTTAGTCCGCGCTTGGCAGCCTGGGGTTCGCAGGTTCGGATCCCGGGTGCCTGCCGACGCACTGCTTGTCAGCCATGCCGTGGCGGTGTCCCATATAAAGTGGAGGAAGATGGGCACGGATGTTAGCCGAGAGCCAGTCTTCCTCAGCAAAAAGAGGAGGATTAGCAATGGATGTTAGCTCAGGGCTGGTCTTCCTCACAAAAAAAAAAAAAAAATGTATGACTCAAAACTCCCCTAACAGTTATAAACGGTTTCTATTATTCCCCCAGCTGGTTTCCTTAACATCGGAAATCCAGAGCACGATTTAACTTAATGCTGAAGATAGGTACTACAACTTATTTTTCATGACTATGTGCATTTCTTTTTTTTTTTTTTTTGCGAGGAAGACCAGCCCTGAGCTAACATCCACTGCCGATCCTCCTCTTTTTGCTGAGGAACACCGGCCCTGGACTAACATCTGTGCCCATCTTCCTCTACTTTACATGGGACGCCACCACGGCAGGACTGACAAGTACCGCGTCAGCCGGCACCTGGGATCCGAACCCGTGAACCCCGGGCTGCCAAGCGCGAACTTAACCACTGTGCCACCGGGCGGCCCTATGACTATGTGCATTTTTTAGAGTACTAGAATAAGAATTGAAGAGCTTGAGTTCAAATGCCAAGTTTCTTAAAATACGATGCTTGGGTAATTAACTGAAACCTTCACGGACCTGATTTTTCTTCTCTGTAAGATCAAGGAATTTTTCTAGATAACTTCTAATCAAACTACGGAAAACTATGGAAATAAGAGCACAAAATAGAAAAAAGCACCATTTCCCAACATTAGGGAATTGGCTAAATATAGTATGGTTGATAATATGGTGCCCGATGCAAACTTTAGAATTCATATTGTATAAAGCAAATGGTGGCGGACAATACTCCTGACATTAGGTCATGAACAATCAGATTAACAAAATTATGAACCTAATTTGACACTGAAAATGTAAATATTCCTAGGAAAAATGCCTGAAATAAAAGTACTATATTTGTAGTGTTTTTCTCCTGTTTTAGAATTATGTGTGCTTTTCATATTTTTTTAATTTTTTGGTTAATAAAATGATTATAATTTCTTGTGTCATCAGGAAAACTATGCAATTTTTGAAAATAATGGATTGATGTGGAATTAGGTGGTAATATCAAAGTGGCATTACCTTGATCTTCATTTTTAATTGTCATAAACTGTGGGGATCCTGAGAGGGACAATCACAAAGAAGGTATAGCAATTATTATTTACTAGCTGGGATTTGACTTAACACGTAGTAGGGCTCCAGTGTATTTAGATAGAACGTTAAAATGATACCTTTCTCCTATACTGGGGAGGTCAAAGTCTGAAAATATGTCTTTTCTTTAAATTGAAATACAAGTTTTACATTTACTGACTTATTTGTACATCAGTTACTTATTTTGCACCTGCCATTTACTAGCACTCTTCTGAGCAATGGGGGGGGGGAACAACTGTAAAAACCCCTGTCTACATGGAGTTTATTTTCTAGTGGAGGAAGAGGGGAGATAGACTTTAAACATGTAAACAAATAAAAGATAAGCTATACCAGATAGTAAGGAAATCATAAAGTCTAAAGTTTGAATGCTGAATAGAACACTGAGAAGAGGGAGAGGATGCGATGTCTGATCCAAGCACATCCTCCACACCAGAGTCGAAGGGGCTTTAGCTCATCAACTCCAGATCTCTGAGCCTGGGACATCAGGCAAGATGAAAGAAAAGATGATGGGACTTTCTTTCTAAAAGAAGGACTGGGTCTAGGTCCCTTGAGACTTGTGGAAGTGAGAAATAGAGAAAGGGAATTGATTCTAACTAAGGGAACACAAGAAATGAATGGGCATCTTCCAGGCGAAAATGAACCCTGCTATTATTTTCTCTCCGTTATGTGAAAAGAAAAATGTGAAAGCAAGAGAAGGCTCAAGAAAATGAAGGCAAACAAAGTGGCTACTACTTTTTACCACTCTGGTTATCTTGGAGGAAGCCTCAAAAGGAACCATAACTACGCATATTTCAATTTTATTTTTACTGAGGTAACATTGGTTTAAAATATTATATAAATTTCAGGTGTACATCACTATATTTCGACTTCTGTATACACTACATTGTGTTTACCACCAGAGGTCTAGTTGCCATCCATCACTGTACAAATGTATCTCTTTGTCCCTCCCCTTCCCCGGTCCCCTCTGGTAACCACCAATCTATTCTCTGTATCTATGTATTTATTTGTTCATTGGTGATGGTTCATCTTCCACATATGACTGAAATCATACAGTATTTGGCTTTCTCCTTCTGACTTATTTCGCTTATCATGATACCCTCAAGCTCCATCCATGTTGTCACAAATAGCAAGATTTCATCTATTTTTGTGGCCAAGCATTATTCTATTGTGTGTAAATATATATATCTCACATCTTCTTTATCTGTTCATCCATTGATGGGCACAGAGGTTGTTTCCAAGTCTTGGCTATTGTAAATAATACTGCAATGAACATAAGGGTGCATGTATCTTTTCAAATTAGTGTTTTAGTGTTCTTTGGATAAATACCTAGAAGTGGAATAGCTAGATCATATGGTAGTTCTATTTTTAATTTTTTGAGGCATCTCCATATTGTTTTTCATAGTGGCTACATCAATTTACATTCCTACCAGCGGTGTATGAGGGTTCCCTTTTCTCCACATCCTCTCCAACATTTATTATTTTTGTCTTTTTAATAATAGCCTTTATGGCAGGTGTGAGGTGATATCCCATTTATATTTATATTTCCTTAATTTATATTTCCCTAATTAGTGATGTTGAATATCTTTTCATTTGCCTGTTGGCCATCTGTATATGTATATCTTCTTTAGAAAAATGTCTGTTCAGATCCTCGGCCCATTTTTTAATCAGGTTGTTTGGTTTTTTGTTCTTGGGTTGTATGAGTTCTTTATATATATTGGATATTAATCCCTTATCAGATATATGATTTGCAAATATCTTCTCCCAATCAGTGAGTTGTCTTTTCAGGTTGTTGATGGTTTCCTTTGCAGTGCAGAAGATTTTTAGTTTGATGCAGTCCCATTCGTTTATTTTATCTTTTGTTTCCCTTGCCTGAGGAGATAGTTCTAAAAAGTCAAGGAACATAATGCCTATGTATTCTTCTAGGAGTTTTATGGTTTCAGGTCTTACATTTAAGTCTTTAATACATTTTGAGTTAATTTTTGTGTATGGTATAAGACAGTGGTGCACTTTTATTCTTTTGCATGTTGCTCTCCAGTTTTCCCAGCACCATTTATCGAAGAGATTTCCTTTCTCCATTGTATGTTCTTGGTTCCTTTGTCAAAAATTAGCTGTCCACAAATGTGTGGGTTTATTTCTGGCCTCTCAAATATGTTCCTTTGATCTGTGTGTCTGTTTCTCTGCCAGTGCCATGCTCTTTTGACTACTGTAGTTTTGTACTCTACTTTGAAATCAGGGAGTGTGATGCCTCCAACTTTGTTCTTTTTTCTCAGAATTGCTTTGGCTATTCAGAGTCTTTTGTTGTTCCATATAAATTTTTGGATTTTTTGTGTATTTCCAGGAAAAATGTCTTTGGGACTTCGATAGGGATTGCATTGAATCTGTAGACTGCTTTAGGAAGTGTGCACATTTTAAATTTATTAGTTCTTCCAATCCCTGAGCATGGACTATCTTTCTGTTTCTTTGTGTCTTCTTCAATTTCTTTAAACAATGTCTTATAGTTTTCAGACTACAGATCTCTCACCTCCTTAGTTAAATTTATTCATAGGTATTCTTTTTGTTGTGATTATAAATGGGATAGCATTCCTGATTGCTTTTTGCTATTTTTTGTTAGTGTATAGAAACACAACTGCTTTTTGTATGTTGATTTTGTACCATGTAACTTTACTCTATTTATTATTTCTAATAGATTTTGGTCGATTCTTTAGGGTTTTCTATATATAAAATTGTGTCATCTGCAAATAGTGGCAGTTTTACTTCTTCCGTTCCAATTGGATCACTTTTATTTCTTTTTCTTGCCTAATTGCCCTGGCTAGAACTTCCAATGTTATGTTGAATAAGAGTAGCAAAAGTAGGCTTTGTGTCTTGTTCTAGTTCTTAGATGGATAGCTTTCAGTTTTTCACTATTGAGTACGATGCTAGTTGTGGGTATGTCATATATGGCTTTTATTTTGTGGTACTATCCTTCTACACCCATTTTATTACAAGTTTTATCATAAATGGATGCTGAATCTTGTTTAATGCTTCTCTGCATTTATTGAGATGATCATATGGTTTTTATTCTTCATTTTGTTAATATGGGTGTATCATGTTGATTGATTTGTGAATGTTGAACCATCCTTGCACTCTTGAAATAAATCCCACTTGATCATGATGTATGAACCTTTTAATGTATTGTATTTGATTTGCAATATTTTGCTGAGGATTTTTGCGTCTGTGTTCGTCAGTGATATTGGCCTATAATTTTCTCTTTTTGTGTTGTCTTTGTCTGATTTTGATATCAGGTTAATGTTGGCCTCGTAAAATGAGGTAGGAAACAACCCCTCCTCTTCAATTTTTTGGAAGAGTTTGGAAAGGGTAGATATTAAATCTTCTTTGGAATGTTTGGTAGAATTCACTGCAGAAGCTGTCTGGTCCTGGACTTTTGTTTTTTGGAAGGTATTTGATTACTGTTTAAATCTCCTTACTAGTGATTGGTCAATGCAGATTCTCCATTTCATCCTGATTCAGTTTTGTATGATTGTATGATTCTAGAAATTTATTCATTTCTTTCAGGTTATCCAGTTTGTTGGCATATAGCTTTTCATAGTGTTCTCTTATAATCCTTTGTATTTCTGTGGTATCAGTTGAAATTTCTCCTCTTTTTTATCTGAGTTTATTTATTTGAGACCTCCCTTTTTTTCTTAGCAAGTCTAGCCAGTGGTTTGTCAAATTTGTTTATCTTTTCAAAGAACGAGCTCTTAGTTACACTTATCTTTTCTATTGCATTTTAGTCTCTATTTCATTTATTTCTGCTTTGATTTTTGTTATTTCCTTCATTTTACTGATTTGGGGCTTGTTTTGTGGTTTTTCTAGTTCATTTAGTTATAATGTTAGGATGTTTATTTGAGATTTTTCTTGTTTCTTAAGGTAAACTTTATTGCTATAAACGCCCCTCTTAGTACCAATTTTGCTCTATCCTGTAGATTTTAGAATGTTGTATATTCATTTTCATTTGTCTCCAGGTATATTTTGATTTCTTCCATGATTCAATAGTTGTTCAGTATCATTTTGTTTAATCTCCACATATTTGTGACATTTTCAGTTTTCTCCTTGTAGTCATGGTTGATTTCTAGTTTCATATTCTTGTGGAGGAAAAGATGCTTGATATTATTCCAATCTTCTTACAGTTATTGAGACTTGTTTTGTGACCTAAAATGTGATCTATCCTGGAGAATTTGCATTTGAAAAGAATGTGTATTCTGAAGTTTGGGGATGGAATGTTCTGTACATATCTGTTAAGTCTGTCTGCTATAATATGTCTTTTAAGGCCAATGTTTCCTTATTGATCCTTTGTCTGGATGATCTATCCATTGATGTAAGTGGAGTGTTAAAATCCCCTACTATTATTGTGTTATTGTTAAGTTCTTTTCTATGTTTGTTAATATTTGCTTTATGTATTAGGTGCTCCTATGTTGAGTGAATAGATATTTACAAGCATTATATCCCCTTGTTGGATTGTTCTGTTTGTCATTATATAGTCCCCTTCTTTGTCTCTTGTTACAGTTTTCATTTTAAAGTCTATTTTGTCTGATATAAGTACTGCTACCTCAGCTTTCTGTTTCTATTTGCATGGAATATCTTTTTCCATCTGTTCACTTTCAGTCTGTGAGTGTATTTAGATCTGAAGTGTGTCTCTTGAATGCAGCAAATATATGAGTCTTGGTTTTTTTACTGATTCAGCCACCCTAAGTCTTTTGATTGGTGCATTTTGTCCATTTACATTTAAAGAAACTGTTAATAATTATATACATATTGCCATTTTGCTGCTTTTTTTCTGGATATTTTTGTAGTACTTGTCTGTTCCTTTCTTCTTCTCTTGCTCTCTTCCCTTGTTATTTGCTGGCTTTCTTTAGTGTTATGTTTGGGTTCCTTTCTCTTTATTTTTGTGTATTTATTATAGGTTTTTGGTTTGTGTTTCCCTTGGGGTTCTCATATAATAACCTATGTAAATAACAATCTATATTAAGTTGATAGTCTCTTAAATTTGATCTCTTACCAAAAGGCCTACACTTTTACTCTCCTGACTACTTTTTATGTTTTTGACATCACATTTTACCTCTTTTATTTTTGTGTATTCCTTATCCTCTTACCATATTTATACATGATTTTATACTTTTGCCTTTTGACCTTCATACTAACTTTATAGGTACGTGATTGCTCTGCTACCTTTACTGTATATTTACCTTTACCAGTGATTTATTTTTTGATAATTTTTTATTTCTGTTTGTGGCCTTTTCTTTTCCACTTAAAGTCCCATTAACATTTCTTATAAGGCTGGATAAGTGATGATGAACCCCTGTAGTTTTTGCTTGTCTGGAAAACACTTTCACTCTCCTTTAATTCTGAATGGTAACTTTGCCAGGTAGAATATTCTTGGTTGTAGGTTTTTTCCTTTCAGCACTTTGAATATGTTATGCTGCTCCCTTTTCATCTGTAAGATTTCTGCTGAAAAGTCAGCTGATAACCTTATGGGGTTTCCTTTGTATGTAACTTATTGCTTTTCTCTTGCAGCTTTTAGGATTCTCTGTTTATCTTTAATTCTTGATGTGTTAATTATAATGTGTCTTGGTGTGGGCCTCTTTGGTTTCATCTTGTTTGGTACTCCCTGTGCTTCTTGTACCTGGATGTCAGTTTCCTTCCCCATGTTAGGGAAGTTTTCAGCTATTGTTTCTTTAGATAAGTTCTCTGCCCATTTGTCTCTGTGTTCTCCTTCTGAGATACCTATAATGCTACCATTAGTGTGCTTGATGTTGTCCAAGAGGTCCCTTAGACTGTCCTCATTCTTTTTAATTCTTTTTTCTGTTCAACTTGGATGATTTCCTCTGCTCTTTTGTCCAGATTGCTGATCTGTTCTTCTTTGTCATGTACTCTGCTTTTATTTCCCTCTAGTGAATTTTTGTTTCAATTACTATAATCTTCAGCTCTGATTGGTTCATTTTTATATTTTCTAACTCTTTGTTGAAGTTCTCACTGTGTTCATCTATTCTTCTCTCAAGCTCAATAGGCATCATTATGAGCAATACTTTGTACTCTTTATCAGGTAGATTATCTCTGTTTTGTTTAGTCCTTTTTCTGAGGATTTGTCCTGTTCTTTTATTTGGAACATATTCTGCCTACATCTCTGTGCTTAAATCTATTTAACACATAGATCAGCTACATTTCCCAACCTCAGAAAAATGGTCTTACATAGGAGATTTCTAACGGGGCCCAGCAGCCTGCTCCCCTCTCATCATTGGACCAAATGCTTCAGGGGGCATCCCCTGTGTGGTTTGAGTGTGCCCTTCTTTTGTGGTGGGGTTGTAATTGCTGTGGGCACACAAGTAGGCAAGGCTGGCCCCCAGGAAAGCTGGTTGCAAGGCCTTCCCATGGTGTGCAGCCTGGTGGTGCAGCTGTTGCTAGCTCACCATTGGGTAGGGCCAGCCTCCTGTATGGGCTGGCCATGTGGCCCAGATGCACTGCTGTTGCTAGCTTGCTCTTGGTTGGGGCAAGCCTCCAGTGTGGCCTGACTGTGCAGCCCCGTGGTGCACAACTTCCTTGAGCACTCTGGTGACAGGGCAGGCCCCACTGTGGCAGCACACAACTGTTTCAAGTGGGTTGGTAGGCAAGGCAAGGCCCCTGTGCACCTAATTGTGAGGCCCAGTGGTGTAAGTCTGCTGCAGGCTCACTGGTGGATGTGCTGCCTGGCTGTGTACAAGTGCCTTGGGTGCTCTAGTAGGCAGGGCAGGTCCCCACACTAAGAGACTAAAGGAAGGATTCCAAAATAGTGCCTGCCAGCATCCATGGCAGCACATCTGAAATAGGTCACAAAAATGGCTGCTGCCAGTGTTTTGGTCCCCAGGGGGGACAGGGAGCAATTGCCCCTGCCTCTCCAGTAGACACCCCAAGCTTATTAAGTGAGTCTTTTTTTACCAATGGACCATACACTTTTGTATCTGCTGTTTTTGTGCTGGTTTCTGGGTCCAATGAGTCTGTGTGGGTTCTTTAAGAACAGGTTTTCCTTTCCCTGAAGTTCTAGAGTTTTCCTGGGCATGTTCCTCATAGGTTTTCAAAGCCAGGAGTTTTGGGGGCTCATGTCTCATGTGCTAGATCTAAGGGCTATTGTGCCCAATGTGGTGCTTGAGTCCCTCGCTCTTCCAGGAAAAGCTCCGTACCTTTTAAATTGCTTCAGACCGTGAGGCCCTGTGGCTAGGGTATGTTTCGTTCCTTAGCAGGGCTGTATCTATACCTCTTCAATCCCTCTTGGTGCTGTCCTTTGTTGTGGAGGTTCTTTTTATCTAGTTTCCAGATCTGTGTCAGAGGAAATTGTTCCATGTGTAGTTGGAGATTTGTTGCATCCATGGGAGGAGGAAAGCTCAGGATCCTCCTATGCCACCATCTTCCAAACGCCTATATTCCAAATTTTAACGTAGTATACCAATGTTACCCATTGTCATGGTAGTTCAAATCTTTTACTATCCTAAAACCTGAATAAACTTTTTTCTCCCTGGGGATAGGATGACTTGACTAATTCTTGAAGATTGGAAGAGGATAATATGGAGGAGTTTTGACGTCTCTAGAAACTTATCAGAGATTATTTCCAAAGGGATTATGATCTGTGATACATAGTCTAGCGGTTTTGGATCCACAGAAATACAATCATCAAATCGCTTTGTCCAAGCAGAAATACTACACCACTTAGGTATACTAAGTGGAGGGCAAGTGAAAGATTATGCCCTTCAGCTATTATGTTTCCTCTTCTTTCTTGGATTTAATGTGGACCCTTAATATCTGTTGATAAAATGTACCTTGCACCAACTATACACAGTAAATACTTTTAAACAGTGGCTTTTATGATGTCTAAAATTTTTAAACGACTGTCATATATTAATTAACCCAACACTGAGCTATGCATATTCCTGTAACTTTCAAGTTGGTACACACACATCCGCATACACATACCCACACACACGCCTTATATGTAAATTTATAATTATTCAAATTTTTTACACACAAAAAAATATGAGACTCTTTGTAAAAGTAAGGTAATTGCCAAGTTTTACACATATTATAAATAATGGAACCAGACTGAAATCCAGGTCTTACTTCAAAGCCTCTACACTTTTTACCAGCTAAAATTCTCCTCAGGTATGATGATAATGATAAACCTATATCTCTAATAGCTCTCTTTACTTTAGAAAGTGTTTTTATTTCTTTTATGTCAGGTAATCACATCACCAGCTATGTGAAGAAGGTAGGATAAGCATTTTTATTCTCTTTGACAGAAGAATGCTTTTAAATATAAAAAGTGCTATACAAACATAATGTGGCATTATCAGTGTCTGTGAAAAATAAACGAGTTGAAACAATAAACAATTGAAACACAATATTTACCATACAAAGCTTCCATTTCCTGCATCAAGATCCTATTGATTTTCATGGAGTGTCTAGGACTAGGTTGACAGTATGTATTTAGTAATGAAATACAATCTAAGTTGATGGTAAAGTTGTCAAAAGAAAGAAATATACAAGTACCAACATTTGCGCTAAAACTTCAGTTGTTAAATATGAAATGCTCCTTCGGGACACCAAGCTCCATTGCTTTAAAATACATTTTTATTTTCTACACAATGCAATCTTTTAGAATTCCTGAAGTTAAATGAAGCATAGATTGGGGACATCCACCATTCTCATCACAGCTGCTGCAACATCATAGAACACATTGCAAGCTCAATGGGAAAGAAATTAACTGCCCATCTGTGAAGTATATATTTTTTTGGCTTCTCATGCTTGATTAGTGGGAAGGTTTTTAATTATATGTTAATCCAACCATTTCACAGAGATTACGTGTGAAATCTGAACATCAACAATAAAACATAATATCTTTTCTTTAACTGGTCTTATAGAAGTTAGTAGAACCTACTGCAAGAATAAGTTATATTATTGTAACTTAATGAAAATATTTGAGAGAATTAGTATCTCCGAATCAGATAGTTAAGGATTAATGGCTACAAAACTAACACTTGATGGACATTAGATCTGGGCCCTTTAGGGTACAGGAGTGAAGTAATAGCTATAATATGGGAAAGAGGTTAATTTTTTTGTGAGAAAAATACAAATACTGTCTGGAAATCAAATGGTTTGCATATAACTTTGCTAGTCAACATTAAAGAATCACCATCAAAACATGGGCATAATCTGCCCCAGCAAACAGAAAACTCTTTGCAGAATAGTCAACAATCAGTGGACTTTTAACAGTGAATATATAGAAAATTGTGGAAATTTGATAGTAATCATTAAAAGCAATCAAAGTAATAATTTATAACTTAAAATGATTGAGATTCTACAGTGTAAAGTCTGAACAAGGACTAAAAGATGATGAAGTAAATGTGAAAAAACACATTCATATTGGGTCAATATTTCTCATTTGTCATTTCGCTACCTTGGCTTATTTAGTGGAGTAGGAAGATCAAACATTGGAAAATTCAAAAGATAAGGAGAAGAAAGACATTCTAAATCAAAAGTGAAATTTTTACTTATAACCAATAGCAAAAAGGTAACATTCAGCAAGATATTACCTACCTTTCAGTCATAGCCTGAAAATTAATTCATTAGGTAGATAATTTTTGGCCTCTTATACAAAGAAAAAAAAGAATACAAATAATAGATCTTTCAATACAGTTAACATTCAAATTATCTCTAAATCTCAGCTATCCCCCTCTACATTTTAAGGAAGAATCTTAAAAGCAAATGAGATGTAGCTTTGCTGTAACAGAAGCTAGAGTCATAGGTTATGGGGAGAAGGAGAAGGATGGGGATAGGAACCAACTAGCCAGCCTGGGTGAACTTTTAGTTTAATTTGTAAAGGTTGCTTTATCAGTCAGTTTTTGAAGGAAAAGTAGTCTTTAAAAATTATCCAGAATTCAATGGTTTGTTTCGGCAAGCATTTATTCTCCTGCACACAGATGTGCGGGTTGGCAGAAACTTGGGTAATATTAGGTGGGCTTGGAGGGACAGCTCTGCTTCAATCAGTAGTTATGTTCAGCTTAGATTTAGCCTGTGGGTGGGGCCCATGTCTATGTTATGTGTCTGTTATCTTCCTTGATTAAAAGCTACTCAAGGCACGTTCTATTCTAGAATAGCACGAGTGTAAGAGCCAGGTCAAACTGCACAAGCACATTTATGACCTCTGAAGACACCATAACCACTCATAATCCACTGGCCAAAACAAGTCTCATCGCCAATGCCCAAATCAGAGAAATAGGAAAGGGCACTATGCTATGATTAGAGGATATGCTGAAGGGATTCAAAACAGGAGGAAAAACAGTAGGAAACAAAGCCACACAATATACTACAGACTGAAGCAGAGAATCCGTGGGGGAAGTATATAACACACCCTTAAATAGCTCTTTGTTGCCTGCAGTGAAAATCACAGGGAAAATGGAGAAATTGGTTCACTGAACATTTTGTTCTATGATAAAAGCCCTAAGATTTGCATTGATCTTATTTTCAACACAAACCAATTACACCAAGTGAATATAGAGAATCTTTAAAGGTACCGTCTGTCCATCATAACTACCTGGTGAGGGGCGGTTGACGTTACAGAAGCTCAGCTAAACCTGAGGTATCCAGTAAGGATTACTTATTTTTTGCTTTCAGTTTTACTCTAACTTTAATGTTTTCATGTTTTGCTGCCAGCAGAAAATAAATGTATAGGAAGTTGTCCAACAAGGAAAGCAATGTGAAATATCCATGAGTACATATTAATATTTCCCTTTTAAATTAATATTTTAGTTGCACTAAACATTGACTATCAGTACTAAATAAGTCAAATATATAGGGAAAATTACAAATAAACTCATGCATATAATCAAATTCTCAGTCCATTACTATTCCTTATCATGCTTTATGTAAGCACCTACTATGTGTCAACCACTGTGTTTACTCCTGTGGATTCAAAGATGAATATGGCTTACTTCCTGACTTGAGGAACTAATGTTATTTGGCTTAGACTTCTTAGACGGTCTTTTTATCCTTCCAGTAGCAGATTTTTTTTTTCTTTTACAAAGAAATATTGGAGAATAATAGAGAATACATTTGACTAGCTTTTAGGAATTTGGGTTTTAGCCCTAAATCTGTCTGTAATTATACATGTGACCTAAGCAAGTGACTAGAACACACTGTACCTATTTCCTCTTCTGCAGAGTGGGAGTGATGGTGTTTGCCACACACATGCATGCATTAACACATTATTAGGATTTCTGTGAAGTTCACATAGAAGTGAACATGATGTTAAGCTAAAATTTTGAAAATTACCCTTTAGTGTCTATATCTTACTAGTGTTTCTTTGGTCACTTGACATGAAATAATAAAAAACATTTGTATTTCACTTTTAATTTTTAAAAATATTTTCCCATATATTATTGTGGAATAATAGCTCCACAAGTATGCCTATGCCCTAATCCTTGTGTCTGTTTCTGTACATAGTAAAAGAGACTTTGCACATCTGATTAAATTAAGCATTTGAGATAGGGAGATTATTCTGGATTATCTAGGTGGCCCCAATATAATTACAGGGTCCTTACAAGAGGGTTAAAGTGAAGGGAAATAAATGTGATGGGAGCAGACGTTAGAGTGATGTGGCCACTAGTTACATCTTTGGTAGCCTCTAGGTGCTGGGAAAAGCAAGGGATAGATAGATAGCCTTAGAGCCTCAATAAAGAACCAGCCCTGCTGACACCTTGCCTTTAGCCTATTAAGACTGATTTGGACTTCTGACATCCAGGAAAAAAGACACCGACCTTGCATTGTTCTAAGTAAATAAACGTGTGGTAATCTGTTTCATCAGCAATAAGAAACTAATACACTTACATATTATTGCCTTATATTGTTAACCTATTACTTCATCTCTTTATAGTCTTATCTATTTATTACAAATTCTTTCCACCTACCTTCTTTCAATGTTTGTGAAAGCCAGTAATTTTATCTCAGTATTGTTTACTATAGACATTTATTGGTTTTTCTCTTCAAGAGAGCTGATTAATAATTTTTAAAAAACAAGTATTAATTACTTACCTATATATCAAATTTCCATCATATAATCTCTATTAGTATATATTCCTTTAAGACTATGCAGAATAGTAGAAATTATATTTGTAACTAAAATTAGGCACGAATGAGAAAGATTTTTACATACAACTATGAGATAATTTATGATATATAAATGATATTTGCTAGTGTTTATCTAAAAGAGCGACAGTGGAAAAGCCTACCAGTAATTCAGAAAAAATAAAACTAGAAAAATGATCTGATATTTAGCTTATAAACCGAAAAATGAGATTTTCACTGCAGGTTATAAACTATGAAAAGAAGGATTTTAAAAATTATGAAAAACCTAAGAATTGAAATAGAACCAAGAAGGAATATAATCTGAAATAACAGAAACACACCCGGTAAATTTGGAGGCCAAGTGGTCTTGGATTGAGGTAAGAGGGGTGACATACAGGACATGTGAAAGTCAGCAAGAAAGAGAGGAAGGGAGTGAATGAGGGAAAGGAGAGTGGGAGAGAGAAAAAGAGAGAAATAAGCTATATTACAGTGCAAACCGATGGCAGATCCCCTCGCCAATGATAGGACATCAGTTATCTAATTGGTATAGTAATATTTCATATATGTAATTTTTTTTTTTTGGAATTCAGGGGTACTAATAGTTTATATCTGTTAATTAGTTACAGATTTTCTAAGAATTTGATTCTCTGAAAGACAGAAAAAGTTTCTGGAGCATAGATGTTCTTGGCCTTATGCTGACAAATAAAACAAATAGAAAAACAGGAATGGCGCAATTCCCGCAATGATACAGCCGTACCTGAAATAAAGTGTGATTGCATAAACAGTGTAACCCAGATTTCCATGTGCTG